>OY856188.1:170427989-170533637 GCA_963693315.1 Diogma glabrata
ATATATATATATATAACGATATGAGCTATAACGGAATTTACCGGCACTCTCACGATCGCATTTCTTGACCTACAACAAACATTTTTTCTGTATACCTGTATACGTTGCGGCAAAAAATCTTTTGGACAAGTTCGCGAACTGGCTATATCCGGGTACAGGTTAAGTGGCTAGAGCCAAAAAAGTCGAAAAATCTAGGGCGTTATAACTTCCGTTTGAATCATAATATTTTAATAAAATTTATCAATATTGAATATTTGAACATATTTCTATCATTTGTTTCCAAATGACAACCTTGACGATCCAGGTTCCTGAAAAATCAGCTGTTTTAAAAATTTATCAAACTTTGTTGTCCTTGATTTGGCTGAAAATGGCAAATCTCACTTTTGAATATGTACGCATACGTTAACTAGAACATAAATCTTTTCAAAATTTAAAAAAAAAATAGTTCAAGTCTAGAGGTCTAGACATCAGGGCTGTTAGAACGCAAACAAACGCAAACGGCCATGCCTTCCTCATTTTGGAGTTAATGATATTTAAACTCATATTAACTTTTAGATAAATTTTTCAACTATAATTTCAGAGATTTTCAGCTTTCTAACCCAAGAGGTCTCAATGTCTCAATCTCTTTTGTTTTTTTTTCAGTTTTTAGTTTTTTT
Source organism: Diogma glabrata (assembly GCA_963693315.1). Classification (NCBI taxonomy): domain Eukaryota; kingdom Metazoa; phylum Arthropoda; class Insecta; order Diptera; family Cylindrotomidae; genus Diogma; species Diogma glabrata. The sequence goes on from OY856188.1 coordinate 170,428,646, forward strand.
CGCAAAATTTAAAAAAAATTAAAACAAAGCTGAGTCATTATTGTTTTAAATTAAGGAATATTTTCTTATATGCATATTGATTACACATTACAAAAGTCTTCCTAAATTGTAGATATTTGAATTATTTGAGGTGTAAAAGTTGTTTGACAATTTTAGATTATAAATTATGTGTGGTGGTGTTGTAGGTGTAACGTTGTGAGAACGTTTATTTGCTTTTTGGCGGAGTTAATATGTTATTAAAAGTAGTTTCAACCAAATTAAATAAAACTGTTCCGAAATCGCATTGATAAAGTAGTTTCCGTTAATGTATTTAGTTTGGTTTGATAAATTTTATTGGATTATTCTGGACTTGGACTATTCTACTTAAATTTTTTATTTAAACTAATCTCACACATCCAATTCTATTTGTACACAAAGCTGTCTGGTCCCGAAACCTACCTATTTCTAGCGGATATACGTGCCGCTTGAACTTTTTTTTTTATTTAAAAAGTATAAAAATTCAACTGCATGAATTTCGTAGGTGAATTTCGTAAAATGAATTTATATTTTCAGTTTTCAGAATGGTTTATATACATGACTGACGTATAACCCACCCTCTTCAATTCAGCTGACGATTGTTTTTTTTTGTTAAAAATGGTCTAAAATATCATCTCACAAATTTTGGAACGGTATGAAAACACTCAGACCAAAATTTTTTTTGCCGACTTTCGCATGCTGTCACATTTAGTTCCACCGCTATCGGAGCAGCTGACGTCTAGAAATCTTATGTAGTAGAGGAAAACTATAATTTTTTTGGTATTTTCGGTCGGTATGAAATGACTCTTTCAAATGTAACGCTACCTCCTGTACTACTAGAGTTTCAGACAAAATGATTTGGGTAATTTTTCGTAAAAATTCATTCAGCAAATGTTTTTACAACTTAAGACCAACAGAGCATCTGGACCAACTCATATGCCGACATCTGGATCAAGTCATATGTCAACAATAAAATTTTATAAAACGATAATAGAAATTGAATTCTAATATCTCCTACTTTCAATCAATTAAAGTTAATTATTGTTTCTTGTCAAACTCATTTTCTTTTAAATTAATGATTTTTTTTTCAATTTGTCAACTTTTTTACAATTCTTTTATGCCGACATCTATTCGATGACATGCATAAAGTATTGCAATGATAAATTTTTATGCTCACAATAAAATTTAAAAACAAACCTTGTGCGATCAGTAAAGAAATTTTTATAAGTTATAGTTGAAATTCCATTATTGTTGTTATCTATAAATTATGTTTTAATTTTTGTTTGTAATCTACTTTAACAATAACCTATATTCACCAAAAACATCAATGATAAATATCTTATTCGCCACTGTTAGATTAGCGTTATTTTTGCTGCATATATGTATGTCTATCTACCGTTTTAAGATCAACGACACTTATAAACACCGCCAGATGTTTTCTCAACCTGAATTTTTTTTGTCAATGACTAAAAAATTATTTCTTAAAATTTTACTACTTTTCATTGAAATAAACTCTAATCTTCTAGAACTCAAATCTATATTTTCATTCAAAATTGCAGTAATTGTACCATAAAAATTATTAAATTAAATTAATGGAATTTCTAAATCAAATAAACCATAATTATTACAATTATAAGTTTACTTGTTCTTAAACCATGATTTTTCTATAAAAGTTAAATAAAAATAATTTGCGTTTAGTCTACATCCGTACACCAAAAACAATCGAATTAATTTGTTTAGATTGTTTCAACAAAGATTAATCAAAAGAATTTACGTTTGAATACTTCTTATTTCGTAATTTGACAAACTAGCTAATCATAATCACTAGTCGTCAATTCAACACCAGTCACCATTCTATTTTTTATCGCCAAGTAAATGGAATCACTCACGCGAAAAAGAATTTTTGTTCTTATTATTTGCTTTAAAATAATTTAAAGTTTCAAGATTAATTGCAATTAACTGTTTCTTTATATTCTCATGCGAAATTATATCCAGTGAATTAAAGAAATGACAAAGAATGTTTTGGAATAAAGTTTGGTAAGAATATTTAAAATCAAAACTAAGATGTGTGAATTAGGTTGACGAGAAATGTTATTTTTGAAACTTAAAATAAATAAATTTATACTAAACAGAACAGGGAGTTTGTTTTAGCAAACTCTTCTGGTTCTCTTATTAAATAATCACCCGAGCAGAAATTAGTTAGGGAAAACCTGAATACAGTCACTGCGTGATCAGGGCCTGGTCAGTCTTACAAGGGCAATCCCTATTAGTTCAATCTGATGTGGGCCTGTTCCGGGCCTGATTTAGAATACCCTTTTAGGGTTAACCTTATTTGAATATATCAGGCCCTGAACAGGTTTTTCGTATATAACCTCTAGCTGAAATTTCAATTGGTTAAATTTCACTAGACTATTATCCATTTTAGAAATATATAGTTAAAATCGTTTCATCTATGTTTTAGTTATCGGTTCTCGGCGTGCAAAAGTACAGCATTGATTTAAATAAAAAATTTAAGTAGAAACAGAATAATTCAAACCAAATTAAATACATTATCCGAAACAACTTTATCAATGCAATTTCGGAACAGTTTTATTTAAGTTGGTTAAAACTACTTTTAATAACATATAAAATCCACCAAAGAGCAAATTACCGTTCTCACTACGTCACACCTACAATACCACATAATTTATATAATCAAAAATTATCAAACAACGAAAAAAAATAAAACTCAAAACTTATGCGAAAAAAAATAAAAACTCAAAAATAAAAATAAAAACTGAAACGAAATCAAAATAGTATATTTTCCTACAAGAGATGAAAACGCTGCTTTTTCGTGAAAATTTGTTCACGAGACGCGTCAGCGTCGAGAGGGACAATTTCACAAGCGTAAAATGTTTTAAAATGAAATACAATTTTTTCTATGATAGTAAATATATAAACGATATTTTATTAGAAATTATTCAATTAGAAATCGACAAAATAACATTCAAATTTCATATTCTATTTTTTCATGGTTACTTTGATTTAAAAGCTTTATAAAATTTAATGAAAATCCTATAGCAACAACAATTTGTTGTTCTTTTTACACTAGTGAAAAAGAACCAATTTTCACAGGGGATTAAGCGTGATGAAAATAGACGTTTTATATGCTATCACAGAAAATAGTAGATTATATAACAAGGTAGCAAAGTAAGCTATTATTGACCGAGAACATTTAGATCATGAGGCGCGTAGCGCTGAGGGATATAATGTTCGAGGTCTATATTAGTCTTCTCAACCGTGGTATATATAGAATTTTTTAACTACTAACACTGATTACGATATTTGCTTTGAATAGATTTTGATATTAGTCATTTTCCATTTCATTTTTTAAATATCTTAAAATATCAAGTCGTCTGGAAGTTTAGTTTCATACAAATAAAACGAAACAAAGGAATGCAATTATTATTTGTTTGTGTTTGTTCGTTCTTTTTAATAAAAAATTATGGAGGAGATGAAATCTCACAGCTCTGAGATATCAAGTATTCGGTCTGGGTTAAGGATTTTGATATAGTTTTCGGCAAAAAACTTTTATGAGGACATGGTTTTTAGTTTTGGGCAGCGATGTATATCAAACATAACTCTTTGTTAAAGTATAAGTATTTTTTTATCTCTGTTTAAAAATTTATTACAAAACTAACACGAAACATTAATACGTTGCCGGAAAATTATAATCAAAATTCCAAAAATATTGTTAAATTAAATAAAATCAAACTTTTTCATAATTCCAAAAATATTCCAAAAATTAGAATAAAATCAAATATTTAAATTTTTTCTAAATTCAACTAATATTTCAAAAATTCTTAAATATTCAAACTTTTTCCAAAATTCTAAAAATATTACAAAATCAAACATTGAAAATGTTTTCAAAAGTCTAAAAATTATAATAAAATCAAGAATTAAAAATTTTTCAAAATTCTAAAAATATTCCAAAAATTCTTATAAAATCAAATATTAAAATTTTTGCCGTAATTCTAAAAATATTGCAAAAATTATTACAAAATCAAAAATACAAACTTTTTCAAAATTCCAAAAATATTTCAAAAACAATAACAAATTCAAAAATTTTCATGTCCAATTTCATTTTAAATTACATTTACGTCACAAAAACAGCTCATTTTTCGACACACTTGACATTATTTTTTAACAAACTTCTCTATAATAGTAATAAAATATCATGTCATACAAACTATTAATTTTATTTTTTTCTAAAAAAATTGGGTAAAAATAAATAAAAATCTTTCTTTTGACACACTTGACAACATTTTTTGACAAACTTATAAAGCCATAATTCTCAATAATAATAATAAAATTTCATTTCAAACAAACAATTTTATTTTTTTCCAAAAAATTTGGTAAAAAACTAAATAAAAATATTTTGACACACTTGACAACATTTTTTGACAAACTTATAATGCCATAATTCTCAATAATAATAATAAAACTTCATTTCAAACAAACAATTAATTTTATTTTTTTCCAAAAAATTAGGTACAAAAATAAATAAAAATCTTTCTTTTGACACACTTGACAACATGTTTTTGACAAACTCCAAACTCAAATGCAATAATCTAGTTTTTTATCTCACATACCAATCCCGACCATCAAGATTTCTCCAAATTTAATGTTCCTACTCGTAATCACTTAAAATGAACGTTTTTTTAAGCCAAAAATATGAAAATTTGCTATTTTTGACACACATAATGATTTTTTTGACACACTTCCGTTACAGTTATCGAACACAGCGTCCCTTCGGACCTGACCCTTGTGAATACCTATTTTTAGAAAAAAAAAATTTGAAATCCCTCCAGCTGTTTTCCCTGCAGTGTAGGTAATGACGGACGGCCGGCAGACAGACATATATTTTTTTTTTGCTTTTTAGAATCAGTAGGTCCTAAAACGTCGAGAAATGCCAAAAAAAGTGGGGGTAAGAATTTTACTTTGAGCTCATGAATGTAATACTTAGGTCTTTCAGACCGAAGTAATAAAAGAAAATTTGTCATTGTTAACCTAGGGAATCTTTTGTTATTATTATTGACCTAGCTGAGAAAAATTACTTCTCATTGGCTCATTCGAGTAAATAATGAAGATTTCTCAAGTTAGTAGTTAAAAAAAACATGTATTAATTATTTCTTAAGGGATTTGTTGTTGTAATTGTATGGCGTGAGAGTGTCGTGCATTATGTTAGTATAACGTTAATTCCATTGGAACCTCTTGGGTTGGAAAGCTGAAAGTCTCTGAGGTTATAAATGAAAAGTACATCTAAAAGAAAGGAGGAGTTTAAATAACATAAACTCATTTTTGGGTGAAAAATTATGCAAGCATAACCGTTTGCGTTTTTATTCGTTTCAACAGCCCCAGGGTCGGTATCTCTGAACTTTGATCATTTTTTTAATTTATGAAAGATGTATGTTGTATCTACGTATACAAAAGTTTTCAAATGTGAGCTTGGTCATTTTCATATAGATCAAGGACAACAAAGTTTAGTAAATTTTTAAAACAGATTATTTTGCCGAGATGACGGACATTGCAATAGGTATAGATTTTTATATGAAATCTCCCTAATTATCAGTCTCCTGGTGTGACCTTTTTTGAAAGCCAAAGCTGGTAAGCTAAATAAGCAATGATTCTAAGTGTGTAGAGCCAAATTTACCCTGCATTAGTAATAATTTTTAATAATAATGCGTTATCAATGTGTAAATATTCATATAATTACTCTATATTGCATTTAGGATATATCCTATTAAATTTTGTCTCTCGAATTTTTTATCATTCTCCTGTCAAATCAAATCACATTAATAATATTGGGAATTCATATTTCGACCAAGTTATTGCTCGTCACAGGAATTAATTAAAATACAATAATATAATATTGCAAGTGTTTTACTTAGTCCGAGGTTTAATCAATCAAAACAGTCATCATTGCAAGCAAGATCGTGTTTTGTCCAGTCACATTATCAGTCCCCTGGTAATTATTTTCGTAAAAAGTATTTTAATTACAGGTAATTTTATAGTTTTATACGTCGGTCGTGAATATGTAGCTCTTATGTATAACATTCGTTTATTTTTTTCATTAGACGTAATTTTGTCATATTTAAGAGAACTACTGAAAAATTATCAGTCCCCTGGTCTCAGTCTCCTGGAAGCTTTAAAAGCGGGAATAGACTTACATAAATAAATGTTTATTTCGTATTTTGAAATAATATGTTTGAGTATTTGAAAGGAAATATTTATTTCAATTTAGGAGTAAGAAGGATATTTTTTAATTTTGACTCATGTATTTTTTTTTACTGACCACATTTAGATAGTTGAAAGAACGTGATCAACTTTAACTAAAACTACCCATACAAGGTTGTACAACTGGTCCAGTAATGGTCCATTACTGGCTGCCAGTAATGCAGCAATGGGCGAGTACTGGCAACCACGACTAACGTAATTTTACTGGATGATAACTTCGGACAATAAATGGTTGCCATTCTTGGGCTAGAGAAAAAACAACAGCAATGGCCCAAACAAGGTTGTACAGATGGTCTAGTAACCAGCCAATAATGATGACCTGCATTGTAGTAATGAACAAATACTAATACAATATGTAAATTTAAATAAATTAAATACAAACTAATTTAAAATAAAATAAAAATGACGGAAAAAATTCAAAACTCCCCATACAACTGGTTCAGTTGCAAGAATGGCTGAGTAATGGCAAACATGACTGCCAGTACTCCGCCATTAAAAAAAGTATAAAATAATATTTTCATACATAAATTTGAATAAATTATTTACTTAAAATGCAATATTTAAAAATATACTTTTTACTGCCCGGGAAAAAATATAGAGATCTGAAGAAACCTATCAGATCTGCGTCAGTAGATCTGCGTAGATCTGCATTTTGGAACATATCTACAACGATCTGCGCAGATCTCTTTAGATCAAAACAGATCTGTACAGATATGTTCCAAAATGCAGATCTTCTTCGATACATTTAGATCTGCTTCGATCTATCAAGATCTTATTTGATCTAACAAGATACCATTTATTAAAAATAAACTTTAAAAAAAAATAGAACCGACTTCAGAAAAAACAAAAGAGGCACAAAAAAGTGAAAAATAATTCCATTATGCTAACTAGTTATGAAAATAACTCAATTAAATATGCAAAGATACATAATCGTTACATGCAAATAAATATTTAGTTGTTCGAAAATTGGCAGACATCTTTTTAGATCTGAACAATATTTTTGAAACTTTTTTTTCTATTTTCACATTTTTGCAGATCTGAAGAGATCTCTGTAAATCGTGGTAGATCTTCAAAGATCAAAGATAAAAACTAGTATTTGACGTTTGCAGATTTGAAGAGACGCACATTTTTACATTGATCTTTGAAGATCTATCAAGATTTGATAGATCAAAGAGATCTCTTTAAATCTGAAGAGATCTCTAAAGAGAGATACTAAAGAGATCTCTTTAAATCTGAAAAGATCAAACTCTCATTTCTTTGACTCAAAACAAAGATCTCATTAGATCTAACTTGATCAAAAGAGATCTAATCAGATCTTTTTAGATCTATTTATTTTTTCCCCGGTGTTTATTTTTGATTTTTTATTCTATTAATAATAATATAAACTTCCTTATAGTAACATTTTGAATTTGATTTTTTATTTTATTGAATATCGATTTCGACTTACGTCATCCTCAGTTCTTAAATTCAGGAATTTAAGAACTGAGCATGACGTAAGCCGAAATCGATATTCAATAAAATAAAAAATAAAATTGTTACTATAAGGAAGTTTATATTATTATTAATAAAATAAAAAATTAAAAATTAAAAATAAACAGTAAAAAGTATATTTTTAAATATTGCATTTTAATTCAAAAGTTACAAAAGCACACAAACAGTGAATAATAAGGAAAACCATAATAACACATATGTAAATTATTTACAAAACAATTAAAATAAAATAGAAATGAAAATAATTTAAAACATATACCACCCGTTTAATTGATCTAAAAAATCCAAAATAAATTTAAATTCCCTTAATGTAGTCTAATGTTAATCCATATAGGACTACAAATTGACTAAGTGTCAGCAATTGATTTCACATTGATTGGAAACAATCAATAATGACTATACAATCGTGACTTGTTGATGGATGGATGGATGTTATTTAGAATATGGTTAATTAGAATAAAAATGTTCCCCATGCTATGAATTCACACAAAGTATTATCTAGAAATTTAATGCAAAAAATCCTATATAACGTAAAAACATTTCCATTATATGGAGTCTAATGACAGTGGAAAAATTCAACTTAAGTGAAAATAAATAAGTGATGAAGAAGTTTCAACTTTGAAATTGTCATGGCCTCAACGGCGTAATCGATAGCGTGCCTGCCCAAGGATTCGAGCCGGGCACTGACGAGGCACGCTACGAGGCCATTCGACTCCTTTCGTATCCAGGTTAGTGCTCGTGTATTAATAACCATCATTACATAATCGTTGCATAATATACTAATTTCTAAGAAAAAAAATTAATTTCTTCCGTTCAAATTTTTTAGTTTTTTTTTCATTGATTATAAAGTTTTTGCAAATTGTTATTGTTGTTGTGGATTGTTGCAAACTTTTTTGTTGAAGCCGAAAAGTCAAAAACCTCTAACAGTGGAGGTTAATATTTAAAAGAAACGGATTAAAATGTTTCACCAGATTCTAAATTTATGAAGGTTTTAAGAATACTAGTATCAAAACGGCCGTTATAATGGATCTAAAAAATAGACATTATTTCTAGTAGAAAGACTATAGTTTCTCAACCAAGAGTCGGATCTTACTGATTTACGAACTTGTCCAAGATTTTAACAAAACAAACACTTTTAGAAAAAAATTTTGTTCTGGCTTCACAAATGCGGATTTTACTGATTCACGAGCTTGTCCAAAATATTAATAGAACACACATGTAAAGAAATTTTTTTTGATCTACCTCCACAAATGCGACCACGAGAGTGCCGGTCGTTTTCGCTATATGTCATATCGTTTATATATATATATATACATATATATATATATATATATATATATATATATATATATATATATATATATATATATATATATATATATATATATATATATATATATATATATATATATATATATATATATATGTATATATATATATATATATATATATATATATATATATATATATATATATATATATATATATATATATATATTTATATATATATATATATATATATATATATATATATATATATATATATATATATATATATATATATATATATATACATATATATATATATATATATATATATATATATATATATATATATATATATATATATATATATATATATATATATATATATATATATATATATATATATATATATATATATATATATATATATATATATATATATATATATATATATATATATATATATATATATTTACATATATAGTCGCTTATAATATATAGTCGATTGGCCACAAAATTTTGCTGAAATTCCAAGCTGTCGCGCATTGTAATTAAGTAGCTAAGCTAAGCTGTCGCGCATTGTAAGATTTAGATGAAATCTACCATTTCAAGTAACCTTTATTCATATATTTTCCAGTTGCACCACAATTGAATCTTCTCTTTTGTCTAAAACCAACTATTTATAAATATTCTAAAGTAATAAAACGATTATTTTATTAACGCCCATTTGTTAAAAAATCATTTTAATATTTTTACATGTCATCGCTTTTCCTTACTAATAAAATTTAACTGCTTGTTTTTTCTTATAAATATAGTTTTAGAAATGTTCTGACTATTAAATTCTTTGAAGGTGCATATTAAATAAAATATTATAACGGATAAATTTGTTTTATTTTCAGATTTTTATTGTACCATAAAATGGGAGTGAATATTAAAACGGTTACAAATGTAATCGAATAATATACGATCAACAATAAATTTATTCAAAAACTGAAATAACTACAACAAAGCAATTATTGTAAATATGGGTGACAGTCGTGAAAGAATACGTGGACCTCCACGAGATGGCAGAGAGGGATTAACAAGCCCTCGACAAGTACTAAGGAGGTTAATGTTATTGTCAGAAGGTAGACAATATCGTGAGGCAGCGGGTGTTGTTGGACGACTTGGACCATCTGTTTTACGATCAGTTGTTGCGGAATTACCCATGGATATTCTGATTGATGCATTACCACATAGCGCCTATTTACTTGAATCATTCTTTAGCAGGTAAGTGTTTTTATATTATAAGTTTAAAAATTAAGTATCAAAATTAAACTGAACCAAATCATCAATATTAATTTAAAAGTTTAATTTATTTATGTTGAAACTGCTAGATTACTGGCACATTGTAAAATTACGTCAGTTAACATTAAAGTGCTTTCAACTTTGTTGTCCGGTTTTTGTATATTAAAAGGGGTGGAGATATGTAGAAGGGTGTGGTGGGGAGGGTGTGTTTTAATTTTCCGGGCAATTTTTTATTTTGATTACAACATCTCATGAAAATTGTGTTAAAATTTTAAGACGATCGGAGCCAAATTAATGAATTTACATAAAACCATTTGAGTATCCGTTTCTCCAGACCAATCATCTATATCTGCCCGGCAGCTGCTGGTCGGTAGACATCAAATTACCTGAAGCCCTTTTGCACTCTATTTTAATCCGTAAATTTATTTCTTTGAAAAATTACCTTCATAGTAATGTGTAATAACTATGTAAAATGGCTTTATAAAACTTTCAATTTTTTTCGCATAATTTTAAATTTTTCTTTTTAATTGGAAGTTCGGCTATGTTTAGTGTTAATAATAACGAGTTATAAATTAACGTCTCTAAATATCCGAAGTTACCATGCCAACAAGGATTGAATTCTAAATTATGTTTCCTTTAGGAATTTATGAAAGTTGATTTTAAAATTTTGGGGATTGAAATTATCAGAAAAAAACAACGCCGGCAAGGAATTCCAAAAGTGTGAGAATCGATTAAAAAATCACGCTGAAAGGCTTCAGTTCTACACTTGGTTATTTGAACCGCAAAAGGGCTATAGGGGCCATTGTTGCAGCTCTGGTATGACGCAAGAATAGTTCAGGATTCGGTAAAACCGATTTGATCTCTAAAGTTTTTTTCTAAAAGGGATTATTAATCAATATTGTGATGAACATTTAAAAAAATATCGTTCAGCTGTTATATTATTATATGGAAGTTAATTAAATCAGTCAGCCTGATCATAACGATGCGTCTAAAATAATTGTGGATAATACATGCATTCCCCCGAACTTGTGTGACGAATTTATATTTTATACACGTGTGACGAATTTATATTTTATATTTTATACACATACAGTGCCTTGAAAACAATACCCGCATTCATAAATAGTACCTAGCATTTAGCAGCGGAACCATCCAGACACGGTTTTATATTATGACAGGAAATTAGTATCATAACCTTCCAGAAGTAACTACAAGAAAGTATAAGGAGCCCTAAGCGACAGTTTGGGTGTGGACATTTAAAGGGACAGATAATTTTCAGAATTGATACAGTAATTATAACTGTTTGAAAAATTATTACTTTTTCGGAACGCTGCACGTAGAATACTGGAATACAATAAGTAATAAATAACGTATTTATCTTGTTAAATCACAAAAAAATTTACATATATGTTAGTATAATCTACTAACTATGAAATTAAAAAAATTCATTTAACGATTTAATTTATCTCGGTTTGCGATATGCTTTTTTAAATTTGCAATTAAATAATTTTAATAAATTGGTTTTCATTTAAGTTTTATATTATATCAATAATCTATCTCGATTTTAATCAATGATGAAGAAAACTAATCTCAGCCATCAGCTTATTTTCATTATACAATTTGTATCTATAACTAATTTATATACAATAAAATTTTTTTTAAATTACACCAAACTTCCGGCGAAACCCTAAAATGAAAATTTGTGAATGTGAAACTTCTTGAATTTGTACGTTGATTAAATCATTTCTTTAAGTAATGTAATTATAAATGAACAAACAAAATAAACTTCACATTGCCAGCATAATTGGAAAAGTTAATTAATATCTAAAACTTTTCGTGAAACGGTCATTATTTTCGTTTCATGTGAAAAAAACGAGAGAAGGTTATCAACAGAACAAATCATTAAATAATTAATATGTATGTACATTTAAACCAATTTAAATTTAATAATATTTTTTATTTCATACTGATAACAAAAACGATATTTTTCGGATTGTTTATGGTACAAAAAGTTGAACTTTAACGTCCTAGGACTTTATAAAATTTTATAAAAGCGTAGGACGTTAAAGTTCAACTTTTTGTACCATAAACGTGAACTTTAACCTCCTAGGACTTTATAAAATTTTATAAAGTCCCAGGACGTTAAAGTTCAACTTTTTGAGCAAAATTTAAAACTCATTTCTTTTTATTTTAATAAATTTCCAGTATGAAATAAAATTTTGTATTTACCTCAAACGAAAATTGTTTTCAAAGGTACTCACTAGTAAACAACTAGCTCGTACTTTAAAGTTTCACTTTTCGTTCTAGATAAATAAATAACTATTAAATAAAAATATGGAGGGGCTGAAATCTCACAGCTCTGAGATATCAAGACTTCGGTCTGGGTAAAGGATTTTGATATAGTCTTCGGCAAAAAACTTTTATGAGGACATGGTTTTTAGTTTTGGGCAGCGATGTATATCAAACATAACTCTTTGTTAAAGTACAAGTATCCCAAGTAACAATTTCAGTTTTATATAAGCTCTTCTAGTGCTCTAGAGCTATAATATACAGCTGGTTGCTTTATATTTTGCTGATGCAGCGCTGCCACAGCTCTAGCAGAGCTGTTATGGTGCTAAATTTGCTACTTTTACAGCATTATTTCCTCTAAAGAAGTTGTTTAATAATATTTAATAGAGCTATATTAGCTGTATAAAGGTTGACTGTTAGAGTTTTTAAGAGCTAATATTACTTTTTGAATACAAATACAAGTAATTATTTCAATGAAACTTTATGTTTACATAAACTAATACATATCGACATGGTTTTAAGATGTTTTAATGTTATGGTTTTGTCAAATAAATTCTTTTATAAATTAAATGGCAATTTGTTATATTTTAAATAAATAATATATGTAATTACTTTTATTGAAAATATGTATACAAATTTTATGTGCCATTTATTTTTTATGGTGAATAGTGATAGTTTAGAACTAAAATTTTAGTGCGCCCTTATTAGTTTTGTGTATTTGGTGGCAAAATAGAAAAATTTTAAATTTTTTTTAATATTTTGAAACATTTTTCATAGTTTCAGGTTTGTTAAATAAATTTATTTTGGTGAATTCATCTTTAAAAAAATTCTTAGTTATAAATGGTAGAATACAATAGAAATACAATGCAAAAATACATCATTATCAAAAATAATTATTAAAACTTTTTTGGCCATTATGGTGATATTTTTTACTCCATCTTTATAAAAACGAAGATGGTGGCAAATTATACCAATATAGAGCTACCTATTACATATTACTCCTTTATAATGCTATTTATAACGGTTTATTTTAATATAGAGCTATCACAATTGCATTACTTTTTTATAAAGCTATTTGCTCTGTGAAACTGTTCTTTTTTTTGTGTCACAAATGCTTTATTGTATAATAAACTTATGTTACAGAGCAAATAGCTTTATATAGAAGTAGTGTGATTAAGAAAGCTCTAAAATTTTAAGGAAAATGTCACACATAATCAAATGTCAATGTTTCAATTTCAACTAACGTTTGACTGAAAAACGCAACTATTTTGAACTATTGAAGATTCAAAAACTCGCAATAACTCAAAATTTACGTAAAAAATAAGCTCTGTTATATTTAAGCGCATTTTATATTAGAAAAAAGCAGTTTACATATTGACATTAACGCTATATTACAGTAAGATTTTATAATGCTTATAGCTTTAAATAAGCTCAATTATAGCTCGCTTTGCTGTTGCAACGGTGAAATACAGCTCATAGGTCTATAATAAGTGGTGCTGCACTACTTTAGTTTAAAAGCTCTATATTAGGTTATGAAGCTATTGTAATGCTATTCTAATAACTGCCTGCTCTATATTTTATTAGAGCTATGAGTTTTCGAAAAGTATTTTAGAAAGCAACAATAATTTTGTTTAGAGCTCCAAGTATCACTCGACAAATAAAACGTGGAACTAGCAACATACAATCTTCTCTAGAGCTACAGTACAGTATCTTGATACTAATAGCTCTAAGAATTGTTACTTGGGATTTTTATCTCTGTTTAAAAATTTATTACAAAACTAACACGAAACATCAATACTTTGCCGGAAAATTATAATCAAAATTCCAAAAATATATTGTTAAATTAAATAAAATCAAACTTTTTCAGAATTCCAAAAATATTCCAAAAATTAGAATAAAATCAAATATTTAAATTTTTTCTAGATTCCAATAATATTTCAAAAATTCTTAAAAATTCAAACTTTTTCCAAAATTCTAAAAATATTGCACAAATTATTACAAAATCAAAAATTGAAAATTTTTTCAAAATTCCAAAATTTATAATAAAATCAAAAATTAAAAATATTTCCAAATTCCAAAAATATTCCAAAAATTCTTACAAAATCAAAAATTAAAACTTTTGCCGAAATTCTAAAAATATTGCAAAAATTATTACAAAATCAAAAATACAAACTTTTTCAAAATTCCAAAAATATTTCAAAAACTATAACAAATTCAAAAATTTCCATGTCCAATTTCATTTTAAATTACATTTACGTCATAAAAACAGCTACATTTTTTTTTCCAAAAAATTGACTAAAAAAATAAATGAAATCATTTTTTGACACACTTGACATTATTTTTTGACATACTTACAATGCCATAATTCTCTATAATAATAATAAAATATCATGTCATACAAACTATTAATTTTATTTTTTTCTAAAAAAATAAATAAAAACCTTTCTTTTGACACACTTGACAACATTTTTTGACAAACTTATAATGCCATAATTCTCAATAATAATAATAAAATTTCATTTCAAAGAAACAATTTTATTTTTTTCAAAAAAATTTGGTAAAAAACTAAATAAAAATCTTTTGACACACTTGACAACATTTTTTTGACAAACTTATAATGCCATAATTCTAAATAATAATAATAAAACTTCATTTCAAACAAACAATTTTATTTTTTTTTTTCCAAAAAATTAGTAAAAAAATAAATCAAAATCTTTCTTTTGACACACTTGACAAACTTATTATGCAATAATCTAGTTTTTGATCTCAGATACCAATCCCGACCACCAAGATTCCTCTGAATTTATGTTTCCTACTCGTAATCACTTAAAATGAACGTTTTTAATCCAAAAATATGAAAATTTTTTTTTTTTTTTTTCTTTATTTAGCACATGCTTAGAATTACATTTTCAATTATAATATTACATACAATATATTTTCTATTTTGTATCGAACTGCTACGAACCCAAAGGGTTATGACGCAATACAATATTTGATCAAAAAATAGCACCAGGCTTTATAATCAGTGACATAATATACATGTGTATGCTTCGAAGGCATTTTTTCAAAAATTGGTAGTTCATTATATATATATATATATATATATATATATATATATATATATATATATATATATATATATATATATATATATATATATATATTAGACTGGTCGTTAAAAACTAAATTTTTCGAGACGCCCCCTAGAAAAATTCTTTGTGGTCAAAAAACCACAACGACATTATTTTTTTTTTTTTTAAATCAAAAGAACACGTGCCGCAAAATCGTCGAAGTTAATTTTTTGAAAAATTCGTAGATTTTTTCAGATATCTCATAAAATATGCAGATGTCAAAAAAAATCACATGGATCATTTTTGTAGGCAATTTAATTTTCTAAAAAAAAGGTTTAAGTCATTTTTTCACGAAAAGGTATAGTTCTCATGATATTTTGAAAATGAACTTGTAAGTTTTCGTAATTTTTGAAAAACATAAAAAATAAAGATGACGAAAAAGTCCTAATTTTCTTCTTATGGTATAGAATGAAATGTATTAAAAAATAATCGTGACAAAAAAATCTAAAATTAGTACTTTTTCGTCGAAATTTTCATCATTTGGTTTTACGAGTTTTGAAGAATTTCAAGTTTTATTTCAAAATATCATCAGAAATATAGGTTTTAGGAAAAAAATTACTTGGACCTTTTTTGTAGAGATTCAAATTTCCTACAAAAATGATCCATGTGATTTTTTTTGACATCTGCATATTTTATGAGATATTAACAATTTTATCAAAAAATAAACTTCGATGATTTTGCGGCACGTGTTCTTGTGACTTAAAAAAAAAAAAAATAGTGCCGTTGTGGTTTTTCGACCACAAAGAATTTTTCTAGGGGGCGTCTCGGAAAATTTAGTATTTAACGACCAGTCTAATATATATATATATATATATATATATATATATATATATATATATATATATATATATATATATATATATATATATATATATATATATATATATATATATATATATATATATATATATATATATATATATATATATATATATATATATATATATATATATACTTAACTAATAAAACAGTAATAATAGGAAAATTAATATTTCAAGTTCAAAAAAGAGAAAGAATATATCAAAGAAGAATAAAATAAAATACTAATACTAATAATGACAATAAGAATGCAATAATAATATCATTAACAATTTATAATTTATAATTTTAATTTATATAATTAAGTCAATCAATAGTAATTGAATACTAATATCAATATCAATTTATAATGGAATAGTTAAGCTTTTAAATAGTTTGTAAGCATTTTTTTAAATAATACAAAGCTTTCTTGATGTTTAATTTGTTGCGGTAACAAATTAAACTTATTTAAGCCTCGGTAAATTACGTTATTGTTGCTAGCGTTTGTGGAAAAGAACTCTATTCTAAAATAAGATTGTCGCCTCGTATTGTTGTGATGAGAATCACCTACCTTAATTAAAACAAAGTTGTGTTTCAACATATTATTTATAATCTTAAATACTAATAATAATAATTCTCTGTTAATTATGATATCAAAAGCCAAAAACCGTTCATACAACATAGCTGTAGGATATAAAACTGGAACTCGCATAATAAATTTTAAAACGCGTTTCTGTAATATTATAAGCTCGTCAATCATATATCTCGCACAACCACTTCAAATTGGATTCATATAAATAAGTCTAGACATAATATAAGAATTATAAATTAAGAGCAGTGATTCCTTCGGTAGTATGGTCTTTGTACGATTAACTGCAAAAATATATGGAACGATTGCAGATTTTATGTTTTTAATATGCGAGGACCATTTCATCTTGCTGTCAATTGTTAATCCCAGATATGTAATAGTTTTAACTCTTTCTATTACATAGTTATTGTAAAAAATTTGCAAATTATTCCCGTCAATTGAATCTAAATTTTTATTTTCAAATACAATGAATTTGGTTTTTTCATTGTTTAAGACAAGAAAATTTTTGTCAAACCACCCTTGCAATAAATTCAAATCTTCTTGCATTTGAAAATATAGATCCTCTAATGAATCACTTGTGTACATCAGAACTCCATCATCAGCAAATAGTTGCAGAATTCCATGTAGCTCCAGTAGACTCATGTCATTTATATAAAATCTAAATAAACAAGGGCCTAGGATTGAACCTTGCGGTACTCCCGACACAACATATTCCTCGCTACTAATCTTCCCATCAATAAAAACAGCCTGAGTTCTATTTTCTAAATAGGTTTTAAAAAAATTTAATTGAGCGTCAGTAAGTGCAAGTTTCCTTAGTTTAAATAGCAATATATCAAATAGGACGGAATTAAATGCCTTACGTATATCTAAAAATATGCAAGACACATATTTTTTCTGATCAAATTGAACACTAATGAAATTACAGTGAAACTTCCATAATTCGAACCACCAAAAGCCATCAATTTTAGTTCGATTTAGGGAAATTTCGAAATATAGAAACGATTTATAAAGAAATTCAAAATTTTAATTCGAAATATTAATACGATTTATAGAGAAATTCGAATAATAGAAGTTCGATTTATGGAAGTTTGACTGTAGTTAAATTGAGACATGCTGCTGTTGTGTTTGAGTGTGAGGAAAAGCCAAATTGTCGGTTGGAGATAACATTATTTTCAATCAGAAATTCGTCAAACCTTTTCAAGAAGATTTTCTCCACCACTTTAGAAAGAGAACTCAGGACTGAAATAGGTCGGTAACAATTCAAATCTAGTTTATTTCCGGATTTGAAGACGGGAACTACTCTGGATTTTTTTAATATGTCAGGAAATATTCCGTCTTCCATAACTCTGTTAATTAACTTTGCTAGGATTTCACTGATATTGCAACTGATATATTTCAGAAACTTTGTTGATATACCGTCGACACCCGTTGCAGCGCCCGTCTTCAACGCCTTAATAACGGTTGAAATTTCCCTAGAATCAACTGGAGTCCAATTGAGAGGATATGATATATTATAAGTAATATCATCAAATTCACAGATGCTAGGAGCTCTTAAATGTTTGGTAAGGTCTGAGGTTATTTTAATAAAGAATTTATTAAAAGAGTTTGCCACTAAAAGAGGATCATTAATTAAATCATTTCCAATTTGCACGAAGATTGTACTTGGTTTTGCATTTGTGGTTTTATTAAAAATAATCGATTTTAAATGGTCCCATAATAGTTTTGTATTATGGATGTTCTTCTCAATGATTAGTTTACTATAATTTTTTTTTGACATTTTAACTTTTTTTGCTACTATAGAACTATAATATTTATGTCTATCTCTTACATATTGAACATTTGGAAATTT
Organism: Diogma glabrata; assembly: GCA_963693315.1. NCBI lineage: Eukaryota > Metazoa > Arthropoda > Insecta > Diptera > Cylindrotomidae > Diogma > Diogma glabrata. The sequence continues at coordinate 170,447,637 of OY856188.1, forward strand.
CCGTTTTAAACTAAAGAATTTCTCTCGCATCCGAATCAGATCCTGTATCTCCGCAGTCATCCACTCATTTGCTGAAGCTGTCTTAGATTTTGGTGGAATAGTTTTGGTATTTCTTACAACAATTTCTCTCAGTTCTGTGGTTAATATTTCAAAATTTTCAATGTTATTTATATTACCCCAAAATGGATCTGAGAGTATGTCTTTATAATCTAAGACCGTTTTCGGTGCTGATTTTTTAACTGCAATTTTAAATTTGCTTGCTCTAAGTAAAATAAATTTGTGATCAGAGACCGAGGTGTCACATAAAGTGAAATCATACTTCAAGTTAAAGATATCTGTAAAAATGTGATCAATTATAGTATTTATCGTGTTAGAAACTCTTGTTGCGTATCTTTCATCAATCTTATTTAATATAAAATATCCAAAAGAATTTAAGATTGCTTTATATTCCCCGATATTATCATCATATTCGTTTAATAAATTTAGATTGATGTCTTGTAACTGCTAACAGTATGTCTTGTAACTTATAAAAGTTATAAAAAGTAGGCAGAGTATTCTTTTGAGATCTATATATAGCTATTATATTTGTATTTGATTCGATTAATTTTACTACTAAAAAATTGTAGTAGTCATTATATATAGAGAACAATTCTGTTGCGGCCATATTAGGTTTAATATAAATTGCAGCACCACCATAGCCATTGTCTCTATTAGAGTGGAAGGCCTGATAGTCTAGTATGTTGAAAAGTTTGTTTTCTTCCTCTAATAGCCAGGTCTCTGTCAAGACAATGACGTGAATATCACATTGAATCGATTGTAGCACTTGCTCAACATCATACAATTTATTACGGAGACTTTGTGTATTTATGTAAACAATATTCAAAGAAGAACTATCTTTAACATTATTAATTCGGAAATGGTAATCAATGTTATTTAAACAGTTTTCAGCGATATTTAAATCTACGTCAAACATCTTAATATAGAGATTTTAACTTTTGCAGAACAAGTTAAAACACAAATTGGTTTGAGACACTTATTTGACAAATGTAATTCAGAGGCAAACACTTGCAATGTATTAATAATAAGTATGAAGTATTTTAAATTTCGAAAGCTTTGTATTACTTTATGGAATTTGAGATAAATCTCCAATATGAATATGAATGAATATATAAATATATAGAACAATATGATTAAAATAAAGAATTTAGTTATGTACATACAATGATTCAAATTTTGGAACTTAATGGATGTTTTCTGGAAGAGCCATTTTAAGTTTTTGAAGATCATTGCTGTCATTGATGACAAATACTTTAGTGTTGTCATCCTTCCGGAGATGAATTTGCGAATTCTTCGTCCACAGATATTTAAATTTGTGAGATATTTTGACAGTTCGAGCTTCACGAAAAAGATTTAGTTGAAAAGATGTTAAGTTATCTCGAAAATACAATTGTTGATCCTTAAAAACATCACTAAATCCAATTTGATTACAAAACAGAACTTTCCTTTCTTTCTTTTTTTGTAATAGTTTAGCTTTTGCTTCAGAGCTTTTAAATCGAATTGAAAGAAGGAAATTATTTTTTGCTGTATTATTTGAAATTGATTGTGCTGATGTTGGATATTTGTTGGGGTCAATAATTTCAAACTTTTTTATATCATTCAGACTAATTTGAACTTGAAGTGTATTAACTATATTTGTCAGAACAGTTTTCGGTTCAAATTCTTTTGTTGGAAGTCCAGCAATTATAATGTCATTGCATAGATCATTTTGTTTTACTTTATCCAATTCCGCTTCAAACCTATTGATTTTAAACGTTTGACGTGCTTGTGATTCTTTCAAAGTTTTGACTTCATCTTTGAGTTTGGAATTTTCAGTAATAATAATTTCAATTTGTTTCTTAACTTCATCGAATTGCTCGGTTAAGAATTGCTGAGATATTTTAATATCATTGAACTGATTTGACATTTGGTGTTGCGATGTTTTCAATTCTTGAATCATATTCTTGATTTCTGTAAAATTATTATTTATATCAGCTAATACCTTATCTGACAAATTCATTGCAGGTGATTCAATTACTTTAGCTGCAACTGAAGATGAAGGAATTACTGTAGGAGTTACAACTGAGATAGCCGCAACTGAAGATGTAGGAGTAGTACTACCCGATTTGCATGTCGTAGAGCAATGCCAAGTAGGCAATTGGGCCAATCTTTTTATGTGTTGACCAAAAATTCCTTTACAGTTTGGGTGGAAGTTTGTTTTACAGGAATCACATTGAAAATATGATTGTTGTTGATTTATATTATTACCGCAGTGATGACAGATGGTGATGTCATCACCATTTTTTACGAAAGGCATTTTATACTCTTTTTCTGCTTTATTAAACAATTTTGTACAAGAACTATTTATTCCAGATAACCTAGATAGTCTTGTATACAAGTTAGAGTAGATACAATAAGTTTAGGCGCATATAGTTATTTTTTTATTATTATTTTTACGGAGCGTATAAATGTCACTTGTGATTACTACACTGTTAAAAAATTTTAAATTTGCTATTTTTGACACACATAATGATTTTTAACACACTTCCGGTACAGTTATCGAACACAGCGTCCTTTTGCTTGCTTTTTTAGAATCAGTAGGTCCTTAAACGTCGAGAAATGCCAAAAAAAGTGGGGGTAAGAATTTCACTTTGAGCTCATGAATGTAATACTTAGGTCTTTCAGACCGAAGTAACAATATGCTCTAATTTTAAGGTAAAATAGAAAAATGGAAGAAAATTCTGTTATTAATAAATTATTTTAATGATAGCTATTTAATTTTCATTCGAGCCCAATTTCCAAATGTTGTACCGTTTTGCTTATCAGAAAACAACTGTAAATATTTATCACAATTATCTTTATTAAGATTATTTAAGTTTAAGAATAAGAATTAAGTTTTACAATAATTTAAAATTGTTTTATGTCGATTTTATCTTTAGCTAAATTATTGCATAACCTGCTAAGCTAATGCAAAATTTTATAATTAACAAGAATTTTTGCAAAGTGTGTGATTGTTCCAATTTTGTATATCATAGTTGTTGAAAAGAAACCTGAAATATTTAGCGATTGAGATATACACAATTAAACGTTAATATTGAGAACGTCTGCACTACTCGTAATAACTGGTTTTTATATATTTTTTGTTTTCATCTTGATATAAATATTTTGTTTGAAGACAAGATGTATTTGGTATTGGTATTTGTAGTTCTACACACGAAGGAAGAAAATTGAGCTAATTACGGCACGACATGTTTTTTGCGTATAAGTTCTGGCAAGTAGTTTTAGTTAAAGTTGATAACGTTCTTTCAACTTTCTGAATGTGGCCAGTAAAAAAAAAAAATACATGAGTCAAAATTAAAAAATATCCTTCTTACTCCTAAATTAACTCAAAATTATCTCAATATTATCCAGAATTTCGAGCCGAAATGTTTTCCGTTTCGGGTTACGGTTTTGTTCCGACTATTATTTCGTTCCAGTTTTCAGTTTGGTTCCTTAGTTTATTTTTTCGTTCCGGTTTTCGGTTCGGTTCCGGTTCAGTTCCGATGTCAAAAACAAGGATTTTCAGTATTCTTATTTTTTATTTAGCGTATGGTTTTTTTTGTGAAAATATTCTTATGCAAAAATTCAAAAGAAACAACTTCAGTAATTATTGAATCTAGAACATCGATACAGGCTTCCGTAAGAAGTTTTTCAGACATAGTACCGTAATATTGTGAGGTTTAAATTTCATGTCTAATAACGTTGGAGTAAGCGTCATTACACTACTTGAGCTTAACTTTGATTGCAGATTTTGTTTACATGAAGCTTTTGCTTATATTTTAAGGCATTTTAAAATTTTAAATTCTCTTTTATGAAACCGTTCAATATGCCTCTCAAAATTTGCTGCATGGTTTCATGGTATTTTAAAAAAATGAATAAATTTTGAAATAGATTAGAACCAATATTGTAGTACCTACAGCTAATATTACATGCAAAATGAAAATCTTTTACGCATAATATATGAGCAGCTTTTTGTTAGAATATTTTTTTTGTTTTTTCACTGCAAACCATTTTACATGAACCGTAAATAGAATGATTTTTTCATTCCGTTTACGGTTCATTACATATAAAAAATTACGGTTTCGGTTACGTTATGGTTCAGCCCAAAATTTCGGTTAATAACGGTTTTCGGCTTACGGTTCGGTTCCGGTTCGAAACTCTGATATTATCTCAAAATACAAAATAATTATTTATCTAAATCAAATGCCGCTTTTAAATCTTCCATGAGACTGAGACCAGGGGACTGATCATTTATCAGTATTTCTCTTAAACATGACAAAATTACGTCTAATAAATAAAATAAACGAATTCTATACTAACGGGCTACATATTCACGACGTATAAAACTATAAAATTACCTGTAATTAAAATACTTTTTACGAAAATACCAGGGGACTGATAATGTGACTGGACAAAACACGATCTTGCTAGCAATGATGACTGTTTTGATTGATAAAACCTCGGACCAAGTAAAACACTCTCAATATTATGTTTATTGTACTTTAATCAATACCTGTGACGAGCGATAACTTGATTTTCAATGTGTTTTCATTTGGCAGGAGAATGATAAAAAATTCCAGGTACAAAATTTAATAGGATATATCTTAAATGAAATATAGAGTAATTTTATGATTATTTACATATTGCTAACGCATTATTATTAAAAATTATTACAGCAGTGTCAATTTGTCTCTACACACTTAGAATCATTGATTATTTAGTTTACCACGTTTTGAATCATATTTTTTGTTAGAAATATATTTCGAAACGGGTTTATTTTGGGTGTCCTGCTCAGTGCCGGATCAAGCTATTTCAGCGCAGGGTGCAGATCAGGTAAATGGCGCCCTCAAATTAAATTATATTGTAAGATAATATATTCAAAAAATAATGCAAAACTTGTTTTAATACGAAGTGTTGTGTAATAGAAATTAGAATATGTTTCACTATCACACCAACACATAGAGAGCTTTTAAGATCTAGCTAGATCCCACAATTACATGCGTTCAAGTATTAAACGTTTTTTATAATTGGATCAACATTTTCTTTTATGGTTTTTCAAATGTTGGATATTTAGACAATAAATCTTATCATATAATAAAATATGATATATGCCAAAATTTCATGATAATATGTGGAAAATAGAAACAAAATAGAAAATATTTTTTTTTTTAAATTTTTTTTTATAATGAAAACTAGGTTGCTAATAATCTAGCTGATTGAATACTCCTCATTCATGAGACGTACTCCCGTGGTCAATGCTTAAAGTTCACAAATAGAGCTAGGTATGTATATATAGAGGCATATCTTCAAGCAAGCAATTGCACAGTAAATAAACATTTATTTTAATAAATACAAAATGTTATACGAATTTATTTCAAATATTGTAACGATTATGGAGTGCGATGTAAAAAAATCTATTGATAGTTTTCCTACTGGAAAATGGTTCTGCTAACGCAATACAAACTGAATAATACCTAAATAAGTTTCTGAAGATAAAAACAGAATTAAATAATTTTATCTAATACGAAAATAAAATAAAAACTACACAGTCTATGATAGAGTAGGTATATAAACAAATTAAAAATTGTAGATTTCACACCTAGGTGCGAAGTTTCGAAGATTGTGTTATATTTTTTGCTATTTAATTTTTGACTAGCATAAAAAAGTTTGCGTTGGCGATTAGATTAGTTCAAAATAAACGATACAGTTAGTTGAACATTAAGGGTGACAGAAGTTATTGATAATTTGAATTTTTTATTTCGCATGGATATAATAAATATTTAACGAACGATAAAAATTAAATCGACTGCGTAGAATTGGTAAATATTCTTTAAATGCTGATGAAATTATTTCAGGGACAACTGCCTTGTAACAGTATTAAAAAGATACAGTAGCCTGGAAATGTAAATATCATTAAGGCTTTCCGTATCTTAACCAACATGCCTACGAAATACAATACTTTTGTAGATGTTTTGTATTTTACATTTTTACCGATCTGAAAACGTCAGCCTTAACCACTTTTATTTCATTTTTCTCGAAAGTATTTCGTTTAAAAAAAACTGATAATATTAAATCTGAAAATTTGGTCCTAGCTAAAATTTTTTTATGTACGCTTTGGTTTTGTTTTCATTTAATCTTAATTTAGAGTGAATGTTTATTGTTTGGTTAGTTTTTTTTTGGTTTTGTTTTCATTTAGAGTAAAATAATATAATAACACCAAGGGGAAACAATGCTGTTTCCCATTCAACATGTAATTCGTTTTAGTCCCAGATTGGAAGAATCAGATCGTATACTACGTGAGACACGCATTGCTTAGCCGTTTTAAATCTGTAATACAGAGATGTCATCGACGACTGGTGATTTGCCATTTTTCTGTTTGTTGTTGTTTGATATACAGTAATTTTTTAGAGTTGGATCACTATGCTACCACCACATCACGTTCATTTATTCTAAGTTCATTGTTTTCATTTCTGACGGCTGGAGATCGAAAAATATTTTGTCAACCCCGAGCATTTAGAAATCACACTTTCGAATTTGTATTAACCGTATGTTGATTGATGTTTTCGATACAACTCTTCGTGTGTTCCCGTTTCATTTTTTTAAAAGTTGCGAGTCTATTAAAAGTAAATCACAACTTGCATTTGTAGCTGAAGATGACAAGCATATGATCGGTGTCCACAACAGTGGCTCTGTATGATCAAACGTCAGTTATACTTAAGGAGTGTCTCTTAGAGATCATAACGTGATCGGTTTGTTTTTCCGTTCTTTCATTACATATTAACGCCTTTGTGTATATTTCCGTTTTCTTGTATAATTTGGCTTTGTGTAGTTTTTATTTTGATTATATGCTTTGATTTTCTCGAACGGGGAACTTTATGGGCTGATCTGGATCCAATGAGCATTCTGATAAACTGGTGCCATGCAAAATGACAGTATAGAACTCTCAATACTGCACTGAAAAGAAAATGAAATAATGCCAAACTCATCTCGAAGTTGGCAGTTTATTATTCAAACAAAGAAAAAATATTTGCAAACAATTACACCATGATTAGGACAACTACACGGAACATTTTCCTTACAACAGAATGAGGTTTATTTATAATATAAAGTATATTTAGATATATTTTCTTCAAAAAATCATGAATTTTTCATTTTAAAATTGAAGCATTTAAGATTAATTGAACCATATTTTATTTTCACATAAATATTACGTGTGATTATCTCAACAACATCGTTCTATAAATTTACAGTATACTGAAACAATTTCGTAGTTCTATTCGCCATATCTGCCCGCACAGTGAGGTTGAGACAACTGCATTTCGATTGGAAATAGAACATGTTTTTTCAGTGTGTGCACGAGTATGAGAAATAAATATCAAAGTTTTTTAAAGTTGACTCCTCTTTAAGACAAGGTGATGATATCTTCTCTATACTTTTCAATCTGGCCTTAGAATATATGCGCCGTCAAAAGAAACTGTAGAATAAAAACCATATATTATTGTCAATAAACTCAGTACAGATTGTCGCGTACGCTTATGATGTTTTCATTCTCGACCGAAGTGAAACTGCAATGAATGAGACTTTCAAGTCGTTTAAGGGTAGTCGTAGTGCTAGACATATCAGGCATCAGCCATCTCCATATGTGTACTTGACGCTACGGTTTTGGTCCATTTAATATTGACGATGTAGGTTAAAGGCTCCAAAATAACTTTGAAATTACGGACCTTCTTTGGGTCTCAATATAATTTGTCGTATTTGTTCAAATGGGATTGCTTGGTTTGGGCATGTTTTTCCAGCCGCAAACGTTGCTCCAAGTATCATTGCGCGTTATCTTTAATTGTATATAACTATATGCAATTTGAGTTTTTTATAATTCCAACGATTTTTGATGTTTAATAAAAGTTGTATCCTGAAGTGCAGGTATTTTTTAATTTATTAATTTTATGTTTTAAACTTTTTTATTTAGTAACTCAAATTGAAGTTAAAAAATGAATGCGCAGTAGAAAAATAATATTATTTATGCTACAAAAATATTTTTTGTATTTGCAGACTGAACGTCATTGTTCCAACACCACGCCCAGAAGTACAAACCGAAAGTATAATGTGGAGCTTAGTTAAACTGTTTGGCGGTCCTCATGAATCGGGTTTACGACAACGCTGTTCAAAATTAATCCAAGCGATTGGGCAATGGCAGCCAGAATTACGCGAATCGTTACAGTCTCGAAGAAAATCGTTAGACGAAGCCGTTCGTGGCTTAGGCATTCATGGTTTGACAGCAGATCAACATGGCCAATTGATATCATTACACATTGCATTAAAAAATGAACTTCAAAGACATATAGACACATATAAAATTGCAATTCACAAATTAGAAGAATTGAGTCCTGTGACAAGTACTCAAGATCCGGCACAGTCTTCACATCAACGTTTATTAGCTATTGGTCATGCCGATATACAACAAAGATTGATTGATAATAAAACGTTACTTACAATATTAGATAAACCAGCATTAAAACAATTGGGACAATTAGTTGAAAATTTAGGGCAGCGTGTACAAAATGATAAAGAGGTTTTATTTAGTTGTGGACAAATCAAAAGAATTGACTCAACATCAAGTACGGAAGGAAGGCAAGTTGTTAGCTAAATTAAACATAAACAGTTTTCCAATAACTTTTTTTCACTCTAGATCGGCGGCGGGAATTTTAATGAATTTTTCAAGAGGATGTGATGCCGTCTTAGGATTAATGGGTCCAATAACCACACCATCTAGTCCAAGTGGAAACAGTTGTTCAAGTGATGGTTATCATTCAGATTCTGCAGAATCTCTACCAGATGATAAAAAGTAAATCGACGGTTATTAAATATAATTATAATAAAATGTAATTTTGAATATTTATTTATATTCTAGTTTGGAGCTGTTAAAACTTTATAGAATGCTGTATAGCAAAAATAGGACTGAAACTTTAGAAGCTTTAGATGGATTTTCACAACTTAAAAATATGTACCCTTTTAAGGCAAAGTTATTATTTTCGATAATTGTGGTAAGATTCACTGTTCTGGAAAATTCACAAGTGCCAAATCTTTATTCCGTTAATAAATTTTAATTACTTTTGTTAACATTATGTATCTATTATTAGCTTGCGTTTCGTGCATGCCATGGACTACGTGAGAAAAAATTAACCGAAGTTCGCCGTCTATTATATTGTATAGAAACTGGTGATGAAACAACAGTTAATCTAGATCATTCTGTGCGGCAACATTTAAAGGAAACATCGGATATTTTTCCGCTTGGTGAAATCGAAAGACAAGTTGCAAATCAGGTACATCAGCATAAAATGTAATAATTATAACACAAAATAATATATAACACAAAAATTGGGTTTATTAAATTACAGGTATTATCAACATTGCACGAGTATCCTTGCTTAGAAACATGTATACCGCTTATTCATTATATTAGTGCATGCGTGCGTGTAGCATGGAAAATGGTTAATCAGCAAGCACCATATTATTTAGATAATGACTTTGGACTAGGTAAGACATACATACATACAAGAAATGTAATAATCATATTAACACCAATTAAAAAAGTTTTACTCAGGGCTAGACTTGTTTTGTTCTATGGAATGATAATTGTTGTACTATAGTTCTCTGGAAATCGTTTCTATTAAATTCCGTAGCTTTGAGCTTGTAAGAAATCCGTCCAGAAATCGTTGTACAGCTGCTCATAATGCTCACGATATCTCGAGTTATTACTTCCCAAGATTGGGATAACTTTTCTCTTTTCATGCAAGAACTTCCATGCAATTCGTATATCTTCAAATGCTGTTAGTTCATCTATGAAACTCTACGATAGTTTTTTAGCTGGCTGATATTTGACCTTGCTAACTTTTAAAACGTTGATTTGCGTTTTTTTACGACTAGTCGTTTATTACTTTTGACACACCTCCCATTCAAGTGTCATTATTTAGATAGAAGATGTATAGCAAGTCAATACAAAGTTATCAATTATTTTTATTATATATTTTTTTAAAAATTTTTAGGACTCCTTCGACCAGAAAAACATGAGCGACATCCACTTTCAGATAAACGTTCGGATATTATTCGAGCATTTGTGTGGCCAGCATTAGCACAAAGCAATCGTTGCGTTATAAAAGCGATAGTTGCGACATAACCAATACATATAAATTATTTTAGCATTATATTTCTCGATAAATTTCCATTATAATTAAGTATTATAATTATTGATAATACACTTAGAAATAAAAAAATTTTATTTTATTTAATTATTTAATTGGAATTAAAAAAATACAAATTGTTATAAATTTATTAGTGCATCGTAATTTATGTATGGAATAATAATTAATTATGTCAATTGGTGAATTAAATAATTTTTCTTTTGGTTTTTCTAAGCCCAAAGAAAATTTCCCATTACAATTTTCACGGATGTATAAATGAAAATAATTATTTTTTGCATAAATTGAAGTAATATATTTAATACAGGCACCCTGAAAATAAATAAAAGAGAAGAAAAAATAAATAAATGTTTTATATATATGAAGTTAAGGTATATGTCAGGTGAAAAACTTTCAGGTTCAACATTGAAAGATAATTTCATGGTAAGATTAAAGATTATGAAAAATCGGAAAATAGCACGTATCCTGTTAACCTCAGTATTGTGCAAATCCTTTACAAAAAGTAATTTACGTAATTCTTTACATGTAAAGAATTCATTCTTTACATATCCAAAAATCATTGTAAAGAATGTAAAGAATGTAAATAATGCTAAAAAAAACTAAAGAGATGTGCCAATTTTCTCATTAGATTAATACATAATGTAGAATGAAACTCAAACTCCTAAATAATCATAGTTTTTAAGTCAGTCTTTAGTTTTATTTATCATTTAAATACTGATTTTTTCAGCTCCTTTAAGAACACAAAACTTGTGGCCAATTCCAACAATGGTAATACAAATTTTGAATTGAAAAGAATTACGAATTTCGGTCTCTATGAAATATTTTCCAGCATTAATCATAGAAAAAACATTGGAAATCATAAATTATGTATTAAAATTTAAAACTCATTACAATTAAATTAACAATTTAACTACAATGACATCAATTTGTTGAATACGACACGTAACAAGCTTGATTTACAATAGCAATTATTTGCAGTATACAAATTATCAAAGACAGGCTTTACCTGTCAATTGATGAAGAATGTCGGAACCCAAGTTTTCAACCATTCATCCTTAGAATTTAGATTAAAGAAAATGTTTGTTGAGACGTCACATATATAACATATCTTTGTATTCAAAAACAAAAGTTATTTTTAAAATTTTAGTTGTACAAACAAATGATTGATTTCACAAATTCGATATTTCTGTTATCGTGAAATTGTTTATTTATATTTTAACAAGTTTGAGATTAAATTAAAATTTATTTTTAGATTCGACTCAAACCAAAACTTAGCTTATATTACAGTAAATAGTAAATACCCCTAATCTAATACAGCATAAAAAAAATTATAACCCTAAATTAAAAGAAAATAATTTAATAAAATAAAGAATACATAATAAAACTAATAAAGATAAAAATAAAGAAAAAATAGGTGAAAAATAATATGAAATATAATTAGAAACAATAGGATAAGTTTGTTCTTTAGTAAATAATTTAAATGCACCACAAAAAGGCTGAGGAATTCCTATTAATCCTACTTTACTAGGCCCTTTACGAATTTGAATATAATCTAAAACCTTACGCTCCAATAAAGTTAAAAAAGCTCCTCCCACTATTACGCGAATAATTAATACTAAACTTCCAATAAAAGGCAATAGTGATTCTTTCAATAACAAGTACTATTTGTAAGTTTTAATTATATTTATAAAATCATAATTTATTGCACTAATCTGCCAAAATAGTTAGAGCTAAGTTTTGGTTTGAGTCGATACTAAAAATAAATTTTAAATTTAATCTCAAACTTGTTAAAATATAAATAAAAAATTTCACGATACCAGAAATATCGAATTTGTGAAATCAATCATTTGTTTGTACAAATAAAATTTTAAAAATAACATTTGTTTTTTAATACAAAGATATGTTATATACGTGACATCTCAACAAACATTTTCTTTAATCTAAATTCTAAAGATGAATGGTTGAAAACTTGGGTTCGGACATTTTTCATTTTATCAATTGACAGGTAAAGCATGTCTTTGATAATTTGTATACTGAAAATAATTGCTATTGTAAATCAAGCTTGTTATATGTGTCGTATTCAACAAATTGATGTTACTGTAGTTAAATTGTTAATTTAATTGTAATGAGTTTTAAATTTTGATACATATTTTATGATTTCCAATCCTTGCTTTTTCTATGATTAAAGCGGGAAAATATTTTATAGAGACCGAAATTCGTAATTATTTTCAATTCAAAATTTGGATTATCATTGTTGGAATTGGGCACAAGTTTTGTGTTCTTAAAGGAGCTGTAAAAATCACTTGAAAGTAAAATTCTTTACATTTAATAATCATTTTTTACATTCTTTACATTCTTTACGTGAAAAACTAGTCTTTATTAATTCTTTACATAAAAATGTAAAGAATTGTTCTTTACATGAAAATGCACAACTCTGATTAACCTCAATTACAGAAAATTATAATTTAATTTATAGGCAAAACCTATAGTTATTACAAGGCTAAAGTTATCTAGTTACCTTTTCCTTGTATGGTCTAACTAAGCATGATCCATCAACTCTGTTAAATAATATATGTTCACTAGTATCCCTATTCACTGCCTTGAAATAAGATTCTAATTCAATTTTCCTTGAATTACTGGATTTCACTCTGATCTCTATTGTAACTGTTGACAAAGATGACGATGACATCGATGGTGATAGAATGTCATTTTGTAATTGATTATTTTTTACATTTTCTAAAAATAGAAATATATTTGGAAATGAAGTTTTTAACACATTTTTAGTACAAAGAAAATAATGTAAATTAATTTAATAAATGTAATTATTAGATTTATTCCATTGACATGATTCAGTAATACATGTAGAATTTGTTAAGTGTTAATTAAAATCGTAATTTGAGAATTATGTAACTACAATATTTTTTTAAATTAGATTATTTATTCAATGAGTAAAATAAGATTGAGTTGTTTTGAAAGTTGTTTTGTTAGTTATTTTATTAACGATGAAACGATAATTTAAACAAAAATATTTATGGATGACTTGAATTATTGTGCTTTGACCGAAACATTTACTCTTCGTTGTAAAATTTTAAACAAGATAATAATCGAAATTTTTGTCTTAGGTCTTCTTAAAAACATTTTATGCAGGATACATAAAATTAAATTAGCTTAACTACATCAAGAACTGAATGAAACCACATTTTGTCAAAAACAGAGATTAAAACGCTCCTTAAATTACTCTTTTACTTCGTAATCTATCAAAGTAGGTCAAAGCTTACGGTTTGTCTTCTTTTTGTCAAAAGGAAAATTATCCTTTTTGATTTCAAATAATAGCTATTTATGTATTAAGGGTTAAAGTAGGCCGTTTTTAGATACTTTATGCCCAAATTGCATACAAGACCTTTTGCACGAGTAAGATTCTGGATTATTTGCATAAATTAAAATATTTTTTGTGAAAATTGTGTAATCCAAGTAGTTTTGCTTTTCATATTTATTTTTCTCAATTTCTATAGCAACCAATTCTTTTTAAATTTCTATATTAATGTATTTAAAACATTTTAGTTTTCAGTTATATTTGATCTATCGTATCGTCAAGTACACATATGTTTAGTAAAATATATTTTGAGAAAATCATTAAATTTACGTAATTTTTTGTTTGTTAGTTTTTTTCAAAATGTCGTTAGCAATCGATTTGTTTAATTTTAATTGTATATTAAATTACTAGCAACCAAAAAAGGCTTAGAAACGATTTTATCAAAATAAAATTTCACAAAACACATGTCTGTATGTATGTTTTTTTTTGGAAATGGGCAGGCATAATGTATTTTTATTTACACACATTATGTTTGGAAAATTTTCTAATTCGAAAATATGCTTGAAGTATATTTTGTTCTTTTGAGTTCGTTTGATGTTACACTTTATGGCGTAAAATAGTAATTTTAGGCATTATTATTTCAATTTTAGCAATTGTTATTTCTATAGGAAATAAAGGTCTGCTTTACGCACAATTTACGGTGTAAAATGCACTTTTGGGATTAAAAAATTGTTCGTAAAACAGGCCTTTTTTACTATTGAAATAACAATGCCAAAATTAAAATAACATGCCTAAAATTGAAAAAACAATGCCTAAAGTTATTATTTCGAAAAACTACTTGGATACAATAATTTTCTAAAAAAAATATTTTACTATTTTGTGTGCATATGATTGCATATAATTATAATTATGCATATAATTTTTATTTATGCAAATAGTACAGAATCTTACTCGTACAAAAAATCTTGTATGCAATTCAGGCATAAAGTATCTTTTTTGCTTTCGAGTGATTGTTTCTCTCGGCTTACGCCTCGAGCAACAATTTCACTCTCAAGCTGAAAAGACATACTTTATGCCCTTAATACATAAATAGCTATTAAAATATTTTTTTTTTATAAGTTTATCTTTGGGTTTTTTTTCCATTGTTCAAGGAATGCAAATATGCAAGATTTGTTTGCGGTTATTGTCAAGAGGATGAAAATATTCAGAATAATCACCAAATAGAAAATATTTATAAGAGTTTAGATGAAATAAAACAATTACTAGGAACAAATTCAGCAGATTTCATTGTGGAAATCAGTGCTCTGAATAATAAAATTAACATATATTAAAAATCCAGCGGATTCACATAATCTTATTGAAATTAAACAGCTTTTAAAGAAAAACAATGAATATTTGCATGTAAGAGAAAATAAATTAAATTTTGCTGAAAAACAAACTCAACAAAGAGGCGATTCAATCGGACGTATGTGTCATCAATGATAAAACCCTTATATTATAAAATACACAGGATAAGCAATATTTGATATATTATGTGTTTGTACACTATAAAACTATAATAGTACATTATGATGTTAGGATGTAAAGCTAAAGATTTTGGACGTATGTGGAGTTTGCAAATCGATTCGCTAGCCAAAATTTGCACCCACATTAAGTCTAAAATAGCTTACGTCCGTTCATCATATACTATTTTTTATTCGCCGCAAGCAAAATATTAAAACATGTTTATTCTAAATTAAAAATATGTGGAACAAGTTACCTTTGACAAAATATTTGTTATTTTCTCCAAGTTATTGTATAACCATGACAACAAATGATAACAACTATTTTAATTGGATTATGAAATTTTGAATTTAAGGGCTGCTTTGATAAAAATTTCTATTTTTTATAGAATTTAAACAACTACAAATGTTTTTTATTTTTTAGGAGGTAGCTATGACAACAAAATATATGGTTAAAAAGTGACACTTTAAGGCCGCAAATCACAGTAATAAAATAACACTTTAATATATAGGCGAATAAAAAGAAAATTGAAGCTGTTTTTTTTTAAATTTAAATTTCATATTACATAATTTGCACAAAAGAAAAGGCTCCTATAAAAATAAACACAAAAATACAGGGTTATCTCTTTCCATTTAGAGAAAAAAATATAATTTTTATTCGCCTACATATTAAAGTGTTTCTTTATTACTGTGATTTGCGGCTTTAAAGTATCACTTTTCAACTATTTATTTTGTTGTTATAGCTACGTGCAAAAAAGTAAAAAGCATTTGTATTTGTTTAAATTCTATGAAAAATAAAAATTTTTATCAAAGCAACCCTCAAATTCAAAATTTCATTATCCAATTAAAATAGTTGTTATCATTTGTTGTCATAGCTACACAATAATTTGGAAAAAATAATAAATATTTTGTCAAAGGTTACTTGTTCCACATATTTTTATTTTAAAATTTATGAAAATTTATAATTTTAATTTAGAATAAACAACTTTTCTTCAAATATTTTGCTTGCGGCGAATAAATATAGTATATGAATGATGCACGGACGTAAGCTATTTTGGACTTAATGTGGGTGCAAATCTCAGCTAGCGCCTCGATCGCCAACTCCACATCCGTCCAAAATCTTTAGCTTTACGTCCTAGCATCATAATGTACTATTTTCTACTTCAAGCTACGAAAATGTTATTTTAATATATAGTAAAACCTATGTGAAAGGAAAACTTTTTCTAAGTAGTGACTGAAAATGTTTTCAGTTACTAGGACTGAAAGTAAATAAGTTTCGGTGGTCGCCTACAGGTGGTGGTTATTTAAAGGATTGAATATTTGATTGAATAATTGAGATTGAATTTGATTTACTGTTTCTGTTGTTGTTTGGGTTGCTGTGTTTATTTCTGTCAATATCGCAGTATTTTGAAGGGATTGAATATTTTGATCGAATCGAATCGAAACTAATCATTATATCAATTGTGTGTAATTAATTAATTAAACTAATAATGAGTGTGTTTTTTTCTATATGGGAGATATAGAAGGGGAGCGATAAAATAAAATTTGTATCAGATATATCGTATAATTTTTTGCTCCGATAGTTAACTGTCAGATATAAAATATATTCTCTGAGTTCTTTCCGCCGAAGAAAAATTAAAAAAAAATTATTAAATAAATAAATAGATTTTATTAAAAAAATTATTTTTATTTGTTTTTAATTGAAACTTTACCTACAATTTTTAAAATTTATACTTTAAACCAGCGTTTCTTAAGCTCGGGGTCGCGACCCCAACTGGGGTCGTTAGATTTTTTCATGGGGTCGTGAGAAATTCCCAATTTAAAAAAATATATAAAATATTAATATTAAAAAAATAAATTTTCCCTATATATGTCTTAAATTAACAAACTTTGCAAGGTTTTTGAATTAATTTTTCAAGGTTGTAGAATTGGATGACTTTTTAAATTTTGTAATGTTTTGTCTTATCTTTTGGTGACATTCCACAATACAATTTTGTAGTCGGATCGTTCAATAATTCAATATTCATAATTCAATAATTCAATATTTCACAACACCGTTGGACAATTCAGCCTTTTTACATAAAACTTAAAGATACACAACATATGGACATAAAAGCTCAAGAAGAATTTGCTGAACTATCCTGCCATAGTACTTTGAAAGCACTATTTAAGAATCAAATACCAGGAAGTTTTTTTGGTTGTCAATTAAAAGGGAGAAACAGTCCAAATTATTTGGACATTTTCCATCACATATTTGTGCGAAAATGCATTTTCATCCTTATTGTATATATATTAAATCAAAATATCACTCTCAATTGCGCAATATTAAAAATGTATTGAGACCAGCGCTTTCGGAAATCGAGCTACAATTAACGTTACTTTGCTCTAAAAAGCAAGCACACCCATCACATTAAAAAATATTTTAATGTTTTATTTATTTTAATACTTAATAATATAACTAGAAAAGGTTATTAATCTTTTTTTTAATTAATTTTCATATTGTTTTAACTAGAAAAATATGGAGGGGCTGAAATCTCACAGCTCTGAGATATCAAGACTTCGGTCTGGGTTAAGGATTTTGATATAGTTTTCGGCAAAAAACTTTTACGAGGACATGGTTTTTAGTTTTGGGCAGCGATGTATATTAAACATAACTCTTTGTTAAAGTACAAGTATTCTTTATCTCTGTTTAGAAATTTATTACAAAACTAACACGAAACATCAATACGATGACAGAAAATTATAACAGATCATAAATTAAAATAATTTAGTGAAAAGATGATACACTCAGCAAACTACTCAAAAACCTCTCCATTTAGCGTTTCGAGAAAATATTACAAAATCACAAATTCATATTTCTTTCAAAATTCCATAAATATTGTAAAAATTAAATGAAATCAAAGTTTTTTCAGAATTCCAAAAATATTCTAAAAATTAGAATAAAATCAAATATTTAAACTTTTTCTAAATTCCAATAATATTCCAAAAATTCTTAAAAATTCAAACTTTTCCAAAATTCTAAAAATATTGCAAAAATTCTTACAAAATCAAAGATTGAAACTTTTTCAAAATTCCAAAAATTTTAATAAAATCAAAAATTTAAAATTTTTCAAAATTCTGAAAATATTCCAAAAATTCTTACAAAATCAAAAATTAAAACTTTCCAAAATTCTAAAAATATTGCAAAAATTATTACAAAATCAAATATACAAACTTCTTTTAAAATTCCAAGGACATTTCAAAAACTATAACAAATTCAAAAATTTCCATGTCCAATTACATTTTAAATTACATTTACATCATAAAAACAGCTACATTGTTTTTTCCAAAAAATTGGCTAAAAAAATAAATGAAATCATTTTTTGACACACATTTTGACATTGTTTTTTTTGACAAACTTATAATGTCATAATTCTCAATAATAATAATAAAATTTTATGTCACACAAATTATTAATTTTATTTTTTTCCGAAAAATTGGATAAAAAAGTCAATAAAAATCTTTCTTTTGACACACTTGACAATATTTTTTTGACAAACCTATAGTGCCATAATTCTCAATAATAATAATAAAATTTCATTTAAACAAATAATTAATTTAATTTTTTTCCAAAAAATTAGGTAAAAAAATAAATAAAAATCTATCTTTTGACACACTTGACAACATTGTTTTGACAAACTTATAATGCAATAATCTAGTTTTTGATCTCATATACCAATTCCTACCATCAAGGTTTCTCCAAATTCAATGTTTCTACTCGTAATCACTTAAAATGAACGTTTTTAAGTCAAAAATATGAAAATTTGCTGTTTTTGACACACTTAATGATTTTTTGACACACTTCCGGTACAATTATTGAGCACAGCATCCTTTCGGACCTGTCCCTTGAGTATACCTATTTTTAGAAAAAAAAATTTTGAAATCCCTCCAGCGGTTTTCCCCTGCAGCGTAGGTAATGACGGACGACTGGACGGCCGGCAGACAGACATACATTTTTTTTTTGCTTTTTTAGAATCAGTAGGTTCTAAAACGTCGAGAAATGCCAAAAAAAGTGGGGGTAAGAATTTCACTTTTGGTTCATGAATGTAATTCTTAGGTCTTTCAAACCGAAGTAATGCTATAAATTTTTATTTTTATATTAGCTGAAAATAAAATAGTTTTTGTTGTTTAATTAAATGTTTTTTTTTTAATAACGTTTATTTGTCAAAAAAATATAGGTGGGTCGCCAAAATATGGCATTTAAAATTTGGGGTCGCAATACAAAAAAGTTTAAGAAGCGCTGCTTTAAACGACGATTTCCGGTTGACTTCCGAATCTGTAAACGTTTTTAGAGCAAATATATGAACTATTTTCATTATTCATATTGTCAAATTCATCTACTAAAAACTTACAAAACGACATATCTAAATTTGACTGTGTAAAAAATAAACAAGATTGTATTTATATATAGCATTTTTACCAGTGTAAAATAATGTTATTATTGTGTTCGCCTGTTATTATTCCATCTGTAGGCGAACACAATAATAACATAATTTTACACTGGTAAAAATGCTATATATAAATACAATCTTGTTTATTTTTTATACAGTCAAATTTAGATATGTCGTTTTGTAAGTTTTTAGTAGATGAATTTGTAAATATTATCATTTATATTTACAAGCGTAGAACAAATAGCGTTTTCTACACGTGGTAAAAACGTTTTTGCGTTCCTGAACTTATTCCAGCCGACGCTATCGCGTCTCGTGGACAAACCGTTCAGTCACGCAAAAAGAGACGTTTTCACCAGTTGTGTAAAAATCTACTATTTATTCTTTTATTGCCAGAAAGAAATAACTGCCAAACAATATAATTATATTACTTCGGTCTGAAAGACCTAAGTATTACATTCATGAGCTCAAAGTGAAATTCTTACCCCCACTTTTTTTGACATTTCTCGACGTTTTAGGACCTCCTGATTCTAAAAAAGCAAAAAAAAAAAAAATGTATGTCTGTCTGTCGGCCGGCCGTCCGGCCGTCATTACCTACGCTGCAGGGAAAACCACTGGAGGGATTTCAAAAATTTTTTTTTCTAAAAATAGGTATACTCAAGGGACAGGTCCGAAAGGACGCTGTGTTCGATAACTGTACCGGAAGTGTGTCAAAAAAATCATTATGTGTGTCAAAACAAGGAAATTTGCATATTTTTGGCTTAAAAAACGTTCATTTTAAGTGATTACGAGTAGGAACATTGAATTTGGAGAAATCTTGATGGTCGGGATTGGTATGTGAGATCAAAAACTAGATTATTGCATTATAACTTTGTCAAAAAAAAGTTGTCAAGTGTGTCAAAAGAAAGATTTTTATTTATTTTTTTACCTAATTTTTTGGAAAAAAAATATAAAATTAATTGTTTGTTTGAAATGAAGTTTTATTATTATTATTGAGAATTATGGCATTATAAGTTTGTCAACAAAATGTTGTCAAGTGTGTCAAAAGATTTTTATTTAGTTTTTTACCCAATTTTTGGGAAAAAAAATAAATTGTTTGTTTGAAATGAAATTTTATTATTATTATTGAGAATTATGGCATTATAAGTTTGTCAAAAAATGTTGTCAAGTGTGTCAAAAGAAAGGTTTTTATTTATTTTTTACCCAATTTTTTTAGAAAAAAATAAAATTAATAGTTCGTATGACATGATATTTTATTATTATTATAGAGAATTATGGCATTATAAGTTTGTCAAAAAATAATGTCAAGTGTGTCAAAAAATGATTTCATTTAATTTTTTAGCCAATATTTTGGGAAAAAAAATGTAGCTGTTATTATGACCTAAATGTAATTTAAAATGAAATTGGACATGGAAATTTTTGAATTTGTTGTAGTTTTTGAAATATTTTTGGAATTTTGAAAAAGTTTGTATTTTTGATTTTGTAATAATTTTTGCAATATTTTTAGAATTTCGGCAAAAGTTTTAATTTTTGATTTTGTAAGAATTTTTGAAATATTTTTAGAATTTTGAAAAATTTTTAATTTTTGATATTATTATAATTTTTGGAATTTTGAAAAAAGTTTTAATTTTTGATTTTGTAATAATTTTTGCAATATTTTTAGAATTTTGGAAAAGTTCGAATTTTTAAGAATTTTTGGCATATCATCAGAATTTAGAAAAAGTTTAAATATTTGATTTCATTCTAATTTTTAGAATATTTTTGGAATTTTGAAAAAGTTTGATTTTATTTAATTTAACAATATTTTTGGAATTTTGATTACAATTATCCGGCAACGTATTGATGTTTCGTGTTAGTTTTGTAATAAATTTTTAAACAGAGTCTATCTCTGAATACTTGTACTTTAACAAAGAGTTATGTTTGATATTCATCGCTGCCCAAAACTAAAAACCATGTCCTCATAAAAGTTTTGTTGCCGAAAACTATATCAAAATCCTTAACCCAGACCGAAGTCTTGATATCTCAGAGCTTGAGATTTCAGCCCCTCCATATTTTTCTTTTAATTTCACTCTAAATAAAAACAAAACCAAAAACATTTAATCGTCAAACAATATCCATTGCACTCTATAATTTTTTTTAATGAAAACAAAACCAAGGCGTACATAATACAATTTTATTCTCTTCCATTTAATTATATCAGTTTTATTTGTATGTTTTTTCGATAGTAATAGTATGTATTATTGTATTGTTTTTTAACCTATAGCCTAATGAACTTAACCTATTGCCTAATGAAACTTTTATTCAATTGGTATGATTCCAATTGGTCAAATTATTTTGATTTCATTAAAATTATTTTTAAATTATAATCACATTTGCTTTGATAAGTTTTGTTCAAAAATCAAATTTTGAGTAATTCTCTTATTTCGTTTAGTTGAACTTGGTTGATTGTATGAGAAGGGCGTTTTTTATCATCAGGGTTTTTTTATTAAGAAATTTGATTTATCAATTAAAACAATAAAGATTTATTGTTTTAATTGAAGAAAATGTTTTTATTTTTTATAATACACAATTCTTTTTTATAATAAAATCTTTGTCAGAGAATAAAGTATTGTAATCGATTCGTGAATAATGAATTTTATTCTCTCGCAAATTAAAATTCTCGCTCGTGCCTCGCTCGAATTTTAAACTTTTGCTTGAGAATAAACTACTTCATTATTCACTCATTGATTAAACTACTATTAGTTAGGATGAAATTTTCAGTTTCATTTTAATCGAAACACTTTTGTGAAAAATAAAATAAAATTGAATAAGGTGGTCGGTCATTCGATAAAAATGCTAAATACAAAATATCTACATACCTTAGTCTGTTATTTTGTAAGCATATTTGGTCAAGCAACGGAAAACCTCGATGATATTTAAATTTCTATAGGCTACTGTGGTTTTTCTATGCAAATACTATAACGTTAAATTCTCACACTACTTTATGTTAATAAAAGAAACTTCAACATAAAAAAATATTACTTATCCTGTGTATTTTATAATCTAAGATAAAACCAAAAAAAAACGGTAGTTCTACGACCAAAAACTGCACATGATGTAGACCTGACGAAAAATGATAATATGATACATATTGACCTTACGGAAATACCAGTTAAGGGTATACGGAACATGTCAAATGGCGGTGCTCTCTTTCAAGTTGACACTGTTGATGGGGACGTAGAACAACAATTTACAGTAATTGCCAGAACCTTTTAGCTAATTTTGATGATATTAAACGTAATTGTATAAAATTTCAACCAGCCCTATTTATGCTGGGGAAAAGAAGAAATGTACGATGCGGAATTTGAGATACAAAATTACTACTTAATACACTGTGATTCTGATTCGAGACAAACAAGAGGGGTGGGAGCTTATGCTAGAAAGAATAT
Organism: Diogma glabrata; assembly: GCA_963693315.1. NCBI lineage: Eukaryota > Metazoa > Arthropoda > Insecta > Diptera > Cylindrotomidae > Diogma > Diogma glabrata. The sequence continues at coordinate 170,470,578 of OY856188.1, forward strand.
CTCATGTTCAATTATTATGGAGTACTGCAGCCAAATTCTGTAATTGTGAAGCGGTGAAGTGATAAGTTTTTTAATGAAAAGAAACGAAGAAATTTTTATCACTTCACCGCTTCACAGTTACATAATTTGGCTGCTGTATTGGCAGCCTCCTCGAAGTATCCACAACAGAAACGTGCGTACTCTGGGCAATGTGAATTGGAACGAACGGTTGTGGTACCCAATCCCTTCGTAATAGTGAAGCATTATTGCAAACAATCAATCAAACTCTGTGCGTCTGTACTGCATGTAGGAACGGCACAAAACGACGTCTGTTCTCCATGTTAGGGGCGGTCGAAAATCTTAGTCTTTTCCACTAGGTGGCAGACTATAATGAAACTTAGTAATGGGAGCAAACCCCGTTATCAACCACCCATGAGCGGTGAAGAAGAACTGTGAGCTACGGTGCCGGGAATCGGAAACGGCAAAAAATAAATAAATCGGAAACGGCAAAAAAATAATATTGGCAAAGATATCAGAAGACGAAAAACGCATTTGAGTATCTAACAGATGAAGAGGAATTGGAAAGAGAAACAGATTGGATAATGAAAAAGAGTAGGTCAAGTAAGAAAAGCAAAATGGGGGAGTCTGGAGTTTCCTCTGAGTATGTGCCCTCAAGCGCTAGTCAACCGCAAGATGCACATTGATAAGGACAAGGCAATTGATAAGGACACACAAACAAAAGAAACGAGAGAGAAAAAGCCCCGCCAGTAACAGTAACTGGTGTTTCAAGTCATGCAGAAAAACAAGCCATAATGAAAATGGTAACGGATTAAGGGTACGAAATCACTGCTCTTAACAATGATGTCTGGAAGATCAACATATCAAACTCTGATGCATACAGAAATTTAACAATGAAACTAAATATTGACAAATATCAATGGGTTACATATGAAAACAAAAATAAACGCCCAATCAAGGTAATGGCAAGAGGACTACATCTCACTGGTTTGGCCAATGATATAATTGAAGATCTGACAAGTAAAGGTCTTAAAATCTTAGATGCTGTTAACATCATCAAAATTGAAGCTTAAAAGAAAAACTCTATGAGAATACCACAATGCAAGAAGTGTCAAGGTTATAATCATACACAAAACTACTGTAGACGTAAACCAATTATTGTCAAATGTGCCTGTAAACACTTAACATAACTATGCCCAGTAAACAGAGACATCATAGCCAAGTGCATAAATTGCAAGGAACAACAGCCAGCGAACTATCGTGGATGTGAGGTTGCTACCCAACTCCAAAAAATAAGAGATAAAACCGGCAAGCCATCACAAAACAAGCCAAATAACGTTGGTAGATCCAATGGACTCTACCAAGAGAAACTTCGTGAGCAATCAAAGAGCGCGAAAGATGGAAAATCATACGCACAAGTTCTAAAGGGCTCAGAGTCAATCAACGACTCGGGAGTATTAGGAAGCAAGAACTACATGGAAGTAATTCTAAGGCGGTTAGATGAACAAAGCAACCTAAACGAATTGATATTCCAAAAAATTAAGCAGATAGCTTAAAACCAATCGTCAAGAAAAATTAAATATGTACGCAACACTCAGAATTGCAACCTGGAATGCAAACGGGTTAATCAACCACACCACAGAAGTTGAAATAAGTTTGAAGTTAGAAAAAATAGATATTTTTCTACAATCAGAAACTCACCTTGTTAAATCATCATATATAAAAATACCTGGATATAAACTTTATCACGCAATTCATCCAGCAGAAAAAACGAGGGGAGGATCAGCAATACTAGTCAGAGATAACATAATGCAGGTTACGTCAATAACAGTTATTACTAAAAATAAAAACCTTGTATAGCTATAACACTGTCCACCAAAACATAATTTGAAAAAATGATTACTCCAAACTCAATAAACTAGGCAGTAAATTCATCATTGGTGGAGATTTTAACTCAAAAAATACACATTGGGGATCAAGAATCAACCCAACAAAAGGCAAAGAGCTGTACGAAGCAGGACAGATAAAAAAGTGTGATTTCCATTCCGGTAGTTTACCGAGCTACTGGCCAACCGACCTTGGTAAGGTACCTGATTTAATTGACTTCTTTATTACAAGGAATATGTCAAAAAACTAGATGGATATCGAAAATAATGATGGATTGTCATCAGATCACTTCTGTTATAATGACAGTTAGTGAAAATAAAATCAAGCGGCATATGCACCTAAACTAACAGGTAAAACAATAATTGGAATGTTTTTCGTGAGTGTATAGAAGAAAAAATAGATCTACAAGTACTTATCAGAAACCCACAACAGCTAGAAATTGAACTAGAAGGGCTAATTGAAGCTTTACATTTTGAATCAACGACAAGTTCCCCAGCACCACATCCTTATCGTAATCTAACCGCAAACTTTCCCAAGGAATTAAGAGAATTGATAAAATCAAAGCGCAAGGCACGTAAAATTTGGCATACAACGCGATCTCCAGAACACAAAACTATTTTAAATAATCTGTGCATACAAGCAAAGACAGCTATTACAGAAAAAATGAATCTATTAACAGATATCTTAAAAGCTTTTCTGGTGATAAAAGCAATGAGTACTCACTCTGGAAAGCAATAAAGGGACTCAAAAGACCAATATCACAGATCCCTCCGATTAAAAAAGATGATGGAACATGGACCAGAAGTGCCCAAAAAAACGCAGATCTATTTGCAGAGTTATTAGAGGGCACTTTCAACGAATTTGGTCGACTGACAGAAGACGAAAATATAAGGAAAGCGAACAAAACTGATTCACAAGAAATTTCATATGTAACATTACATGAAAGAAGAAATACGTACCAGTTTGGTTCCAAAAAAGGCCCCAGACTACGATTTAATCACCAGTGAAGTTGTTAAAATGCTACCTGATAAAGGTATGCGCAAAATACTTCATATAATTAATGCAGCATTCCGATTAAGGTATGTGCCTTGTATGGAAAGTAGCAAAGTGATTATGATCCTAAAACCGAATAATTTACCGAATGACGAAAATTCGTAAAGACCGATATCATTACTCCCAACGATATCGAAGCTTTTTGAAAAACTTTTTCCAAAAATACTTAAGCCAGTAATAGAAAATAGAAACCTTAGCATCAGTTTAGTTTCAGAGAAAACCACACTTCCATCAAACAAGTGCACAGGATCACGCATATTATTGAAGAAACAATTGAAACCAAAAGGGTATGCTCAGTTTTTCTTGATGTCGCTCAAGCTTTTGCTAAAGTATGGCATTGTGGCTTAAAGTATAAATTGCATAGAGATCTGCCCAAACAGTTTTATGAAATTTTGAGCTCTTATCTGGATGACGGCCACCTAAGAGTCAAAGATGATGATAATTATTCCACATTGAAAAAGATTGATGCAGGAGTTCCATAGGGTAGTGTCCTAGGACCGGTACTATACCTGCTATATAAAAGAGATTTGCTTAGCCTAAGAAAAACAACTATTGCAACCTTTGCAGATGATACCGCAATTTTGACCACCGAAAACGCCGTAGAAGAAACAATTAGCAAACTGCAATACGCTACTAATTTCATTCACAACTGGACAAAAAGATATCGAATTAAGCTGAATGAAACAAAATCCTCTCATATTAACTTCACTAACCAAAAATTAAGACAAATACCTCTGAAAATCAACTCAACATAAGTTGCTTATACAAACACAGCAAAATATCTAGGTATGAAACTGGATGCTAAACTGAGATGAAAGGAACATGTTAAAAAGAAAAAAGAAGAACTGAATTTGAAATTCAGAAAGATGGACTGGTTACTTGGAAGAAACTCAGTACTATCTATTCAAAACAAACTGCTTCTGTATCGTCAAATACTGAAACCAGTGTGGACGTATGGTATCCAACTATGGGGCTGTACTAAGAAAACGAACGCGTCCTGCATTGCATTGTAAATGCGCCGTGGTACATCAGAATCGAAGACCTCCTAAAGATAGAGTTCGTAAAAAATGAAATAAAAAAATATACAATTAAATACACCACGCGTATTCGCGTACATGAAAATATTGAAACACGCCCGTGCCCGTTGCTGACAGAAGGCTTAAAAGAATAAAGCAACTAGATTTGATCTTGTAATCAAAAGAATACTTAATAAAATATTGTAAATGGGACTAACCAATGGGATACACCCCCAAAAATGTGTTATAAATATTATATGTAAATTACTAGATGAGCGTAGCTCAGTTTTCTATTATAGAAATTAAAAAAAAATGTGTAATTATATCTAATGAAATGAAAGTTAGAACTTGGTTTCTAGCTTTAAAAATAACAAAAGGATTTCATCCTGGAATTTACGGCGTGTTATATAAGTCACATCAATTCTCTGGGACTATTTTTTTAAACAGACTTATAGAAGAATGGCTGGACGAAGGAGTAGCTCTAAACAAATTCTAATTTCTACAAATTCTAATTTAATAAATTTTTCTAATTTCATTGTAGGCGATTTTAATATAGACCTAATGAAAAAACAATTCTATGGAGAGAAGTTGATGAAAATTATTAAAAACGCACAGCTTTTGCAGATTGTGACAATGATTGATTTAATATTAACCAATTCAAAAACAGCAAAAGTACGTGTATGGATGAATGAAAAGTTTGTGATCACAATATTCTAGCAGTAAGCATTAGAAAACAAAAACCGAAACGTTTAGTGAACATTATGATTTAATATCATGGCCGTAACTACAATGCTGAATAACTTGTGAATAAACTTAACAGAATATATTTTTCAAATAGTCAAGACTTATATGATAAAGCAGATGATTGGTCATGTATTTTAAAATAACTATTGATAGCTTGTTTCTTGTTGTTTCTAAGAATGTATCAAATAAAAAGAACCATATGATATTTTCAAATGAGCTAAAAGCACCAAAAGACTTCGTAATGAAACCAACTCAAAAGCGGTGATCACAGATAACGCAGATGAGAGTATGGGAAGATTATAGAAGAAATAGAAATATTTATCAGCAAACTTTACGAAAAGAAAACGCATTTAATATTAAAAAACAAGATTATAGAAAATCAAAACAATACAAAAGAGCTGTTGAGAATAATAAAATCGTTATATTTAAACAAAAACAAGCCAAAACTAAGTATTACTTTTGAAAACCAAATTGTTTGTGACAACTTAAACCTTGCCAATAAAATGTTGTAAGTAAATTCAAATTTCAGCTTGTATCTAAAATAGATATTATTATAATGTTATAAGCGACCTAAACTCTAATGCAGGGCTAATGATAATAGGACTATGATAATATTAACAAAACAGTTTTATATGATACTATGGATAGTGATATTTTTTGCGACAGATTTACTGAATTAATTAACCAATCGTTCAAAGAAAGCAAATTTCCATAAAAATCAAATACAGCAACTGTAGTACCAATTCCAAAAATTATAAAACCAATCTTCCCAGAAGACATTCGACATTCTATATTAATATCTTACCAGCATTGGAAGCGGTGTTGGAAAAAATTGTGAAGAATCAATTGAAAGCTCATATAAGAAGTAACAACATTTTGGTGAAACAACCGTCTGAATTTCGGGAAAAACATTCATGCGAAACTGCTTTAAATTTATTGTTGATAAAATGAAAACAGGAAATTAATGATTACGAAGTAATTTTAGTTTTACTATTGGATTTCAAAAGGACATTTGAAACGATTGATAGGAATATTCTCATTGAAGAATTATACTTATATGGTATATAGGGTGTTGAAGTTGAATGGTTCAGGGAGTATATGATAGGTAGAAGTCAAAGACTTAATATAAATAACTGTTTTTCTAACAATATGCCAAACAACTTAGTAGTTCCGCAAGGATAAATTTCGGCCACACTTTTATTTATATTATACATAAATAATATTGGTGATATGATAAATTTTTGTACCATCAATATGCTTACAGATGACATGATGTTATCTATTGCTGCATCATTCATCGACGACGCAGCAGAAAAACTAAATAAAGATCTGGAACGGTTAGCAAAATGGATAAAGTATCATAAGCTCGCTCTTAATATTAGAAAAACCCAGCACATGACAATCACATTTAAAAATTTAATCTCCTTTGACCAAAATGTAGTTATTGATGGATCGAATATTGAGAGAGTATCAGAGTATAAATATCTTGGCGTTATTGTGGATGATAAACTAAAGTTTGACAAGCATTTGGAGTACATCACATCAAAAATGTCGAACAAACTTGAACTGCCAAAAAGACAAAGTAAAAAACTACCAATGAACGTATAAATAGTATACTACAAATCGCGTGTCGCTCCACACATTGATTATTGCTCGTCTATTTTATTTTATTGATAGTGAATAATGCGCAAATAGCAACTATACAGAAAATACAAAACAAATTTATGAGGGCAATATTGCAAAAAGGAAGAAGAGAGAGTGTTATTTCAATGTTGAACGAACTTCAATCATCAATGGCTATCAGTTAATCAAAAAATTCACTTGAATGCACTTGAGTTGATATATAAAATAGATACTAGTGAAGTCCCGGAATATTTTCATAATTTGCTATTACTAAGCCGAGATGCACAAGTACAATGCATACCATACGAGAAGTAATCAATATCGTTTGCCATTTTTTAAAAAGAGATTTGCACAAAATGAATTAATTTATAAAGGTCTTAAAATTTACAATAAACTGCAACAATGTTGAATTTAAAATTAAAAAATTATTTCTTGACACATGTAAAATTTTTGTAACAACTAAGGTACTAGTGTAAAATGTAAATGTAATGTTAATTATTTTATTTGTATGTATTTATGTGTAACTGAAAACTATGTCATTTCTTGACCATTAATAATAATAATAATAATAAATAGTAATAAAACGTTCCTTCAGAGTGGGTAACTTAACTCCCAAATACAGGATCGAAAATAAAACAATATCGTTCTTACTTCTAAGTCCTAATACGAAATAAATATTTTCTTTCAAATACTCACACATTTACTTTTTGCTTCAAATTTGAAATTTGCCTCTCCAACGTAAAAATTAAATAATTTTTCTGAATGTTTTGTTCAATTATACATTGTTATTGTTATAAAAATATATATAAAGGATGAAAAAAGAACTAAATTTCTTCTTTTGCAAATAAAATGAAAGAAAATTGTATGGAATGAATTTGTTTGGAATGAAAAAAGTAAGGAAGTGAAATCGAAAAAATGCAAAATTTTACTCTTAATGAGGAAGAACGATATTAGAATTATAAAATTTTTTATTGGTTTATACTATTTTGAGGAGTGAACAGAGTGGTTGAAAAAAATAAAATCTAAGCTTAAAAATGATAAATCTTTTGTAGTTCAAACAACATATCAATATTGCGATCTACGAGAAAAATGAAATTTATTTTTGCTCCTTACCGAGTGATATCAAATTTTATTTAATTACAATTACGAAGCTATCAACTGTCGCCACCGTAGAGTATCGAATTTTGTTTGAACTAATTTAAGTTGAACCCTTGAACTGGGTTGGGGTTTATCAGCAAATTTATTTGTTTAATTTGTACCAAATGGTCGTTTTTTCAGTAACTAGCTAGCTGTAGCGTACCATTGTACCCTTGTTTAAAAGTACAACTTTTGAGGCTTGTTATGAAACCGAATTACGGGGTCAATCCTTACCATTCAATGCATTAAACTAACAAGGCAAAATTAAAAATGAAAGAGTACAGAAATAAAAAATCAAAGAAAGAAAACTATTTAAAAACCCTCCTGGGTTTCATAATCTTATTTATAATAATCTAAACAGATTCATTTATTTTTTTTTTTTTGTTTCATTTTGCAAATTAATAATACTCTGATCGAGTAATTTACTATCACCTTTGTCATAAAAGGTGAGCCTTACACGAAAAATAACCTCTCAATAATTTCATACTCACTTACCCGAACCAATTCATATCGAAAAAGATTTCATGATTGAAAAACACGTATAAACTTTTGCACCGGAAGTGACAAAGCGGAAGTCGGTACGCAGAAATATTGGAAACAGTACTAAAACCTTATATACAAAGTGTCAGTAAGATTAAAAGCCAGCATTATATGTTATTCAAGATTCAAATAAGCAGTTATTCGGGAGAACACTTCATTTTGTCTAATATTGAAACAAATCTAGATCTTGCATTTTGAAGAGAACTCGGCACATATACCAAAGTTTCATCAAGATCCCATGCGTTTTTATCATCGATGCATTGAATATTAAACAGCTAGAACTGCCAAAGTTTTTGGTTATTTAGATCAAAAGAACATTTCAACTTTTTGCTCAACACCTTTTTATTTTTTGAGTGAAAAAAAAAAATTCAAAAATATTTATCATTACTACAAAATACTGCAAACGATTTCGAACAATCTTGTATCCTCGGATTATCAAAAATATCACAGTGTGTAGTGTATTCACATGTTTTAATCATTTGAGTGATATTTATTTTATCTTTTATGATATTTATTTTATCAAACAAATTTTATTACAATCATCTGCGACCAAAAAATATTTTAACCTTTCGTTGAACTGTACAGTTTTAATTTGTTTGGTTTCAGAAAAAAATAGTTTATGAAACTGCAAACGATGTAGATGATTGTAGTAAAACTTTTTGGTTGGAGTGTAGTTGTGTAATAAATATCACTCAAATCATTAAAACAGCTGATTCCCCTACCCACAGTAATAATTTTGATAATACAAGTATACAAGATTGTTCGAAATCGTTCATAGTATTTTATAATAATGATAAATATTTTTGAAATAAATATTTTTTTCACTCAAAAAATAAAATAAATGTTCAGTTGGCAAAAAGTTGAAATATTATTTTGATCTCAGAAACTGCAAACGACGTTGATGATTGTAGTAAAGTTTTTTTATTTGTAAATATCACTAAAATCATCAACAAAGGTGAGTCACCTACACACAGTGATAATATTGATAATCCAAGTATACGAGATTGTTCGAAATCGTTTGTAGTATTTTATAGTAATGATAAATGTCTTTGGAACTTTTTTTTTCACTCAAAAAATTAAAAATTGTATAGTTGATGAAAAGTTGAAGTATGCTTTTGAAGTCAGAAACAACAAACGACTTTGATAATTTTTTTTGTTTGTAGTTGTAATAAATATCATTCAAATCATTAAAACAGGTAAGTCACCTACACACAATGACAATCCAAGTAAACAAAATTCCAAGTAAACAGAAATCGTTTGTAGTATTTTGTAGTAATGATAAATATTTTTGGAAATTTTTTTCAATTAAAAAAATAAACAAATGTACAGTTGAGCAAAAGGTTAAAATATTCTTTTGACCTAAGCAACCACAAGCGACGATGATGATTGTTGTAATTTTTTTTTGTTAGTAGCTGCTGAAATTTTGTGGTTACTAAAAAAACTTCTAAAAATATTTATCAGTACTACAAAAAACTACAAACGATTTCGAACAATCTTGAATACTTGAATTATCAAAATTATCACTGTTGTAGGGTAATAACCTGTTTTAATGATATGAGTGATATTTATTATTAAGTGATATTTATAAATTAAAAAATGTTTAGTACAATCATCTACGTCGTCTGTAGTTTCTGAGATCAAAAAAATTATTACAAGTTTTGCTCAACTGTACAATTTTTTACTTGTTAGTGAAAAAATTATTTCCCAAAATATTTATCATTACCTACTACAAAAAACTACAAACGATTTCGAACAATCTTGTGTACTTATATTATCAAAATTATCACTGTGTATAAGGAATTACCTGTTTTGAGGATTTGAGTGATATTTATTACAACTACAAACAAAAAAATTTTACTACTATCATGTACGTCGTTTGTGGTTTCTGACATCAAAAGAATATTTCAACTTTTTCCTCACTGTACATTTATTTATTTTTTTAGCGAAATAAAAATTTCCAAAAATATATTATTATTACTACAAAATACTACAAACGATTTCGAACAATCTTGTTTACTTGAATTTTCAAAATTATCACTGTGTGCCGGAAAATCCCCTGTTTTAAGGATTTGAGTGATATTTATTACAGCTACAAGCAATAAAATTTTACTACAATCATCTACATCTTCTGTAGTTTCCAAAAATATTTTTCTTTTTTTTTCATTTATGTTCGGGTTCCAAGTTTACATAACTGCAATATACGTGTTCTTATATCTGCAAGCATATTTGAATGGTTTTTTACCTATAACTCGTTTATTTTTAAGCTACCATATTCTTCAAAAAACAATTTTGTAGGTTTTTCAAAAGCTATACGGCTATTTTAATTAAATTTTCTTTGATCCCGTTATTTTAAACGGATTGAGCTGAAAGAGCTTGAACCATTTGCTGTTTACGAACACATGCAAACTAAACATCGATATATCTTACTCAATTTTTATCCTATTGAAAAAAACAAATCGAAAATTTTAGAAAAGCAAAACCTACAATTGTGTATTTGACAAAATTTTGCGTATCATTAATAGTTTTTGAGTTATCTTGAAGAAAGTTTATTAATTTATTTCCGTCATAACTCGCTGATGCTAGGAAGTTTTATAAACAAGGAAAATAAAAGTATTTTTAAAAAACTTTAGGTACTTTAAAAAAAAGTCGCAGATGTTTTGCAATTGAAATGCTTTTTTTTCACGTTGAACCTTTCAAATTTGGAAATAAGGAAATAAGAAAAAACCTTCAACAAGTTATTACTTCGTTTGTGTTGGGTCTACAGAGTACATACCCCATAAACCCATTGTTTTCGGAATTATATTTAGAATATGTGATTTGAAAGATATGATTTCTAAAAAATTTAACACAGGCTTGAACACAGATATCATTAAACCTACAGCACCATTTAAAACTTACAAAACGGACACTATCTTTATCACCAAATCAAGAATTATCCTCGGCTTCCTTTTATATGCTTGCCCTCTCCTACCGCGAGCCAAACTAGATATTTTCTCTAGTAAAGAGAAACAGTAAAGTTCAAAATTAAGCTAAGCTTATTGATAAGTATAAATTCAGTTTTGAGATGGAAAGTAGTAAATACAATTGCTTGTACCCGCTCAAGTGCGATGTTATATAAGAAGTTGAGAAGATTAAACAGGATTACCCCTTATACATCACCATATTACGGGTAAAGTACCAGTAACGTACATTGCCAAGAACTTACATATTACCAGTATAGTGTTTTTGATTCTGTCCCAATCCCAATTCTCACGAATCTTATGATGCTATGGAACTGTAGTGCAGTGATTTCTGAGTTCTGATATCAAAGTTTCGTCTCATATTAAAGCCGTAATTAATATTACCTCATCGTCAGTAAAAAAGTTATAAACTGTTACAGATTTTAGTGTTAAACTTAAACAGACAATAGTCTAGCTTAAAATCCCTTAGGTTAGATTTATAAAAACGGGTCAAACTACGACCCAGTCAAAATAAGATCATTTCACAGGAAATTTAACTACAAAACTGGTCCGTCTCGTTGATAATGGTTTGCAAGCCTAGGTATCATAGCTTAGTGTTGCAAGTCTATAGACCTATTTCAGGTTTACTATTTCGGTTGATTTCTTCAAGTTGGTTACGGAACGAATTACTTGTGCATACTATCATCTGCAAGTCTTGGTGTACACCAAAACTGAGCCTTAGGGGACACCAGCGTTAATTAATTTAGACTCAGAAGCAAATCCATCGATGATTATTCTGGGCTAATTTCACAATAATTTCTAACATTTTAATTTTTCATCAAAATTTTTAGTTCATTTAGTTCGGAAATAAACGGAGGAAGAACATTGGACGTACAAAATATATTTCGATTTTCATATTTGAGTAGAATAGAATCTTAATTTTCTTGCTCTATTGCGTGTTATGTACGTGTTTTTGCAAATGATACAACAAAACTACAAATAAAAATTCATTTTAACTATAACTAAAATGAATTTTTAATTTGGAGTTTTGTTGTATTATTTGCAAAAATGTACATAGCACGCTCTTTTGTTTTGTACGAATATGAGTTCATTGAACCGCGGCATTTTTATATTTAGCGAACTTTTACACATTATTTTGCCCTTTTGTTATAACACACAATACACACAATTTCTCACAAATAATCTTACATTCATATAACTTTAACAACATCGTGAGATTGAAAATAAGTACTTTTAATTATGTTATTACTCGTTACCATCCATAAATAAATTTAGTTTACGAACTTATGACATTGATTAAAATAAATATGTCTTAAGCCCATAGCATTTAATGTTTAAAAAATCTAAATTTAAAGTAAAAGTAAAATATATATAGTGGTCTAAGACTATAACATAGAATAAACGACTTATACGCACAATATGTGTTATTATGGTTTTCCATATTATTCACTGTTTGTGTGCTTTTGTCACTTTTGAATTAAAATGCAATATTTAAAAATATACTTTTTACTGTTTATTTTTAAATTTATTTATAATAATATAAACTTCCTTATAGTAACAATTTGATTAATCAAATTGTTACTATAAGGAAGTTTATATTATTATAAATAAATTTAAAAATAAACAGTAAAAAGTATATTTTTAAATATTGCATTTTAATTTTTATACGCACAGTTCTTACAACTTAAAAGGATTAAAAAATATATTTAAAAACTTTGAAAATGGGTTTTGAATTGTTGACAAAAAATTCGGTTGAGGTGTTCGTCAGTCTTTTTGTAGTATACTCTTCATACAATCTTTTTGCTCTCCATTCTCTTCAATACCCTTGTAGAAATTATGTTAATAAAACTCGCAATATCGATAATTATTAAACAAATAATATCACAACAAAACAAAAAACTTACATACAAAACTTGATATAATTTTTTTATAAATGTCGGAAATTTTATTAAAATATATCTTAAAATATATCTATATTAGATAAATAAGATTTAAAACGATCTATATAAAGGAGGAAGTGAAAAAATTCCATAAGCGCCACTTGTGTTTTACGAATTATATGCGGGAGAAGGAGAACTATACTATAAGATCGAATTAACAACCAGAAAGCACTAAGAAATTGACAACAAAGGACGAAGATTTCCATTCTCAAAACGATATATTAATACTTCAATTGTTTAATTTACATACAAAAATATTATAAAAGCAAAAAATCAAATAGAAATAATACAGTTACATTAAAACAATAAATTAATAATAGGAAAATTGTAGGAGTATGTTTCATCGTCGATTAAAATTCCTGTTTACGAATTTTAATTGTACATAATTATTTTTCTTAATTAATTTTTTTACAGATATACAGTCATAGTCTTGCTAATTCTAAATTCAAACAATCCTATCTTTATAAAGAACTTTTTTATATAAATCATTAAATATTTGTTTTTTGGATTCTCTCGATCAATATAATATTCCAATATTTCACTAATTGAGATTATAATTGATTTAAGATTAGACAAGGAAGAAATTAAAGTTAAGTGTACAATAATTCAAACGGATTATTTGACAATTTTGATAACAAATACTTTTGATAAACAAATCTTTCACAATAACACAAATTATAATTTTATACATACGAAGTATTAATAAACAATATAAACACAAAAAATTTGAAGAAAAAAAAACAAACCACATATAACTCCACCATCTGTTTCTAACGACGAACATTCATATTGATCTTCTTGTCTTAATTTCGAACAAATCTTATATAAGAAGTCAACAAAATCATTGTAGAGTCTCGATAATAAATTTGATAATATTGTAAATGATAATTTAATGCACCAGCACATTTTCCACTGTTTTATTTGTTATTTTCTTAATAAATTTTCTATATATCACTAACACTCGTATCACTTGCACTTTTTTGAATATATTTAACTTAGCAACTTAAAACAAAAAAACATTTCATTTTGGGGTTTTTCCTGTGTTTTCATTTATATGAACTAAATATTTCTGTTTCTTGGAAAATTCAATATATGAAAGTTGAGTATTTAATTAAACTGTGATTGATTGATTGATTTACTAAAAAAACTTAAAAATTTAAATTTTAGAACAAAGAAAAATAATCAAAGAATTCGTTTTAGCCATATTGAGAAAAATGATAATAAACTGAAATCTGAAAAAGATTCAAATATAATATGTGAAAAAAAGTTTCTCAATATTCTTATTTGATTTTCAGATTTTAATGGAATGGTGTAAAGTTTTATACTAAATACACACACACTCATATATATATATATATATATATATATATATATATATATATATATATATATATATATATATATATATATATATATATATATATATATATATATATATATATATATATATATATATATATATATATATATATATATATATATATATATATATATATATATATATATATATATATGAACAATTTCACGAAGATTCAACATCGTTTTGACTTGACCCCTTTTAATTTTGATTATTTTTTGTTTATAGATAGTCTTTGATAAATAAAAAATACAAGTTCTCTTAGAATTTTTTTTTTCGACCAGGGGTCTTCACAGGGTGCCCCTCAATTTTTGTTATTTTGTGATGTGAGTGCATTTTGACGAGCGATTGTAGAAAAACTACTGAATCGATTTTCATAAATGATATGTCGTTGAATAGGTATTAGAACAAAGTTTTTAAAAATGTACACTGTTAATTTTTTGAAATAATTTTTAACGGTGTAACATAAGAAAAAAATGGTGTAATTGAAAAAAAGATGGCACTAACTTTTTTTTTTTTTTTTTAAACTAAATTGAAGCTTATTTTATATCTAACAACTTGTGAAAGTTTAGGACTAGCATCATTTTTTGTTTTAGAGATAAAATTTGTTGTGCATATGACTGTCGGGAATCAGTTTTTTTTGTTCTGAAGAAAAATTATAAAAATGGCGATTTTTAGATTCAGATTTTTTTTTTATGTTAAATATCAAATATTTTATTATTAAATGAACTTTTTAAAAAGCAATTTCAGTCAAGTTCAGCAAAATTTTGCGACATTTTGACTCGACCCTTTTTAATTTGGTCTATTTTGGTCTATATTCGGTTTATAGATAGCCTTTGATAAATGAAAAATACGGCTTCAAGTAGAATTTTTTTAAATATAGACCAAAATAGACCAAATTAAAAAGGGTCGAGTCAAAATGTCGCAAAATTTTGCTGAACTTGACTGAAATTGCTTTTCAAAAAGTTCATTTAATAATAAAATATTTGATATTTAACATAAAAAAAAATCTGAATCTAAAAATCGCCATTTTTATAATTTTTCTCCAGAACAAAAAAAACTGATTCCCGACAGTCATATGCACAACGAATTTTATCTCTAAAACAAAAAATGATGCTAGTCCTAAACTTTCATAAGTTGTTAGATATAAAATAAGCTTCAATTTAGTTTAAAAAAAAAAATAAAAAAAAAGTTAGTGCCATCTTTTTTTCAATTACACCATTTTTTTCTTATGTTACACCGTTAAAAATTATTTCAAAAAATTAACAGTGTACATTTTTAAAAACTTTGTTCTAATACCTATTCAACGACATATCATTTATGAAAATCGATTGAGTAGTTTTTCTACAATCGCTCGTCAAAATGCACTCACATCACAAAATAACAAAAATTGAGGGGCACCCTGTGAAGACCCCTGGTCGAAAAAAAAAATTCTAAGAGAACTTGTATTTTTTATTTATCAAAGACTATCTATAAACAAAAAATAATCAAAATTAAAAGGGGTCAAGTCAAAACGATGTTGAATCTTCGTGAAATTGCTCATATATATATATATATATATATATATATATATATATATATATATATATATATATATATATATATATATATATATATATATATATATATATATATATATATATATATATATATATATATATATATATATATATATATATATATATATATATATATATATATATATATATATATATATATATATATATATATATATATATATATATATATATATATATATATATATATATATATATATATATATATATATATATATATATATATATATATATATATATATATATATATATATATATATATATATATATATATATATATATATATATATATATATATATATATATATATATATATATATATATATTTGGGAAATGATTAATTTCTTAACCTCACTATTTGTGAATTTTCGAAGGTTTATAGGAATTTTACTACCCAGTACAATCCTTCACTTGGGTTGTTATTATTGACTGTTTCCAATCAATTAAAAATCTTTTTGCGACAGAGTGTAAAGTATATTTGTGAATCATATGAATTTTTCAATTTGAAATCAGTTTTTGAGTTTATGTGAATAAACCTTACAGTTATAAATTAAAACAACTTTTTCTAAACGTGTTTCGGTTGAGTTTCAAGCTCGTAACCTTATCAATACCAGGAGTATGAATCCTTTGGTAGGCACGCTATCAACTGCACCACAAAGTTGATGGTTAGAACATTTTAATTTTCGACTTTTTCAATTTCTTTTTTTATTATCGAAAAACATTTTCATATTTCACTAGCTATATACTACACTAGAGAAGCGTGGTTATCAAAGAATTTTCATAACCAACATCTGTACCACAAGTGCAGAGTTTTATCGGGTTTGATTGACTACATTCACAGGTTGCTGTTCTTCATAAAGGCACAAAGAAAGATTTTTTTGACCACTTGAACGTCAAACAGATTTCAATAAAGCATAAGCTGTCCTGGCTCAGAGTCAGGTATCATGCTTAGCACATTCAAAGAAAGGCTAGTTCAGGATAAGTACAGATGCCTCCAACGTGGCTATTGGCTCGATGTATTGGAGCAGTTGAACATGGGATGTTGTGAGCCACTGGGTTCTTTTACCCTAAATAAATTTTCTGGTCAGAATTTAAATACTCCGCGTTTGATCGAGAGTTAATGGCAATTTTTTTCCATTAATCCCTGACACCGATTAAATTTGATGATTACCACATATTTTATACTTTGTGAGGTGCCTGTTCGTGACCAGGCCGAAAGCTTTTGTTCTGCCAGTTTTCTCGATTCGGCCACTTTTTCGTTCGGCAAACTCCGAAAAATGCCGATTGCCCAGGCTCTTGTAAATTTGCAACCACTTTTTTTTAACTATCGGGGTGGAAATTTGTTTTTGAACACGAAGATAACCTTGTCCGACAATAATTTGTCTGCTTTTGTCGAGTCCGACAACCCAAACATTTCAAAATGTCAATTGTCGGACTTGAAAATAGCAGACACATGTTTGTCGGACAAGATTACCCTCGTGTTCTAAAACAAATTTCCACCCCCTTATAGTTAAAAAAATTGTTGGGGCAAACTTACAAGATCACGGGTAATTGGTATTTTTCGGAGCTTGCCGAACGAAAAAACGGCCGAATCGAGGAAAATGGCAGAACAAAAGTTTTCGGACTCGTCGAGGATAGACCTTTCACGAAGTATAAAATATGTGGTAATCATCAAATGAAATCGGTGTGGACCCAGGGACTACATTAAACAGTCTCCTAGTTTCATCAATAACGGTTAAAAGTGTTTGAAGTTTATAATAAATAGCTGTTCGGTAGATCCCTACACCCTAATCAGTTATTTCTCGTACACCTCCAGATCATATATTAAAGTTTTATCAAAATCCTGCCATACTGAATGTTTATCAAAGCTGCACGGAAGTTGTAGGACTTAGACCTTCTTAGTAATTTCTGCAATATTTTTTGATTAAATTGTATTTGTTGTTGGCGTTAGAAGCTCATGTGACAGTCCTACTTTCTAGTAATCTATGAAATTAATTTTTGATTGCTTATTAATATTAAAAGAATTTTGATATACGTACCTCAACTGGTAGATATGTTTAGGACAAAAACATTAAAAATTTATTTTATATTTTAATTAAAGAGCTGATTGACTGAATTGAGTGATCTTACTGTTTGTTAATTAAAGGATGTGAAAAATTTCAAGAACTTTTCATACACTGTAATTTGTATGTTTGAACAAATAACCCTCTATAATAGACATTTTCGATTGCAGTGGTTAAAATACCAAGCAGACTTTACATTTAAGTTATTTTTTGCCATTCATGTTCCATAGACGAAAGTGTGCTTTCAACATGTACCTATGCTATTAACTAACTTTTTTATCAAAACATAGCTAGAAAAAAATAGAAGCTAGAAGCTGAATATCCTCAGAAACCATTTCAATTTTGTTGTTTTATTATAAAAATAGAATTTCTAGTTTACAAATAGACCTGAAAGTACATATACTGGAACATGAAAAGTCATCATTGTCAAAGTCGGAAGCAAACAAACTTCAGTTAAAACTTAAAATACAGAACATTCTTAAAACTACATGCCCTTCTTTAAGATGTTACTTTAGTCCTACCTTTATTTATAATAAAACATTTCACAAACATTTTAACTATCACAGCAACGCTTCTTCCACACATATACTAGCTTTCTACTTACATTAAACATATTACTAATTACAAAAATCAACATAACATGTGTGATTTCAATGAAAACTAAACAATTATTATTACATTTGCAGAAAGTGATAGAATGATAACAACAAATAAGAATATTGTGTGAGACAAGCTAAAATAAATTCTGAAATGATTTTATTGTATTTTTTTATTTATATTATAATTTTTTGGTTGTAGTTCTTCTTACTGTTAGCAAATTTTACTTGTCTGTTGTTATATGATAGTAGTAAGAAGTAACTTTTTTGATTTTTTGACTAATTTAAACTGCTATTGTAGTGCTATGTTATAGCTTCGGCTATTTGATGCTAGATGACACTAAAACAATAACGAAATTATACTTTTAGGAGTAATAAGAATAATTGAGTACTACAGTATGACCTAACAAATTCAAAGGGGTAAATGTGCTTTATTATATGTATTTTGGAATATGTAATAAATATCTTGCTAAAAAAAGCAACATCAACTGTCGTTTCCTTGTTTTCGGCTACATATATCAATATGATGAAAATATCAATATTCATCATATTCGTTTATGCAGCCGAATACATATCAATAATATATTAATATGATGACCACAAAACTTTTAATATCGGGATTGACAGCAAACGGAGTTTAAATACAATAAATTATAAAAATTTTAAATTAAAACGGTTGTGATACCTGTGGCGAACATCAAAACTAAAATAATTTCTCAAAAAATTTAAAATTTAGCAGGCGATGATTTCGTTAACATTTGTTAAAAAATATTATTTTTATTATTCGGATTTTGTTTTTTCAAAAAATAGTTAAGTTTTCGTAAAACGTAATATGCAATTTCTAATTAATAATTAAAAGTACAAATTTTAAGTGCGTGTGTTACAAAATCATATTTCTGTATAATAATAAGATAGACAATTAGTTTTACTATCAATGGTATTCTTTTAATGTGAAAATAAGTTAAAATTCATTCGTATATATGTCAATTTGATATAACACTAAAAAATTTATTGTAACCATATTTGGCTTTCAATATAATATTATATTTAAAAATCAGCAATGGATATTCGTTATTATATAGGTTAATTATCAGAAGGTGACAGAAAATTTAATAGAACCTGCCAAGAAAGAAATTACTGAAATCCAAGTTATGATAGATGGCAGAGTGTTATAATAGAATCACAACGCTATATATCTCTACTCTGTTCTACACAACTCTACTCAGCTTTACCCTACTCTGCACTACTTTATTTGTTCTATACACAATAGCGAGAATAATAGTTTGAATAATAGTATACTTTGCAACAAAAGACTAAAACACCGTTTTTCGTAAATAAACATTTGTTCAAGTGCAGCGCGAAATCTTTTCATCCTACATGACGTAGGGGTAGGAAATGCTATTTTGTCTACGATAGTAAAAATAAATTATACTAACTATTAATTATTAAATTAGAACACGACATGACATATTCATATTCTATTTTATCATGGTTGTTTTGATTTAAAAACTTTGTAAAATTATGTATATGAATATGTTATAATTACAACAATTTGTGTTTTAGTGAAAATGATTCAGTGAAAATAGAAGTTTTTAGTGAAAATAGATGTTTCACATAATATCGTAGAAAAACCGTTATAAGAGCACAGTCTTGCTTGCAAGCATTTAATCACTTTATCCTAGACACTATTAAAAATTAAGTGCCTGAGGGCGATTGTCAGAATTGTTTACACGAGATATATATTTTTAGTTGTGCATATTTTAGTTGCTTTCAAAATATAATTAAAACAAACATTTCAAACAATTTAACAGCAGTTACTACAGTAATTTTATTGTTGAACAGGGAAAAAGTTTGTTATTCCGGCAATGAACAGAGAAAAAACAGCAGCTGGAGTGATAGATTACTTGGAAAATATTTGGTACTGTCCTGTTGTAATTATTGAAATGATGCAGTTACGCTGAATGGAAAGGTTTCATTAGAATTTTTTTGGGATGATTGAACAGTTGGCAACAGCTGCGTGATAGTTTTTAAACAGAAATGAAAGCACTAGTACCATTAGTTGGATTTGTTCTTTGTAATAATTTCAAGTACCTGAGTCTTAAGAGTCTAGACAGATTTTGATTAATAAAGACTATAAAAGTTGATTATAAAAAGTCAACTACAACATGACGTGTTACATAAACATTTAATAACATAACCGCAGAACACATTGAGAATGGTTTCAAAGATTAAAATGGTTTAAAATTACTTTGGTTGAATAAGCGAACTATGTATTTAGAGCACCGACATCAATTTTTCGTATAAAAAACTGTGATTTTATTGTGATTCGTAAGTATTTTTAAAAACAACTGCTTTAAAAAAATTTCAGTTGTGTAATCGTGATATGATCACTATCAAGAATCTCACTATCATTATAATAATAACAATCAATCATAAATAAACTAATGCACGAAATAAATTTTCTGTAATTAAATTAAGAGAAAAATGCAAGCTTTCTAAAATGAAATCACACTTGTATTAAATAAAATGTTATGTTCTATCTAATGTTATATTTTACAAATTCTAACAATAATAATAATATTTAACAATGAATAAGGTTTAATTTATAATCGTTATTCCTATCGTACCGTTAAAAAGGTTCGAGTGATAGCGTATTCACTTCAAATGGTTATACATAGTAAATTCTTTTTTACTGTACCGAATAAATTTGTATTGCACTGCATCTAAAAAGGAATATAAATTTCAATAATTCGGTGGTGGAACCTATTCGATACAGTCGAAAAGAATTCATTATAGATTTTTTTGAAAAATTGATTTGTATACAAACAGAATCGGATTAGTTGACATGAAGGCAAACTAAATAAAATAGAATCAACAAACAAAATTGAAAATAAAAATATGAAATGCGTAATCTTTCCACGCGGATGAAGTAACTGTTCTTTGGCTACTGTGGTAGGTGTTACTAAAAATATTAAACATAAAATAAATGTGTCATATTGAAATTTAGAGTAGCATTTCTTGATAATATAATTTTCATAATGTGTAATAAAAAATCATATTTACATAATGTATTACAAAGTCTTACAAATAGAATTTCACGATAAATACAGGTCCACTTAATTCAACAACAAGATTTGGTACAAAAATTGATGGAGTTTTTCAAGAAATTTAGCAAATTTTTCAAAGTAAAGTTTACGTTTCTCACCTTAGTTGCCATAAACCTCTAATTTCATATTTCAATTATGATAATAATTGAATTGGCTTTGTAATACATCATGTAAATATGGCTTTTTATTACACATGTTGTAAATTATATTATTAAGAAATGCTACTCTAAATTGCAATATGACATAGATTTTTATATTTAATCTTTTTGGAATACCTGCCAAAGAAGTAGCCGAAGAAGTAGCCAAAGAAGTTTTGCTTCAGCTTACACACACTTATTTTTTTTATTTAACTTAACAAATTTAATCAATACAAATATTTTTATTAAAAAAATAAACTTTTAAAAAAATAAAACCGACTTCAGAAAAAACAAAAAACCCAAAAAAAGTGAAAAATAACTCAACTATTTTGTTTTTAATAAAAAGTGTTGTGTAGTATGAATTACAAACGTGTCACAACAACACATAAATACCTTTCAAGACCTAGGTCGCACAACAACATGCATCTTGAGGTGTTGTTGGACGCTTTCTTTAAATCTAGGCACCTAGTAAATCAGACACTCGAGACTATTAATTCCGGCAAAGCATTCCATTTGTACGATGTATGCACAAAGAAATCCCTTTGCATTATGTTACTATGACGGTGAGTAATCTCGCCAGTTTGACTGTTTGCACAAACCAATTGACGAGTATAATGGGGGAAAACATTTGTCTGAGGCATTATGGATCTGATTTCATACCAGCACTGCTGGTAACGATATTTATAAAAAAACAACGAGATCAGCAATAGTGCGACGATGTTGTAGGGAATCAAGATTTAATGGTAAATTTCGTTCACCCACAATTCGTATAGCACGCTGTCCAAAACAGCTAGGATAGTAACTGATGCAGCGCCCCAAACTTGATAACAATACTCCATACAGGGACGAATATAGGACTTATAAATGTAGAGTAATTGATACGGAGTTAAATATTTTTTAAATCTATTGAGGAGGTCGAGTTTCCTTGACGCACTCTTTGCCATGGCCATTATATGATCGTTCCAGAGTAAGGCATTAGAAATTGTGACCCAATAAACGAATGCTTTCACATTTGTCTATTTGGTCATCACACATATTAATTGAAATATCGTTGGGAAACTCGGTCTTTGATCTGGAATCAATCAATATCTGCGTTTTGGTGTGATTAAAATTGACTAAATTTTTGTCACCCCAATCGGCGACTTTTTTTAAGTCCTCGTTTACATTTATGGCAGCGTCTCTCTGAGCGGGATTTATTCATTCATGCATTTTACACTTTAAAGATAGCTGGGGACAAGTGACTTGTGGAGTGCACTATCGTCTGCAAAACTATTTATTGGGTTACTGGTGATTTGCAACAGTTCGTTGATATAAATTAAAAATAAAGTGGGAGATAAAACTGAACCTTGGGGTACAACAGCGGTTATTCATTTAGCTCAGAAGAAAAGCAATAGATAAATACCGAGATGTATCGGTTAGACAGAAAATTTTGAATCAAATTCACGACTGTGGAATGAAAACCGTACGCAACGAGTTTGTTGATCAAGTTGGCATGCCAGATTCGATAATATACTTTTGAGATGTCTAATGCGATCACGTACGTTTTACCACCTTTTTCAAGTATGCTATTCCAAAGATGTGCTACATAGTTCCAAATTTTAAATAATTTACGTTTGTTTCTTAGAACCAATTTGGTTGCTTTCGAAAACAACAATTACATCGTCAGTATAAAAACAATGACGACAAAAAGGGAAACCTTGAAAAAAACTTCGGAGACCATTGGTGTCCATTTTTGAAAAGTGAAATATTTTACGGGGCTTAGGAACTCTAGTTTTTAGTAAATCAGTTTTTAAAAACTGCTGTGATTAGATAATGATCAGAATTTCCAATACAACCCTTTTCGACATCGACACTCGTAATATCTGACATAGATGTGAGATGGAGGTCTAGGAGAAAACTTTTATCACTGCCATTACGAAGAGTCAAAGTTGAACTATTTAAAATCTGCGTCAAGTCGTGTGATGCAGCAAATATTTCTGCCTTCCTTCCATTGTTGTCTTCGTCAGTCGTTTTGGAAAATTCTAACCATGATTTGTTGTGGACGTTGAAGTCACCGGTAACGATAGCCTCACAATGGTTTTTAGAGACAAAAATACAGCTAGCTTTTGATTAATTTAATATAATTATGCCTTACTAGAGACAAAAAAATTACACTTTAAAGCAAAGTTATTAAATTAAACAAGTATATATTATTATAATTTTTATAGTTATTATAGTTGGTATGGTAGTTATTATATTTTAAAAGTTATTTGTAGTAGTTATTTGTTGTTGGAAATCTGTGCCACGCCGGAGACATATAAATCGGTTTTTCGTCAATGTGGGACCGAATTCCAACAGTTTTGTACTACAAATAACTATATGTTTTATTATGGTTTATAACTATATGTGTTATTACTTTTAAATATTGCAATTTACTACATATAACTTTTAAAATATAATAACTACCATAAGAACTATAATAACTATAGTAATTATAATAAAATATACTTTTATAATATAATAATTTTGTTTGAAAGCGTAATTTTTTGTCTCTAGTAACGTATAATTAAATTAAATTAATCAAAAGCTAGCTGTATTTTTGGCTCTAAAAGCCACAGTTGAGTTATTTTTCACTTTTTTGTACCTCTTTGTTGAAGTCAGTTGTATCTTTTTAAAAAGCTTATTTATTTTTCGTTTTTAGTGTCGTCATAAAACAAAAGTCGGCTAAGAAAGCGTTTTTAAAGTAATAACTTAAAATCACGGAAGCCATATTCATTCAATGGTTCATTCATGCATTCAATCATGGTTTTGCGATTTTTTGAATAAAAAAAACGGCATATTTCCAGTCATAGAACATTATATACAACCACCTCATTTAAAGCAATATAATACATCTAAATTAAGATGTTTTGACGAAATCGGCGAAAACACATAAAAAATATGGAATGGTATTGGAAATATGAAAATATGGAATACGTTACTTCCGTCCGGAGATTTAAGTTACTTAGTTTAAAAGATTTAAGTTACTTGTCATGTCAGTTGAAGTTATACTTCAAATACCTTATCCAAAACCACAGTTTTCTATAAACATTATTTGGCGTTGGCACTTGATGTATCAAACATCGTTATGTCAATTTTCTGTCAACTTAACCTCTTACGCATATATATCATAATATTTAATTTGTTTTATGGAAAAATAAAAAAAAACTATTTTTATAATTTAACTGTTGCTCTCTATATATTTCTGTTTATTATGACATCTTCAGACGTACTGAAAATGTTTTCATACGCGCACACAAAGGGAAAGCTCCACGTACTTATATATAAGACAAATTATTAAATGTTATTTGATTATTAAAAGACTAATAAAGTTGTTGCGTTTATT
This sequence comes from Diogma glabrata, assembly GCA_963693315.1. Classification (NCBI taxonomy): domain Eukaryota; kingdom Metazoa; phylum Arthropoda; class Insecta; order Diptera; family Cylindrotomidae; genus Diogma; species Diogma glabrata. The sequence goes on from OY856188.1 coordinate 170,495,676, forward strand.
ATATAAAAATAATAGAATATTTTATCTATTTGACGTTAATAAAACTAACTTTATTTGTGTTTTTAAAACAACACTAGTATATAGCTATTTATGTATTAAGGGCGTAAAGTATGTCTTTTTCGCTTGAGAGTGAAATCACGCGAAAGCAAAAAAGAAACTTTATGCCCGAATTGCTTACAAGATTTTTTGTACGAGTAAGATTCTGTATTATTTGCATAAATAAAATACATATATTTACACAAAATAGTAATAGTATATTATTGAATTAGGAGCTAAAGTTGTACTTTTTGTGTTGAGTCTATAGTTTGGCGGCCGACCGTAGGGAGGCCGACAATTATAGACGAAACACAAAAAGTCACTTTAGCTCCGAATTCAATACACTATGTTTTCGGCAAACGTTTAAATTTGTTTAAATATATGAAATTAATGCATCAAATTTTTTATAAATATGTTTTAAGTAATAAATTTTCTGAAATTAATTTTTATTTATTTTAATTCATTCAAATGAACTGAAATGCATTCTGTTTTGAATAAATTAATAATATCATGTTATTTTACTTTACTGCCGCCGTAAAAATATGAAAATTACTTTATTGCCGCCGTAAAAATATGAAAATTACTTTACAGCCGCCGTAAAAATATGAAAGTTACTTTACAGCCGCCGGCAGATGAAGTAGAAATGGCGTTACTTTTGCAGCCGCCTGCTAAAAAGTAAGACTTTAGCTACTCCCTAGCGGCAGTAAAGTTAAACTTTACAGCCGTTTGCCAAAAAAATAGTTTTTTAGAAAATTATTTTATCCAAGTAGTTTTTCGAAATAATAGTAATAATAATAACTTTAGGCATTGTTATATCAATTTTAGGTATTGTTATTTCAATTTTGGTATTGTTATTTCAATAGGAAAAAAGGCCTGCTTTACGAACAATTTTTGAATTGTAAAAGTGCATTTTACGGTTTACTCGTACAAAAAATTATTTTTTGCACGAGTTGTATATAAGGTTCAACGCCGCACCCTCATTTGCAGAAGCGGATTGGATCTTTTACTCCCTAGGAAGTAAAAAATAACAAACCATAACAACAATGAAAGTTTTCATGGAAACAGATAAATTCAATTTTTTACGATAAATTCATTCAAATTTGTATAAAAACCGTCTACTATGATGAACCTTAAAAATTGTCTTTAAATGATTAAATTTAGTTTTTGTATCATAAGTAAATTGTTGTCGTGCAAAAATATTATATATACCTTGGGAGAGAGCATTTCATCTCCATCTCCAGTGGACACCTCGGGAGACAAAACATGCACTTCTCTCCCTTGGTGTATAATCTACTATTATACACTGAAAGAAATAATATGTTTATTGATTTGTTACGAAGGCTATATTTTGGTTAAATAAACCACAAAAAAATTTTTATGGTTCTCAAAACCAAGTAAATGTTTGAAAATCCTATACTATAGCCGTACACAACATATTTAATTTACTTACCATGACATTGTGGTTTATGGTTGCGAATTTTAAGCCATATTAAATGAAACGTTGAACATAATATAGTTATTAAATAGTATTATGGTAAAAAATATTGGAAAAATGTAACCATAATTTTGTCAGGTTGACTAAAATATGATAAACCGTTTTTTGGTTTCAATTCGATTCAATTTAATATTACTTCGGTCTGAAAGACCTGAGTATTACATTCACGAGCTAAAAGTGAAATTCTTATCCCCACTTTTTTTGGCATTTCTCGACGTTTTAGGACCTACTGATTCTAAAAAAGCAAAAAAAAATGTGTGTCTGTCTGCCGGCCGGCCGTCCGGCCATCACAACCTACGAAATTTAAAAAACGGCTGAAGGGATTTTAAAAATTGTTATTTCTAAAATAGGTACACTCAATGGTAAGAGCCGAAGGACGATGTGTTTGATAACTGAACCGGAAGTGTGTCAAAAATATCGTCGTGTGTCAAAATAAGGAAATATGCATATTTTTGCTTAAAAAACGTTCCTTTTTAAGTGATAATGAGTAGGAACAAAGAGTGTGGAGAAATCTTGCTGGTCGGGATTGGTATGTGATACCAAAAACTAGATTATTGCATTTAAGATTAAATTTGTAAAAAAAATAATGTCAAGTGTGTCAAAAAATGACTTCATTTATTTTTTTAACCCATTCTTAGGAAAAAAAAATTTAGTGGTTTTTATGATGTAAATGGAATGGAAATTTTTGAATTTGTCATAGTTTTTGAAATATTTTTGGAATTTGGAAAAAAGTTTGTATTTTTGATTTTGTTATAATTTTTGCCATATTTTTAGAATTTTGGAAAAAGTTTGAATTCTTAAGAATTTTTGCAATATTTTAAGAATTTAGAAAAAGTTTAAATATTTGATTTTATTCTAATTTTTGAAATATTTTTGGAATTTTGAAAAAAGTTTCAATTTTTGATTTTGTTATAATTTTTGAAATATTTTTAGAATTTTGAAAATAAACTAGAATTTTTGAATTTTATATATATGTATATTTAGAATTTTGAAAAAAGTTTCAATTTTTGATTTTGTAAGAATTTTATATTTTTAGAATTTTTGAAAATTTTAAATTTTTGATTTTATTATAATTTTTGGAATTTTGAAAAAAGTTTCAATTTTATTTTGTAATAATTTTTGCAATATATTTAGAATTTAGAATTTCTAAACAGAGATAAAAAAAAATACTTGTACTTTAACAAAGAGTTATGTTTGATATGCATCGCTGCCCAAAACTAAAAACCATGTCCTCATAAAAGTTTTTTGCCGAAAACTATATACAAATCCTTAACCCAGACCGAAGTCTTGATATCTCAGAGCTGTGAGATTTCAGCCTCTCCATATTTTTCGATTTAGTTTGAAGAGTGAAAGCTACTACTAGCAAGGATTATTAATTAAAACAAAAGAAAAGTTTTTTAAAATAAAAAAATTGAATTTTTTTAAACAAAGCTTAAAGTTTTGTGTAGTAGACCAGTGAAAATAGATTTTTGTGAGGAAAAAATTAGTAACAGCATGAAAACTATTGGATAAGGAAGAAAATATTGCGCAAATGATGGGAAAAATAAATTAAAGGTGATCCGAGCTACGAGGGTGAAATGGGGTTAGTTTTTCTCGATTTTCAGCGAAACTAGACCTTCTATCGAAAAAAGTTTAAGGTAAAAGTTGTAGGTAATAAAAAGGTCTATAAGTTTGATAAATTATACCAGCCATTTTTTCACATAACCTAAAATTTGCCTTGAAGATATTAAAACCGAGAAAAAAGGTCTTTTCGTTTTTATTTTGTTTCTCTTACAAAAAAAAATTTACACAATTTGGTGAAAACATACCTTATTATGTCCTTAATAGTAATTTGGCAATAAGCTGTAATTTTTTGGAATTAAAATATTTATTTCTAGGTTTGATTTTGATTTTAAACCAAAACAGTGACCTCATTTCACACGAAAATTCTCCTGCGCTGGAATCAGTTTTTTAAAAAAAATCAGTACACTGAAAAAAACATGTCCTATTTCCAATCGAAATGCAATTGTCTCAACCTCACCGTGCGGTCACATATGGCGAATCAAACTACGAAATTGCTTCAACAACTCTACAATTATAAATCGATGAAGTTGAGACAATCACACGAAATATTTATGTGAAAATAAAATATAGTTCAATTAATCTCAACGAAGTGTCTATTGACACCCACCACGGAAAAATCCGTAACTCTAATTTCAACCATAGAGACACGGACATTTTTAAAGAAATGAGCCGAATGAAGCTTTATCCGTTTGGCACCCACCACGGAAAAATCCGTAACTCTAATTTCAACCATAGAGACACGGACATTTTAAAAGAAATGAGCCGAATGAAGCTTTATCCGTTTGGCACCCACCACGGAAAAATCCGTAGCTCTAATTGCAACCATAGAGACACGGACATTTTTAGAGAAATGATCCGAATGAAGCTTTATCCGTTTGGCACCCACCACGGAAAAATCCGTAACTCAACCATAGAGACACGGACATTTTTAAAGAAATGAGCCGAATGAAGCTTTATCCGTTTGGCACCCACCACGGAAAAATCCGTAAATCTAATTTCAACCATAGAGACACGGATATTTTAAAAGAAAGGAACCGAATGAAGCTTTATCCCTGTCTCTAATATCAGCCGTGAATATTACAATAATAAGCCTTAACTCACGGATGAATACTGTCCACGGATAAATATCATCCACGGACAAATACCACCTACAGATAAAATCTGACATATATGCCATTTCTAATCCCATATATTTTTTTTTATTCATTTAGAACGAATTATACAAAAAATTTATTAATCAATAATTTGATTGTAAGAATAACCTTAGTAATAAAGAATTGATGAAGCTGCTATGAGTATATCTCGTAATTTATTCTCTGACTCTTATTTTAAGCTTGCTGATAGTGTACCACGTTACACGAGTGACTAATATCCGTGGCAATTGGACGCGGATGATTAAAAATTCAAAATTTGAATTGAAAAATTCAAAATTTGAATTGAAAAGTTCAAAATTTGAATTGAAAAATTCAAATATATGTTTACTATCAATAATAATTTAGCAACAACATTATATTTTTCCTAAAAATAAAATAAAATAAAATAGATAAAAAAAATTGTTCATAAATGATTCACGTAAAAAATTAAGTTTTAACGCTATTATGAAGCACAAGCATAAAAAAAAGTAAATTCTTTTTTATTCGCCTACATATTAAAGTGTTGTTACTTTATTACTGTGATTTGCGGCTTTAAAGTATCACTTTTCAACTATTTATTTTATTGTCATAGCTACGTCCAAAAAAGTAAAAAGCATTTGTATTTGTTTATATTCTATGAAAAATAAAATTTTTTATCAAAGCAACCCTTAAATTCAAAATTTCATTATCCAATTAAAATAGTTGTTATCATTTGTTGTCATGGCTACACAATAATTTGGAAAAAATAATAAATATTTTGTCAAAGGTTACTTGTTCCACATATTTTTATTTTAAAATTTATGAAAATTTATAATTTTAATTTAGAACAAACAAATTTTCTTAAAATATTTTGCTTGCGGCGAATAAAAAATAGTATATGATGCACGGACGTAAGCTATTTTGGACTTAATGTGGGTGCAAATCTCGGCTAGCGCCTCGATTTGCAAACTCCACATCCGTCCAAAATCTTTAGCTTTACGTCCTAGCATCATAATGTACTATTAAGAAAATAATTTTATCATTTTGACACTTACGTTACTTTAGAATGTTTTTAACGGTTATTTAAAATTGTTTACAATTAAAAAGTAATGTAAGATAAAATATCTTTTCAGTATCATAAATTTCGATAGAAATTGGCGAGTTTTTTAATACAACAAAAAAATTACTCAAAAAAAAAACTCAAACTAAAATTTTGACGAGCACTTATCTTACAGCTAACCATGAAAAAATCCAATTTCGAATTCCTTTATTTCACCATTGTAATAATATTATAGTCATTATATGGCTCAAAGCATATAAATATTCTTTAAATCTGAAATTGTAACATATTTTAAAACTAAAAAACTGAAAAAAACAACGGAAATAATTTAATATTTATAGAATGCGATTTTATTTTCACTTAAAATTCGCCGTAGTTACATAATTTTTAATAGAGATGGCATTGATTTCCTTTTTTCGAAATACATTTTACATTCCTACTTTCCGAAACTACCTTTCCTATTTAAAAATTTTGACAGCTAATTTGTATTTTGAAAACATTCATAAATATTATTTCTTCCAAATCAAGGTTGCTTTTGTTATTTTTAATATAATTATTATCTTAAATTACTACAGTTAACTGAAAAGAAAAAGTTAAGTTAAACTTAAATGATTAATAATTATTAATTATTAAACTTATTTGATTAATAATTGTATCGTATCGTATAATTGTATAGTATCAAGTATGTGTGGAATTATGTTTTATTTTCTAGTTTGTAACAAGTGCGACGTATTTCTTCAAATTAATAGTGAATCAGCAAACTCTAATAAGCTACCATCTGTTAAAAATTATATTTTGTGACTGGAATTCCAACTTTAGGTTTGTTAGAACGTTTGCTTAAGTTTTGTTTATTTATAAGATCAGTAGATCTATAATATCACGGTCTGTACAACATCTACTCTCCGAAACACACATACTAGATATTAGATAACAATAATAGGTGTGTAACTTGTTAATTATATTTAATTTCACTTTTTCTTTTTAGTTATTTTAATTATGACCGTTGAACCCGGCTTTGGTGGTCAAAAATTTATGAGTGAAACTCATATGATGGTATCGAACCCAGATCAGTGGATAGAACCAATGGCCGATGCTGGTGTTGATCAATATACTTTTCATGTTGAACCGGTTCAAACAATTGTTGCAGAAGTTTCAAGGAAAGTTAAAGACGCTGGAATGAAGGTTTTAGCTTTAAAACCATGCACTCCGGTTGAGCTTGTGAAAGAGTACATTCCCTTAGCTGATATGATTTTAATTATGACCGTTGAACCCGGTTTCGGGGGTCAAAATTTATGAGTGATATTATCCAAAAAGTGGAATGGCCACGTTAAGATTACCCCAACATCAGATATAGAGGTTGATGGAGGAGTTGGACCAGAAACAATTAATGAGTGTGCTAAAGCTGGAGCAAATATGATTGTTGCTGGTACAGCAATTATTCGGGCTACTAATCAAAAAGATGTAATATCACTTTTAAAAATTCTTCAGTAGTTTACACTGGTAGTCTCATAAATATGTTATTGTTCCTAATTTTAAGATGATTTGTTAACTTGGGCTGGATATGGATCTAGATATGGATATGGATGTGGATATGGATATGGATATAAATATGGATGTTGATGTGAATATAGATGCAGATATGGATATGGATGAGGATATGGATTGGACTTCGTATGGATATGGCATGGACATGAATTGGATATGTATTAAATACAGATTGGATATTGATTTGATATGGGTTGAATATGGGATTGTATATGGATTGGATATGGATTGGCTATAGATTGGGCATGAATTGGATATGGATTGGATATGAATTGAGTATGGATTGAATATGGATTGGAGATCTATTGGATATGGATTGGATATGGATTGGATATGGATTAGATATGGATTGAATATGGAATGGATATGTATTGGATATGAATTGGATATGGATTAGATATGGATTGGATATAGATTGGGTATGAATTGGATATGGATTGGATATGGATTGGATATGGATTGGATATGGATTGGATATGAATTGAATATGGATTGGATATGGATTGGATATGGATTGGATATGTATTAGATATGGAATGGATGTGGATTGGATAATAATTGAAAAGGGATTAGTAATGGATTAAAAATTGGATATTGATGTTATATTTTTTTTATATAGACCAACAAAAACAAATGTTATCAACGGAAAAAACATTAAAAATGTAAATTCAGCAGTTTTTTTTAAGATGTTTAATACACAATGTAGGAAAACAAAACAAACAAAAAGAAATGATATCTTTGCGGAAAAAAACATCAAAAATGTAAATACAGCAGTTTTTTAGAGAGATTAGGTACACAACGTAAAAAAACAAATAAAAAGCAATGACATCTTATCACACGCACATTTCAGCGGTAAGAACGTCAAAGGAACCAAATCAGGAGTTTGTTTTTAGGGTTTAATACACAACATAAAAGTACCAAACCAAAGAAATGATACATTTTGATAAGCAAATTGGATACTGCGACAATAAAAACATTTCATGTAACTATTCAAGCTAAAATTTTCAATAAACATACCAAGCTACAAAAATGTATGTACATTTTATGAACTAAAACTTAAAAATAAAAAATATATAAACAAATAGTCCCGATGGTCGACACAATTAAGTTTACAAAGTAGAAATTTATTTTTCTTCGAATTCTAAATGCACAATGCATTATTTGAAACTTAATCTGAAACGAGAGAAGTACAAGCCAAACGCAAAAACTCTTTGAAGTGTAAGGGATCTTTTGTCATTAAACGCCCAAAATTAGGCCTTTTAAAAATAAGATACTGTGTACCTTATGCAAGCGCGCGCGTTGCATGTCTGTCCAAAAAAATAAATTTATTTAGTGTACAGCATATGTTGGTGATAGTAAGAAATAGTAGATTGTATTACTAGTGCGAATACGTTTTCCAAACAAGAGTTAGTTTGCCGCACGACCGCAGGGAGTGCGGCAAATAACTCGGGTTTGGAAAACGCATTCGCACTAGTAATACACATTTTTTTTTGTAACAAGTGCGTAAAATTTATAAATATTTATTTAATTGTTCATTTAATCATTTATTTAACAAAGTTATAAACAAATTTAAGCTTTTTAAATAATTAAAGTGCGCCATCTTCGTTGTAATAGTTGTAAATTATACTAGCTCGAAAATATATACATATATACTAAAACAACACATAGGAATCCAATAAGAGCTGTCAAAATTGTAAACTTTGAAAACCTAAATAAATTGTTTTTTCTTGTAATTCAAATGATGCAATGTGTTTAAGTTGTTTTTACTACTATATGGTAAGTTATTTATATGGTAAGTTATATGGTAAGTTATTTAAATTATTATTTTGATATTTTAGTGCTATAAAAATATTATATATAGATAGATATATGGATAGATTTTACTACAAATTTCACATGCAGGCGGCGTTACGGTCCAGGCTTACAAAATATTTTGTGGTCATATATGCGGAAAAGTAGTTTTTTCTTGTATTTTATTCTAGTACAAAATTGAAAATTTTTTACGCATGTGTTACAAAAAGGTATATTGTTGTTTAAATTAGATATATTTTTATGTTTTCGACCAATCACGTTACGAATAGTTTGCTCCACATATATTTTCATATTTTTCATCTAAATTATACTTGAGGATTTTTAAAAAAAATTCCATTCTGCCATCATCAACCCTATTTTGTCAAAAATTATAAATTTTGATTATTTTTCGAATTCACTAATTAATTTTACTATAAGCTACGGAAATTCTTGAATATAAAAATAATCCACGGAAATATGTATCTGTAAAAAATGTATATCCGTAACTGGAAGAATCAGAAATTCTTGAACGTAAATACAAGCCACGCATTACCGTAGCTAGAAAGGATAGATATTTGTAACTTTGAGCAATAGATTTCCTTAACTGTAAACACCAGTCATAGGTTTCTTTAGTTGTTATTTTTGCAATTAAATTTAATATTATAATAATAATAACAACCGCGTAGTATCTGAAGGATTGTTTTATGGCCAAGGATATCTGACAACTTAGTTTATTTAAACAACATTAACAGACCAAGTGTCTTGTTGCACTGAACATAGGTAGTTTAATGCGTATTTATACAGAATGGGTTTGATAAACAGTCATATTATAAGTACTGTTAGTTCACGATGCTGAGAATACTTTTTTAAGTGCCAGTGTTAGACAGTAGGGAGATCGAAGGCTTTTAATTTCTTTGATGACCCGCTGACAGTGGATAATATCATAACCGGAATGCAAAACTCCAAAGAGAAGTAGAACGCTGTCACACTACTAGCTGAAAAAGTCATAACTAAAAGACGTGACTAGGGCCAAAAAATGAGTAAAAGGCGCTGGACATACAACTTATGCAAATTGGAGATCGATGAAGAAATCAGCAGTATAATATGTGATGCATGCTGATGGTTCTTTTTTGAATGCATATAAGTTTGTCACCTACCAAAAAAATGAAAAAATGGCTGTATTACGAATGCAAATAATTACGTCAGTTTTTTAAAATATTTATAATTTTATTTATAATTAATAATAATTATAATTATAATAATAATAAACATTTTTAATTTTAGGATTATTATAATATTATTAATTATAGAATTAATAATTTATTGTATTTATTGTAATTTATAATTTTATATTATATAATTATTTTTTTTCTCTTTATCTCCATTTAGGAGCATAGGACGTCTACTAGACTGGACCATCTGACTATGTTGGGGGAAATCGCTTTCAGTTCACCCCATGTCTTGCCAATTTGTTTTGCTTCAGCTAGCACCGTTTTCTTCCACGTCATGGGTGGTCTTCCAACTCCCCTTTTACCTTGTGGATTCCACTCTAGGGACATCCTTGTTATGTCTTCAGGTGACTTCCTCAGTTTATGTCCTATCCATCTCCATCTCCTTTGTTTTATCTTGATCTCAATGTCTAACTGCTCTGTCTGTCGTAGAAGTTCCTGGTTACTGATGGTGTTCGGCCAGAAGCATTTGATCAGTCTTCTCAGGCATTTGTTCACAAAAACCTGTAGTTGATTTGTGATCTTTCTTGTATTTTTCCACGTTTCACACCCATACAGCAGTACTGACTTGACACATGCATTGAACATTCGTAGCTTTGTCTTTCTTGACAGGACGGATGCATTCCAGATCTTGTGAAGCATATTGAACGTATTTCTAGCTTTGTTAATACGCTGACTGATATCTTCTTCAGTCCCGCCTGTTTTTGCTACAGTACAACCAAGGCACACAAATTTGTCGACTTCATCCACTTGTGTTTTGTTGATGGTAATTGGTGTTATCGGTTTGGTGTTCAATCTCATAGTCTTTGTTTTTCTGATATTAATGTGTGGATCAACTTCATGTGCAAGGGTTAATAGCTTTTGTATTTTCTGCTGCATGTCCGAATGTGTGTGTGTAAGTAGACAGATGTCATCTGCGTAGTCTAGATTATTGAGCCGTTTTGTTGTGTTCCATTGGATTCCATTTGGACTTGCATCATCGAGTTTTCGCATGATACTATCTAGTACTATTAGGAACAGTAGCGGGGATAGTACACAGCCTTGTCTCACTCCTCGGTGGTTGTAGTATTTATCACTTTGCTGTCCTTTGTATTGTATTCTGTTTCCAGCATCCCGATACATTTTTTTGATTAGATCAACTATTTGCTTCGGGACGCCCATTTCACAAAGTGTCTTCCATATCGCGCTTCAGTTGATTGAGTCGAAGGCGCGTTCGAAATCCAGGAAGAGGAGATACAGTGGTGGGTTCCATTCGTTTGATTGCTCTATGATGATACGGGTTGTGTTGGTATGATCAGCAAGGCTTCTTCCTGTTCTAAAGCCGGCTTGTTCATTTCTTAGTTTTATGTTGATTGATGGAGATATTTTTTCGAGAATGATCATCGCTAGTATTTTCATTATTGTGTTGAGCAGAGATATACCTCTCCAATTTTGCATTCTCTAAGATCACCTTTCTTTGGAATTGTTATGGTTAAACCTTCTTTCCATTTGGTTGGTATTTTACCTTTGTTCCATACATCAGCTAATAGTGGTGTTAGAGCTTCTGCTGTTGTGTTTACATCTGCTTTGAGTAATTCTGCTGATATATTATCTGTACCAGCAGATTTGTTATTCTTGAGTTTTTGTATGGCATCTCTAACTTCCCGTTCCGTTGGTGGATGGGTGCTGATAGTTTCCTTATAGTTGTCATTCGGAGACTGCAAATTATCTTCATGTTGGTGGCAGTTGTCTTCAAAGTATTCTTTCCATCTATTTAGCTGTTGTTCACGTGTTGTGAGGGTTTTTCCAGATTCACCCTTTATTGGTGGAGTGTTTGTATACTTGTTAATGACCTTTCTCACGCATTTGTGTAGTGTGCGCATATTTCTATTGGCTGCTGCTGTTTCTGCAGTCTTGAGGATGCTTTCTGTATCTTCTGCGTTCATTCCTTGCCATCTCTTTAACTTGTTTTGCTGTACTTTCATATTTGCTGCGGATCTCGGTTGTGTTCTGATGACACAATTGCAACTTGAGCTGTCGACGCTCTTCGATTTTCTTCCAGGTATCATCCCTAATCCATGGTTTCCGTGATTTGTCTTGGTATCCAAGCACATCTGTAGCAGTTTTGACGTAAACTTCTTTAACTTGTTCCCATTTTTCATCAATGCTGGTGGTTTCGATGTTTGTTAGATTGAGCTGGAGCGATTCTTTGAAGATGTTATTTGTGTTTTTTTTGCTCAATCTGCCGATGTTAAATTTCCTCTGACATGAGTTGTTGTGTTTTACAGCGGCTGGTTTAATTTTGAATGTTGCAATTACCAGTTGATGGTCGCTGTGTATGTCTTTCTTTGCGTTAGGTGTTGTTAATATTCCTACGCCTTGTTCATGTGTGTTGGATTTACCAGAGAACCATCATGTAATATCCTTCACTTGTTGTTAGTTCTCCGCTGTTTTTCCATCTTACTTCACTGAGTGACGTATCTCGATGTTATATTCTTCCATTACTTTCTCAACTTGTGCTAACCTCGATGTTTCTATCAGAGTTCTGATATTCCAGTTTCCTACTCGTGTCCGGGTACGGTAGCCAAGAGTCGATATTTGATTTTTTCCGGTTTGGTTTATTTTGTTTTTCTTTCTAGTGTACGTTTCTTTAATCATTTGAATTTCGGATTCACCTTTCGGATGAACGGGTGATTGGGCCATCGAATCCTAGCCAGTTTCCAGGGCTGCTGGATAAGGTATACTGGCATACCGTGGGCGAGATATTCCGGCTTCAATGTGCTACAATCATATTTCCATATTTTTTCTGATGAAGTGTCCAAGCGGTCACCCGTTTAAGTTGTGATACTTGCCAGTGTTGCTTAACTTCCTTGTAAGTGATGTTGTTGACTTATCCACTTCTCCATCTCGCCCACCAATATATAATTATATTATAATAAAAATATAATTATAATTAATATTTAAATAAAAGTTCATCCCTGGCCTCCAAACCAAACGGGCTTGGCAGATCAAGTGGTGGTCTTCTGTTTCTTGCTTAAGATAGAACTCTCGTAACATAGGACTTTTAACCTTGCTCTGAATATGAAAATTCATCACGTCCAAACTTACTATCATCGTAGCCTCAGTATATCTTTCCCCAACTCTTGACGACGAACCTGCTCCTGAAACCCTGCAAGCTGCCGTACACAACATTCAATCAACTCAACAATTCGACGTATTCATTGTGGCTGGTGACTTTAATTCTCGCCTGGGATCCCTGGGTTCCCTATATCCCAATGCCTTACTCTCAACTATACTTTTAGATATTAGTTCAGCTGTAGATTAGTGTTTCAATGAAAGAGGCAAGTTACTGGTAGATTTTACGGATTCAAATACTTTCGTACGTATTTTCGGATTCAAATACTTTCCTAATACGATGTACTGGAATTTCTGTAGCTTATAGTTAGGATATCCATTCCTTACAGCTATAGAAATCCGTAGCTGGTGTTTACATAAAAAATTTCTGTTGCTTAAATCTACGGATATTTATTTCTTCCAACTACGGAAATCCGTGGCTTGTGATACATTCAAGTCCGTTTCTTTTAAAATTTCCGTGTTCCCAAGATTAAAATTACGCCACGGTCTTATCCGTGGTAGGTGGTGATTTTGGATCATATGGTAAAATTTAGAGACACGGAAAAAGCTTCATTCTGATCCGTTTCTATAAAAATTTCCGGGTCTATAAGGATAAAATGATGACCACGGATTTTTCCGTGAATGGTGGCAATTTCGAATCAGGCGGTAAGACTTAGATATACGGAAAAAGCTTCATTCTGATCCGTTTCTATACAAATTTCCGTGTCTCTAAGAGCCACGGAAATTTCCGTGGTGGGTGTCAATAGCAGCACCGTAATCTCAAATACTTAAACTTTAAAATGAAAAATTCATGATATAAGGACAAACAAAATTTTTTTCAGGGAAATAGTTATTATCTTTATTCAACTACTGTTATATTGTATATAACACTTTATATTTGAAATAAATCTCATTCTGTTGTTAGGAAAATGTTATCGTGTAGTTGTCGCAATCACAGTGAAATTGTTTGCAAATAATTTTTCTTTGCTTGAATAATAAATAGCCAACTTCGAGATGAGGTTGTCATGAACTTCAATTTTTTTTTCAGTGTAATCTTTATTTTTGTTGAAACGTCTACTTTTAGATAAAAGTTATAGACATTTTTATTACCTACAACTTTTATTTTAAACTTTTTTCAAAAGCAGGTCTAGTTTCGCTGAAAATCGTGAAAAAGCATTTTCTACCCCTAAAAGCTCACGCCATTTCACCATCGTAACTTGGATTACGTTTAATTTATGTTTCCCATCATTTGCGCAATATTTTCTTCCTTATCCAATAGTTTTCATGCTGTTACTAATTTTTTCCATTTTTTGCCTGTTTTTAAGGTATCTGTACTGGTCTATAGTGAATCTATTTTTTTTTAGCTTTTGTATTACAGACAATTGTTGAAAAAGTGTATAAATTATAATTCTATTTATACCACATTATTAAAATGGTAAAGTTGCGTATATTTTTTAAATATTTTTTAAGAAAACAGTTAAATGTATTGATTAGAAGATCGTTTTTGAAGCACTACGTTGTTTTTATAATAAATATACAAAAACTTATATTTATTTCATTTTCTATTTATAGATCAAGCTAGAACCACTCAACCGAATCGGCCGAGGAAGCTGAACTGTATTATAAATTCGAGTTCAAAAATATATTGGAACCATATTTTGGAAATAACTTTTCGAAACCTAGAAGAAGAATTTAAAAAAGACAAATATTTTATTTCTTAAAATATCATCGCTAGCTTATTTAAATAAATTGCCAGATTTCACCTTTTTTCTGGAACATCAATTGGTAAGAGCTTCAGTTCTTAAAAACAACAAGACTATTATAATTATAATTATTTTATTAGAACAGGAAACGACGAAAATGTTTATTTGATGAACATATTTCTGCTGTGCATTGGACATTTGTACTTTCATCTGCAAATATTTTTTTCATTGGAGAGAAAAAGTGGTAGTTTCATGTTATATGATAAACTTGTCATAGAAATTCAACTTATATCCCGCATGGTGGGATCAGTTTTTATTGTTTAGAAAATTTTTTTATTTTTGATCTACGGGTGTGACAGCCCCGCGTACTCCAGTCCCTGCTATTGACATACGAGTTAACGTGAGATATTACATACCACTGGCAATAGCAGGGCACTATCACTAGCCAAGGTGACATCTTAGGGGTGGTGGCGGATGACCTGTATTCAGTCAACGGTAGCACCCTCAATCTTAGCTGTGAAATAATCCTTGATGATGAGACGCTATTGCTTCCTGGAAGAAACGAGCCTTCATATAACTATGTGTGGGCTTTAATCTTCATGAAATACGGAGCGTCACAGGATCAAGGAATAGGCAACCGGCTGGATTATTACAACTACAGTTTTGTTTTCTTTCAGCAAATTTTTGTAAAAATATGCTATTTACTTTTTAATTTACTTTTATTTTCTCTATTATATCATAAAATATTGGCCTATGTCATATTTTGTCAGTGATAGGATTTTTTGTTTAGTTATCCATTCTTTAACCAAAAATACAATATAACAAAAAAAGAAAGATTTACGTCCATCAACATCTTTGAACGTATGTTGTTGTAGGACCTTGGTCTTAAAAGGTTTTTATTTGTTGTTGTGCCACATATTGTAATTCCTACTGCACAACACATTTTATTAAAAAAAAATATTGTGACGCTGATGCATAGGCTGACTTCACCACAGCTCTGGAAACACAGTGTTCTGGATATATAATGAGCTAATATCCATAAAATACTTTAATTAAAGGCTAAAAAATATTATGGACTTCGTAGTTCTAATAATAAAAATATTAAAGCAAGCAGTAGTATCCCAACAAACATAAATTCTGTTGTACGAGAAAAAGTAAAAAAACATTTTATCGGAAGTGACAAACCGGAAGTTAGGATGCAGAACTGTTGTAAACCGTACTAAATGTGTATGTACCAAATTTCATCTAATTCGATTATCAGGTACAGAAGTTATTGAGCTTCCAAAATAACAGGTGCTTGGAGGACCCCCTACCAGTTTGTTCACTATCGCTAAAAAAACTAATCAGTTCCTTGCCATACATAATTGCATCTTTTTGCAAATTGTAATCAAAATTACTTAACGAACGAATGTTGTATGCTTCCAACAAACATTGAAACAATAAACAGATGTTCGGGAGGACGCCACCACTTATCCTAATATTGTCCAAAAACTAGTCAATTCTTTGTCATTAAAGTCTTTATCTTTTTTCAAAGTGCCATTAAAATTGATTAATGAATGAAATCTGTTTTTTTGCTCCCAACAAACTTTAAAAACAAAGTGTGAAAAGTCAGCAGTTGTATGGTAGACCCCACGCCACTTCGATCAATGTGTCCCAAAAGATGATAATTATCTTCTTACACTAATTGAAACCTTTCCATAAGTTTTATCATAATCACTTCACTATTGTAGGCTGTAGTGTGCATAAAGATACTGAAAAAACTGCCAACAATTAAAAAAAAATTTTTTTACCGGAAGTAAAAAACCGGAAGTTGGGACGCAGAATTTTTGTAAATTATACTAAATGCTTATGTACCAAGTTTCATCCAATTTGATTATCAGGTACAGATGTTATAGAGCTTTAAAAAAAACAAGTGTATAGGACACCCCCACCACTTTGTTCACTATCGCTCAAAAACTAATCAGTTCTTTGCCATACATGTTTGCATCTTTTTCCAAAGTGTCATCAAAATTGGTTCACGAACGAATGCTGTGTGCTCCCAACAAACATTGAAAAAATGATGACACAGTAAACAGGTGTTCGGGAGACCCCGTACCACTTATCCCAATATATTGTCCAAAAACTAATCAGTTCCTCGTCATTTAAGTCTCCATCTTTTTCCAAAGTTTCATTTGAATTAATTAATGAATGAAGTATGTATGCTCCCAACAAACTTTAAAAACAAAGTGTGAAAAGTCAGCAGTTGTATGGTAGACCCCCCCCCCGCCACTTTGATCAACGTGTCCTAAAAGATGATAATTATCTTCTCACACTAATTGAACCCTTTTCCATAAGTTCCATCATAATCACTTCATTATTGTAGGCTGTATTGTGCAAAAAGACACTGAAAAAACTTCAAAAATTTACAAAAAAAAAAATTTACCGGAAGTGAAAAACCGGAAGTTGGGATGTAAAACTGTTGTGTACTGTACTAAATGCTCATGTACCAAGTTTCATCCAATTCGATTATCAGGTACAGATGTTATTGAGCTTTAAAAAAAACAGGTGCTCCAGGGACCCCCCACCACTTTGTTCACTATCGCTTAAAAACTAATCAGTTTCTTGCCATACATGTTTGCATTTTTTTCCAAAGTGTCATCAAAATTCGTTCACAAACGAAGGCTGTGTGCTCCCAACAAACATTGACACATTAAACAGGTGTTCGGGAGGACCCCGTACCACTTATTCCAATACTGTCCAAAAACTAATCAGTTCTTTGTTACTTAAGTCTCCATCTTTTTTCAAAGTGTCATTAAAATAAATTAATGAATGAAGTCTGTATGCTCCCAACAAACTTTAAAAACAAAGTGTGAAAAGTCAGCATTTGTATGGTAGACCCCCCCAACCACTTTGGTCAATGTGTCCCAAAACATGACAATTATCTTCTCACACTAATTGGAACCCTATTCCATAAGTTTCATCATAATCACTTCATTATTGTATAGGCTGTAGTGTGCATAAAGACACTGAAAAAACTTCAAAAAAGTACAAAAAAAATATTTTTACCGGAAGTGAAAAACCGGAAGTTGGGATGCAGAACTATTGTGCTCCAGGGACCCCCCACCACTTTGTTCACTATCGCTCAAAAACTAATCAGTTCCTTGTCATACATGTGTGCATCTTTTTCCAAAGTGTCATCAAAATTCATTCACGAATGAATGCTTTATGCTCCCAACAAACATAAAAAGTTTGTGGAAAAAACCACCTGTTGTATGGTGGACCCCCAGCCCTTTATCCACTGTGCTTCAAAAGCTGATAAAATCTTTCTCATGTTATGTAAAATCTTTTACCAACGTTTCATGAAAATCGATCGGTAATTGTAGGCTACAGTAGGGATAAACACTTGAGAAAAAAAACTTTTTAACCGGAAGTGACAAACGGGAAGTTGGTATGCAGAAATATTGAAAACAGTACTAAAACCTTATATATTAAGTTTCAATAAGAGCATAGCCCGCGATCAGAAGCTATTCAAGATTTAAGAGGTGTTCGGGAGACCCCCCGCCATTTTGTCCAAATTTGAAATGAATCCAGATCTTCCATTTTCAAGTGAACTTGTTTCATTTGCCACAGTTTCATCAAGATCCTATGCAGAAAACTCATTTTGACTTGACCCCTTTTAATTTTGATTATTTTTTGCTTATAGATAGTCTTTCATAAATAAAAAATACTATTTCTCTTAGAATTTTTTTTTTCGACCAGGGGTCTTCACAGGATGCCCCTCAATTTTTTGTTATTTTGTGATGTTAGTGCATTTTGACGAGCGATTGTAGAAAAACTACTCAATCGATTTTCATAAATGATATGTCGTTGAATAGGTATTAGAACAAAGTTTTTAAAAATGTACACTGTTAATTTTTTGAAATAATTTTTAACGGTGTAATATAAGAAAAAAACGGTGCAATTGAACAAAAGATGGCACTACACCTTTCTTTTTTTTTTAAACTAAATTGAAGCTTATTTTATATCTAACCACTTGTGAAAGTTTAGGACCAGTAAATTTTTTGTTTTAAAGATAAAATTCGTTGTGCATATGACTGTCGGGCATCAGTATTTTTTATTCTGAAGGAAAATTATAAAAATGGCGTTATAAACTAAGAGGTTTTTTGTTAAATATCATGTTAAATATCAAATATTTTGTTATTAAATGAACTTTTTAAAATATTATAAAAATTACATATATACAATAAAGAAAATATGAGCAATTTCAGCATAAATCCACAAAAGCGCTTATTGCTATGTACATTAAATGAAGCTTATGTGTAGTTTAAAAATAAGTTTCCGGATGTGAAAATAGGATTTACTAAATTCACGTCCCTTCGACCACAAGAATGTATAAAATTATCCCAAGGAGTTCATAATGTGTCCGTGTGTACCATACATCAAAATATAAAACTAATGATTCAACACTCTAAGATATCTTGGATTACTGATGCTGCTTTCCAGAATTATAAAACATTAATTGACTTTGTTTCATGTGGTGAATTAACAGAAGATGTCATACTTTGAAGTGCAATGAATGTTCAAAAAAACTTCAACAACTGGAAGAAAAATTACTAAATGATTTTGACGTTAAAGGAATCCTTCAAGTCAAATATCAACAATGGGTTACCACTGATCGATGCAATTTGGATACTTTAATAGAAACTAGAAGAATTTATGAAAAAATTTGTTTACCGTTTACAAATTGTGGTATCAAAATTTAACAACTTAACAACTTAATAGCAAAACAGCATTCTACATTCATTGAGGAAAGAAAAAAATTAGAACCAGGAGAGTGCTTTGTTCAAAGGGATTTTTCTGAAAACTACGCCTTCATAATTCAGGATTCGGTTCAAGGTTATCATTATAATAATTCAAAAGCTACTATTCATCCGTTTGTCATTTATTTTAAAAGTGCTGCAAGTGAATATATACAGCACCGAAGTTTTATACTCATTTCGGATATAAACGATCACAACAATACTACAGTCCATCTTTTCATTACAAAACTTATTGAATTCATCAAAACGCATATAAAATCTAATATTAGGAAAATAATTTATAACACCGACGGGGCACCTTCTCAATACAAAAATAAACATAACCTAATTAACTTATGTCACCATAAAAAAGACTTTAAGGATGATGCAGAATGGCATATTCAAGCTACCAGCCATGGCAAGGGACCTTGCGATGGGATTGTTGGTACACTGAAGCGTTTTGCACACCGTTATAGTATGGGGTGCAGAGATATTGGGACCAATTCAAGAAAAATCTTTTATTCTTTTACATAAATCTTTTAAAAAACGTAAAAGAAATCAAAAATAAAAGATTTAAAGAAATTGCTATTCGAAAATATTGTTAAAAGTTTCTTTTATTTTGAATGTCGATTTTTTCGAGATCGAAAAAATCTTTTATGTTATCTGTCAAATGGATAGATTGTTAAATAGTTGTAAATTAAAAATGGATAAATTATACAAAATCAGTAAAGTCTATTATCTTTTTGGCTATTAAAGCAATTATGATTTATACATAGATTGCAATATAAATAGTTTTAATAAACGATTTTCTATTTTTTCAGCAAAAATGGATAATTTTTGGAAGCAAAAGTGTTTCAAGTTTCAAACAAGTTTCACGTATATATATATGAGTTATGTGAATATATGTATTATGTTAATATAGATGTGTTTGTGATTGAAAATATTAAAATAATTGTTATCAAATATGTTTAAATATTATATTTATCGAATAAAATGTAACAAATAATTAAAATTTTGATTTAAATGTTATTTCATTAGTTTTGTTAGTTTTGTTCAAACTATTGAATTTTTATTGAATAAAAAATACTAGTTTGTTCTAATTTTGGTGTTTCACCAAAAAAGTCATTTTTAATTAAAATTTAAATAAAATAGTATTTATATTTAAATAGACTTTCTGTTTTATTTGTTTTTGTTAACAAAGAGTACTTTTTTATAATTAAAATTGTAATTATACAAGACCACAACATTTTCTTTTATCGTAAAATGACCACTTTTATGTCTTTTATAAAATGTCAAAATCTTTTACACTTAAAAGATTTACAAAATAAAATTTTGGCGTTCGAATAGCAATTTCTGTTATTTGATCTTTTATTTTGAAAGATTAAAAAATTCATATGAAAAAAATAAAAGATAAAAGAATAACAGAGTAAAAGATTTGTATTGAATTGGGCCCATTATTGATACACCAAACAAACTTTTCGAATGGGCTTTAAAATGGGAATCTACTATGAACTTTGGATACGCCGATAAAAATACTACTAAGACAATAATTGCAAAAATGTTTTCCAACTCAAAAGAAACTTTTGAATGTAAAATAAGTAAATAATTTTTAATAACTTTATTTATTTTCATTAACCTACATATATAATTTGTATGATATTAAAAAGTTTGTTCAATAATAAAATATTTGTAATTTAATGTTAAAATACAATCTTTTACTTTGCGATTCCATAGCTACATAATACCAACATAATGCTTCTCCAGTCAAAAGTTCCTAAATAGATTTAGTTATTTATACGGCATTTTTGTTTGCAGTCGAGACTGTCAAATTATTTTTTATAAGAGTGACAAGCGATTACTAAAAGTGATAAATAAATATTTCATTTTTTTATGCCATCTAATACAAAGAAAATAATTGCAGAAGTGTTTTCCTATTCAAAAGAAACTTCTGTTTGTAAAATAAGTAAATCATTTTTAACAATTGTATTTATTTTATTTATTGTACTACATATATAATTTTTATAATATTTTAAAAAGTTCATTTAATAATAAAATATTTGATATTTAACACAAAAAAAAAATCTCTTAGCTTACAACGCCATTTTTATAATTTTACTTCAGAACAAAAAAAACTGATTCCCGACAGTCATATGCCCAAGAATTTTATCTTTAAAACAAAAAATTTCACTAGTCCTAAACTTTCACAAGTGGTTAGATATAAAATAAGCTTCAATTTACTTTAAAAAAAAAAAAAGGTGTAGCGCCATCTTTTGTTCAATTACACCGTTTTTTTCTAATGTTACACCGTTAAAAATTATTTCAAAAAAATAACAGTGTACATTTTTAAAAACTTTGTTCTAATTCTTCCTATTCAACGACATATTATTTATGAAAATCGATTGAGTAGTTTTTCTACAATCGCTCGTCAAAATGCACTCACATCACAAAATAACAAAAAATTGAGGGGCACCCTGTGAAGACCCCTGGTCGAACAAAAAAAATTCTAAGAGAACTTGTATTTTTTATTTATGAAAGACTATCTATAAACAAAAAATAATCAAAATTAAAAGGGGTCAAGTCAAAACGATGTTGAATCTTCGTGAAATTGCTCATATATATTATATTTATAAGAAAGTTAGTATGTTTTATTAAAATTGTTTCGGTTGTCTGATTTCGGTTGTGATTGATCATTCTTTGATAAAATTAAGAAATTCTTATTTATAACGAATAATTTTTGTATCAGTTTACCAAATACTGATTACTAATACATAAATTATAATGCCCATTTGCCCATTGAAGATTTGTGTTTAACAAAACTGTTCCATTGAAATGAAACAGATGTATGTATATATTTAAATATGATTTTGTATTAAAATAAATATTGTAATAGTGATTAGTTAAAATAGCAATAAAAATTTATTTTATTGATAATAAAATTGCTGAGTTGAATAATAATTATGTTAAAAATATAGTAATTTTTTAAACCTTAATATATGGTTAAAAAAAATTTAAAAAATGTTAAAATAATAAAAATATACATACGAAAAATGATAAAAACAACGGAAATTTATATATAAAAAATTTTTTGTTTGTCAATTTTCTATATTCCTACATACAAGCGCAACTATATCATTGTTCACTACGCGCTACATTATGGTTCTAAAGTCTAAAGTCTAAACTATACTCGGCAACTATATTATGGTTCTAACTTCTACCCCAACTATATTATGGTCATTTTGCAACTAGATTATGGTTTTAGCGCTCTTATATTATTGTTAATATGAAACTATATTATAGTCAAGCCTCAAATATACTATGGTTAAAAATTCACCATAATATGGTGTTGCAAAACATAAACATCAACCATATTATAGTTCTTTAAAAATATGGTTGGTGTGTCCATCCATATTATTTCTTACAGGGTACGTTTTTAAAACCACGAATAACGAAAACACGTCTGTGTTAAGGGATTTTATATAGTTTTTGGCAGAAGGCTTTAATGAGGACATTGTTTTTAGTTTTGGGTAGCGATGTGTATTAAGCATAATCCTATTTTAAAAGCACATAGCGATAAACTCCAGAGTCACGATAATAAATAATTACACAATATTAATTCTAACAGGAGAATATTTAAAGTACCATGTCAACTATAAAGGAAGGAGATGGAAAATGGAAGGAATGAGGATATGGAGATAACTATACTTATTGTTTTAAATGACGATGGACATTTTCTTTAATTGTAAGAGGAGGGCATTGAGTTCCACAATTTGTGCACTCTATTAATTGTACTGCGCACACGACTGAAAGATATTTTGAACTCCTTATAGGAGAATTGGCTAAAGTATTTTGAATTTCATTAGAGGGTAATTCGCTAAAGTGAAAGTGAAAGTGATATAAAGTATGTATTTGTATGTATTTGTATATTTTATACCATGGATGATTAAATTTAATTTGTTTATAAATAATATGATTTTGGTGATATTATAATTATGAATTTTAGGTGTTTATTATCTAAAATTACATATGTGCGAAAAAAGTTTTTGATTGAAAATAACTCAAATAGACACAAAAACAAACGCTGATTTGAAAAAATTAATGTACCATTTTAATATTTTTTGTTTGTCTTATTTCTGATATTTCAATTTCTTTTTTCACAATACGTATTAAGAAATTATGGAAAATTAATAATATTTCTGTATATGGGTCATTCTTTTACAAACCGAACATCTTTCTAACCGACACATTTTTGATTTGACTGAAATTTTAAGAGCGGATCTAAATTTCGAGAATTTCGTGATTTTTGGCTTGAAGACAAATTTTCAAAGATTCATAACTTCGGTTCTAGTAAAGATACAAATTTTTTTTCTGTTTTATTTTAAAGTTAAAAGATGGAATTTTTCAAAAAAAGGTATTATATGTAAAAATTGTTAAAAAATTCCTATTTTTACAAAAAAATAAAATGTTAAAATCCATTTTTAGTCACTATGTAACAAAATTAAATAGTGTTTAGTATGAAAATCGTATTTTACATTCAGTTTTCAATAGAAAACGTATATTAGATTAATGGAGAAACGATTTTTACTGTTAGAAACAAATTAATTTTTCCAGCGCGGAACGACAAACATATATGAAATGTTTTGTCGTCCCGCGCTCGAAATTTAAATCCGCTCTATTTCCCTTAAAAAAAAAAATAATAAAAAATCCTCGAACTCGTATATCTTTTTGTTTATGTACAACCCGTAAAAAAAAATTCAGTCAAATCAAAAATGTCTTGGTCACATTTTGTCCTAATCTGTTCGGTATGTTAAAGAATGACCCTAATGAGATTAATTAAAAATACGTATTTTATAGGAAAATAAACGTAGAACACTATGGTCATACTAAAAACTCATTTCGTGGATGGCAATGACTAAAGATCGATTTGAACATTTTATTTGTTTATAACAATAGGAGTATGTTAATAACTTTTATTGATTTTGTTTTACTTTTAAACTTTAAAATAAAACAAACTAGAAGTTTCTATCTTTAATAGAACCGAAGTTATGAATATTTGAAAATAACTCGTCAAGCCAAAAATCACAAAATTCTCGAAATTCAGACCCGCTTTATTTTCCAAAAAAATCCTCGAACACCTTTATTTTTTTTTCGATATAAAACCTGTAAAAAAAATTTGAGCCAAATCAAAAATGTGTCGGTCAGATTTTGTCCAAATCTGTTCGGTTTATAAAAGAATTTTCCATATAGGCAAAATATTTTAATTTTCGATTTCTATATATTTTTCATTTCAATTGTAACACAAAAATGGCCAAAAATGATCGCTTTAATTACAAACACAATCACACACACATACTTTTCTAATTTACAACTTGAATACATGACCACTACCGTAATATTGGACGTAATGACGTAACTAAAAATATTAGTTTAAAAAAAATATTATATATTTTCAAAAGATCCTAGTTATAAAAGTCATTCCGACTAGAAA
Organism: Diogma glabrata; assembly: GCA_963693315.1. Lineage (NCBI taxonomy): Eukaryota > Metazoa > Arthropoda > Insecta > Diptera > Cylindrotomidae > Diogma > Diogma glabrata. Next base: position 170,520,566 of record OY856188.1, read on the forward strand.
AATTTTTCTAAACCTACTCAGAATCTTGTCAGATATATCCAATAAGGATAATGTAAGGAATATAACGCACATCAATACTCAGGAATTAATAAGGAAATTTTATCAGGTCCACATCATGTATCAGGTCCACATCATATGCAGCACAACATAACATTTGTCATTAAGTAACAGTTAGTCATTTTTTGATACAATTAAATGACTTTTAGTCTTAGAAAGTCTAAAACAGTCACAATTCGGAATTTTTTACTAATATTTTGGCTAATTGGAATTGAAATTAATAGGACTTTTACGTCTAACTTTGCACTGAATGCGACTAAAAATTACCAGAAAAGACTACATAAGATGCATGGTATTGTTTGGGATACATATATCTCATCTCGTAATTAAGTGACATCACAAATGTAAAGAATTATGACGTAAGACAACCAGTTAATTTCATGAGATCTTCTTTCTTAACAATTTTTTTGTTGTGGCTTTTTATTTTTAAAAAATGCCCCAAATAAAGCAAAACTTTAATAAATAAATTGGCTTTGATCTTGACCTTAACATGTTTCAGAAGCAATTTTAATAAAAAATTTATGGATAACATAGTCGGAATAGTTGTCTAAAAATTTAATTTAAAATTCATTGATGATAATTATACCAACAAAATTATTAAATTGACAAATAAATTAAGCAAAAATGCTAACTCAATTGAATTTGATTAATTTACTATTTTGATTTTGATTTGAATATTGAAAAGTTTCTGTGAACAATTCAATATTATATGTACTCGTAGAAGTAAAATTTGGCAATGTAGGGATGTAGAGCACCGGTTGCGTCAATTGTAGGAGGTGCAGAACCCGGCTGTGACTCTTTGGAATGTTGAATGGATTCACTGTATCGATTTTATCGTGGCGGTTTACTGATCGTACCAATTGTATTGAGTTGTAGCGTCGTTATTGCTTCTCCCAGACCCTGTTACTTTGTAGGATTTAAGTAAAAAAGGTCCACTCACCTGGTTCTAACCTCTTAGTTTTGTAGATCTCAAGATCGTGGTTTCTTTTTGGTGATTTTTGTTGAAAACACCTTTTTTGTATAATTTTTCACCATATATTTACTATAACAAACTTGAGAACACAATATTTTTATAACTATGATCAAGGCTTGATTTAATAATTTTATATTTAATAATTTTTGTAACACTGATTTTCATTAATCGAGAAATTTGATCGATATTGATTTATTAATTTTATATTTAATAATTTTTTGTAACACTAATTTTCATTGATCAAGGAATTTGATCAATATTGATTTATTAATTTTATATTTAATAATTGTTTGTAACACTAATTTTCATTGATCAAGGAATTTGATCAATATTGATTTATTAATTTTATATTTAATAATTGTTTGTAACACTAATTTTCATTGATCAAGGAATTTGATCAATATTGATTTATTAATTTTATATTTAATAATTTTTTGTAACACTACTTTTCATTTAAAGATTTTTTTTATTGGAATGGAACACAACACTTTTTAAAAATTACTTTGTAAAAATACGCTCTCCCGAGCGGTCGTTATTTCAGAGTTTTTAACTTTCGGACTTCAGACTGACTGTTTGGGGTCCATTAGGTTGGACTCCCATGATTCGCGGTGCAGTTTAGGCTTGTCTTTATTGAATTTTATTAACTACTAACTTTACTTCTATTTCTTATGGTATTTATAATAAATTTCGAATTCTTTCAACCAATCAGAACTTGTAAGTTTTATGAATGAAATTATGGAAAAAGTGCAACTATGCTTTTTCAATGAAGTATTTAATTAGAATTTTAGTTAATTTGTAAGTTTTTTGTGGTTATTAAATTTCTTAATTTCCGTGTTACATTTGAATTAATTGGAATTTGATTTTATTTGTTTTTTAGAAATATGTTTATTTAGGGGATTATTGTAATTAGATTTTGGGTGATTGGTGAGAATTTTTTGTAGTATATTAACAATGTATATTGGTTTTAGTTTATTTTATGGAATTTCACAGAAATTTCTGATATTAGGATTTTAGGTAGCTTGTGGAAAGTTTTGATACATTGTTGCGAAGTATTATTGTTTTAATACATTGTTGTGAAGTATTATTTTAACATTTGTAATTGAATTTATGAAAGTTTTGGGGGCTTATGGAAAATGTTGTATATATAAAAGTTATTAATTTATTTCATAAGATGATGAAATTATTTTGAAATTGAGATTTTATGGAAAATTTTGTTATTGCTTGACAATGTATACATGTTAAACATTGGGAATTATTTCTTATAATTATGAAATAGGGTTTTATGCTGAATTATAGTTTTGCCGCGTTTATGGAAAATTTTGATACACATGGTATCAAGACATTGTTGCAAAGTTGGTTTGTTTGAGATTTATTTCATTTGATGATGAAATAATAGATTTTGGGTTGAAAATGGGTTTTGGGTAATTTATCAGATTGAATTATAAAAGATTTTGTTATGATATACGGATTATAACAATACGGAATGTTTTGTTCGTTTAATTAATGTTAAACTACATTGTATAGTTTGGAGGTTTGTTAGGACATATATGTATATCCCTATTTAAGAATACTACAGAAATGATAACAGTTCAACCACAAACATGTTTTGTATTGACTCAATATATTTTAAAAAGTAAGTAGGATTCATGTAACTGTATTTGCAGCCAAGGAAGATTGGGACATCCCAATTTTGAGCATCCTTAACAAGGTTACTTACACTACCAGTCCGTACGTCATACGAGCTATATTAATAATGGTGATAGTGAAATAGGTGGAAACTAAACATTATAAATAAATTATTTGTCTTGTCTTACTTCTGTGTTTCATATATATTAAATAAAACTACAATTTTATAACAACTTCGGTTGAAATTTAATTACAACCCGCCAACGAATACAAAAGATTTATTTTAATCAAAATCAAACATAAAAATTAATCTCTTTTTAATTCTCTCTCTTAATTTAGTATAAAATCATAAAATTATTTTAATTTAAATTGATTAATCAATTAATCCAATTAAATCGGTATGATATTAAACTCTGATTCTCTATTTCAAAAATATTTTTGTTAATAAAAACCAATTAAAACGTCTAACATGGACATAAATACATAAATACATACAAAATACTTAATGCATGAAATTAAATATTAAATAAACAACTTGTTTACCTAACTTATATAAATAATATAATAATTAATCTAAGTGGTACAATAGTTTATTCACTGCTTGCTAGGTAAAAACATCGGTTAATCAAAAGAAAGCTTTATCGTTGCAATTTTATTGATAAATTAACCAATTTAAAATTAATGATTGCGTAATGTGCACATTAAATTGACTTTGGGTAGTTTAGTTTAGAATCATAAAATAATCCAAATGATTTTGACAAATTGACGGGTTGGCAATTTGCATGCAAACGATAAATTTGAATCGCTCTAGTGACATTTCCCAAATAAGGATGTTATGCATAGTGTAGATAAGCAGACTAAAGTGATGAATTCATTTTCAAAATTTATAAAATTAGATTTCATTTTTGAAACAAAATTAGACAAAAAACTTAACTTTAATGGTCTTGAGTTTATTTTTTTTTAATAAATTGTGTTGTGTTATAATAAATTCAATATATTATGTCACAACCAGTGGCGTCATTTCACCAAAATCTTGGGGAGGGGGCGAGAATTTAAATGACATAAAAAAAATTTTTTCGTAAAACATAACATACACGTTTTTATACACACATATATTTAAAAGCATTTAAATGCATCGACTTAGAAATAAAAATAAAATGCTTCTGAGCTACATTGGTTACTCTGCTAGTCTTCTGGTGTTGTTTCATCGAAGCGAATGCCGCAAAGTTCTGCAAAATCCTTTCATTTGTTAAAAATAATTTTAAATTTAGTATCATCTCTGCATTGTTTAAGCATCAAGATAGTAGTTTTAACTAAAGCGCTTGTGCTAGAAATTATTATATCTTTGCTTTGTAACTGTTCAGAGAGTGAATTTGTAAACGACAGCAGATCGTGCAGCATAGAAAAAAAGGATGGTTTTTCTAAACCATTTTTTAGATCTCGGGCTTCCCGGGATTTAAAATTTATGAGTCACATAGTCCCAGGAAAAATAAAACACCACGGGATTGCAATCCCTACGTGACTCCTCTTATGTCGAATCGTTTTTTTGTTTGTTTGTTTGTTTGTTTTACTTTATTTGTCTCAGAGAGAAAGAGTTATGTCTACCCTAAACTGACCAGAGCCAAATCGCTAAAATGTGCGACAAAATGCAAACATTCTTCCAAATACTAACTAATTAGAATTTCTATTGCGAGAAATTGGAACGGTGAAAACGTGCTAACTAGATTGTGCATAAATTTACTATTTAATGCTTTCCTTTACTATTTGTTTACTATTTAATTCTTCAAAAAATTCTTTTATTTTAATTGGACATTCAACCGTTAGGAAATGTGGTTGCAGTGGTTCGTACATTTTCTAAACTCTTTCTAGTGCTGGCATTACCGCCAGCCAGCGAGTTTCACTGTATCCAATAAGTTGGTTATGTTCGACATTACTTTTGCCGCAGAACTCCTTCAACGTCTCCAGTAAAGACAGTAAAATATCCAAATTTTTTTAACCCTGCCATTTAAATCAGCATTTCTTATTGCATTATTTAGAATATAGGCTGCGAATCCAATACCCAATACACTCTGGTTCAAATTCGAGTTTAGCTTGTTTTTAAATTTTCACCCCTTGACGTGACACCACTAAAATTGGTGTTCGTGTTATCAGCGCAAATTGCAACTAACTTTTTGTCAATGCTAAATAACAACAAAATAACAACAAAACTTGTTCAAGCTACTGGAGCTGGCGGCTTATAGCAACGCTTTTTTATGTTTATCTGTATCTATATGTCTTTTAATATCATAATGTCCACTGTTAATTTTCAAATTCACTCCGACTGGTAATACACTAAACTTTTGCGTCGTTATATTTTGATTTTTTTTTTATAAAAGGATTTGATTTGATTTTTTTACTATCAATATCGTATAAGAATTTACGTAAACGATTTCTATCCGTCTTGATTTGCAGGAGAACTTTTTAAATATAATTTTAAAAATTAGTATAAATTTACCTTTTATAGTAGCTTAAAACTTTTGTTACACAAGTAAAGACTGTAAAACAATTGAAACAATTTATTTTAATTTTACTAAATAATTAATATCTTTTCTGTATTCTGTAAGTATAAGAGGTATACAGTATACCTATAATATAAATATAAAGGATATAAAGGATGACGTAGAGTGACTAATTTTCTTCTTTTACAAATCGAATGAAAGAACTGGAAAATGTAATCTGCTCCAAAGGAGTAAAATCGAAAAAACAAAAATTTTACTCTTACGAGTAAGAACGATATTCAAATTATGAACATTTTAATTTTTGAATATTATTTCAAAGGATTGAAATGAGTGCTCGAATAAAGACTCGTAAACTCTGGTTTAAAAATTAAAATTTTTATGAATTTATACGCAAAACTGCATCTTTTTAAGTAAAATATTTTGTATTTTATTTTTCATAATAATATTGCACTGATTTGTTCTCTCAATATGGTTAAATCAACATATACATAACATTATACAAACTGCAAGAAAAAACTGTGAAGCCATTGCTCTGACTAAGATATTGCGCAAACTATACGTAAGTAGATGATTATTTCGATAATGCGGGCAAATGTGGTGGAAATATTTGTTTCGTGGGACGCTTCGTGGGACGGATTTCTCCGTGGGACAACGCAATAAAATGTGTGACATTTCCACGCAGCGTGGTACGTCTGGTCAGCTTACTACCTATAAACGTGCGTAAATTTTTCAATTGATTCAAAATTGTACAATTATTGCGAGCTTCTTTTAAATCTATAAGAAAAACCTACCACAAAAAAATGATAGTTTCTCCCTCCCTGTGACTGTATAAAAAAAATGAACAAAGATTGACGTTTAGGATACGTTTTGGATTTTATTATAACCAACCAAACATATAATTTTTGCTATTTTATGAATTAAAAATTCATAAAATGAATTTGACAGCAAGTTTTCATAACATACTTTGAAAATATTTACATAACTTAAATATTTGTTCGTGTCGTTAGAAAATATTGCTAGTCCATTATAAACCATTCACTATCATAAAATCACTGGAAATAACCCAATAAATTTACATTTACTCCCGTAATTATTTTCATTCATTTTATAAAAGTTAGCACAACTATCAAGAAAACTTTTGATATGTTATAGGATTTTACATTTTAGAATTGTTTTTAATTTATTGTTTTTAAAAAAGTCTTGTTAGCACAATCTGATATAGATAAAAAACAAGGCCAAACAGTCAGGGCTCTCCAAATAAGTGGGGTATAATTCGGTTGTGTTCTCCTGCATGTACTTACTTTTAAGTTTATATAAATTACCAATGGCCAATAACAATTGAAATTTGAATGTTAAATACTGCACTATGAACTCTCGAGGAACGCTATACTAATGAAATCGTGGCTCAGACACGAATATCTTATAAACAAAACACAATCGTTCTTCTAAAAGCGGTGATGCCGCGCACCTTATAGTACGATAGAATTTTGTCACAATGCGCACCCACGGCGTTTTTGGAAGAACGATCGTGTTTTGTTTATAAAACTGATTTCATCAGAAGATTAGAAGCAATACGACCGCCCTTCGTATCTGTGGCGCTCTAGTCCTTGATACAAAGAACGATAACGGTTTGAATATTGCGGTGAACTGTACTTTAGTCGGGCCAAAATAATATGTAACGTAATAATTATATTATCAGATATATTTCAATTAATAGTATGCGATAAAATTGGTATATTAGTTAAGTAAATCTTCTAAAAATTAAACGAATTTACAAAATAACAGTGCATTGAAATTTTTATAGTGTATAATTCTATCACGATTGGATGGTTTTCTTGAATCGATGTATTGATAGTATCAGATCCTGGGGGGGACCAATGCCCCCCCAGCCCTACCCAATTGACGCCCCTGGTCACAACAACACATAAAAACCTTTTAAACCAATTTTGCATTGACTCAACGTAATGTTAAAGGTTATGTTCCCTACAAACGTTATTTCTTTTATATTTTCTTTCAAATTGTTTCTTTCAAATTTCAAAAAATTTAATAGTATTTGATACATCTTCTCACAGATGCAAACATTTGATGTACATACTAGATTAGTATAAATAAACAATTTTCCGTTCCCACATTTTACAAAAACTAGGTAGCAGTGAAAAATGGCACAGTAAATATAGAGAGGTAACAAATGTATGCGAAATGTGTAAATATTACTAAATATTAATCTCTAACAAGAAATTATAAATATTTGCTAACTTTTTATATGAACTGCCCCACTGCTAGTAATATCTTACTGCTATTGCCATTGATGGGATCTCTCATGTTAAAACGAATGACAACCACAGTGACGGGGCTTGTCACACCCACAGATCAAAAATTTAAAAAAATGTGCAAATCAACAAATAAGGGAGGCATCCGTTTTTGTTGATTTGCCCACATTTTTAATTTTTGATCTACAGGTGTGACAACATGTGACAATGCTCATTTTAACTACAACTTTTTAGTCCAATAGAGCAAACAAAGTGTTTAATACTTAATTCAAACTTTACAAACTATTGATACCTTTCTGACATGCTAATTATTTATTAGCAAAGCAGCTGCAATACATTTGTTTCTGCAATGCGTTGAATTTGTATCATAAATCAAAATAAACTAAAAAAGAAAAATTGACACCTTAACGTCTCTGTTAATAAAACAAACATAGAGTAGTAGATTGTATTACTAAAGCGAACGCGTTTTCCAAACAAGAGTGTAGTTTGCAACACGAGCATAGCGAGATATTGATTTTTCTTTCTTATTTGAAGTTTCAAATCTCATATGAAGAGGCGTTGTTAGTTTATAATTAAAATATACTGTCAATTCAAAAAATATTTTGTGTGCTTGTTTTGATGTGTGACACATTTTTCGCATGCACAATATATTTTTGCGTGCTCAAAATACTATTTCGAAGAATCATAAATATTTTGTAGGCATATGTGCGACATTGTTATGCCCGCCAAATTACGTGATATTTAACATGTAGCATTTAAGAGAAAATCTGCAATCAACTCCAGAATAATTGTAAGTTCTGTATAGGGGGGTTGACATGAAATTAGCTCTTTGTAGTTAACGGCCCCGGCTCACTACCAGTAAAGACTAAGTTCCTGTACAATCCACACTTTTCCATTTTTCATTTATGATACGACTACATTGCATTTTTCATTAACATTTTATTAACAATCAATTAGTAAAGTTCGAACACACTGTAAAATATCAAGGTTACAATAGTTTTTGTTCTATACCTCCATTCTATTTTACAAACGTTTCGAATTTTGTTTGTTTTCCTTTCATTTGTTTAAATAAAACGAAACAAAAGAATCGATTACGTTAGAATTTCTCTCTTCGTTTTATTATAATAATGACACAGAGAAAGAAAAGAATTTTTACAATATATGATCATTTCCAATTCTTTTTGTTTGTATTCTCGAAATATTTTGTTGTGTGTAAAAAACTTGTTGATGAGATGTTAATGAAAAGGGTGGTCAATATTTTTATTTATGTTTCACGAATGAATAGACAAACAATAAAATGTCTTTTTGGTGAATGGAACAACCTGTGGCTTTGTAAATGGTTTTTTTTTTTATAAATGTATTGTGTATAACAATATGAAATAACGAGCGTATGTTTCATGCAACCAACTCTTTTACTCCTTCTTTTAAGTAATATTAAATTTTAAGTAATATTAAAATGCTATTTATAGTTGAATTTTTGAAAAATAATATCAGTCCGCGTTTGATATTAAATAAAATCAGTTCGTGATTGATTTTCAAAAAAGAATTTATTTTCTTTGAATCTCGTGATTTTATAGTTCGAATGAAAAATTAATTGTACAAGTCTTTTGAGTAATGATTAGAGTTTTGAATGTGAATAACTTATTTACCGGTCATAAAAGTTTTTTATATGATAAAAATTATTTTTAAATCATTATTACTGCTAAAAACTATGGGAAACAAAAATTTTGTTTGTTGTAGAAACTAAAAATCTTAAATTAAAAAAATAAGAAAGAAAAAAAAAAATCTAATTAAATTGGTTTTCAAGGTTTTCTTTTCATTTGTGTTTTGTTATTTTTGCAAATGTGACTTTAATAACGGCAAACCAATATTTAAAATTAAATGATATTGTTTTAACTAGGGTTAAATGAAGAAAATTAAGTCTTCAACTTAATCAAATTAACGAAAAACAGGTTTTCCACTTAATATAACTAAGTTAGCACCTAGCAAAAGTATAATTTTTTTTCAATTTAATAAAAATTTGAGTTTATAACGAAAATATAAAAAGTGTGTAATGAAATTGCTTTCTTATTTTGTTTTGTGGTTTCGTATTTAAAAAATAAACGGCAACTAAACGGTAATTTGAACCAGGAAAACCACCCTTTTCTTCTTACAATCATATCTCGAAGGTTATTTACTCATGATTACTTGATGGTTCGCGATTAATTCTTCAACATCAACATAATAGAAATAAAAAATAGCAAAATTACATTTACAACATTATTGGCAGGCAAACACCCTATTGGCTTTAAATCATTTAAGACATTTTTGGATTAAAAACATTTACAACGTCACTGGATTTAAAAACATTTACAACGTTATTGCCCGGGTAAGAATTAGCTAATGGGCCATGCCTGGGCCAAGCCCGCGCCATAGCTTTTGGGGCTTGGGCCAGACTTAACATTTTCAAACGGCCTAAGCTTGGCCCTTGGAATGATGTCCTGGGGCCACGACTGGCAAACCAGACTTGGGCCAAGTCTGGCAAATCAGACTTGGGCCTAGTCTGGCAAATCAGACTTGGGCCTAGTCTGGCAAATCAGACTTGGGCCAAGTCGTGTAAATCAGACAGAAACTGGCATAACAAAACACCCATACAAAACTTTTTTGAAATATTTCATGAAATATTAATTAAATATTTCATGACATATTTCAAAAATATAAATTTCATGAAACTTACAATCACTATAACAATGCATAACCAGCTGGCGAATAACGTGTAGTATAATAAACTGAAACTTGGTTCGGTTTAGGCATTTACAACTGGCCCATTGTTCAACATTGGCGGTTACTACCCGGGTGGTAGTCAAACATTGACATCAGTTTTGCAATAAAAAACAGGAAATGAGAACAAATATCACAATCAACATATAAAATAAGTCTCTTTTTTCATTATAATATTGTTACGTTTTTCCAACCTTACTTCGAATTGGCCTTAGTCTCAATTCGATAAACGTAATTCCCAATCTTTTGCTGAGTTCGATCACTGATTAGTAAGCACAAACACCAGGCTTTATTAAGTATTCAACACCTTAATTGTTTCACAACAACAGGAAAACACTACAGCAAACAATATTCCTAACTAGAATATTCTTTCAACAGCTTCAGAAACTCCAACGGTTTATTGTAGAAATTTCCAGTTCACAACGTTCAAAATAATACACAAAATATTTCTATTCAATAACACTTATAACTTTATTACACTTATAACTTTACACAAAAACTAATTTAAAGATCACTTTTATAATTTTAACTTCACTATCGCAGGTTTAAAATAAAACTAATTAAAAACTACAAGAGGTAATTTCCTTATATACATTCTGCTTAATCTCTAGAAATTTCGCGGTCACTTTTTAGAAACCTTGAGAAAATATTAGAATATTCGATTATTTTACGTTACGTTGATTTGATTCATAAAATCATTTGTTTTGTGTAGACCTTAATTCTAAGAACATGTACAACAACAACAACACTATTCATTTCATTCACTTTCTGTTGTGTTTTGTTGATTTTATTTTCCTGGAAGTGACCGTAATCGTCTAGATCTTTCTGTAATCGTTTAGATTTTTCTGTATTCGTAACAATATATATATTTTTATTTCTTTTTATAAATGCCCTCTTGTTCTATTTCATTTTTGAATTACTAGTCCTTTGGGACCAATATGATTAATTAAATACCTTATGTTAAAGATTTTGTCTGGGCAAATGCCGCATATGAATCTTTGTTGGTTTTTACATAATTGTTACATACTGGCATAACGGTGTCCCAGATACCGTTATTAACAACATATATATTTTTCCTTTATTTTAATTTGGAACAAAATTGAATATTTTTTGTGCATGTGTTACAAAAATATAATTCTATTTCGAAAAAAATTTTAGTTGAAAAATCGCATCAATCAGCACTCTTGTTAACAGAAAAACAAAATCGCTACAGGGAAAATAGTTTTTCTAGCAAAAAAAAATGATTAAGTATAATTATATAATTTTTCTAATAATGTGATAATTACATATATAATACACATAGTTATAAAAAATGCAATTTTACTTTTTCTTTCACTAAGATAATATATTGGATAGATAGAATATAATTTATTGGAATGGATTTTATATTGCGTTCAATTATATTAAATTAGTTTGACGGTTTTAAGCGATTATTATTTTTCTGGTTTCAATCGATTTTATTTGGAACTATTAGTCGTTAGTGCACTTGCCCCATTTATCAGCCAGATTCAGTGGCTTTTGGTGATTCCCTGACATTTTGGTTTTGTTACTGAATATTTTCAAAACAAATTTTATTTTTAACTCTAGCTTTATTTTTATTTTTTCTATCCCACCCCACCCACCATGAAATATTAGCCTAGGCTATATTTTATATGTGATAGGATTTATTGCTTAGTTATTCATTCTTTAACATGGAACACAAAAAAAACTTCCGTTCATCAACACCTCAGAACGCATATTGTTGTCCGATCTAGATCTTAAAGATTTTTGTGTGTTGTTCTGACACTTATTGTGATTCCAACTGCACAGCACATTTTAATAAGATAAAAAAACTGGAAATCAAATTGCTAGGCTCACACTCTATACAAGCTTTGTTGCAATTTCAAAGCACGTGTTCATAACATATTCATATATTTATGGAACATGGTTTAATTTCAAGCATGTCCTTAAAGCTGTGTGTTAAATACACTCAAAATCAGTTAATATAACAGTTATTATCTGAAATTGATGAGTGTTTGCTAGCTGAAACAATAAAACTACCTAGTACTTTCTAGCGTAAATTGTTACGAAGCGGTAAGCTCTAAAATAATTACCATCATATGCGCTGGAGTAAAATGCGTTAAAATTGTTTTACCGATCCTATGTTATCGATGTTAACTGATATTACTCGTTCTATTCCGAAAAAAAATTTTATTGAATTCTTCTTTTACCTTATTTTCCTTTCTTTTTTGCTTTCATCAAATTTTACGAATATAAACGTGTAAAAATGTTTGGTTCGAGACGGTTCGTGAGTACATATCGTCAAACGCTTAAAGAGCCTAAAAAATATGGTATACACTTTACACACACAACACTATACACACACAACAAGTGTTAGGGAATTTATTTAATTTTTTTTTCTTAATTAAATAAAAAATTACAAAAACTGTATTTTTTAGCTAAATTTATATTTTTAATTTATACCGTAGTTTTTACTTAATTAAATTTAAAACTTTTTTAGTTAAATTTATAGTTTTAATTTAAGTAAATAAAAACAAATAGAAAATGAACTTTTAACTAGATTTGTAGTGTAGTTAAATTGTAGGCTAATAGAAAAAATGACATTCGTTTGTGAAGGCTAGTCTGATACAATTGATATTTTAAACAAAAATATTTGTGTTGACTAAATTTGTTTTTATTAAATAAAAATAGTTTGATTTAAATTTTAAAAAAAGAAAATTTTGTTTTATAACTTGAAAAATAATCTTAGATTTGTAATTTAACTGTTTTTGGTGTACTAAAGGTGTGGTGTGGCGTTATATTGGTAAATTTAGAATTTTCATCAATGATAAATAAATAGTGAAACTAATTTATTCGTTTTTTTTTCTGTAATTTGTAATTTTAAGGAA
>OY856188.1:170533837-170543837 GCA_963693315.1 Diogma glabrata
TGGTGCAACTATTCATCTCTACACAAAATTTGATAAACAATCACCTGTTCATTTTAGAACAACAATTTTGGCATTTACACAATTGTTTTCAACAATTATCAGCTTATTTTGGAGCAACAATTTTTGTAGTTATAATAAACACTCAACAGTCACCTGTTTATTTTGGTGCAACGATTTTCGTCTTTACACAATAGTTTTCAACAATCACTCGTTTACTTTGGTGAAACGATTTTTGCGTTTACACAATTTTTTTTCAATTATCACACGTTGAATGCAACAAACTTTGGCAGTTACAATAAATCCTCAACGTCTGTTTCATTTTGGTGCAACAATTTGTTTGGTTATATAATTTATTTGATAATCATATTATAACATATAAATACATAAAAATTCATTCATTTATATGGGTAATTCTTTTACAAACCGAACGGATTTTGATGAAAATTAAACGACACTTCTTCGATTTGGCTGAAACTGTTTTTGCGGATTCTATGTCGAAAAAAAAGAGATACGTGTCCAAGGATTTTTTTTGCATATTTTCGATAATGCAAGTAATCGAACATTTCAGAAAAGCGAGTTTTTTGGCGTGGATACTTATTTTCGACAATTCATAGTTCCGAATCTATAAGAGCTAACTATAAGACAAAAATTTAATCTATAAGACAAAAATTTCTACACTTTTGTAGCTGAACTTTGATAAAAAAATATTTTTTATAAAAAATTCTAACAAATTCATATTGTTATAAATAATTTAAATGTTTAAATCGATTTTAACAAACGCCCCCAAAACGAATCAAGTTCTTAGTATTCCCATTGTATTATCCGTCAAATTTTACGACAAAAACATGTTTTTAAAATATGGTACCTTTTCAATTATTATTCTTAAAATATTAATTTATGTAGCGCGTAACGACCAAAAAACGGGTTTTTGCTAATAAAACAAAATCTGTAACTTGTATCAAAAAAAGTTAAATGTGAAAGTTGTAGATAATTAAAAGATCTACAATTTTTGTCAAATTTGCTATACAAATGTGGTTATTCCAATAAAGTACATAATAAATATTAAAAAGTATTACTTTATTTTTTATTACGTGATTTTTTTTATTTACTCATTTATTTTTATCATCTATTATTATTTGTCAAAGTTTGTCATGGCAGTGGTGGCTACAACAACAGACAGGTTGAAATTACGTGGCGCACTGAATGGATTTTTTTCCCAACCCTTGATAATAAAAATGCTTTTCAATCAAGATTTGTTTTCTAACATTTCAGGAGATTCGGTTTGAAAACGAATTACCCATACATTTTTTATGCAAATTTTCAATAAATAATTGTTACAAAGATGATTTGTAACATTTTTTGCAATTTAATTTAAAATTTTGAGGTTATGTCAAAAACTAGTCTAGACAAAGGTTGTAGATCTTTTAATTATCTACAAACTTTTACATATAACATTTTTTGATACAAGTTACAGATTTTGTTTTATTAGCAAAAAACGGTTTTTTGGTCGTTACGCGCTACATAAATTAATACTTTAAGAATAATAATTGAAAAGGTACCATATTTTAAAAACATGTTTTTGTCGTAAAATTTGACGGAAAATGGGAGGCGTTTCTTAAAAATCTATTTAATCATTTAAACTGTTTATAACAATATGAATTTGTTAGAATTTTTTATAAAAAATATTTTTTTATCAAAGTTCAGTCCTTCAGCTACAAAATAGTTTTTGGTGAAAATTTTTTAGCTCTTACAGATTCGGAACTATGAATTTTTGAAAATAAGTATCCATGCCAAAAACACCCTTTCTGAAATGTTCGATCACTTGCATTATCGAAAATTTGCAAAAAAAAAATTCCTCGGACACGTATCTCTTTTTTTTCGACATAGAATCCACAAAAAAAGTTTCAGCCAAATCGAAGAGGTGTCGATCAGAAAGGTGTTCGGTTTGTAAAAGAATTACCCTATCTTGACAATCACCTGTTTTGATTCGTTATGAATTATTGATTTTTTGTTAGTTATATGGAAGGCGGGAACCTCAATTTTCCTAAAATTTTCTACCGAATCCTAATTTTTTAAAACTATAATTTGATAGTCGTAGATGATGGAAGTGTGGATATGGGCCTTTGTTCTTTTCATTTGTCTGAGTCGTTGGATTATGTTCAACCTTCTTATCTCGTACATGAACCATATGTAGAGGGCAAGGATAAAGTTTATCGACAAACAAACTCAGGCCTTTCTCTAGACCTCAGGATTAATTGTGGTAATCCCGATCGATTACCAGCCGCTCGTTACAAAACTAGTCTGTTATCTTCATGCTTTAAAACAACAGACAATGTAGAGTACAGGAAATACCTCCTAGTGATGGTACCCTTGGGACTTCCCTTGTGATTTGTGAATTACTGTATCATAGAAATCAATCAAAATCAATTAGGAGAGATATATGGACGTAAAATTCGTATCTCTACAATATAAGCTTGTGTTTCTTTGAGGGTTAAAGAATTTAATCGCGGTATAAAAAATTGATATACTTAAAACACCACAACAAAACCACCACAATAAAATATTTGTTAATATAGTGATGTCTCAGATATTTTTTTAAAGCATTTTGTGAAAACTGCAATACACGTCATAGTAATTACCAAGCAATGTTGAACGATCTCGATGTGGATTGAAACTCACGGGACCCAATCCATGGCAAGTGGTTAAAACTTCAGTTTCTCAGAATTAGCATTTTTATCAGAATTATCAAGTTTTAACTTTTTTCATTATGTATGTTGACATTCGTTAATTTTTATCAAAACCTGAATTCAAGTATATACATGAACTTTTGCAAAACATTATCTACCCTCCCGCCGACATATCAAGTTGTAATAATACCATACCCAATCATAAAAAAACATTTTTCACTGTACAATACCATTGTTGTTATGGACATAGTTTTGAGTCTTTGAATAGTTAAATTTGAATTAATTAATTAATTTATTGTTCAAACCCAACGACTTTATAATTTTTTTCGACCAAATTCTGATTTATTTCGAAGATTATTAAGATAAAATTTGTTGAAGTTTTTTATTTAATGTGTGCAAATATTTTGATTTGACATTTTAATGGTGGTTAAAATAGATTGAACGAATGCAAATGTTCGTTATTTCAAAACTGTTCTTCTAAATAAAGTTACAGTACTACTATATATATTGGAGTGTTTTTTCGAAGGAATGAAAATCTTTGGCAACATTTCGTTTATATTCCACAAATTTTCAATTAAGTTAAGGTATCTGTTAATGAATCTCATCTTAGAGCTCCCTTTCTTTGTTAAATCAAGACTTTCATTGGGCATTTGACGCCAAATTTCCAAATTTGATACATTAATAAACTTTGCTAACAATTTTAGAAAATCAAAAATTTATTTTATATATATAGTTAAGGAATATAAAATCGTTATATGATAAGTCAATTTTTTAGAGAAGTTGTGGCGAACTTATTTTTTTATTTTTTAAAAAATCCATGAATGCGTTTAAAAACAAAAAATAAGAAGGAATTTATAAAAAGTTATATACGACGGTTTGCACAAATAAATTGTAATTTTAAGTTTTCTAAAAATTGTAATTTGGAGTTAATAAAATTGAAAACTAGAAGATAAATAAACTGATTTCTTCTAATGTCAGCATACTTTAAACTTGTTGTTAAAATAAATGAAGTTATATATAATATATATGGTTTAATTTAAGAAGTTCATAATTTATGTCTATTTTCCTTTGGTGTTAAAACTAATTTTTGAAAAAGTCTCTGTACATATTTGAAAAGCAACAAACTCATTGGAAATTATTAGTGAAGGATTTTAAAATAATTATTTTCAAGCTTTACATGGAAAATTAACTTAAAACAAATGTTTTAATAAACTTAAAAGAAATCAATTAAACCTAACAACTAAACTTATTTATTCAAACAAAATACAAATTATCTAACTAGAAAGTGAAAGTGTTGAGATTGAGCACAACTATCTATCAGCTGACTTTTTCATCGTGAATTTCCTCATTTTGGTGAAATCATTAATATTAATTTAGAACGTGAACGTGAGGGACAGTGAAAACAAATAAAAAGATTTTGTTTAAATTTTTTAAGAAGATAAGATTTAACTATTTAAACTGTTGTAATTAGATTTACCTATTGAAACTGTTGGTAATTTAAATGGCGAGAAAGTGAAGTTTGGAGTAGCAAATAAATTTGTTTCAAATCAGCTATCAGCCGGAGGCAACAATTATCTCAATACTAGAATTTGGATATAATAACCATAAAACGTAGTCAAATGTTTGTTTAATTTTGACTAAGTGGAAGGACCATAGTAAATCTTTGTTTTGGTATTGGCATAGAGTATGCATACTTACTTTCAAGTATTGGTATTAAAAAATAAACCTTTCATCTTTCCCTAATAGTATTTTGTGATATTTTATTAATTTTAAGCATTTTGCTATGCGATTACACAACTTCGTTGTACATTTCATTTACCTCTTAAGGATACCACTACGACTCCACTCGGTTGGTTTATTTTAATCTACATTGCTAGTAAAATTTTCATCCATCAACATCACAGAACGTATGTTACTCTGAAACGTAGGTCTTCAAATGCATCTAAGTGTTGTTGTGTCCTATTACGGAACACTTTTTATTTTAAACTTGAGAAATTGTTAATTTCTATTTATATACAATTAATAAAATGTAATTTTTATTATTTTTATTTATATACATTTTAATTTTAATTGTAATTGTTGAATTATCCTTAAGTTTTTAAGCTCTGTAACAAACCTTTTTTTAAATTTCTTGTAAAAAGTTTTTTTCTAAAATAATTTTTTTAAATTTTTTGTTCAATCTAATTGTTTTTGTAGAACCATAATTGGAAAAAATATGCTGATCGTGACTCACATAATTTTTAATTTTGTGTGGATATGTTAATATTAAATTGATGCTAGCATAAAAACGTGAAACTAAGAAAATATTCTTTACTTACTAGGCATGTTCTTACTTATATATATTTTATATTTCAAATGATATAGAATTATGTAATTTCACTCTATTATTTTTACTTACATATAATTGTTCTAATTATCTTTAAATTTTTAAGCTTTTTAACAAAATTGTTTTTAAATTTCGTGTAAAAAAATTCTTTAACATATTTTTAAATTTATTGTTCAATCTAATTGTTTTTATAGAACCACTGTTAAAAAAATATGCTGATCATGACACACATAACCACATAACCAACCCGTATATTACAACATTTTTTAATTGGTTTGACAGATTCTAACAATTTCTCAAGTTTAAAATACTAAGTTTTACAAACCGGATATTAAAAACCAAACTACAACTATAAACCTTTTTTATAAAAAAACGGCCGTTAAAGTCCGATTTGGTCTACATTCAAAACATGGAATCATATATAGCTTTCTTCTTTCTTTCCGGCCGCAATACGCCACTGGTTAGAAGTGTAAGGGTGGAAATTAATATAAAGTATAAATTATATATATATATATATATATATATATATATATATATATATATATATATATATATATATATATATATATATATATATATATATATATATATAATATATATATATATATATATATATATATATATATATATATATATATATATATATATATATATATATATATATATCTATATATAATATATATATATATATATATATATATATATATATATATATATATATATATATGTATATATATATATATATATATATATATATATATATATATATATATATATATATATTTATATATATATATATATATATATATATATATATATATATATATATATATATATATATATATATATATATATATATATATATATATGTATATTTATATATATATATATATATATATATATATATATATATATATATATATATATATATATATATATATATATATATATATATATATATATACAGAGCCGGGACGAGGCTTAATTACGCCCTAGGCAAGAATAAGATTTGACGCCCTTACCCTCCTCACCCCTCTACAGAGTTGGTTTGTTTTAAACAGAGTTTAAATGTTCAAAACAAATTGGTTTTTATTCCAAAAAAATAATGTTTTAAACAAAAATTGTTTGTTTTTTAATATAGCAATGTTACTTATTTGTTTTTTAATTGAACTGTTGCATAATGTGGAATTTTATCGTTTTTAATAGATTTACACCTAATACACCATTAAAATTGTGAAAGTTTTTAAAAGGAATCACATGTCAAAACATTTGTACAAAAGTGCTGGCGGATCTAGTATTCGATTGTCGACAAATGCAATTCGTTTAATTTCTAAATAAAAAGTGACAAATATGTGTCATTACTGTGAATCAAAAGGAACGCGGTGCGAGATTTGTAAAATTAGGTTACATATTTCATCTCATTGTTGATTGACTTGACGCAATGTTTTCCATTACATTAATTTTTCAATAAAAAATGTTATGTTTCAGAATTTACAATATGTGTCACAACAATACATAAATGCTTTTAAAGACGTAGGTTCCACAACTACATGTACTCTAAGATGTTGACGAACGCTTTCTTTAAACTTTTGGGGATTGGACGCCCCCCGAAGTCCGGCAAAGCATTCCGCTTGTACGATATACGGACAAAGGAATCTCTCAGAATTCTGTCACTATGACAGAGAGTGACCTCAATAGTTTGACTGTTTGCACAAACCGATTGACGTGTATAACAGGAAAAAGAATATGATTGAGGAAGAACATGATGGATTCGATTTCAAATATTATAATTTTTACCAGATACTTAACATGTACTTGATAAAAAAGACTTAAAAATTTTAAAACCAGTCACAAATGCTTGGGAAGCAAATGAATGCAGTATTAGCCAATAAGTAATTTGGAAACAGTAACGACATGATTTGGATTTTTTTGGTCATTTTGGCAGCCCTGTGAATAAGTACGAATTTGGAAACAGTTACAACATGATTTGGATTTATTTGGACTTGTAATCAGTTTTACAAAAAGAAAAAAAATCGTTACGTTATATGGGTTTCGTTTTTATGCATTATGCATTTATGCATTATGCGGTACGTTATTTCGTTGTGGAACAGACAAATATTTTTTCTTTTTTAAGTGTTTCGGTTGGAATTCGAACTCGAAACCTCATCAGTACCAGAGTGAGCTCAAATCTATTCATTTCGCTACCAATGCGATGATATTTGGAAGTTGAGACTTCATCATCACTCTATTTACTTAAGTTGAATTCTCAATTGTCATTAGACTCCTATTTTCCGGAAATATTTTAACATTATTTTTGGGATTGAATCTCTAGACAGCACTATTGTGTGAATTCATATGAGGTGTAATATTTCTATATTATAGGCCACATTTTAAGTCACGTGTATAGTCATTATTGATTGTTTCCAATCAATGTGAAATCAATAAGCAACACTTGGTCAATTATTTCATATATTGGCTTGCATATTAGACAACATTTTGGGGAATTTTAATTATTCGGGATTTTTGTGAGCAATTAAACTCAAGCGAAGTAATTTGAATTTTTCAATTCAAAGGTATGGTTGGAAATATCTCGTAAAAAAACTCTGTTTTTCTTTTTTACGTGTTTTGGTTGGGATTCGAACTCGTAACCTCATCAAAGTGAGATCAAATCAAAAATTTACAAAATGCTTAATATTTTGCCACAAATATCCAAAAAAAATTTAGAACTACCAAAATCTTTAGTTAAAGCGTGCACATACATTTAAAAAGAGCAGATACGTGGGATTTTATATAATCGATATTTGCAAAATCGTTCAAAAAACGAAATAAAATATTTTCGTTATCGTTACGTTCTACATTATTGTCACCAGATGAATTTTTAAAACGATACGAAAGTAATTATTATTAACAACGCTACTTAAGTTCGTTATTTTATTTTTACGTTACGAGTAACGTTTTGCAACACTTGTGATGCAAAAACCCATTTCCACGCGTTTAGTCAGCATTTATGACATCGTTTCATTTCGTTGCTGTGTAACTATATCCAAATGCACTTTTTAATGAAAATTTCATTGTTTTAGAAAACAAAGAAAATGAATCGGCATCACTTTCGTCGAAGAAATTTGCCACTAAAATTTTCCACATTTTATAAATGATGTACCAAATTAACTCTGTTCTGTGCAACATTTTCTATGAATGATTTTTGTGAAAAATTATCTGACGCTAAGCGAGTGACCACTGCCCCTAATTTAGATTCCAATTTTTTTGGACTAAAAAGTGAAGTAAAGTAATTTGTATTTCGAAATCAATCTCAACGTCAGTAGGAATTGAGCGCGTCTTTTATAAATTTGGCTTGGTACATAGGAAACTCTTAATCCAATTTTATACGGACTACTAGTTTTTATTAATCAACCGTTTGAAATATGTACCTATGAAACCGACGGTTTTGAGTTTTTTTAAATGCAAATATATATTTAAAAATTGAAATAAAAATATATTGCTTTCATATTCAAAATCTTGTTGTTTTCAATCTTTTGTTAAAGATTATACTGTTTCACCCAACCAATATTCTTATGAGGATGATATGAATATTGTAATCCGTAATTTATAATCGTCAAAAACTCTATTTCTTTATTTAATCAAATTTTTTACATGCATCAGGTCATTCGGGACTCAGGTTAAACATAGATCACAGATTTTTTATCATAATTAAAATTTCTGAAGTTTATGTTAGCCAATAAAAACAAAAATGTCATTAGATTGAGCGATAAATTATTCTTTGGCATCCATCTTGCATGGGACAAATATTTGAGAGTATTCAAGAAATCTAGAGAAGCTTAAAAAAGATTCTTAACAATCGTCGCAAAATCTTCAGAATCTTACCGAATCTCTTGAAAATTTCAAAAAATCTTGAGTACATTTGGACATACAGAGTTTCTTCAGATAATCTAGGGAATCTTGAGAATCTTGTAAATATGAAGAGAACCTTAGAAATCTTTAGAGAACCTTTAAATAATCTTACAATATTTAGGATACCTATTTTCTTTGTGATTTTCCACTCCAATTAGATATTTTAATTTAAAACAAAAAAGAAGTAATCTCCGTAGTATAAAATATATTAAATACAAAAATTGTGTTCTCAATTTCTGCGCCCTTCAAATAAAACGCCCTAGGCGAGTGCCTAGTTTGCCTACCCCTCGTCCCGGCTCTGTATATATATATATACAGGGTGAGTTTTTTAAAAAATGCCAGGCTTTTATCTCGAGAACCATGCTAGATGGGACAAAATAACCCAAGATAATATTTGTTAAGCGTCGAGGGGGACGTCCAATGGTAATACTGAATGACCTTGAAACTCATAAGTATTGGAGATATATGCCAAAATAGGTTTTTTTAAAATTAGAACCTATACATTTAATATTTTTTTTTAATTAAGTAAATCAAACTACACACTTTTTGCCTACAAAATTTTTTTGTAAAGTGTACGATTTTGTAGATATGATGAAAATTGATTTGCACTAAAGCAAACGTGTCTTCGCTAAGTTCTTCAGAAAAAAAATAAAATTTCAATAAATCAAAAAAAAACAACGAAAATCAAATTCACGCAGTAGACCACGATGCAATAATATTTAAATTAATGAATGATTTTCTTTGTTTTTTTTTAATTTATCGAAATTTTTTTTTTTTTTCTGAAGAACTTAGCGAAGACACGTTTGCTTTAGTGCAAATCAATTTATTTATTTTTTTTCATCATATCTACAAAATCGTACACTATACAAAAAAATTTGTAGGCAAAAAGTGTGTAGTTTGATTTACTTAATTAAAAACAAATATTAAATGTATAGGTTCTAATTTAAAAAAAACCTATTTTGGCATATATCTCCAATACTTATGAGTTTCAAGGTCATTCAATATTACCATTGGACGTCCCCCTCGACGCTTAACAAATATCATCTTGGGTTATTTTGTCCCATCTAGCATGGTTCTC
>OY856188.1:170546337-170668361 GCA_963693315.1 Diogma glabrata
CCCAACCGAAACACGTTCAGAGATAAAAGTTGTTTTTACTAACAAATAACTATAAGGTTTATTCAGATAAACCCAAAAACTGATTTCGAATTGAAAAATTCATACGATTCACTAATTTACTTGACATTTATGTCGTAAAATTGATTTCATATTGATTGGCAACATTCAATAATAACTGCACGCGTGACTTAAGATAGTATGGAATATACCTACTAACTTTCGAAAATCACAAATAGTGAGGTTAAGGAAATTAATAATCTCTTCCAATAAAAATTCCTACCTTGTCGGGTTTAAGACGTATAAAATCTATATAATAAAATATATATATATATATATATATATATATATATATATATATATATATATATATATATATATATATATATATATATATATATATATATATATATATATATATATATATATATATATATATATATATATATATATATATATATATATATATAATTTATACTTTATATTTATTTCCACTCTTACACTCCTAACCAGTGGTGTATTGCGGCCGGAAGAAAACGGAACATAGTTCCGGTACCTTTTTGTGCTGCCGGAATGCGTTCCGGCTCATTTTTATGAAAATATTAATATAAAAATATTTTAAATATGTTATAGAATTAAATTTTCAGTTATATAAACTACTTTTACATTTTTTGAACTGTATTTGCCTTGTTTGTGTGCGTTTCTGCAACCTACGAAATTATTCTGCAAACATACAAACATTAAATTCAAGAAGTGTTAAGCATCTCCACTCGTTACGCTCGCGTTATATATTTTAAACAATTCCAACCTAAAACGTTCCGGTACTTATTACATACCATTATTTTACAGACCGAAGATCAATCAAACAACTAAATTTAATTATACTTATTTACCAATAAAGTGTTCTACACTTTCATCAACTAGTGATACCTCTGTTATAGAAAAAATTAAATTAAATAAAAAATTCTTTGGAAATCAAAAAAGAAAAAGAAAATAAACTTGAAGCTTTTATAAATTTTTTTTTAATCGATATTATTCATTTTCTTCCCATGTCAATTGCAAAAAAATCGACGTTTCTCTTACTCTCGCTCTCTCTTATCTATGTTTTGTTGATTGAAAATTCATGACAATGATTGTTAAGTTAGTGTTATTTTTAGTTGGAATAATGAGTATATAATATATTAATAAGTAGTTAAACGAATAAACATTTAAATGAACAAAATGAAAATCTATCTCAACTTTAACTTTAACCTCAAATTTTTAGGGTTCCGTTTTTTATACGGAACACTATTGGTGAGAGTAAAACGTGTTTTTCACATTATATCGATTATCTCGTAAACTATAAATGCTATGGACTTGAAATTTGGCATGCGTATAAAACTAACCTATCCACATGAAATGATGGATACAAATAAAACTTAAGTGGTTTTCGTTTGGTTTACAGGGCTGAGATGTGAGACCTTTGAGAAAATACATTTTTTTATAGATTCAAGTAGGGTTTCATATGAAAGGGCTTTATTTCAGTATTCCATAAAAATTTATTTTGGAATTTTAGACCTCACCCTTTTTTGTATAATTTTGAATAATGACGTTTTTTTCGCGTTTTCTTACCTCGATTAGTTCCGAACCTATCTGATCGAAAATTTTCAAATGTACTTGGAATGATAGAAAAATTAGTACGTTTTTAATAAACAATATAAAAAAGTGTCATATTTCCATACTTAGATTTATTAAGGTGGTGGAAATGAGGAGGGGTAAAAAGACTATTTAAAATGTGGTCAAGTGGGGTGTCATTTGAAAGAGCACTTAATTTAAAAAACAAAGCAATTTTTTTTAGAATTTTGCGATGCCCAGGTTTTGAGTTATACTAAAAAAAGTGCGAATTTAGACCGTTCCCCCCCCCCCCCTACGTTTCGACACTGATTGACAAAAAAATTTGTAAAAATTCACAGAGTTAGGAAATTCGGTAAATTTTGTAAGAAAACTATAGCGAAGTCTCCAATAATTATATTTCTGTGTGTTTAGAGGACCGGGGTAGAGGGGGTAAAAAAAATTTTTTTTTGACCCAAGCGAGTGGGGTGTCATTTGAAAGAACATCTAATTTAGAATTCGTTGCAATTTTTTTTAGGATTTTTCGGTGCCCAGTTTTTGAGTTATTGTGAAAAAAGTGCAAAATTCACACCGTTCCCCCCATACGTTTCGACACTGATTGACAGAAAAATTTGTAAAAATTCACAGAGTTAGAAAATTTGCTAAATTTTGTACGAAAACTGTAGAGAAGTCTCCAATAATTATATTTCTGTGAGTTTAGAGAACCGGGGTAGAGGGGGTAAAAAAAAACTTTTTTTGACCCAAGCTAGTGGGGTGTCATGTGGGGTGTCATTTGAAAGAGCACCTAATTTGGAATTCGTTGCAGTTTTTTTAGAATTTTGCGGTGCCCAGTTTTTGAGATATTGTCGAAAAAGTGCAAAGTCGAGACCGTTCCCCCCCCATGCGTTTCGACACTGATTGACAGAAAAATTTGTAAAAATTCACAGAGTTAGGAAATTTGCTAAATTTTGTACGAAAACTATAGCGAAGTCTCCAATAATTATATTTCTGTAAGTTTAGAGGACCGGGGTAGAGGGGGTAAAAAAAAACTTTTTTTTACCCAAACGAGTGGGGTGTCATTTGAAAGAGCACCTAATTTGAAATTCGTTGCAGTTTTTTTTAGAATTTTGCGGTGCCCAGTTTTTGAGATATTATCGAAAAAGTGCAAAGCCCAGACCGTTCCCCCCCCATGCGTTTCGACACTGATTGACAGAAAAATTTGTAAAAATTCACAGAGTTAGGAAATTTACTAAATTTTGTACGACAACTATAGCGAAGTCTCCAATAATTATATTTCTGTGTGTTTAGAGGACCGGGGTAGAGGGGGTAAAAAAAACTTTTTTTGACCCAAACGATTGGGGTGTCATTTGAAAGAACATTTAATTTAAAATTCGTTGCAGTTTTTTTTAGAATTTTGCGATGCCCAGTTTTTGAGATATTGTCAAAAAAGTGCAAAATTCAGACCGTCCCCCCCATGCGTTTCGACTCTGATTGACAGAAAAATTTGTAAAAATTCACAGAGTTAGGAAATTTGGTAAATTTTGTACGAAAACTATAGCGAAGTCTGCAATAATTATATTTCTGTGTGTTTAGAAGACCGGGGTAGAGGGGGTAATAATAAACTTTTTTTTACCCAAGCGAGTGGGGTGTCATTTGAAAGAACATCTAATTTAAAATTCGTTGCAATTTTTTTTAGAATTTTGCGTTGCTCAGTTTTTGAGTTACTGTTGAAAAAGTGCAAAATTCAGACCGTCCTCCCCTCCATACGTTTCGACACTAAATGACAGAAAAATTTGGAAAATTTCACAGAGTTAGGAAATTTGGTAAGTTTTGTGTGAAAACTACAGCACAGTTTTTGAGTTATGGATAAGAAAGGTCTAAATTCAGATCGTGCCGCCGCCTACCTTTCGACGATAACTGACTGAAAAATTTGTAAATATTCACAGAGACAGGAATATTGGTAAATTTTGAATGAAAATCATATCGAAGACTCAAATAATTATATTTCTGTGTGTTTATGGGATGGGTGTGGGGAGGGAAAAAAACCATTTTTGACCCAAATGAGTGGGGTGTCATATGAAAGAGCACTTAATTTAAGAAATGTTACAATTTTTTTAGAATTTTGCAATGCAGAGTTTTTGTGTTATTAAAAAAAAAATATTTTTAGTATGTACCCTTTGCACACCCCTAAATTTCAAAACTCGATTGACCGAAAAAATAATCAAATTTAATCCAATTTAATCCACAAGCTGGTGTAATTGAATCTTTTTTAAGTTACCAAAAACATCTATGGATAATATTTAACCTGAATTAACATTTTTTTTGCCATTTTTGATCAATGTTGATTTGATTGTAATTTACTATTGACATTTACAATTTAACATTTATTTTGTTATGTGTCTATGGTCTGAAAATATAAGGACATTACAACACAACTTTTTGTAAATAATTTTTGATATTGTGTTCTTTTTCATTCACGGAACCCTTGACGAGCGAATTTTATTCACACTTGTCTGACTTTTTTTTATATCGTCTAGTTTAAGGTGTGGATTTTTACGAATTCTAGTTTAGTTTCAATAAATTAGTCACATACGATTATTTACTGCTCATATATGAGTACATTGCTCAAAACAAATTTTCTTAAAAACTTTCCATCCCTAACAACTCAATGGACTTAATAATTTTTTTTTGGAGGGGCTGAAATCTAAACGATATCTAGACATCGGCCTGTGTTAAGAGTTTGTACATAGCTTTCGGCAGAAAGCTTTTATTAGAACAATGTTTTTAGATTTGGGGAAATATATATACTTATTGTTACAATTTTACATAATCGCAATGAAATATAAAACGAAATTGTAGTTAACTTCAATTTCCGTTGTACAATATTCCAAAAGTAAAGACAACATTACATCGTTTCCCACTAAAAACATTTTAAAACATTCAAAAATTTCGTTGTATAGAAATTATTGGATTTATCTATAGAATATTTGTGAAATTAAGCAGAATTATATATAAGGAATTCTTTTTACGAAATTAAATTCACTTTAAATTATACTGCGATGATGAAAGTTAAATTAAATTAGACTGCGATAGTGTTAATAATTTAAGAAGAATGTTAATTATGCTAAATGAAAATTAAGTCATTTTTTTTAAGCTGGGCACTTTTGATATTTGATGTCTTCGATTTTCCTCAATTTTCAGGATGCATTAGTAGTACTGTAATAGGAAAAATTGCAGTTTATCACTTCTTAAATGTGGCGCGTTTGACCATGAATAGAAGTCAAAGTTTAAGATCACGGGTAAATCGTATAAATTATATGATTATTTTGGTTCATAAAACCATGAGTCACCGATAACATTTTTTTTTAAATGGATTTTACTTGATACTAGGTTGATGTTAGCATAAATAATTTGGTGGCAAACTCATCACTTTGATGGTCAAGGTCATTCAAAAATGACCTTGACCATCAAAGGTGTTTTCGTTGCTTTTGTTGCCTTGTTATCAGACTACATATCTACGAAACCCATGAGTGACAGACAGCAAAAACTATTGGATTAACTACACAACATATGAAACAGCTTGGGCTACTCTTGGCTTTAAGAGCTAAACGGTCTCAAAGTTGATCATTTTTCAAAATATTTCAAGCTTCAAGGTCAATAACGCTAGAAGCCATAATTCAAAAAGTTTGAAACATAGCTGTAATTTTACTTCATACTGTTTAGTTCAATGCTTAAACCCCGTCGGGGAAGTATTTGTTTTTTTAATATATGCTTTTTTCAAACGTCCAATATGCGTTTTACAAAATGTATCATTATGCACATTTTGTATTTTTTATTTCAGTTTATTTTTGATTCTATAATGATTATAAATTTAATTTTTATTAGGGCCATAATCGATTGCTTAAATAATTGCAAACCCACAATACTCCTCCTTAAGAATACCTGGATTTTTTTATTTATTATTTTAAAAAAATGAACACATATAAGATTGGACAGACAATGAAGAAACGCTTAATTTATTTACGAGTAGGTAAGTAGGTCTGGTCTGAACGAACATTACAAGAATGTGATCAGATATGTGCATTTCACCACTATACATATGGAAAGTGCTGGCGCCCACCGAAACAATGCCAACACCCTGAACACAAATTTAAAAACTTTCATAGAACAACGAAACCGATAGCTCTAAGACCTGTATCCTGGGAAGTTTACAAAGAAATTAATTGATCTGGTTCAAATTTTCCCATAGCTGGTAATTTTTGTACAACCCACAGACAGCTGATTGAAAAACAAATTTCAGAAAAGAAATTAACCGCAGAAAGGACCGAATTTACATCAGATGAATCAAATGATACAATTGCATAAAGTACATAAGGTACCTTCTCCATCAGCTTTGCTGACTCATGAACAAAAGGTACCGTTACTGTGCAATAAATTACTATTTAAAGATATTAGTCAGACCTAGGCCAACACTGATTTATTCTACAGAAACGTACCGAATTATGTATTTTGCATGATCGATAAAAATTATAATTTTCATTTTGGCTTTAGCCTTTAGACAACCTAGTCGTATTTTTATTAAATAAAACTCAATAAAACTAAATAAATTATGGAACAATTATGGACATAAAAAAAACTAGTAAAACCAAACCAAACCATAAACCATTATTTGTATTAAATTTAAATTGTTTAAATAAATATTAAGTAAAATTAATAACTGTTTTTTAATTAAACACATATTTGAATTCATTTTATGAAGTAAAAATCATTCAGAGAAAGGAGTGCACTTAAAGATATCTTTATGGATTATTCAGACAAATTGATTGAATAAAATCATTGTAATATTGGAACTTATAATAATTAAAACTGCATCTAGCTACCTGTCGTTGAGCACCATTTATTACAAAATACTGTGGAATTGTGTCAAAATTCATTCCCTAATAATGGTTAATCTTGGATTTATTATCCCGAAATATGCATTAAGTGGGCTGAAATTTTGTATAATTTATTCAAAATAATTTCTTATTCTGTGACTAACCATACTGAATTATGTATGTATGTCTCCAATAGTTTGAACAATTTATTCAAAATATTTTCTTATTCTGGCATCTATCATGTCAAAATATGTATATTATGCTCCGTGAGTTTTTGTCCGATTCATTCCTAACTGGTATAATGAATGATTACTCATATATGGATAATACATGCTTTTTATTTATATTTTATACATGAGATAGGACAAGTTGAATTTCAACCATAATTTTTGCATTCATTATTCGCTATATGTATCATACGTACTTCAATTTCTCTGGGTCGAGAAAATTCGAGAAAAATTTAGTTAGCCATCGTTTTACATTTTTTCCAGCATTTCTAAGAAATTCTGGAAAAATACCATCGTACCCAGCTGCTTTTCCGTTTTTTGTTTGGGTCTTGGGACAGAGCTGAATCTAGTTCTTCGCTACTAAAAGAGTTCGCATACTTCGATGGAGACGAGCAATTGCGCTTTATATCTGTTAATTTACGTTTAATGGTTCTCTTATGAAGGTGATTAATAGAAGAACGAGACATGTTTACGATATGATTTGCAATGTCTTCGGGATTTATTTCATTGTTAGCACGAGTGTTGGAGTTTGAGCCACCCAGTTTCCAAAGGGGACTCCAAACTTCCCTGCTTGAATGGGAAAAATCAATGTTTTCAAAAGCGCTAATCCACTTTTGTTTTCTCGCGGCGTCCAGAGAGTGTATTAGGTCATCTGCCACGTCTACCTCACCACTACTAAGGTACTTCTCATATAATTTATCGCTCCCTCTACTCCAGCCAGGAATGTGTTATTCTTCTACAGTAGAGATGATGGCTCCAACGTACTTATCGTAATTTTTAGGAACGGGTTGGGCATCCAACTCCAACCTATATTTATAGCCCTGTCAGCTTTGTTAAAATTCCATCTAGGTTAAGGAGTAGAGTTAACGAGTGGGATTTGGATTCATACCTCAAGAATTACTGGACGATGTTGAGAGCGTGGAAAACCTTGTAAGACAGCCCTAGATATTGGAATAGGGTTACGTTGTTCGTTTTTTGTGGAAAAACAGAGGTCGGGATTGTAATCACGTCGCCATCTAGCAGATCTAAAGGTTTTCATGTCTTTCGAATCATATACCAGGAACATGTTGTTACCATCCGCCCAGTCCGTCAGTTGTATGCCATTGGGATTGTTTTTTGAGTAGGACCATTGGGTATGATGGCTATTGAAGTAACCAGTATATATTGCTGGGTGGTGAAATAATAATGGTGTAGAGTAGCAGCTGGTCATCCTGTATTTAGAGGCTTGTATACGTTAACAATCTTCATGTCCGATATATCAACAACAATAAGATGAATATCGTTGTCCGTCTGTGTAAGTACATGAGTGCAGTTCATGATTTCTGATTTAACATACGTGGTAGAACCATATGCTTGAGTACTATTGTACTATTTACTACTAATTAATTTGTAGCCAACAATGTTTCCTCTAGAGGTAAGTTGCGCTTCATCTGCTGCATGCGTTTCTTGCAGAATTACAACGTCGATGTCGAAATCTTTTAATACTCTTTGTAAGTGTTCAGTTTTTGACTTGCTAATGCCTTTATTCAATGTTAAAATATTTGTGGAATATTTTTAGGGGGCATCTGAGAAAATTAAATTTTAAGCAACCTGTCTAATGAATATAATACCCCTGTATGTGATAGTTATTTATTGTCATGAAGACGTATGGACTATGGAGTGATCTTCTTTTGAATTAACAGAAAAAGTTAAACAACATTTACAAATCTTTACTACAATAATGGAAAAGATTTCTGGAAAGAAATATCGACCAAAACAGTATAAATAGAGAATTAGTTTTCCCAACTTAAGCAAATCTGCTAATTATTATATTTGAGCGAATATTTTTAATGGTGACGAATGTCAAGGTAAAGAAACGTAACCGAATTTGAGAAGAGTGCTTAAATTCTTTCTGTGTTTTCAAGTCTTGCATACGGAACAAAAATATAAACTGTTTGACATTTGACGCAACTGAGAGACTTATCGAATCAACATTTATTTGTGTTGTTTTGAAGTTTTTCCAATAAACAATTGAATTTATATACATGATTTATGAAAGCTTAATGGGATTTTTTTAGGGATCTTTCCCCGGGTATGAGCTCCCAATATTTAACAACGGACCAATCTCGGACCAGGATTGGTGATCCGAGTCTTGGCTAGTTAACTTTGGTTTCAGTCTGGGTCTGTTGTAAATGTCAAGACAACCAAGGTTCAGTTTAGTATATTACACGTTATTAACACAGTCAAATGCTTTGTAAACATGTGCAAGCCATATTATGTTAACTTTTATTTTCATATATGTTACTCTTTCCACAACCTCTTCCCTAACATTTAAAGGAGGTCTGGAAAAAAAATTGGTTTGGTAGACCCGGCCCAAGTCCTATTTGCCAAACTTGGCCCCAAGACATCAGTCCAAGCTTGGGCCGTTTGAAAATGTTAAGCCTGGCCCAACTACCAAAATCTGTGGCGCGGGCTTTACACAGGCTTGGCCCGTTAGCTTTTTATACCCGGGTCCTTAAAGAAACGGGAAAAATCGGGAATTTTCAATACGGCAACGGGAAATTCATTTTTAAAATTCTGGCATCACTGTACTACATACTACATATATAAAATTTTAACCGTTCGCCTAACTCTTCGGCTTTTCGGCACAAACAAAATTAAGAATTAAAATTAATCGAATTAGATAAGTAATAGGAAGCGAGACTCTTATGAACGTTACTTGCATCTCCATGGAGCGTATAAAAGACAACTCAAAAAATTTATAATCGAAATTCAATTCCTCTAACCACTACTGTGCTTGTAAGAATTTGTAGGTTAAATTTTTCAAGGGGAAAACAACATAAAAATCGATTAATTCTTATGGTTTTCTTTTCTCACTAAAATATATTTTCAATTAATTTATTGGATTACGCCACAACCTACACAGAAACATATACCAAAATTATATGTCAAAAAAAAGAATCAGCATCCATAGCGCATGAACCTTAAAAAATTCAATAATAGAAAATTACCAAAAAATTGATCGTGACGTCATGAAAAATTCATATGAACAAACTACACCATTATGAAAACCAGCCCTTTTCATTCGAATCGTATGGCATAAGTTTTTGGTTTCTTAATGAAGCACAATTTTTCTTCATTGTAGTTTTTACATTGAAAAGAACATTTTTGTTTTTAATCAATTTTATTAAGATTTTTGTGGTAATTAGACAATTTTCAATCTAACTTACCATTTTATTGAAATTTTTTATGGTGGAAATTTTAAAAGTGAAGTGTGTGATTATAGAAAATTATAGTTTTTGATGTGGATTTTATAATTAATTGTGTGATTAGATTTGAGTTTTTGCATTTAATTTGGGTAATTCTTTTAAACTACTAATTTAAACGATGTTTTGTGAGATAAGTTTACTCTAAACATAAACGATGAGGATGTATCTTGTTAAGATGATTACTATCATAAATATAATTGAAGTGAAATTTGATTAATATTTCTTTTAATATTTTTTTTAATTTTATATGTTAATAAAAGTTGCAAACATCTTTTCTTTTCATCATAACGGGAAGAAAATGATTAAATATTAAGAAAAAGTCAGGAGTATATCATTTTTTATTTAAATATTATTTATGACTTGTTACTACATAAATTATTTTAAGAATTTGAATAATGTGTACACTACGAACACGTACGGATATATCACCTGGAGTTTTTATATATGTAAATCAAAATAGATTAAAATTTTAACTTTACGATTTTTATTTGAGTTATAAGGGATTTTGTGGAATTATAAATTGTTTTAAAAAATATCTATTGTTACCACTCAAGCATAAATATTTATACACTGTGTCTTATAAGTTAGTCCATTTTTGTGTTAGGTTAGATTAAAAACGTAACGAAGGATAAATTGATAAAGGGTAAAGTCAATTCTTTATAAAGAACGAAAAAAGAAAATGTTCACGAATCAAAATAGTTGAAACAATAGATGAAAACATTATTTTTTTCGTGAGTAAACATTTGTTCACGAGACGCGTTAGCGTCGAGTGAGACATGTTTACGAACGTAAAACTTTTTTATCTCGCGTAGGAAATGCAATTTTTTCTATGATAGTATGATCTATGATATAATCGATATCTACTATAAATTGTAAACTTAGAAATCGACAACATAACATTAAAAATTCATATTCTATTTTTTCATGGTTGCGTTGTTTAAAAATCTTTGTAAAATTATATGAAAAACCATAGCAACTACAATTTGTTATTCTTTTTACACTAGTGGCGTGATGAAAATAGACTATTCATATGCTATAATAGAAGAAATTAGTTTTTAGCATATATGAACATGTTTGTAGTCCACCCTGTAACACCAAAACCACCAAAAATACATACGTATGTGATGATTCTTTTATTATCAAAATACTTAATATTCACGGAAATAGTTGAAGAAAACGTTAAAAAAAACCTGAAATAAATAAAACTGAACGAGGTTTTGTTATTATTGTGGATGATAAAAATTTATAATAATTAAGAATATAATAAATACACTATTTTTCAGTTGATCTTTTAGGTAGATTTCATATAAAAATCTACCTATTGCAATGGGCTTTATCTCGGAATTTCGGAAAAATTTTTGTGCCAAACGACTATATATGATAAGCGGAGACAAAAAAACAAAAAAAAAAAAGATTTTTTTAAACCGTTATAACGGCCGTTTGGATACTAATATTTCAAAAAATTTAACAAATTTAGAATCTTTGGAATCTTTTTTATCAATTTGTTTTAAAACTAGACCTCTGCAGTTAGAGGTTCCTGAGTGAGCGGCTCCAACAAAAAACTTTGCAAAAGTTTGAAACAACCGTCACCCTCACGGTCGCATTTATAAGGCCAGATCAAAAAACCTTTTCTAAAAATGTGCGTTTTGTTAATATCTTCTACAAGATCGTAAATCAGCCCAATCCAACTCATGGTTAAGAAACTAGAGGCTTTATACTAGAAAAAAACTCTGTTTTTTAGATCCGTTATAACGGCCGTTTGGATTCTAATATTTTTAAAAACTTCATAAATTTAGAATCTTTGAAACCTTTCTAATCAGTTTCTTTCAAAAACAAGACCTCTGCAGTTGGAGGTTTCTGAGTGAGCGGCTCCAACAAAAAAGCTTGTAAAACACAAAATGCGTTTGAATCAACCGGCGCTCTCACGGTTGCATTTGTGGAGTCAGATAAAAAAACCTTTCTTAAAATTGTGTGTTTTATTAATATCTTGGACAAGTTCGTAAATCAGAAAAATCTGACACATGGTTAAGGAACTATAGGCTTTATACTAGAAAAAAAAGTGGTTTTTTTAATCCGTTATAACGGCCGTTTGGATACTAATATTTTTAAAAGCTTCATAAATTTAAAATCTGTGGAAACATTTTAATCCGTTTCTTATAAATATAAACCTCTGCAGTTAGAGGTTTTTGACTTGTTGGCTTCAACAAAAAAGTTTGCAACAATCCCCAACTACAATTTCCAAAAACCTTATAACAGTCAATGTCAACCTTATAACAGTCAAAAAATAAAAGATTTGAATAGAAGAAATTAATTTTTTAAGAAATAAACTAATTTTTCTTAGAAATAAACTATTTTGATATTTTGCAGTAATTGCACGACATATGATATAGAGTAGGTTTGTGTCATAAATTGTCACACACATGTTCTGTGGTAGATTTGATATTTGTTTGTTGCAAAATTGGATAGATATAATTTTGCTTGTAGGTAGCTAATTTTCTTTTTAAAATTTGTTCGATATCTGTTTGAAATTAGTTTGTTTTGTTTAAACTAATCTGATACATCAGATTCTACTGGCACACAAAACTGTCTGATCTCGAAATCTACCTATATCTAGCGGATATACGTGCCGCTTGGACTTTTTTTAAATGTAAACTGCAGCAAAATGTTTGAAATCATCGAATTTTCGATCTTCGATAATTTATCATAAAAATCGATGATTTGGTATGTTGGACAGTTAAAAAAAGTAATATTTCAAAGGAATTATTTTTCGATTCGATGGTGAAGGTGATGTGAAGAGGTAGTGATAACCCAACATTTTGCTGCTGGTAAAAATCAATATCATAGTACTAATGCCGGTGACGCCTGTCGTCTTGAGTTCCACTAACACCTTTACGTAATTGCATTGTACAATGTTTACCGTTTTGTATAATGTGGGTTCTGGCGTTTTAAGGAGTTAGATAATTAAATTCAAATCCTTTTGTTGACATCAATATTCTGTTTCATCTATGAATCTTTTATTGGAGTTTTCATGATCAAAATCAACAATTTGTGTTTGTTTTGGTTGGTTTGAAATAACTTGAAAGTTTATTATACGGGACAAAAGCTTGCCAAACATTGCCAATAATTTAACTCATGGCTATTAGCGCCTATGATATGTTTATTGCCAGACGGAGTTGGTGATTTTTTATTGCTCGATGTTATATATATGTACCTTTAATATCTTAATCCCGACTCAAACCATTAGGTGGTGATTTTTTAGATCAACTAAACACCTACTCCGGTCTTAGTCTTTATGACTAATAGGTTCCATTATTAGTCCAGTTCTATGTGTTGTAGACGTTGTACTGTATAATGAATTAATTAGCTTAAGTAATTTCCAGTTATTACAATAATGTTAAATATATTATTATACATTTAAATCATTATAATACATTTAAATCATTAACGGGGATATATTTAACTACTGCACTCAATGTTCTTTTAAACTACGCACTGGCAAAATTCTTTAAAATCGATTGCTGCCATAAAAATTAAGACGAATATGTGAGAAAATACAAGTTTGAGTACAAAAACTTCGAACAACAAAAATATGTGGGAGAGATGTGGATGACTTTAACCACTAATTTTCTTGCCTCGGATAGTTAAATTACATCGATATTGTACAACCAATGTGTTTGATGTAATAATAACTTTTATGGATCAAAACAGGGCATTGCTGTGGTGTGCGTAATATAACACAACCCTTAAACATAATACTTGTATACAAAAAAGAACATTTCTTCGTTTTTCTTGAGAACCACACCACTGTCACCATTTTCTTTTCTTAACATTCTTATTGCAAAATCTTAAGGTTTATCGGACTACAATTTATCTTAATTTTTTTTCAGTTTAGTACATTTTTAGTCGTGTTACCTTTTGATGTTCGCTTTTCAGTGTCTGACAAAGATAGTGTACATATTAAAGGTATAGAGGGTTTTGTTATTAGTCCCAAAATACAAGAGAAAATAGCACCATTATCAAAACATTGCTGTCTCATTCTATATGTATAATATTCATTCGTTTTTCGAGAGCATCAAGTCGGTGAAATACCATATTTCAACTCATATGAAACTATTTCATATACAACTCCTTCGTAACAGTGTCCAGTCTGTACGGTCATAAAACATAATTTCTTATTTAAATGTGCGCACATCTCACAATCCAAGAGTTGTATACATCAAATGCGTATACCCCAGAAGTGATGTCTGGAACTGGTATTGATTCGGGAAACCAAGTATAAAGATTGATTATAGCGTTACGCAATATCGTTTGTTTTCCGATAATGGTGGACGAGCAATGCATTGAGGTGAGCTAACGAGATGAATTTGTGAGAATCACTGTGAATTAGTTTTAATAGTTTAGACATTAGTCTAGAGATTATTATGTTGAACCTTGTATTCTTGACATATTACACATTGTTGCACAATTCTTGCAACATATATGGCAAGTAATTGGAGATGTTGCAAACTTCAAAGTTGAGCGGCTTTGAAGAATATTTTGAAATTCCTTGGCGTTGGAGTATATTATCTATGCAATATCTAGATATCAGTGGTGATTTATTTTATATGAATTTCGTGGTGATATTATAAAGAAGAGATACTTTTTCTAAATTGTGATTAAAAGCAAAAATTAAAACGTTTTGGTCGGTGAATAGATAAATTAATCGACCTTTCAAGAGATACCTGAAATGCTTGATTCCTGAGTATACCGTCTTTAAGATGTACCGAGAAGAAAATAAAATGTTTTAAGACTTATCGAGAAGAAAATAAACTATTGGCGGGTTTGTTCAAGAAAGTGCTGCACTACAACTCTATGATACAAACAGATACTTAGGCCATAATTGCTAGTCACACTGAAGATCATCCATCATCCATCAGCCAAAAGAGTGGTGTTACACAATTAAACCGTACAACTGTTAAAGCCATGAATGGGTTCAGGTGTTCATGTAATTAAAGTTATACTATTCTTCTTACTCCCTTAAGAAGTTCTTGAGTAAAATTTGGTCAGTTGTGGCAACGTGCAAGAAACATCGATAGGTGTTCATCATGCCTATAGATTCCTAAAAGGTTAAACTTTCGTAGATTCGCTTCAGCTTTTTAGCATTTGTGGAACGTTCAAAGTTGTTAATGAATTAGTAAGACT
This sequence comes from Diogma glabrata, assembly GCA_963693315.1. NCBI lineage: Eukaryota > Metazoa > Arthropoda > Insecta > Diptera > Cylindrotomidae > Diogma > Diogma glabrata. Next base: position 170,561,455 of record OY856188.1, read on the forward strand.
TCTTTGTGAGGATATTAAAAACAACCAGAAATGCAATAAACATGTGTTCAAGCTCGCCAAATCTGCAATGCACAAATTAGGTTTTTTGAGCCGATGTAAAAAGATTTTTAATCCTGATCAAATTTTGCAAAACAATAAGTCCGTTATTTGTCCATGTATGGAATACTGTTTTTATGTTTGGGGAAGTGCTTGTCAGTCAACAATAAAATGCCTAGATTCTGTACAGATAAAAACAATACGGTTGATTGATAATGCCAAACTAACTGATCGCCTTGATTCACTTCAGAACCGCAGAAATGTGACTGAATTATCAATCTACTATTTAAATATAACTTTAGCAAACTTTTCTTTAAGGAAATTTAAAACATCCATTGTGTGTGCAGTACAATTGGCGAACAAGACCTCCAAAGTATTTTTTTGGTGCTATATATGTTTCATATAGGAACGTAGGCTGTCATCAAGTGTACCTCACCTGTATTAATTTCATCAATTAGCTCAATTTTATGGTCGAGTTTCACTTAAAGACTTTATTTAATCGATTAATTTTATATGGGTGATTAGCCCGTAGAAGGTTTTCCAATTTATCAGCCATATTGGTTTACTATCGGTTATTTGGCAACCCGGTGTGTTGATGGTTGTTAATGTTTTGCTTAAAAACACTTTGACCTAGATGGGATTCGAACCGAGGTCCTCCGAGTTCAAAGTGCAGCGTGCTAATCACTACGCCAATCAACACACTCTTCAAAGTTATCCACGGATTTTCTATCCAGATACCTCGTTTTAGAACTATGTCCTTCCAGAACGATTATTTTAATAAAGTGGCCAAATTGTGGAACTCAATGCACTCCTTAGTATTTTTAGACACATTTGCCCCTCAAACATTTAAAGAAAATGTCCTTCGTCTGTTAAAACAATTAGTATAGTTCTCCCCATATCCTCATTCCTTCCATCTTCCCCATCTCCTTCCTTTCTAGTTAACATGATATCTTCGGATACTCTAAGTAAGGCTGAGAAATAAATGTTTCATATTTAGTGTGCTTAACATTTTATTTCTTTTTACTTTATTTTATTTTCAATTTATATTTTAGTTACATTACATATATGTTTTTTATACTACTAAATTTTTTGACTTGAACGAAAAAAAAGTCCAAGCGGCTCGTATATCCGCTAGAAATAGGTAGATTTCGTGACCAGACAGCTTTGTGTACAAAAAGAATTGGATATGTCCGATTAGTTTACATAAAAAATTTAAGTAGCAACAGAATAATACCAAAAATTTATCAAACCAACCAAACTAAATACATTAACGGAAACTACTTTATCAATACAATTTTGGAATAGTTTTGTTTGATTTGGTTAAAATTCCTTAATAACATATTAAATCCTTTGGTGATTTACGTTCTAACTACGTCACAACTGCAATACTACCACACATAATTTATAATCAACAACAACATCAAACAGCTTTTATACCTCAAATTTAATACAAATATTTATCTTTTTATAAAAAACTTTTGTAAATGTGTAATCAATATATGTACATATATTTATTTCAACTAAACCACTTCCAAATATTCCAAAATCCCAAAGAAACCATTCCCTAATTCAAAAAAATAATGAATTTTCAAAACAACAATAACAAACATTCAAAACAACTTTTTTTAATTTTTGCGAAAAAAAAATAAAAACTCAAGGAGAGAAATACATTTTCTTTTGTTTATTTAATATTTCTATAGGATATTTTTATATTTTTGAGATTTGCTGTTGTAATTATATGAGAGTGGCTGTGAGAGTGACTTACATTAAGTTAGTATAATGCTAATTGCATTGGAACTTCTTGGGTTAGAAAGCTGAAAATTTCTGAGGTTATAATTGAAAAGTTGAATTAAAAGCTAGTTTTAGTTTAAACAAAAAAGACTCAAAAATGATGAAAGCAGGGCCGTCTGCGTTGTTTTCGTTTTAACAGCCCCAGAGGTTGAGACCTCTGAACTTAAGCAATTTGTTTTTTAAGTTTTGGATAGATTTATTTACGTATCTAAGTGTGCAACAGTTTTCGAATGTGAGATTGGCCATTTTCAGCTAAATCAAGGACAACAAAGTTTAGTAAATTTTTAAAACAGCTGATTTTTCAGGAACCTGGAACGCCAAGATTGTCGTTTGGAAAAAAATGATAGAAATATGTTCAAATGTTCAATATTTATAAATTTTATTAAAATGTTATGATTCAAACGGAAGCTATAACGTCCTGGATTATTCGACTTTTTAAGCTCTAGCCACTTACCTGCACCCGGATATGGCCAGTTCGCAAACTTGTCCAAGAGATTGTTTGCCGCAACATACACAGAAAAAATTTTCGGTGTAGGTCAAGAAATGCGATTGTGAAAGTGCCGGTAAATTCCGTTATAGCTCATATCGTTATACATACATACTTTTTTTTTTTTGTACGTTTCTTGTACGTTTTTTACGTTTTGTACGTTTTTTTTTGTATATACTTTTTTATTTTGTATTTTTGCTGTCGTCCAAATCCTTAATAACCTCCGCTCTTAAATTAGTATAATGTGTATCAACTATCTCCTTAAAGATCACAACTGACGATGTATTGAGTTTAGATCACATAAATGCGTTTTGAATTAACCGACTCTATGTTGTTCAATGTAGCTTTATCTGGTTCAGTTGTAAGCAAAGTTGTGGTTTCTGCCAATGTGCCGTGTGTTTTTGATGTTGCGCAAATTTTTGCAAGCTAAAAAAATAAAAACTTAACAATAAACTAATACAGTTTTAAGTCCTTTAAATTTGTTGATAATGCAGATACACTGAAAAAAATTGAAATAATGACAACCTTATCTCGAAGTTGGCAGTATATTATTTAAACAAAGAAAAAATATTTGGATACAATTTCACCGTGATTGGGACAACTACACGTTAACATTTTACTTACAAAAGAATGTGGTTTATTTAAAACAAAGTGTTACATTCAATATAACAGTAGTTGAATAAAGTTAATAAATATTTCCATGAAAAACATTTTTTTTGGGCTTATATCATGAATTTTTCATTTTAAAATTGAAGCATTAGTGATTAGTGATTAATTGAACTATATTTTATTTTCACATAACCGTGTGATTGTCTCAACTACATCGTTCTATATTTGTACAGTTGTTGAAACAATTTCGTAGTTCTATTCGCCGTATCTGCTCGTACGGTGAGGTTGAGACAACTGCATTTCGATTGGAAATAGAACATGTTTTTTCAGTGTAAGTTTCAACCTTTCACCCCAGTTTCAACCCAGGTCGTTTCACCAATTACATAGCTCTCAAATCTATTGTTTGCACTATATCTGCTGCTATGTTCGGGTAGATTAAATATTCATTCTCTTGTATTGGATTTTTATATTATACATGTCCTTCTGTTTTGATCATCTAATTTCTGCTAAAAATTCTTTCACACCAATAATTATTAAAAAGAATATTTATTATTTTATAAGTCTATAGCTAGCAAGCTAAACTATTTCATGAAAACTTCTTGTACGAATTAATATTCTGATTCTCTAATAGAATGTTTGTGTCAAATTTTTTGGTTATATTTTATTAATTTATATTATATTAATTTTAATTAAACAAATATTTTAATACGAAATAACTCAAAAATCCTACTTATTCTGCAAGTTTCTAGAATGATAACCTAAATAACAAGAATATTCAGGTGAGAGTCAACCAAAAATTAATTGAATTGATTAAATTAATACATGTGTGGTACACTTTAAAATTGTCAATGATCCTGAATCAAGGTAAAAAAAAATATCTCTGCTGGATAGTATCTTAGACCAAACTCTTTAGTAGAATACTCCCAAGTAAAACCAATATAGATAACTGGAAAGTATCGAGTAATTTATAGGTTTTGCTTGGGAATTAGAACTATCTAACATTATTTTCCAACTTCCAATGGCAGAAATCATCAAATTTGTGTTGTGTGGTCTTAAGGTTAATACTTGGCTGGTGCCAACAAAGCTTAAACTATATTTCAGTATTTCCATCAAAGGTTTCGCGAGAGATGTTCGGTAACGTCACATATAACAATAGGTGATCTGAGTTTTTAAAAGTCATAGAACTCCACGTCGTTACATCAGCAAACTGAATACCTACGTTTGTTTTCATTTCTCATTCATATTACAAAAGAAAACTCACACTATTTAAGTTCTGAAGATTGAATCACAAATAACTGACAGTCAAAAACAAATAACGTTTTTTTGTAAATTGGTGCAGGAAAAACAAAGAAAGCTGGTCTATTTTTAAAGAATATTACACAACAATAAATGATTTTGTTTTCACTATAAAACAACACATTCATATTTGTTTTTTTTTTGTTATACACGAAACCTTGAGGAGTGAACTAATCACGCGATAATAATATGTAGGTGAAAATGTAGACAGACAGAAAATTCAAAGATATATGTACGTAAACATAATATGTTGATTTTACTGTTTATTTATAGATCAATTTACGTTGTAGAAATGTTTTCATCACACATTAGAAGCACAACACACCGCTCCTGTAAAATGTTTCTGTCCCATCATTTTAGTAAAATGTTTACATGATTTGACAATGACAAATTAAAAAAATAAAATTCTATTTTTGTTTGTATTCGAAAATTTGTTGATTGTTGGTTGACTTATATTTTGCTACAACTACTCCATATAAAAATTTAGATGTTTCGATACTAATACGCAATTAGTATTTTATATTGGTTTACATATTAATCTAATTTTAAGCAAATCTACTTCCCATCCCACCAATTTTCTTATGCCATCATAAATCATGACGTCAAAAAAATCAATAACATAGCATAAATAAAAAACCAAAAATTCCAACATGAAGAAAAACTCCAGCGCGTTTCATAAAAGAAATTTACTAATGAAAATTCCAATGGAAATATTTTAAATGTGCTATGCAACGCAATGTAATGAAATTTATATTCGATTTATAGTTTTGGATTATATCTTAAAAAGTTATTATAAAGGTAAGTAGAAGGAATTAGTAGAAAATATTAATTACTAGATGTGGTAGGTACTACAAATTTAAGAATGTATCGACAATGTATCAACAAACATACTAAAAGTGACTAAAGTGTTTACAATGAAATTTTATTTTCTTATTTGATATACTAAAATGACTTGCCCTGACCAATTTCAAAGTAATTTATTTACTAACAAAAGAATAAATAATACTAAATCTTTTACATGCCTTTAGTCTTCATATTTGAACAAAGATTAAAAATTTAATTTTGATTTTTTTTTGATGACAAATGTTTTTATTTCGTTGGTTTGAAAATTTTTTTTTCTTTATCTCGTTCAAGATGAGTAGTTTTAGATTGTTTATTATATGTTACGATTGCTTTTGAAAACAATTACATTGTTTGAGTAAATTGTTTATTCAACTTCATGAATTAAGTATATTATAAAGTTTTAAGATAGTTTAGAATTTTATGTAATAGTTTCGAGGGTGAAATAAGTACCATCGTGTTTTAATAAATCTGGAACCAATGGTCATCATGGTAATTAAATTAACTTTTATGAAGCCATGTAATAAGTTTTGGTTTATTTGTCGGTTTTATGGAAACCTATCTCTAGTCGCATGCCGAAAGTGAACGGAACAGATAACGTTCAAGCACTGTTTTTTTTTGTGGCGTTCATGCTCCATGTAGGAGCGTTGCCAAGCTAATCAGCTTCGAATATTCACCACGGTCATTCGCAACAGCGACATAATTACCATGGCAGCCAATTTTTATTTCAAGGTTGTTTATTACGTCCGTCTCCCATTGTAGTTGTGGTCTACCTCATGGTCGCCCACTCCCTGGGGTATTAACGTGCATTTTTTAATCATTCCAGACTGTGAATCGGCTCGTAGAACATGCCCAAACCAAGCAATCCTGTTGGAACGGATACAACCTATTATATCTGAATCTTCAAGAAGGTCTCTGATCTCAAAGTTATATCGCGTTCTGTATTCTCCATCGTCTGTCTTAAGAGATCTTACGCTCAAATACAGATAAATGTGATTCATCATTTTGTGTAAGTTTTCAAGTTTGTGACCCATACATCACAACCGGTCTAATCAACGTCTTGTATAACTTGAGTTTGGTGTTAGTTGATACATATGGTGATCCAATGAGAGGCTTAATTGAGTAGAATGTTCGATTACCTGCAGCGATTCCAGCTTTTATAACTGTAAGTATGCTGTTATTCGAATCAAGCATTGATCCCAAATATTTAAAAGATTCAACTCCCTCAATTCGTTCATCGCCGGATATCAAATCTTCTCAGCCTCTCTTGAAACATTCATATGTTTGGTTTTATCGTAGTTAGTTTGAAAACCAATTTTTCTAACACCACTCTCAAGCGACTTGAAAGTCTCACTCATAACAGCTTCAATTCGGCCGAGGATGACAACATCATCAGCGTACGCGATCATCTGTACTGAGTTTATTGACAAGATATTGTTATTAGTCGGTAGTTTCTTTTGACGGCACACATATTCCGAGGCTAGATTAAAGAGTATAGGAGAGATAGCATCACCTTGTCTAAACCAGGAGTCGACTTTAAAAAACTTTGATATTTCGTTCTCTACTCGTACACAGCATCGAAAGTGAATATGATGTGATGACCTTCGGAGTACCTAAGGCTTTTTTCTTTTATTAATTCGTCGAATAAATAAGATATAAATAAATCAAATTGTAACAAACAGATGGAAACTCTTTACTCCAGGATTTTTAAGGTCACTGAAATTCGATCCCTAGGTATTCCGGGGGTCATCATCGACATAATATTTGTGTTCAGAGGCCCCAAAAGCCCTCGATTAAAGAGCTTCGATCAATTTCGAGCTGTATTTATGGAAAGTTCCAGGAGATGAGGTGTATATAACCCGCTCTGGTCCCTAGGCACTCCAGAAGTTTTTTGCCGAAAAGTGGCTATGTTCACAAACTTTCCTGACGGCTTCCTGAATCGAATGCAAAATACCGCATCTCGTTCCATCTTACTCTACCAATTTGCTAAGGTTTAGTGCTTTATTTCCTGGTCTATAGTGATACACTCGTAAAAAAATTATCAGTGGTAAGGCTTCTTCCACACTCTGTGAACAGTTCTAGTAGCTTAAGAACTACGAATTCCCCAAGTGGAGCTGACGAATCTCTGTTCTCATCCTTCCCCAAATATGGAAATCCATTTATAATATATTTGGTCTTGACGTCAGACGCTAGCCAGAATTTGATTCCAAACTTATCTGGTTTGTTTGGCATATACTGGGTAATTCTGCATCTCGCTTTGGTTGGAAAAAGCTGTTCATAGATAGTTACATGTGGCCCAGGCTTATAACAATTTTTGCTATTCTCGATGAATTTGTACCATACTTCTAACGCATAATTTCACAGAAACAATTACTACTTATGGTTTTTGAAAAAAAATCAGGGCCCATTTCTTGTTCCAAAGATATGATACGTTTAAATTTTTTGCCTCATATGCGCCACGTGCAAATAGAATTGCCAACAATGCATTGAGTTTTTCAGGAGCTAAAATCAGTTTATATCCTAACAACCGAAATGCCTCTTCTTCTGTGCATTTTATTATGTGTTTTATCACGTGGCTGTCAATTAGCAGAGAAAACGCAGTTCTCACCTTGCATAATATATCGTTTGGTATATCGTGTCGGGCCTGCAACCTCTCTAAAAATATTATGAATAGGTGCACGTCCAGGTGAAAACCCTTGTTGTATTTCCTGCCATTTTGTCCCATCGGCCGCAATGTCGAGGCATCGTTCTTCTTCTTCACTTTCCGAACTGAATAGCGTTTTTTTTCTCTTTTGTCTTCTGCGAATATTCAAAATATTATCGTCTTCACTTACTTTACCTGAAGACTCACTTCCGCTTGTACTGTCAGATGAATCAATATTTTTTTCAGTGTTATTCACTTCACTTTCAGATAGCTCCTCTTCACTGTATTCTGAACACACATCTATTTCATTTATTATTTTCAATTATTTTTGGTATTTTGAATTTCTAGACATTTTTTCATCAGTAAAATAATGAACACACAATTCTTGACTCACAAAATAAACTATAAAATGTTTAAACTACAATTTTCACTTAGAGTAGAGTACTCTTTCTAATTATTTCATCACCAAATGATGTAAATGATGAAAAACAGCAAAATAGAAGATGCAATAGCAAAAATATGTAATGCGATAGTTTTTTCAAACAATTACACATTCAAATCTTTATGAATTTACAAAAATTCACCCAGGGGTCAAATGACCCTTTGTGGTAGTTTAGCCAAATCCAATTTTTTTCTCGTTTAAAAAGTAGTTGAGAGATGAAGCAACGTTGTGAAATAATTCGATTTTAATTTTCAAAAAAAGTAGTGAAAGCAAATAGTGGTTTAATAAAGTCGTTTTTACGAAATTCTAAGAAATTTTTTGAAAAGGGTCATTTGACCTCTGACGGTAGTAATAGTGTTAACCGAAAATTTGGGAAATTAAAAGTATACAAAAAATTTTAAAAGAGTAATAATGAGAAATCTGAAAAGATTTTACGAGAAGGAACTAAATGCTTCAATTGCGTAGAAGTTGACCACAATAATTTCATCAGTGTGAATTTCTTAAGACTCCGTTTGGTCTCAGTATCAGTATCAGTCCAGGTAGTTTGAATCGTTTTATCAATTTTACGTTTCATGATATGATAAGTAAGGAAATTGTTGTTCCATATGTCGATGGTTTAATAATTCCATCTGCAGATGAAGTTGAAGGATTGGGAAAATTGAAATGTGTATTGAATTTGGCAGAGCCTTTTAAATGAATAATTAATTCTGACAAATTTCAGTTTTGAAAAATCGTGTTGAATATCTGGGTAATGTCATTTGAATTTGTAATTTTTATTCATTTGTAAATAAAATAAAGGCAGTTCAGAAGCTTCCAGAATTTGATATTAAGTATTAACAACTTCAAAGTATTTTGAAATTGACAAATTTTTTCAAAAAATTTATGAAAAATTACGCAAAAATAGTAGCACCGTTGTATTATTTATTGAAAAAGATGTTGACTTTTTATTTGGAGAAGAACAAAAGATGGCGTGCATTTAAAGAAAATATTGAAGGAATATTTTTTAGAATTTATAAACGTGACGCAATAACAGAGTTGCATACAGACGCTTGTAAAGATGGTTTGGCAGCAGTACTTTTTCAAGGAGAAGCACACGAACGGTGATAATACATGCGGTGTATTATTGGAGCAAAGCTACTGCACACGATCAAAAGAAATTACATTACATAGAAGCAATTACAGTGTTTAAGGCTGTCGAGAAATTACGTCCTTATCTACTCGGTATTAAGTTCAGGATAGTAACTGATTGTTTAGCATATCACGTACAGTAAAAAAAGCATGATTCCAAATAGGGTTAGTTATATGACATTAAATTTACAAAACTTTGAGTTGTTAATAGAGTAACGATCGGGCGATAGAATGAAATATGTTGACGCTCTGATTCGATATCCAGTTATGATAATAGAAGATACAATTTCTATAATGATAAAGTATAATCAAGACAAGGATGATAAATTGTTGACGATCAAGAAAATATTCGAACATGAGCCACACGATGAATATCAAATTGAAGACGATGTTTTAATGAAAATTTGATGGCAGAGATGTTTTGGTTGTTCCATAGAACATGTAACGAGATATTATCCAAAAATTCATGTAAAAAGTCAATTTGGTAAGGTTAAAATTGAAGAATTAGTAAAAATGCTATATTCCAAAAATATCACAAAAGATCAAGTTGATCTATTCCGTTCCGTTTGCAATATTTCATATAGACCACCTTGGTCCTATGACAGAAACAAAAGAGGGTCATCAGTACATATTATGAGTTACTGATGCATTTTGAAAATATACTTGAATTTATCCGACGAAATCTGAATTTATCCGACGAACAGGCGTTTCAGAAGCAATTTCACGACTTATTGATTTGGCAAAAATTCAGAATTTTCTCAAAGAATTACTTCAGTTCAGCATTCAGATTTAATGAATTTAAAAAATTTTGCGAATAAAATGTTATTAATCATTCAGAAACAACCGAACAACGAGCGTTCCACGTGGAAATGGATAAATTGGAAGGTCAAATCAAATTATAATAGCAGTGTTATCAAAGTTACTATTTGAAAGTCCGTTAAAATGGTAACAGCCCGTTGATCGAGTACAACGTTTTATGAATTCAACGTATCAGCGCCCAGCGGTTAATTGATATATCTCCTTTTGAAGCTTTAGTAGGAGTAAAACTGCGTGATATAGATGATGCAAAACTTTTCGAAATTGTACAACTAGAATCAGTAAAGAATTTTAGTGAGCAAGAATAAATATTCAAAGGGTACAAGAAAAACAGTATGATAATGTATGATCGCTATATGAGGTTAAAAAGCAAAGTCTTGACGAAGGTCCGAAAATTACAACAACGGCCATTAATTTGATGAAACCATGGATACCCCTGGATGATTATTTATCAGAGACCTATGAACTGTAAGATGGTCATGTGGGAAGCACATAACTTTAAAAATGAATTTTATAAATTGTATATATCTGTCTCTTTTATTCTTTTCTTTTGTTATGTACATTTTATGGTTATGTATGCAAGTATAGTTTAGTCTTAATTCAATTATTAAAGAAAGCTGTTTCAAAACTCGTATTGTTTTATTAATTAAACTCTACAACAATGAAAATAGATTTGTTACTAAGGAAAACTATCTGTCACATGAAACCCATCTAAATGCCGCCAAAATACCTTTCACGCCATCTCATGGTTTTCAACTCCTAAAAAAGATCCAAAACCCTTAATACAATTAAATTTTTGACTTTCTTGAAAGCGTTTAACTTTTATGACCGAGAATTTGGGTACGTCCGGAATGGCGATATCTCATATCGCTATTCCAGACGTACGCCAAGTCTCAACGTTATTCTCGATTTACTTATTCAGCGTATATGGTACTATAAAAATTCGTATAAGCAAATACGACTTATTTCCCAAATTTTAAATTTGGCTGTTAGTTTTTATTAAAGAAATTACGTAATTGCTGTCGGGGTAGGACAAGTGAAGAAAAAAAAATGCTGAAGTTGTTACTTAACGATCATAACGATCGTGTCCCGTTTGGTAAATTTGAAAAGCTGGTAATTCATCATTCTATTTCAGTCGATCAGTTTCTGATTCAGTCGATCAGTCGATTTTAAGAGGTCAAATATATTTTTTTTTGTGTTTCAATTTAGTCAAAAAGTAAAGATTGCTTATCTATGTTTAGTTGTTTTTATTTGATTTTCTAATTTCTTTGCCTAAAATTATAGTTAAGATTACAAATTAATCTTTTGAGCGTATAGTACTACATTGTATTATTTTTTTTTAATTTTGAAAATCAATACGAATATGTATAATATTATAATCAATACACAAAAAGACAACAAAAAATGAATTTGAAATAGCGATTTTGAATTAATTCGCGTTAGTTATTAATATACCTAAAGCTTTTTGTTTGTAAATATCGAGAGCAAAATGTATTTTATTTTATGTTTTCTTTATCGTTTTTATATATCTTAAATGTGAAATAAATCTTATATTGAATTTTAAAAGAATGAAACTATTCCGAAGTCTGCAAAGCAAAGCAATGGGATTATAATTTATCCGCAGTATCCAACTATCAAAAAAAATACTTGATTAGTTTCATTAAATGTTTAGATGGCTAAGAACGATCGTTTTCTCTAGAGAACATTTTCACGCATAATTACTTTAAGAAATATCAAATGCTGTACTGTAGAATAAATCGTTTGAATCCGAAGAAAGATATTCCGGCCTACAATATACTCTAAACAAAAACTCATTTCCCCACCTTGCGATAAATAAGTAAAACTCTCTTATAACATATCAACTCACACAATTCTCATTTATATTCTTTCCAAAAAAATAAGAACAAAATACCCAGCAACAAAATGTTTCTCCTCAACAAATTCTGAAGTTTCTGTGTAGAGTTCTTCGGTGTTTATGAAATTGTGCTATTATATTATCAGTTAAAAAGTGGACAGCCACGCCGTAGGCTGGTTTCTTTAAGACTTAAGATAATTCTTTAATAAAAAAAAAGTGATAGTTTTAATTGATTTTTTATTTCGTTTTTTTTATTTAAAGATAATATCGGATGATTTTTGATTTAAAAATTTTATCGTTTTGTGACTAAAGATTTGTAAACATTGTTAGAGTTGATTATTTGTAAATTTAAATAAAAAAAACAGTTGAAAGAATATATAAAGGTAATCTAAATTATTAAATGTGAAACTTAAAAAAAAATTTGTGAAAAGATTGTGACGTCAAAAGTTTTATAAGAACACAAATTCTTAGGATATTGTCTATAATAAAAATGAATGTGTTGTTAAAGTTTTGATATTTTTTTATAAGAATAAGAAGAAAAGAGAAAGGATTCTGAGAATTGAGACTTTTTTGAAAGAAAACCCTAACAATATTTTAAATTATAAAATATTTTTTCCCTTTCTATAAAAATAGTTAAAAACGTGTTTTTGGTTAATTTATTCTAAGAAATTTATATTAAAGATTACGCAAAAAAGACGCGAGTTTAAATTTCGGTAATCGTGAATTTTAACATTATAGTTTGTGGCATGTGTTTTTATCGTTGGTTTTTGCTATGTATAGTGGTATAGCATTTACTTGCACAGCTTTTTAGGGGGAAGTTTGGCAATTATTTTCGGGAATTATAATTTATGTTGAAAAAGTGATTTTGTGAATGTTTCATCAGGGTGGACACCTTGCTTATAATATTTCTTATTATATCTGATAAGTGGTACGTTGGTAGTACGTTGATACCAAGAAAGTTTATAATCTGGGATATCTTTTGTTCCGCAATTATAAGTACTGATTAATTTTGCACTCGAGCACGTCATTAAAAAGCCGAATCGAGACACAAAACTGCATTTGTTTCAAATTCTTAATATTCCTCTTCTTGGTCACAGACCAAGCAATATAATGGAAAGTCTCTTTGTGTCGAAAATTTAGATATTACCTTCCAAACGTAGAAAACATGTAGGCAGATATTTGCCTGCGTGTTACGACTCCATATAGTTTCCTACAGAGTCATATAATTCTTACGTTACAAAGATTTAAGTCGATTTATTAATTATCAGCAACATTATAATTTCGAATTAATTGATAAATAACGTTACCATTGATTGGCTTGCTTATTTTTATATTTAAAACTTTACATATCATTTTGGTTTGTAGCAATCACAAAAAAAATCATGTTAACTTCTTCTTTTTTTGCGAATATAGAAAGTTCAACGCCAAAAATTGTTATAAAAAAATTTACATTAGCGAATGTTAAATTTAATTTATAAAACTTAAAATAACGAGAATTTAATACTTTAAAAATTATAATAGGAGTTAAAACAATCAATTTATTAAAAGTTTGCGAAGATATGGATTTTTCTTACATTTGAAATTCTTTTTGTGATTTCAAACAAATCTTTGAAAAAACAATCTTCGCCAAAGATTCATTGGTCCTTCGAGACGAATATTCAAAATCAAAATATGGTGATTGTTACTTTCCAGCAAAAGTTTTGCGATTTGTGAAATATTCCACAAGATGTCAACCACACGATCGCTTAAACGTATTGTATTTAGATCCGAAGAAATAAAAACAAGTGCAGCAAATTTTGATGAGATACAACTTTAGAAATTGTGTATACTAATATTCAATTTATTGAACATGAATGGTAAGAGTATCACTGTGTAGAAAATATAATAGTTGAGTCAGATGCATATGAAAAGATTGAAAATTTAGTCGAAGTTTTATACTTTAAAACAAAAAAGGTGTTAGTGCAAGCGAAAAAGAACTTGGGGTTAAAGTATCGGATCAGTCACGAACTGTTTTGAATGTTCTAAATCAGAGAGAAAGTGAAGTTAGATTGACGCAAAATTAACATACCATAATTTTCGGGCAAATATTAAGAATTTCCATATTCTAAAGATTTATTTGAGGCCTCAATCGACAGCAATGTAAAAATATCATGGGTTCATAAATAACAATACCTCAAAGGCCTGTTGAAAGTTCAAGCAGCCACGCTAGTTTATCATATCGAAATAAAAAGGTGTCAATTATATTGAAACGTGGGAAAAATAAAAGCGAGAGATGACAAAAAGAAGCATGTTATTTATTCTATGATTAAACACTCTATGGATCAACAAGTGACAACAAAGTTTTCAGCTTAAGCAATTCATCAAATGTCTGACACATCCTATGGAGTTATAAGGGGTTTAAAGGTGTATGTAGAAGCAAAGATAAAAAATACATGGTCAATTCAACTTTTGGTTAATAAATTAGATAATATTTCAAAACAAGCGTGCGCGAATGAAGCAGCTTAAGAAAATGTTCCTTCCATAGAAAAGTTATTCAAATTTTCAACTAGAAGAAGTGATTCATTGGTTCGATCCTTATTTAACAACATCAACAAGCAATGTTTGAATTAACAAATTTTAAATATGTGGTGTGCTTCAAAGATCATGCACTCAACATATGTGAACAGTTTTTATCATTTGATGTATCCGATTAACGAGGATTTGTGGCTGCTAAAAACTGTGTTTTAATTGTTTGTCTCCAAGAAAACAAGCAGTAGCATGCAGATCAAAATTTCGATGCAGAAAATGCCCTAGAAGACATCATTCAAGTTTACACGTTGAAGATGGCCGAAACCAGAATCGAGAAAAGCAAATAGTTGTAATGTAATGAACATTTCAGAGACATACTTAGAATGTAGTCAAGCCAGCCATACAGTGACATCATGTTTTCAATCATTACTTCCAACAGCGATACTTAGAGTTACAAATGAATTTGAAAACTTTCAAAAATGTAGAATGCTACTGAACTCAGGTTCCCAAGCATCATTCATACCCGAAGCCTGCATGCAACGATTGGAATATCCTAAAATAAAAGCAACAGTTAACATAACAGGTTTAACAGACGGGGAGGTATGCAGCAGAGATGCAGCAGTTTTTCTTAATCTTAAATCGTTGTACTCTGAAAAATTAATAATAATAAAATTGATATCGAAACACTTATAATTGGCCAGCTGCCATCAAGGGTACTCAGTTTCAATTTTAAATTACAGGATTCCAGATTCTTAAGCAAGCTAAGATTAGCTGATCAAAATTATAATAAGGTTGGTCCAATTGATATTTTGATTGAAACTGACAGGTTGTTCTATATTTTGGCAAATGGAAGAGTTACAAACTCAAATAACTAACTTGTTGCTCAAGAAACTCGGTTTGGGTGTATTGTATCTGGGAATCTTTATAGTAAAAGCACCCGAGACAAACAAAAACGTCTAATCTTATCATGTTACTCTATATATCAAGAGGATGTCGCTCTTGACGTTACATTAAACAAATTCAATAAATGCAGCGAAAAGAAGACTCCTTAGTTTGGAAAGGAAATTACAAGCAATTGTAAACTAAATTGAGGATGTTAGTTGTTTTTATTTACCTTATCACTGCGTAACTAAAGATTCGAGCGAAACAACCAAATTAAGAGTGAGGTTTAATATTTCAGCGTAATCTACAGCCTACAAGTATCTCGTGTAATGAAACAATGTTGGTGGATCCGACCACTCAAACGAGCCTATGGTCAATTTGGTTGAAGTCCAGAAGTTACCGTATTGCGTTGACTGGTGACTTTGAAAAATGTACAACCAATTTATGATTACTGAAAACGATTTCCGGTTTCAGCGAATTTTGTAGAGAAGCGAACCATCGAATGAGATTAAACACTACAAGCTCAATACGGATAAGCAAGTTCATCAATTCTGGCAATCAATCCAGGCAACATGTAGCCTAAATAATGATCAAGACAATGAAGGCATCGTTTCACACATTATAAATGACTTACGTAGACGATTTCATATCAGGTTTCACGATTTCATATCAGGTTTCACGATTTCATACAGTTAAATAAGTTTAAAAACTTAAAGAGAAAATATGTTGAGTATTGCAGACTGGCGGTTTTAATTTGAAAAAGTTTAAACCAAATACATCTAAACTAATGGCAAAAGAAGAAACAAATCAAATTTCAACATTTTAGAATTCATCGGCAACATCGATTCTGGGTAAAAAAAATTCAAATCAACAAGAACTGATCTTATCATAACTGTGAATTTAATCAAAGAAATAACCGATTTTAAACAAATAAACCGGTTTCTTTTACTCGTACTCGTACACATTCGAAGATGGCAAACTATCTAATCAATTTTTTGCATTGAAAGCAAAAAAAATCGTTATCTTTTTAAAGTAATAAATTTCGAATACGAACAATATATGGAAAACCAAATGTGGATATCTAAATCGGCATAACATTCCTTTATCTCCGATAAACACAACGACCTAAATTACCAGTTATAAGCTTTTGACTTAATTTTTTAAATGCGTTTTAAGCAATAACAATAACCTAACGTTTAAAAAAAATTAAACCTAAGACATAAAACGAAGATTGAATATAGTAGAATTTTGAAGGATGAATCGCCATCACAAAGTTGTGAAAAGTAATTCGAGAAAAATTGACACATTTAAAATTTTAACACAAAAGGATATAAAACATCTATTGACGCATCTTGACAAAACAATCGGGTATTTATTTTACTTAATAAGTTTTTATAGGTTTTTATTAATTATAAATTCTACTATCAACTTTTATGGTTTATATTTGCCGGGCGTCCTGACCCTGCAACGTCCAATTTTTTTTTATCTGCTGACTGCAATTGAAACTTTCTTTTTTGGTTTTTGTGTATTTTTTAATGCAAAAGTAGTGACGCTGGTGTGATGTATTTCTCTATTCTAAGTGTTGGAGTGACGATTTGTTTGTTTCCGAACACCACGCTTTGTTTCAAAACTTTTGCCACAAAATCGTTTTTGGGACAAATAAATTGAAATAATTGTTTATGAAATAACAAACAAGCCAATGATTTCATGATAGTTGACAGTATGATTTTTCTTTTTCATTAAATGTCGTCACAATTCAGCAAATATAAAATTTAGGCTTTCCGTTTTTAAATGAAGTTTTCAAATAAGGAGAATAATATACATGGATGGTGATAAAGAATTTCTAGCATACTATACCGCGGTAATCAACCATTGCGGCCACACCCCGGATTAATGTTTAACAATAAAACACCAAAGGCTTGTTATGGCCAAAAATATTTTAAAACGAAACATTATATGAACTAGTAACATAAATTAAAATTTAAATTTGTTCAAAACATTAACCACGACTAACTCATATGAATTTAAAGTACCAGCTGACGCTTGTGCTTAAAGCCTTAAAGCTAAGCTAAGCTATGAGGCTAAGCTTTTTGCTTCCTTCTGAACTATAGTACACGAAAAAAATTTTAAATAATTTTTGCGGAAGACAGAATCAATACAATCAATTACGCAATTATTAATCGCGAAGTCACAACAGCTTATCAACAACGATTTAATCTAGAATTGTGTCTCACGAGTATGCAGGTAATTATTTATGCACGTTATTATAAGAATAAACAAAAATAACGTTGGTAATACTGCCGTGAATGAATGACCTTGATTATTTAAAAAAAATTATTTACAGAATTTGATTTGGTATGCAAGTGAAAAACTAAAAACTCGTAGAAGTTGAATATAAATAGGGTATTGCTAGTGATGGTGTAATTTTTTTATATCAAATGAATTTTTAAAAATTAACATTTCTAGTTATTGAATCCAATGACAGACAACAAGTTTTTAATCAATAAAGTTTTTGTTGATTTGTAATTTTTTAATAATTTTTGATCTGCGGGTGTGACAATCCCTGCTATTAACATATTAGTTAACGTGATACAACACATACCGCTAAACTCTTCAGTCAACGAATCGTTAATCTTTGTTGTTGAATATGCCTTGAAGATGGCATGCTATTACTTGCTCGATGAAGTAGCCTTCGTATAACTTAATATATGGACTTTAATCATTAATTACTATTGGTAAAACGTTTGTTTTGTTCTGCATTTTTTTTTTTAAATTTGATTTTTACCTAGTATTTTATATTTATTTCCTCCATACTATCATGAATTAATGGCACATCTCATATTTTATTATGTGCTAGAAGCTTTAGTTATGCTTTAAAAAAACAGCACCCCAGAACGCATGTTGATCTGGGACCTAGGTTTTAAAGGTTTTTTATGGATGTGAAACATATTTTAGTTCCTACTACACAACACATTTAAAATAAACGATCATCTATTAAGTAAAAGTTAAACTGGAACAGTGTAAGCTCAAGAGCAATACTATGAGCAAGAGCCATACTTTCGTACATAGCTGAATGTAACAAATATCACAAAAATAAAAAAAAATCAGAAAAACGAAATATAATAATAATAAAAAAATATGCTAAAAAATATACTAAAAATTAATAACAAAAATATGGAGGGGCTGAATTCTCACAGCTCTGAGATATCTGGTCTGGGTTAAGGATTTTGATATAGTTTTCGGCAAAAAACTTTTATGAGGACATGGTTTTTAGTTTTGGGCAGCGATGTATATCAAACATAACTCTTTGTTAAAGTAGAAGTATTTTTTATCTCTGTTTAAAAATTTATAACTAAACTAACACGAAACATCAATACGTTGCCGGAAAATTATAATCAAAAAATAATGTTAAATTAAATAAAATCAAACTTTTTCAAAATTCCAAAAATATTCCAAAAATTAGAATAAAATAAAATATTTAATTTTCTTCTAAATTCCAATAATATTTCAAAAATTCTTAAAAATTCAAACTTTTTCCAAAATTCTAAAAATATTGCAAAAATTATTACAAAATCAAAAATTGAAAATTTTTTCAAAATTCCAAAAATTATAATAATATCAAAAATTAAAAATTTTTCAAAATTCTAAAAATATTCCAAAAATTCTTACAAAATCAAAAATTAAAACTTTTGCCGAAATTCTAAAAATATTGCAAAAACTATTACAAAATCAAAAATACAAACTTTTTCAAAATTACAAAAATATTTCAAAAACTATAACAAATTCAAAAATTTCCATGTCCAATTTCATTTTAAATTACATTTACGTCATAAAAACAGCTACATTTTTATTCCAAAAAATTGGCTAAAAAAATAAATGAAATCATTTTTTGACACACTTGACATTATTTTTTGACAAACTTATTATGCCATAATTCTCTATAATAATAATAAAATATCATGTCATACATACTATTAATTTTATTTTTTTCTAAAAAAATTGGGTAAAAAATAAATAAAAACCTTTCTTTTGTCACACTTGACAACATTTTTTGACAAACTTAAAATCCCATAATTCTCAGTAATAATAATAAAATTTCATTTCAAAGAAACAGTTTTATTTTTTTCCAAAAACTTGGGTAAAAAACTAAATAAAAATCTTTTGACACACATGACAACATTTTTTTGACAAACTTATAATGCCATAATTCTCAATAATAATTATAAAACTTCATTTCAAACAAACAATTAATTTTATTTTTTTTCCAAAAAATTAGGTAAAAAAATAAATAAAAATCTTTCTTTTGACACACTTGACAACATTTTTTTGACAAACTTATAATGCAATAATCTAGTTTTAGATCTCACATACCAATCCCGACCATCAAGATTTCTCCAAATTTAATGTTCCTACTCGTAATCATTTAAAATGAAGGTTTTTTAAGCCAAAAATATTGCTATTTTTTTGACACACATAATGATTTTTTCGACACACTTCCGGTACAGTTATCGGACACAGCGTCCTTTCGGACCTGTCCCTTGTAAATACCTATTTTTAGAAAAAAAAATTTTTGAAATCCCTCCAGCCGTTTTCCCTGCAGCGTAGGTAATGACGGCCGGCCGGCCTACAGACAGACACACATTTTTTTTTTGCTTTTTTAGAATCAGAAGGTCCTAAAACGTGGAGAAATGTCAAAAAAAGTAGGGGTAAGAATTTCACTTTGAGCCCATGAATGTAATACTTAGGTCTTTCAGACCGAAGTAATTTAAACAAATCAATTCCTTCCCATACAAGGTTGTACAACTGGTACAGTAATGGTCCATTAATGGCGACCAGTAACGCAGTAATGGCCGAGGACTATCAACCATGACTGGGACATTAACATAATTTTACTGGATGATAGCTTCGGACAATAAATGGCTGCCATTCATGGGCCAGAGAAAAAAAACAGTAATGGCTTATACAAGTTTGTACAGTTGGCCCAGTAATGAACCAATAAAGATGATCAGTATTGTATCAATGGACGAGTATTGGCAACTATGACTGGGCCATTGAAAAAACATTATCATCCGCAAATTTAAAAAAATTAAATACAAAATAATTTAAAATAAAATAAATACATTCAATGAAAAAAAATTATAACTTATTCCAATCTCATCAATATTCATAGTCTTTTAGCCAAGAGATGATAACTAAACTATAGTTAAAGTTTTTTTAAATATGTATTTCGAAAATGGATATTACTCTAGTGAATTTTAACCAAATGACATAGATCGGCGAATTCTTGGTTGCAGTACTGGCCCAATAACAATAGCCAATTAATGTTTACTATTAACGGAGAGTGCTTGGCCATTTAAAGTAAACTGTACCGGCCATTTTTCATGAACTGTTGATCGATCGGATCTTGGTTTCAGTAATGGCCCAATAACAATAGCCAACTAATATGTACCATTCATGGAGCAGTGCTTGCCCATTCTAAGGCAACTATATACTGGCTCTTGTTGTTAACCATAGATCGGTTGATGAATGGTTCTAGTACTGGCCCAAGAACAATTACCAAGTACTGTTAACCATTAATGTGTCAGTGCTTGGCCGTATTTCAAAGCCTGCCAAACCATGCTTGCGTTAGGAGATATTGTTAGAAAATACCTGTTTACCAAATTTCGGATTAATAGGTCAAGTAGTTTCTGAGGTATCGTGTCCACAGACCAACAGACCCACATATTTTGACCTTTTGATCGAGTCCAAATCGACCCGCGTATCAATAGTTCAACTAATTTTTGAGAAATCATTTTCCACAATATGGCTGTTACACACACACACACATGGACAGAACTGCAATCCCATAAACTCGATTGTTACTAACAAATCTTTTATTAAGAAATAAAATGTACAATAAATTAATCTGCAATGCTGTCCTATTTGTGGAATCAAGTAGATTGGCTGACGGTTCTTGCAACACACATTTTCTCGCATTCTTTTATTCTGAAATATCTATTGGAAATATCCATCAAGCTCTCGGAATGGATCACAATCATGGCACCTAACACAATCTGACTAATCTAAATTCTAAATTAAAACGTAAAAAATTATGTTTAAGTTCGCTTTAATCAAAAAAGATGATGCACGGGTACCATTTTTGAATATTACCCCAATATGTCGAAACAAAAATCTTATATCTTACCCCAAATTTTATTTTATTTTATTTTGTTTTATTTTGGGTAACCCTTAATTCGAATCGATAAAAAAGTGAATGTCTGTGGTTGGTTGGGCAACTTAATCGCATGAGATCTAGAAACTTAATCTTTTCTTGTCGCATTTGTTAGTCGCCGTACCTAGTTAAAAACTCTTCCGGCAGACGCCCACTCACATAGAGGCACAGGTTATTTTCAACTGCACCACACAGCTTGAAACCCTAAGGCTTTCGCCAAATTGCTTACTTCCCAATCTCACAGATAAGTAAGCCAGCGTTGGTATCGCTGCCGGCAATCTAGCGTATGCCAGTTCCAGATCCCATCTGGGAGAGAGCTCATTAAGCAGGCTCACCTGCTCAGGTTCCCTTACGGCAGGGTAACCCATTCTACAATAAAGACTACTGATAATGGTTCCACAAAGTGGCTCTAAAGACTCCCATATGTCAGAATTTCTCCAACCACAACCACTACCAGTCCAACCTCAATGTAAAGCTGTGGCTAGCATTGATGCTTTACCCAATAGTACCCGAGAAAGCCGATCGGGTCACACTTTTGGCTTACGCCTCTCTTATTTACCAGTGAGCTGGTCCGGCTGGATTGACTGGTTAGCTCAGGTACCCCGGGATCACAAGTCCCCGTGTCAAGTGACTTCTGGGGGATCTAGAAACTTAAATAAACATCTGTTTATTTAAAATTTCAACAGCTAGTCCTAACATAGAATTTTGTTTTAATTTGGTGTAAACTGTAAATGAAATTCGTGTTCTGGACGTCCGTCGAAAAGCCGATTTTGGAACCGGACAATTTTTGATCGACTTCATACTTGGAAGATAAGTAAGTGTAATAAAAAATTTGTGTGTTTTCGGAAAATTTTAAAGTGTTTAATTTGAGAACAGGGTGGTCCGAAAGTTTTCTGGAAATTCATTCTTAGGATGTCTTTGAAATCCAACAATAAGAGAACGGGTCACCCGATATCAAAGGTTTTATATGCAAAAGGACCGACCAGGACAGGAAACATTAAATATATTTGACAAAGATGGCGCGGATGTTGTAGCTCAAGTATATTTTGAACTTATTTTTCACAATATAAAAATTCCTCCAAATTTAAAGAGAGCGTTTTGTTGTTCTCAGTTAAAACAAATTTTAATAGGCCAGACAATTTTTTTCCATCTTACATAAAACCATTGGTATCGGGTGAGTGGTTGTTTTGCAATTTGATTTCACAGTTTTACTGAATTTGAAATTCCAAAAATGTTTCGGACTACCCTGTTCTGAAATTAGACATTTTACATTTTATAAGTTTTCTAAAAAAAAGAATTACCTATTTCCTTTTATACTATTTATGTGCCAAGTATGAAGTCGGTCCAAAATGATCGGGCTCAGCGTCAGTCGTCCGATCACGATTTTTTTAGCGATATTGTGCCAAAGGGTTAGGGGCATTCAGAGCACCAGTTTATTTGAAATTAACAAGATAGTGTTCTTTGCTCCTATAGTCTTAAAGAATGTTGGTGAACTAAACTAACTTTTGGCGATGGAGTAGAGGGAGTTTCACTCCGTAACATTCTAGTGGTGATATTAAAAATTTGACCAACTACTAATTAGCAACAGATTGACTTTCAGAGAGAGAGAGACTACTTAAATATAACTGTATACTGGCTAAAAGGCGTAACCACTTGAATATAGTCAAATAATAAATAACGTAACTGTTATTGTGTAAAGCTTTCAAAGAGGCATCCAATAATTCTGGTGAATTGGTCATGAAACAAAACCTTTCTCAATAAAAAACTAAACCAACTTCTTACATCATACCCAAAATACCCATATTTTAAGTAACTTTATTATTCCGGTTGTCATCAAACTTTATAATTTCATTTAATTTATTTCATATTAAAATCAAAACAAGAACTTCAAAAGTTTTTATACCAAGCCATCAATTAAACTTGAAATTATGTATGTATATTCATATGCTATAGCATTTCTGATTAAATTATTTCTGATACATCCAAAAAAATTTAATCTCATTTGACGAAGTTAATATATTATAATGATAATATATGAAACCATTCTTGTTAATTATTGAAAAGTAAAAACATCCCCGATAGCTATTTATTTATATATCGTAACCAATATGTATAATCTTTGCTTACGAATAAATTATATTTTCTATAATTGGATATGAATTATTTTATAAAGTCCTAGGACGTTAAAGTTCAACTTTTTGAGCAAAATTTAAAACTCATTTCTTTTTATTTAATAAATTTCCAGTATGAAATAAAATTTTGTATTAACCTTAAACGAAAAGTGTTTTTAAAGGTACTCACTAGTAATTTCAGCCTCGGCTAGACGCCTGTAAACAACTTGCTCGTACTTTAAAATGTCACTTTTCGTTCTAGATAAATAAATAACTATACTATTATATACCAACTGGTATAGCGATTTTGTGCCATTATCTCTCCTAGAGAAATTTGAGTGTGGGTATGTAGACTTTTTTTTTAGTTTTTCCCAGGAGAGATAGTTTTCTACAATAGAGAGATAAGAGGAGAGATAATGGTACAAAATCGCTTTTAATGGTACAAAATAATGGTACAAAATAGAAAAAATTGCGTTTCCTACGCGAGATAAAAACATTTTACGTTCGTGAAATTGCCCGACTCGACGCTAACGCGTCTCGTGAACAAATTTTCACTCACGAAAAAGCAGCGTTTTTATCTCTTGTAGGAAAATATACTATTTTTTATTTTTCGATAAAAAACTGTTTTGCAATATTATTACATTAGCATAAATATTACTTATTATAGTAAATATATTAATTCTTGTTTGTTTATTTACAGAAATAAAAACGTCGTCAACGATGGAGGAAAAACCATTATCACGGAAAAATTCCGGATTAAATGGAAATGAAACAAATGGAACAACAGCTGATGGAGGTGGTGGCGGAGAAGGTGATGGAGGAGGGATTCAGCTTAAAGCTAAAATGAGTTTATTGAATGGTATAACGGTTATTGTTGGTTCAATTATTGGCTCCGGTATTTTTGTTTCACCTACTGGAGTGCTAATGCATACCGGTAGTGTGAATTTAGCTTTAATTGTTTGGGTTGCATCTGGATTATTTTCAATGGTAAGTTTAATTTAAAAATTATATTCCTATTTTTGAAATCATTCTGTATAAAAACAATTATTAGGAATAGGATTTTTGTGTTAATATTCTGATAGTGGTTTGGGTGACAATTAGTCAACACGTTACGTTGTAAAATCATAATAAGTTGTTTCAAATATGAAATAAAAATATGTTACATCTTACACACATCGTCATATGTATATCTTGTCAACACAAGTTTTTCAACAAAGTTAAATAGACTAGATTTACCGGCGCACAACTCAAGACTACATAAGATAACAATTTTAATTTAATTTAGTTCTATTTCACAAGAAATCTTAGCCGACTTTTGAATAAAACTCATTATAAATTATGACTCAAAGATAAAAATTATTAGAAGTCAAATTTTTTTGTTTATTGTTTATAGTTTATATTTATTGCTTATCAACATAAATATTTACTGACTCTCCTATGATGTTTAAGAGAAATTTAATTAAAAATATCAATGTAAATATACTTTGGAAGTAAGTTTAACCATTTTTGAGTTTGTTTATATTAAATCAATCATACAACATTGCATAGAGATAGTAGTCAGCCATCAGGTTGATAAAATAAAATTTTCTAATTTATGAACATATAATGAAATAAGTTTTAGATTTTTACGAGCTTCAGTGTCAGTTGTTGTGAATTTGAATTAAAAAATAATCAAAATACATATGCTGTGTCGGTTGATTTAACAGTAGATTTAGTACACCTCTTTTGACGCAATTAATGTTTAGTCATTTAACTGAAATGAGTTACAACCTCTGTTAAACACAAGATTTAATTAGAAAAATAAATCTGCGAGAGCGTCTCATGAAAGAAGAAACAGGAAGTATGTAATACGCTAATGAAGGCAGTCCTTTAATTGTTCGTACAACGTGTATTGTTCTGTTTTTTTTGTTTTGAATAAAATGTGTTGTGTTATAGGGTTTACAATATGTGTCACAACAACACATAAATACCTTTTAAGACCTAGGTCTAGACCTAGGTCCCACAACAACTGGCGTTCTAAGGTGATGAACGCTTTTTTTCAACCTCTGCGGGTTGAAGTCACCTGAGACTGAGGATTCCGGCAAACTATTCCATTTGTATGCAGTTCGGACAAAGAAGTCTTTCTGCGATCTGCCAGTATGACAGTGTGGGATCTCGACCGTTTGACTGGTTGCGGTAGCCGATTGTCGAGTGGAACGGGGGTAAGAATAAGTTTGAGGCATGATGCTGCTGATTTCATCTGAGCACTGTTGATGACGATATTTTTAAAAAACAACGAGGTCAGCAACAGTGCGACGATGTTGTAGGGAATCAAGTTTTGATGTCAAAGTTCAATCACCCTCAATTCGTATAGCCCGCTTTTGAACAGAGTCCAAGAGGGCCAAGATGGAAACAGAAGCAGCACCTCAAACTTGACAACAGTACTCCATACAGGGACGAATATAGGACTTATAAACATGGAGCAATTGGTATGGAGTGAAAAATTAAAATATTGAAAATTATACAATATTTGTTTAATGCTTGTTAGAATATTTGTTTAAATTCTTTTTGGATATTATAGAAATATATACAAAATAATACACAATTCAAACCTCTTTCAAACCTCAAACAAATTTTAGCTTCGACATTTATCCAAATTTCGTATATTTAGAGTGACCATTCCTACTGAATTTATCAGTACAGTACTGATTTTCTAGCTTCTGTACTGTTTTTACTGATTTTTAATACTATGTACTGAAAGTACTGATTTTTAAGAAAATTGTTAAATTTTACTTTAAGCTTAAATTTAAATAAGGAAATAAAACAATGCGTGTCATCGTTTGGTATAAATTAGTAATAAAAATTAAAAACATGTTAAAATTGAATGAAAATACCATATAACAAACAACTACAATTTGTTATTTAGCGAAAATGATTTTACGCTAGAGGAAAAAAAACCATTTTCAAAGGGGATTAAGCCTGCGTGAAAATAGACTTTTCATTTGAAATCATAAAAAAAATAATTTTATTTTTAAAATGTTACCCACCGAAAAGAGAACAAAATTCTAACCCTGTGTTTTCCCAAGCAATCGTGACGGAAAGTTGTATTTCACAAACTACTGGTGTTGGTCTCAACAAAATTCCTTAAAACTATTTAAAAAAATAGCTTCTTCGCTTTACACATAACCTTTCGGCGAGACATAGGTGAGACTAAGGATGACACATATTTTAACTCTTAAAATTTTGTACTGATTTAACTTAGAAAAAAAAATGGTCACCCTACGTATATTCTTTGCCGATATTCTGTAACAATAACTTATGGATATGTGTAAACTTAACCAAACAATTTGGTTATATACAAATTAAAATTCTACTACTATACCTACTTTACTAGCGGGAAATGATTTTATATAAAAATCGAAACAGAAATGGATAAACCTTTAAAAATAGAAATAAAACAAATAAAACTTTATTTCTACACCACAAAACTTTTAGTAGTTATCATATCACATGTTGATAAAACTAATATTCTGTTTTGGTGTTTGGTCAAGTTCATGAAAACGATTTGCATTTTTGAATAAATTATTTACACTATCGCCTATGTAGCTAAAAGCTTTAATTGACGTCGTTTTCTTCTATTTTTACATCAAGATTTAAATATTTCCAATGAAAATAACCAAAAATTGAGGTGTGTCAAAATACTAAGAAAATACTAAAACGTTTCACAGTACATACTATGTATTGATTTTCTGTGGATATGTTTATATATAAGCGTCATTTTTTTTGATAACCTTGACTATATTATCTTTATTTATTTTTGACCGGATTACGTTTTTTGTGATTGAAAAAAAATTATTAGAATATTACTATAGGATTACCGTGTCACCTAATAACCCAAATAATTATGTGAGCTTGTATCAACAAACACAATATTTTGAATTTTATTTAACCAACTGCGTTAGTGTATTTATTATTTATTATATTAATTTTATTGGTAGTTTTACTTTGAATCATTATTTAGAACTTTATGTGGTTAATTTATTAAGATTTTGTAATTGATATGGATTAACAAATATGTCGATTAATAAAACGTAAGGAGCATCATGATGTTGCCATTTTAGACATTTATAAACATGAAAGTTTTGAGCGATTATATTTCAAACAACAAGGCCTATTAGTATGTAAGAAATATCAAAATGTGGCATAACATGTGTTCTCAATTATAACTTATTAAAAACAATAATTTCCATAATATGTATCGACAAAGACAAAACTAATCTAGTATTAAATTTAATGAAACATTATAAATTAGAAAGCATTACTATTTTTTTAATTCAATTTTATTATTGATCTATCTATCTATTAATTCAAGTAAATATAGGCAATCGTTGGATAAATATTTATTAGTCTCTTAAAGTCTATAAAGAATAGTTACCATTCGATTCGTACAAATGACCTTTTTTGGCCGTGCGTAGGAGGGAAATCTGGTATTCGTAAATGAAGTAGATGAATTTCTTATATTTAAAATAAAACAAATATTTAAATTTTTATCTTAAGCTTCACAAACATTTATTCTTCTTAAAAATCCAAAAGCAACTTCTCTTCTTATTCGAAAACCAAATCAAAAAATTATATCAAATTAAGTTGTTACAATCATTCCCAAAAAATACATGAAACTATTTACAACAGATATAATATTTGAATTATCTGTTACTAAATTTGAATTAAAAAATGATAGGAATTTAAGTTAATATTTGAAATTTCCAAAATATACACTACTACATAAATAACGAATAATGTTTACCATGGAATGAACGTTGTAATTAATTTTTTATATTTCTGTCATCAGTTCTTAAAACCCCTTTAAACGGGGATGCTCTTTTAAGAGGCTCTTTAAAAGATAATAAACTGTTTGGGAAAAGTTTAGCTTGCAAATTAGCCAAAATCTTTTTTGTTAATGTAATTGTCCTCTTGAATTCTAAATTTATATTGAGCTATCAAATTTCATTAAAAGTCTACATTTTCTTTAAATATACGAATCCTAGAGTTTGATTTTTAAGAAGTTCTAAAGTAAGACCTTACCTACACCACTTTGTTAAATTCTGCTGAAAACAAATCAGTTTAATGTCTTATCGATCCAGACAATGTACCAAAGTTTCATCAAAATGGTTGGCATTTAAAATAAAAAGGATTCTAGAAACAACCTCTACTAATTTGCTGGATATCTACAAAAAATAACACATTCTGTCTTGTACAGACCTGAACTATGTGCGCTACCAGACGCGTAGCTTGTGGTTACTTAAACAAACAAAAATGAAAACACTTTTCCAAATCTTCCATAAACGATATTGGGCACAGTCAATGAATGTTTTTTCAGTATGATTTCACGGTTAATAATAGCCGCGTTCGATTTGCCCGAACTGAATTATCTGAAAACTCGTATGAAATTGCTGTTGCGGTTTTCAGTAAATTCATTTATTTCAGTTAAATCGAACGCAGTTCATTTGTGCAAAGTTTAAGTTTTAGTTTCGATAACTTATGACACAATTAATACTTTAAATCACTTTTTGAGTATACTGCGTGTAAGTATGACTTTTTGACTTTTTCATTTTACATATTAACGACACGATGAAGTGTGCTGTCTAATTAATAATAATACCGTAAAGTATTGTCAACAAATGAAACGATTATGTATAGCAATGTTTAAAAGCTGAGTTTGAGTTTGTTTATATAATTGAGATCTAATAAGTTCTTGGTAAGTCCTACTTACATTTTCTAACTATAACCGTGTGCGTACGTTTTGGACCTAGGTAGTCATGTCCCGTCTACTTCTTAAATCTAAATTTCTTTTGATCGAAAAACTTTTCCAAAAATTTATCGTAACTTGAAATATTAATTAACTTTAATTGTCAATCAAATGTTTTGTTATGATGAAAACAAATGGTTTTATTTTGTATTGTTTTCGTTTAAAAAATTTGATAAACAAAATATTTATCAAGATCAATGAAAACTGTATTTATCCGCCAAATGGAGTGATAGATAATTATTGAGTTAAAGATAACGAATACATAATAATACCAAGTATTCTTTTACCATCATAAGCAGACAAAAAAAAATTAAACCCTCCTTTGAATTTTAAACTAATTTATTTAATCAATTAAATTGAATTAAATCAAATACAAAAAAGATTGTTGAAAATAACTTGTATTGCTACAAGTACATTATCAACAATTTGGTATTTTTTTTTTCAAATTATCCTTGTGAGTTGTATCCAATCGATACTACTCGATCAAACGATACTACTACTACTACGATACTACTACTAACGAAAGAATCGATACTACTACTCAATCATTTATCGATAAAAATGCAATTCTTCGCAACTATAATTATGTTCATTATTTGTATTTAAAACCTGATATAACAGAAAATACATCAAAATTAATATATTCTTTTCTTGTTTATTTATTCTTTTTTTGTAACTTTGATAAACACGACCGGTTGTCTCATAAGCAAATTTAATCAAAGTATTATTAATATAAGATATTAGAATATTGTTTAAATGTTTTGTTTACCATTGCTAAAAAACAATATCTCTCTTCACATTTACTTCGTACACAGTACACACCCAACTTACACATCCATCAATAACACTCCTGCTCAAATTCGATTTATTATTAATGCCAATTATTCCATTAATGATTTAATTTATCATTAATTCCATTTATAATTAAAAATGTAGGTAATTGATCTTTTATATAGAAGGTAATAGAAGGTATAATTGATCTTTTGTCCTCAATTATATAAAAGACTAAATACCTAACTTTTTAATTTATGATTAGTCCCCTTAAATATCAAGTTGTTGGTCTGAACTAAATTAACGTAATATATGTTCGTCAGCCTATGGGCAACCAACAACGAGCATAAAATGTGTTCACAAAAAAATAATTTTGTTTTATTTTATTTCGCTCAAAATAAAGGAGGAATAAAATCAATTTTTTTAAGAAGGAATAAAAATATATTCGTTCGTTGTAGATATTTTTGCTTGTTTTGTTTTATTCTTGCATGTTTAATGTTCTATGTCGTTGTTTGATAAGAAATGAAAGGAAAGATTTTAGAAATCTTTATGATTAATTCATAATTGTAGATAATGATTTAACATTTTTGATAAATTTTTTTTTTAATAATTAATTAATTAATAATTTCTAATTTGTTATAAATAAATTTAATTACGAAGTCAATCAACTTATTTAATGTATGAATGAATGAATACACGTTTCTCTTTTTAGGGTTCCGTTTTTTATACGGAATACTATTGTTGGAATTAAAACGAGTTTTTCACTCTATATCGATTATCTCGTAAACTATAAAAGCTATGAACTTGAAATTTGAGGTGCGTATAAAACTAATAATTCCACATGAACTGACGGATACAAATAAAACTTAA
This sequence comes from Diogma glabrata, assembly GCA_963693315.1. Classification (NCBI taxonomy): domain Eukaryota; kingdom Metazoa; phylum Arthropoda; class Insecta; order Diptera; family Cylindrotomidae; genus Diogma; species Diogma glabrata. Next base: position 170,592,537 of record OY856188.1, read on the forward strand.
GTGGTTTTCGTTTGGTTTACAGGGCTACGATGTTAGACCTTTGAGAAAATACATTTTTTATAGATTCAAGTCATATGAAAGGGCTTCATTTCAGTATTCCTTGAAAGTTTATTTTGGAATTTTACACCTCACCATTTTTTGTATAATTTTGAATAATGACGTTTTTTTCGTGTTTTCTTACCTCGATTAGCACCGAACCTATCTGATCGAAAATTTTCAAATGTATTTGGAATGATAGAAAAATTAGTAAGTTTTTAATAAAAAATATATAACAGTGTCATCTACTCATAATTAGATTTATTAAGGGGGTGGAAATGAGAAGGTGTAAAAACACTATTTAAAATGTGGTCAAGTGGGGTGTGTCATTTGAAAGAGCACCTAATTTAGAAAACATTGCAATTTTTTTTAGAATTTTGCGATGCACAGTTTTTGAGTTATTGTCAAAAATGTGCGACTTTCAGACCGTCCCCCCTACGTTTCGACACTGATTGACAGAAAAATTTGTAAAAATTCTCAGAGTTAGGAAATTCGATAAATTTTGTATGAAAACTATAGCGAAGTCTCAAATAATTATATTTGAGTTCCTAACTGGGGTAGAGAGGGTCAAAAAGAAACTTTTTTGAACCAAGCGAGTGGGGCGTCATTTGAAAAAGCACCTAATTGAGAATTCGTTGCAATTTTTTTTAGAATTTTGCGGTGCTCAGTTTTTGAGTTATTATCAAAAAAGTGCAAAATTCAGACCGTTCCCCTCCCCCCCCATACGTTTCGACACTGATTGACAGAAAATTTGTAAAAATTCACAGAGCCAGAAAATTTGGTAAATTTTGTATGAAAACTATAGCAAAGTCTCAAATAATTATATTTCTGTGTGTTTAGGGCACGGGGTAAAAAAAAACCTTTTTTGACCCAAGCGAGGGGGGGGTCATTTGAAAGAGCACCTAATTAAAAATTCGTTACATTTTTTTTAGAATTTTGCGGTACCCATTTTTTGAGTTATTGTCAAAAAAGTGCGAAATTCAGACCGTGAAAACTATAGCGAAGTCTCAAATAACTATATTTCTGTGTGTTTAAGGGATGGGTGTGGGGAGAGTAAAAAAAACCATTTTTGACCCAAATGAGTGGGGTGTCATATGAAGGAGCACTTAATTTTAGAAACATTACAATTTGTTTAGAATTTTGCAATGCACAGTTTTTGTGTTATTGAAAAAAAAAATATTTTTAGTATGTAGCTTCTCCACCCCCCCCCCCCCCCCCCCTAAATTTCAATATTTGATTGACCGAAAAAATAATCAAATTTAAACCATTTACAAACTGGTGTAATTGAATCTTTCTTGAGTTACCACAAACATGTATGGATGAGATTTAACCTAAAGTAACATTTTTTGAGTCATTTTTGATTAATGTAGATCTGATTGTAATTTACTATTGACATTTACGGTTTAACATTTATTTTGTTATGCGTCTATGGTCTGGAAATAAAAAGACATTACAACACAACTTTTTGTCAATAATTTTTGATATTGTGTTCTTTTTAAATTCACGGAACCCTTGACGAGCGAATTTTATTCGCACTTGTCTGACTTTTTTTTTATTAAAATCGTCAAAAAACATAACCCGCGTTCGATTTGACTGAAGTAACCACATTATCTGAAATTACTGTATGGAATTGTTATTGTTTTTTTCCGCAAAATCAAGCATTTTATATTCATATCGAATGCACAAACTAAAATAAAATAAAACAAAAAACTTATTATAAAAAAATTTCTCTGAGAGGATTATATTTATTTTTTCCAATAATTGTCTCCCAAAGAATTAAGAGAATAGAGGAAGTGAAATTGATGTTAAAATTTGAAGTACTTTTTGCACACCAATAAATTGCGCCGTAAATATTTCTAGACTGGGCTTTAAGTTAAAGTTATGTTATATTTTACGTACACTAGTGAAAAACAAAAAGTTGCGGGCGCCCTCAAAAAATAATAACCTGATCACTGTGTAAAACACACAATTTGTAGTTCTCTCTATCATTAATAAGGAAATGTTTTGAAATCGATTTTAATTTAATGATCAATTTTAAAAGTCAACGGTTTCGATGGTATGCCAGCATTTATTTTAGCCAGCGGTTTTGATGGTATTCCTTTTTTCTCTGAAATACTAAGATTAAAATAGCAAGGCTAATTAACAAGATCTTTCGAACAGAAAGCTATCCTCAATGTTTCACGCCGATTAGAAAAACAGACCAATTGTCGATGATTATTGATGACAAAATGACATGTACAAATCACAATGATACAATAAAAAAGAAAATAAGACCAATAATATTTGGGAGAAATTAAAACCATACTGTGCACTGTGGAATATTTATAATGCACATATCCAAGGCTACCTGCTTTCTATCACTTCTTTAAAACTAAACAAACTATATATGCTACAAAATAAAGGCTCTGCTACACAGTAGAAAAAGTTACTGCAATTTTTAATACAAGCTTTGCTATTGGGTTATGTAAAGCAAGTTATTATTATATTGCAAATCAAATGTTGCTTCAAAACTAATTTGAATGCAAAACTACAAATTTTAGTACAACTGTAACATCATAATCTATTTTTGGTAGAAATGGTAAATGTTTGAAAACAACTTGCTAATGCAAAGAGCATTAAATTTAACTTTAAAGCAAGCTTAGTATTATTTTATAATGGTGAACTCCGTAGGACCTATATGTGTAGCAATTTGCATTACATATTCAGATTTTTTTAAACCAGCATTCTTTCAGTGCGACTGACTTATGCAAGTATTGTTGTAAAAACTAAAACATATTACAAATACAAAAATTTCACTCCTAGGAGTAGGAATAAAATAAAAATTAAAAAAAATTTTTGATGGAAAGTTAGACATGTTTAGTGTTAATTATAATAAGTTACAAAAACGTTTCTGAATATCCTTATTTAGTATTTTCCAAACAACAATAACATTATTAGAATCACCCGTAAAAGCACAATTTAACTTTCAAATTTCTTTTTTCAGCGTTCTTCATTTAGCGTTCCTATAATTTCATCTTGTCTGAAAAATGACATTTAATAAATCAATAACGAAGAGTGAAAGTTAAACTTTCAGACTGGTTCTGTGATGCGGCAAATATTTCTGCCTTCCATTATTATCGTTGTCGGTCGTCTTAGATAATGTTTACTATGATAATGTGGTGGACGTTGAAGTCACCAGTAACGATTACCTCACAATTAAAAAAAATTACTTAAATTTCGTCCTCAATAAGCAGATTACAAATTTGGATATACAGCTAGTAACAAATATCTGGAAATGTAAAACCTTTAATATTGTACGCCATTTTGTTTGTCGTGTATGATATTTGATAATCTTTGCCCAAAAATTTAACTCATATTAACTCATTTATTCTTTGTAAATTATATCAACCAGCATTATTCTCACCCAATACAAATTAGTTCACAAGTTTTTATAAGGAAATTTACTATTAATATTAACAATGTTAACACACAAACTGTATTACAATTATTAAAATAAATAATAGATCCTGATTAAAGTGTAATTGTTATCAAAACTTTTTATAAACAAAATTAGTCATTCGAATCTCTTTTTTTTAAATTACCAAAGAATAAGTGACAATGAAATCTTTAATTCTTATGATTTTTGTTGTGGCAACTAGGCATGTAACAACCCGGGTAATTTTAAAAACTGGGTTTCGGTTTTTAATAAAATAAAAAACCGGGTAACCGGGTTTTAACCGGTTTTTTGTTATTTAAAAAGCTATCTTTTGTAAAACTTTAAATATATTATAAAAAAAATTGAAAATAACATTTTAAAATTCATTATACAGTATGTAAACCAAAAATAGAAACAAAACTTAACTTATAATTTATTTTTTTTAATAAAATAATATTTAAGAAAAATTAATGCGTCCAACAGGTCAAATTTCACAGATGAACGTAATCTAGTACAGAAATTACCTGCGATCGAAAAGACTCTCTCACTGTCTGTTGAAATGGGATGAATTGATGCCGCCAGAGCATTGAATAAGTAGTTATTGATTTTTATCGATTTTTCCTTAGTAACACAAAACATTTTCATTTCTTTTTGGAAGGACTACTAAAAATTACTATGGTTTACACATTCGTTAGAACCATGCAATACAGCAGAAATTTAATGTTGTAGTTGTTGTAATTTAGAACCATTAGGCGGATGTCAATGGTTCGACTTCACCTTCGTGAATGCTCTCTAAAATAATTATTTCGATTTAGAAGTAAGAACTATTTTTCTAAAAAAAATTAATAACTTAAAAATTGTTGTCGATAAGCAATACAATACATTATCATAAGACAATATTGATAATATTTAATTCTGAAAAACAGTAGGAAGTTATTATTGCGTTTAGAAAAGAAAGATTTTTCCGGATGAGGTATGATGATTTGATATGCACCGAGTACGGAAATATCTGTTTTCTAACAAGTAGCACACAATATTTGTTTGCATACTTCCTTGGAACTAATTAAAATAGTTTCTTAAAGTGAAATTTGATTAACCCTGAATGTTACTAAAAGTTTAAAATCAAGTATTTATTCCTTCATTGAAAAAAACAAACGCTTAAATCAGCCTAACATTCTATTGAAATAAGTTAATTAAGTCATCGAAAACGAAATAATATTTTAAGTATAATGAAAACAGCAATGGAAACTAAAAAAAATCTACTGCCCCAAAAATCAAAACATAAATTGTACAATTGTTTTGAAAATATCTTCTGATAAAAGACTGCAAAGAAGAGTTCTGATCGATGATAAAATGTTATGTTCGAATACTTTATTGAAAAGTGTATCAGTAAGATATTAAAGTTTTCCACATTGTATTTGGGCAACGTATACGATGTTAACAACTGTACTGTAGATTACGAATATTTTTATGCAGAAATGCGATCCGTTTCTATATGATTTTTAATTAATGATTCTGTATTCTATTGCATCCAGAATACGAAAAACTAAATTTACTTTCTAGAAGAAACAATAAAAAGAACTTTCGATGCTTACTGAAAAACCCGGTTTTCACGGCAAAACCCGGTTTTTAGACGGTTTTGTAAAAATCAATTTTACCCGATTTACAAGCCCTAGTGGCAACTTAGTAGCAATAACGGTAATCAATCTGTACCTAGCCTATATAATTTTACAAGGGTCCATACAGGTCAAAATGTTTTTCGTTAAAACAATAATCACTCAGTTAGAGCTGCTTATAAATTGGAAAATCAGTCATATATTTTAATTAATTATTATATAAATTATAATTGATTAAATTAAGTATTCAAAAGAAACTCAACCAGGAAATGGATTGCATTATTAAAACTTAAAACAAATACAAAGGGAGACGCCTGTGCTCCTAAATAGAGCATCAACGGCAGAAAAATTATTTAACAACATTCTTTGCAGTTTTGGTTTGATCTTTTTGTTTGTCACCGTTCAAAGGATTCGTTAGTTGAATCAATATCTGAGTTACCGCGTTTGAGTACCTTAATTCCTGAACAATTCGATAGTATTATATGGAAAATATTTAATCAGATACATAATATATTTTGCTGCTGTCTTAGTAAAATCTTTGAGAAGTATATTTTGCGTTTCCAAATATATATTTCAATTTGACTAAATCGCTTGAAGGTAAACATAACACATTTAGCACATATAAAATTTTTTGAGGTTATTAATTCAAACAAATTTTGTGTTAAATAAAAACAGCTGCAAACAATAAAATTTTAAAGAGAGTTCGTAATTCAGTATGTATGTCATCCGGTCGATAGAGCACACACAATTACTCTTTGCACGCATTCTAGTTCTTTTAATAATATGTATATAATTCCATAGCTCAGTTTTGATTATTGTAAAAATACAAAAAAAGATAATTACAAAATAAAATTAAAATCTGTTTTTGTGGATTACAAAATAATCTGAATAATCAAACATTTCATCAAAATGTAATTATAAAATATGAAGGGGCTGAAATCTCACAGCTCTGAGATATCAAGACTTCGGTTTTGGTTAAGGATTTTGATATAGTTTTCGGCATAAAACTTTTATGAGGACATTGTTTTTAGTTATCGGCAGCGATGTACATCAAACATAATTCTTTGTTAAAGTACATGTATTTTTTTATCTCTGTTTAGAAATTTATTACAAAACTAACACGAAACATTAATCCGTCGCCGTAAAATTATAACAGATCGAAAATTAACATAATTTAGTGAAAAGATGATACAAACAGCAAACTACTCAAAAACCTCTCCATTTAGCGTTCCGAGAAAATATTACAAAATCACAAATTCGTATTTCTTTCAAAATTCCAAAAATATTGCTAAATTTTTCTTTTCCAAATAATTGGCTAAAAAAATAAATGAAATCATTTTTTTTACACACTTGACAATATTTTTTTGACAAACTTTTAATGCAATAAAATTCTCAATAATAATAATAAAATTTCACGTCTACAAATAATTAATTTTATATTTTTACAAAAAATTGGGTAAAATAATAAATAAAAAAAATCTTTCTTTTGACACACTTGACAACATTTTTTTGATAAACTTATTATGCCATGATTCTCAATAATAATAATAAAATTTCATGTCATATACATATAATTAATTTTAGTTTTTTTTAAATATCCTGTAAAATAATAAATAAAAATCTTTCTTTTGACACACTTGACAACATTTTTTTGACAAACTTCTAATGCAATAATCTAATTTTTGATTTCACATATCAATCCCGACCATCAAGATTTTTCCACATTCTGTGTTCCTACTCATTATCACTTAAAATGAACGTTTTCTAAGCAAAAAATATGCATATTTCCTTGTTGTGACAAACTTGACGATTTTTTCGACACACTTCCGGTATAGTTATCGAGCACCTTTCAGCTCTTACTATGGAGTGAACCTGTTTTGAGCAACCAAAATTTTTAAAAACGCTTCAGCCGTTTTCTAGATTTCGTCGGTTGTGACGGCCAGCGGGCCGGCAGACACACTTACATTATTTTTGTTTGCCTTTTTAGAATCAGTAGGTCGTAAAACGTCGAGAAATGCCAAAAAGTGGGGATAAGAATTTCACTTTTGGCTCATAAATGTTATGAGGTAAAAAGAAATTTATAAAAGAATACAGGAACAAAACTAAAACTTGGTTGACAAAAATCCTAGTAAGAGTGGCATATATCTTGATCCTCGTGGCGCAGTGTGTTCCTTAACGATTAAAGCCCGCATTTAAATTTATTTGTGAAGTCTGACCAAGCAATAGCATCCATCATCAAAGAATATACCATAACTAAGATGTGGTATGTGACATATCACGTTTACTCATATCTATAGCACGGACTAGAGTACGGGTTTGTCTCCCGTAGATCAAAGATCAAAAATTAAAAATAATGCAAACGGGTTATTCACAATAAAGAAAATTTATAAGCGCTGTTAAAAATTTCTAAGATTAATATGTGAATAACAATTAACAGGCGAAGGCACCAAACAAACTATCAAAACACAATGTTTATGGTGCTGCTTGACTTGGTGCTCGATCGTTTATCGAAACTTAAACATGAACTAACCCTTAGTCCTTACACAAAGTTTTTTGAAGAAAAACTATGTATTTGAAATTTCATTAAAAACTCTAAAGTTGAAAACACTTATATATCTATATCGTATTCAATTCAGTCTTAAAATCCAAATGAAAAATATGGAGGGGCTGAAATCTTACAGCTCTGAGATATCAAGACTTCGGTTTTAATTAAGGATTTTGATATAGTTTTCGCCATAAAACTTTTATGAGGACATTGTTTATAGTTTTGGGCAGCGATGTATATCAAACATAACTCTTTGTAAAAGTACATGTATTTTTTATCTCTGTTTAGAAATTTATTACAAAACTAACACGAAACATCAATACGTTGCCGGAAAATCATAACAGATCACAAATTAACATAATTTAGTGAAAAGATGATACAATCAGCAAACTACTCAAAAACCTCTCTATTTAATAGAAAATATTACAAAATCACAAATTCATATTTCTTTCAAAATTCCAAAAATATTGTGAAAATTAAATAAAATCAAACTTATTTCAAAATTCTAAAAATATTCCAAAAACTATTACAAAATCAAAGATTAAACTTTTTTCAAAAATTCTGAAAATATTGCAAAAATTATAAAAAATCAAAAATTGAACTTTTTTTCAAAATTCTAAAAATATTCCAAAAATTAGAATAAAATCAAATATTTAAACTTTTTCTAAATTCTAATAATATTCCAAAAATCTTTAAGAATTCAAAAATTCATACTTTTTCCAAAATATTTTTAGAATTTTTGCAATAATTGCAAAAATTATAACAATATCAAAAATTGAATCCTTTTTCAAAATTCCAAAAATATTGCAAAAATTATTACAAAATCAAAAATACAAACTTTTTTCAAAATTCCAAAAATATTTCAAAAACTATAACCAATTCAAAAATTTCCATGTCACATTTACTTCATACAACAGCTAAAAAAAAATTGGCTAAGAAAATAAATGAAATCATTTTTTGACACACTTGACAATATTTTTTTGACAAACTTCTAATGCAATAATCTAATTTTTGATCTCACATACCAATCCCGACCATCAAGATTTTTCCACATTCTTTGTTCCTACTCATTATCACTTAAAATGAACGTTTTCTAAGCAAAAAATATGCATATTGCCTTGTTTTGACACTTGACATTATTTTTTTGACAAACTTATAATGCCATAATTCTCTATAAGAATAATAAAATTTCATGTCATAAATGTCATGTCACAAATAATTAATTTTATTTTTTCCAAAAAATTGGGTAATAAGTAAATAAACCAAAGTAAAATTTTTCTTTTGACACACTTGACAACATTTTTTGCACAAACTTATAATGCCATAATTCTGAATAATAACAATAAAATTTCATGTCATACAAATAATTAATTTTATTTTTTTCCAAAAAATTGTGTCGACGATTGACGATATTTTCGACACTAACACACAACTAACACGAAACATCAATACGTTGCCGGAAAATCATAACAGATCACAAATTAACATAATTTAGTGAAAAGATGATACAATCAGCAAACTACTCAAAAACCTCTCTATTTAATAGAAAATATTACAAAATCACAAATTCATATTTCTTTCAAAATTCCAAAAATATTGTGAAAATTAAATAAAATCAAACTTATTTCAAAATTCTAAAAATATTCCAAAAACTATTACAAAATCAAAGATTAAACTTTTTTCAAAAATTCTGAAAATATTGCAAAAATTATAAAAAATCAAAAATTGAACTTTTTTTCAAAATTCTAAAAATATTCCAAAAATTAGAATAAAATCAAATATTTAAACTTTTTCTAAATTCTAATAATATTCCAAAAATCTTTAAGAATTCAAAAATTCATACTTTTTCCAAAATATTTTTAGAATTTTTGCAATAATTGCAAAAATTATAACAATATCAAAAATTGAATCCTTTTTCAAAATTCCAAAAATATTGCAAAAATTATTACAAAATCAAAAATACAAACTTTTTTCAAAATTCCAAAAATATTTCAAAAACTATAACCAATTCAAAAATTTCCATGTCACATTTACTTCATACAACAGCTAAAAAAAAATTGGCTAAGAAAATAAATGAAATCATTTTTTGACACACTTGACAATATTTTTTTGACAAACTTCTAATGCAATAATCTAATTTTTGATCTCACATACCAATCCCGACCATCAAGATTTTTCCACATTCTTTGTTCCTACTCATTATCACTTAAAATGAACGTTTTCTAAGCAAAAAATATGCATATTGCCTTGTTTTGACACTTGACATTATTTTTTTGACAAACTTATAATGCCATAATTCTCTATAAGAATAATAAAATTTCATGTCATAAATGTCATGTCACAAATAATTAATTTTATTTTTTCCAAAAAATTGGGTAATAAGTAAATAAACCAAAGTAAAATTTTTCTTTTGACACACTTGACAACATTTTTTGCACAAACTTATAATGCCATAATTCTGAATAATAACAATAAAATTTCATGTCATACAAATAATTAATTTTATTTTTTTCCAAAAAATTGTGTCGACGATTGACGATATTTTCGACACACTTCAGGTATAGTTCTCGAACACATCGTCCTCTCGGCTCTTCCCATTGAGTAAATCTATTTTTAGAAAAAAAAAATTTTGTAATCTGTCCAGCGATTTTCTGAATTTCGTCGGTTGTGACGGACGGACGGCAGATAGGCATACATTTTTGCTTTTTTAGAATCAGTAGGTCCTAAAACGTCGAGAAATGCCAAAAAAGTGAGGGTAAGAATTTCACTTTTGGCTCATACATTCAATAAATAAACAATATTTAAATTTTAATTTTAACATCGTATGTCCCCTTTACATGGCTTATGTAAAACCCTTTACAACATAATATTTTGTGGTATTCAATAAAAAAAATTGCTCCTTAAATCGATTTTCTAAGTAATAATATATCAAATAAAAAATTATATTTTATAAACGACATCAAAAATTTGCAACCCCTGTAACATTTAGAAGAGGAACACTTTGTCTGTCACTTTAGATAAACATTATAGTATTCCATAGCTTAGATACTGTCTAAAATTTACATATCTTGTATATTTAATGGTTACACTGAAAGAAAGCAATTGGAAAGAAAGCCGGTTTTGTGCCAACAGAATGTTCCCGGGCACTATGACTCCAAATTCGAGTATGTTGCCATTAATAACAAAATAATAATAATAAAAAACAACAATCGATTTTGACGTCAATCTAACCGAAAACTTGCAGTTGACATAAAAGAGGTTATAATGACCGATTTTTTCTACCAATGCAAACGTAAGGGAGACAATACTAGAAAAAGTAATATATGAGCAATTTCACGAAGATTCAACATCGTTTTGAATTGACCCCTTTTAATTTTGATTATTTTTTGTTTATAGATAGTCTTTCATACACAAAAAATACAAGTTCTCTTAGAATTTTTTTTTCGAGCAGGGTCGTCACAGGGTGCCCCTAAATTTTTTGTTATTTTGTGATGTGAGTGCATTTTGACGAGCGATTGTAGAAAAACTACTCAATCGATTTTCATAAATGATATGTCGTTGAATAGGTATTAGAACAAAGTATTTATAAATGTACACTGTTATGTTTTTGAAATAATTTTTAACGGTGTAAAATAAGAAAAAAAAACGGTGTAATTGAACAAAAGATGGCGCTACACCTTTTTTTTTTTTTTAAAGTAAATTGAAGCTTATTTTATATCTAACTACTTATGAAAGTTTAGGACTAGGTAGTGATATTTTTGTTTTAAAGATAAAATTCGTTGTGCATATGACTGTCGGGAATCAGTTTTTTTTGTTCTGAAGGAAATTATAAAAATGGCGTTATAAGCTAAGAGATTTTTTTTTATGTTAAATATCAAATATTTTATTATTAAATGAACTTTTTAAAATATTATAAAAATTATATATGTAGTACAATAAATAAAATAAATACAATTGTTAAAAATGATTTACTTATTTTACAAATAGAAGATTCTTTTGAATAGGGAAACACTTCTGCAATTATTTTCTTTGTATTAGATAGCATAAAAAAATGAAATGTTTATTTATCACTTTTAGTAATCACTTGGCACTCTTATAAAAAATAATTTCACAGTATCGACTGCAAACAAAAAAGCCGTATAAATAACTAAATCTATTTAGGAACTTTTGACTGGAGAAGCATTATGTTCGTATTATGTTATTATGGAATCATAAAGTAAAAGATTGTATTTTAATATTAATTTACAAATATTTTATTATTGAATAAACTTTTTAAAATATCATACAAATTATATATGTAGGTTAAAGAAAATAAATATAGTTATTAAAAATTATTTACTTATTTTACATTCAAAAGTTTCTTTTGAGTTGGAAAACATTTTTGCAATTATTGTCTTAGTATTTAATGGTACAAAAGAATGAAATTTTTGAGTTCCACTTATAGTAATCGCATTTTTATATTGATTTTGTGATTTTTCTTTTGTTAATTGATATTCATTTTTATCGGCGTATCCAAAGTTCATGGTAGATTCCCATTTTAAAGCCCATTCGAAAAGTTTTTTTGGTGTATCAATAATATCTCTGCTCCCCATACTATAACGGTGTGCAGCACGCTTCAGTGTACCAACAATCCCATCGCATGGTCCCTTGCCATGGCTGGTAGCATGAAAATGCCATTCTGCATCAACCTTAAAGTCTTTTTTATGGTGGCATAAGTTAATTAGGTTATGCTTATTTTTGTATTGAGAAGGTGCCCAGTTGGTGTTATAAATTATTTTCGTAATATTAGAATTTATATGCGTTCTGATGAATTCAATAAGTTTTGTAATGAAAAGATGAACTGTAGTACTGTTGTGATCGTTTATATCCGAAATGAGTATAAAACTTCGGTGCTACTATATTCACTTGCGGCACTTTTAAAATAAATGACAAATGGATGAATAGTAGTTTTTGAATTATTATAATGATAACGTTGAGCCAAATCCTGAATTATGAAGGCGTAGTTTTCTGAAAAATCCCTTTGAACGAAGCACTCTCCTGGTTCTAATTTTTTTTTCTTTCCTCGATGAATGTAGATTGCTGTTTTGCTATAAAGTTGTGTAGTATCAAAATTTGTAAACGGTAAACGAATTTTTTCATAAATTCTTCTACAGTTTCTATTAAAGTACCCAAATTGCATCGATCAGTGGTATTCCATTGTTGATATTTGACTTGAAGGATTCCTTTCAACCTCAGAATCATTTTGTAATCTTTCTTCCAGTTGTTGAAGTTTTTTTGAACATTAATTGCACTTCAAAGTATGACAATCTTCTGTTAATCCACCACATGAAACAAAGTCAATTAATGTTTTATAATTCTGGAAAGCAGCATCAGTAATCATTGGTGTAACTAAGAAATTGTTCTAGGGTGGGCCTGGCCCCAGGGATGGTTAAAAAGCCGGCTTTTTTCATTTTGACCACTCCAGGTGGATAAAATCCGGTTTTATCCGTATAATATTAAAAAAGCCGGTTAATTAGTTTTTGCATAAAAAAAAATTTTGTTTTGTCATATTCGAAAAGCACACAGCGCCATTCATATAGTTTTTTATCCTCAAATAAATTAGATCTTTCTCTAGAGTATAGATAATCTATCTTTTTAATTTCACAACAAGTTAGTATATTTGAGATCAAAATGTATCTGTTTGTCATAATCACTTCCTGAGAAAGCACAATAAGAAAAAACAAACATTTCTTTCATCTTTTGGATAATAAAATTGTATGAATTACTTTTATCCAGCTAAAATCTATGATAAAATGAAATAGCCACCTGGATATAAAATCCAGGGGATAAAACCGGTTAGGAGAGATCGCTGCCATCCCTGCCTGGCCCCGTTGTATTGATGAGTAAAATAATAAAAAATTCCCGTTTTTCTTTCTGTTTTTATACATAATGGGGATTTGAGGATAATTTATATTTTTTTTACTAGAGTGCAATTGCAATGTGTTATTTAAGTTATTTAGACATATATTTGGGTAAATAATAATCTTTTAAATTATAAAAAAATATGGTTAACCCGTTCGAGCACAATTTAATTTTAAACTTTCCTTGTGCCTAAATTTTTTAACAAATTTCGTGCCACCCGGTGCTAAAACAAAGGAAAAATAAAATCACGTATTGCGTCAACTGATTTATTGTCAAGCCTATTACTTAATTTGGATATAATATTTCCAGAGGCTGAAATAGCCCGTTCCGATTCCACAATTGTTGGTGGAATGGTCAAACAATTATTATACATTCGTTGCAAATAAGGTTCTCAATGTCCTATGACCACTTTTCTGAAATATTTTCATTTCGCTTCCATTTGCGGTGACCAGTTTAATATTTTATGTACTTGTATTCTGACCAAAATGGTTTTAATAAAGGCATTACGCTTGACTTAATACGGCGTTGCATTTTATTTTTACAAATTGTTTTCCTCTAGTAAATCGACCGGAACCACATCCTCAGATGCACTGTCGTTGAAATCTGTGCTTGATTATCCAGCAGTGTGAGAAGCTCAATCATCCGTTTAACATCCCTTGTCTGCTGCTCCATGTAACGTTAAATATAATCGTTAAAACAAACTTTAATACGGCTTCGACTTAGGATGGTAAATTTGTTTGATATACCATCGAAAAAAGAAACTTTTCCAATCTAGAAATATTTTAATATTTTAGATGTTTCGGTTTTCGGTTTCATTGAGGCATTAGTCAATCTACAAGCTAATGGGTTGCTTTGATTTTCTAGTTTACTCAGTACAAGCTAAAGAAATGCAATATTTTTATTAAAAAATATACAGCACGAAAACTAAATTTGGGTTAATATTTCAAATGCTAGTCTTTTTCAAGGGTTAAAGCCCGCATATATATAGAAATATATGAAAGTTTATTACTTCGAGAAAGCAATAACGTGACATCATCAAGACAAATTTGATAACTAAGATTTAGGATACTACCGTTGACTATATAGAGTTCAACCGCCCTAAGGACTCATCTTCGCTAGTGAAAACTCACAGCTATTGCCACCAACATAGAAAACCTCACCTCATAATGCCAATAACAGCGGCTGCAGCTACATTCTGACTGTGAAGCGGTGAAGTGATAAGTTTTTAATGAAAAGTTTACAAATCAACAAAAACTGATCTCTCCATGCAAACCTAATATAACTTACTTTTTAACAGGATATCGTGTTTTCATCGATCAAACTCGGCCAATATTTCTGACTCAAAATGTAATGAAAACTAAAATAATGAATAACCAAAATGTTATTCAAATCGAAAACATTGAATACGAAGCGGTTGAAGATTACGTATATTTGGGCGAAGTGCAATCTTTTAAAAACAGACAAGAAAAACAAATCGATGACCGAATATCAAAAGCATGGCGTTTGTTCGTTTTAGAGTTTAAAGAAGTTTTTCAAAAGTCAACTTCCAATTTACCACCAAAAGAAGATTATATGACTCTTGTATCCTTCCCGTGTTCAATTATGGCTCTCAAACATGGGTTTTAACTGAAGATGATAAGAACAAACTAGCTATTGCTCAGAAGAATATGGAGAGATCTATGCTGAAGATAAGAATATCAGACAAAATAAGCAATCAGAAGATCCGAAGGAAAACCAAAGTGAAAGACGTTGTATCTACCACGAATGAATTGAAATGGAACTGGGCTGGCCATGTTGCAAGGTATCCTCCATACCGAATACCATCAATTATAGAGGTTTGGACACCAACAAGCAAGAAAAGTAGAGGTCAACCTAGAAGAAGATGGAAGGACAGCATTGTTCAACATGCGATCTGTTTTTGGCGACGAAAAGCGAAAAATCGAGTAAAATGGAAATCTTTGAGAACTTCATCTTTGGGATATTCAGTATGGAATTGTTAATGGAGTAATAAATAAATAAATAAATAAATAAATATGGCAATCCCGTAATCCCAAAATTTGCTCCCTACTACACTTTTGACAACATTTTTGGTTTGGAGAATGGACCTCTGTCGCCTAACCCTCACGAGAAATGACAAACTTTTTAAAGTTGAAATTTACTTATTAATTTGAAACGAAGATCAATGGTATGAACTGTAAGTTTTTTAAAATTGTCAAAATCTAGTTCGATTTGATTGATTCCAATACTATAATGGTAGATGGTTTTTCTATCGCAGTGATCATATATCACAACCATCAATTCTCTTTTGAAATAATTATAAAATGTGATTTACTTGATTAAAAAATACAATTTCATTTTCTCTAACAGACATATATGTTTCATTAATTTCATTTTCTAGGGGGGGCCAAAATTCGTCTAGGGAGGCCGGGCCCTCTGGGCCCCTACCTAGTTACGCCTATGTCAGTAATCCAAAACATCTTAGAGTATTGAATCATTAGTTTTATATTTTGATGTATGGTACACACGAACACATTATGAACTCCTTGGGATAATTTTATACATTCTTGTGGTCGAAGGGACGTGAATTTAGTAAATCCTATTTTCACATCAAGAAACTTATTTTTAAACTCCACATAAGCTTCATTTAATGTACATAGCAATAAGCGCTTTTGTTGATTTTTGTGCCATTTTTATAATTTTCCTTCAGAACAAAAAAAACTGATTCCCGACAGTCATATGCACAACGAATTTTATCTTTAAAACAAAAAATATCACTAGTAATATCACTAAACTTTCACAAGTAGTTAGATATAAAATAAGCTTCAATTTAGTTTAAAAAGAAAAGGTGTAGCGCCATCTTTTGTTCAATTACACCGTTTTTTTCTTATGTTACACCGTTAAAAATTATTTCAAAAAATTAACAGTGTACATTTTTAAAAACTTTGTTCTAATACCTATTCAACGACATATCATTTATGAAAATCGATTGAGTAGTTTTTCTACAATCGCTCGTCAAAATGCACTCACATAAGTGCCGTTACTACGGTATGGACCGGCGGCCCGCCCTAAAAAACTCATAAAAATATGAAAATGAACACTTCAAATAATAAATTTTAAAAAAAGAACAATGCAGTTTTTTATATTGGCGCCATGCCAATTTCAAAAATTCATTTTAAATAATCACAAAAAGACAATCCATCGGAAAATCTTTGATTATTTAATATATTAGAAAATATTTCCCGTTATTTCTACTTATTATTCAAAAGAATTTAATTACTATGTTTCCAAACATAGAACGAGCATTCAGAATTTTTTTAACCATTAAGGTCATTAATTGTTCAGGAGAACGGTCTTTTTAGACGATGAAATACATAAAAAATGATTTGCGGAACAGCATGTCGCTGGAGTGACTCAATTCCCTTGCGTTGATGTGCATAGAATGTGTTTTATTAAAATCTATATAAAATTTGAAGATGTTGTAGATAAAATTGTTGACAAAAAAGTGAGAAGAAAAAATATTTAAATAAAACAAACATTATAATAAACCTCAAAAACCCGTGAGTAATTATGCTTTTAAATTTAATTTATTGTTAATTTTCGAAAAGGCCCCCTAGAAATATTGGGCCAGGGGCACCCAAATACATTGGGACGGCACTGACTCACATCACAAAATAACAAAAAATTGAGGGCACCCTGTGAAGACCCCTGGTCGGAAAAAAAATTCTAAGAGAACTTGTATTTTTTGTTTATGAAAGACTATCTATAAACAAAAAATAATCAAAATTAAAAGGGGTCAAGTCAAAATTTTCCAAAAATTTGCTGAACTTGCGTGAAATTGCTCATACGGTTACTTCTAAAATTGTGAATAAAATGAAGGTTAAGTTGGTATACATTACTCGTATATGACAGCGACAATCACTGCATATATGTAAATATCATTGCACATATGTAAATAAATTAGAAGAATGTAAATTCTGTAACTTCTCAGTAAAAAAAGTCAAGGTATTGATAGGAGAAACAAGAAATGTTTTGTTCGTGGAGTGATTATTGTTGCATGATAATAATTAAATGTTATTTATCCACGACTGCTATTAAATACATATATGCATTCTATGTGTGTGTCTTTCATTGTAATGTTATACGTTCTCTAAACTGTTGTAGAAATATCCCCCTAACAAAATCAAATCTTAACATGTTTTGGTATGGTAATGTCAAAAGGTTGGAATGAGAATAATATCTTATATATATAAAAATCACGTATCTGGACAAACATCGCCGCGATGAACTCCCCAAAAACGTAACCAATCTTCATGAAATTTTGAACAGTGTGTGTATAATGGTCCAACTTGAGAGATAGGATAGTTTTTATATCGATTAAAGGCTTAAATATTTTTTAGTTGCGATTTAAATGTTAAATGTGTGTGGTTCATAAGATATCTTTCAGATGACGGCGTAAATTAGTTTATTGCCAACATTTCTTTATCGACTTTTTAATCCCCGGGTAGGAGCTGCCAATATAAAACAACGAACCAATATTGGCAAGCCAAGACTTGGCTAGTTAACTTTGGTTTCCATCTGTGCCAGTTGTAAATGCCTAGACTGAACCAAGATTCAGTTTATTATGTTACGCAGTATTCACTAGTCTAATGTAGTGTAAACATGTGCAAGCCATATTAAGTTTTTCTCTAATTTTATATATGTTACTCTTTCCACAACTTCTTTCCACACATTTAAAGGAGGTCTGGAAAAAAATTGGTTTGGTAGACCTGGCCCAAGTCTTATTTGCCAGACTTGGCCCAAGCCTGGTTTGTCAGACTTGGACCAAGCCTGGTTTGTTAGACTTGGCCCAAGGACATCAGTCCACACCTGGCCAAAGCTTGGGTTGTTTGCAAATATTAAGTCTGGCCCAAACCCCAAAAGCTGTGGTGTAGGCTGGGCCCTGGTCTGGCCATTTAGCCTCTTATTACCCGGGTATTGTAATGGAATGTCCTTATATATTGTAAATTTGTTGGTTACAGTCCATCATTGCACTGATGAAGGCCTTCTATACATTGATCTTAAAAATATAAAAATGCGGAAATTATATAACGATTACAATAAATTTATTTCAACATTGGACCAAGCTTGGCCCAAAACTAAATATAGTAAATTCGATGGATTTTACCGCTGGTACTTGGCGAATATAGTAGTCAAATGATAAACTTAGCAAATATAGTAGTCAAATGATAAACTTGGCAAACTTGGCAAAAATAGTAGTCAAATGATAAACTTATTTATTTATTTTAACCATTGGCTTAGTATGACAAAGTGTATCAAACTAAGACTTGTCCATGCCTTGATAATCATTTCTTAGTTTTCCAAGCTTGGGCCAAGTTTGGCCCAAGCTTGGAACATTCGCTAAGCCTTGGTATTTCTAACCTGGGATATATATTAATTTTTAAGAAGGTTACGAAGATTACTTTGATTAATTCATATTCAAATATTTTGAATATTCCAAAAAGCATAAAACTGAAAAAAGTGGATCCTCTTCTCTTCAGAATTTGCTGCATGTATTATCTGTAAAGCTTGTGGAAAAATTAAAAAATAAAAGTGCTATTTTGAGATATGAGTTATTCAGTAAAAAGTTGTCAGCGCACCACAACACATAATACAGTATAAATCCAATAATTTTTCAACTAGGGTTTTTTCGGTTAAATAACTATTTCTACAAACTTGCAGCAATTTATAACGACTGTATGAAATTTGTGAGAGTTATTAATAAAATACTGACACCATCCCGAAAAATCTTAAAATACGGAGTTTCAGAACCAAAAAATATCCTGAATTTCTTTTATTTTCGTCAATACCAATTTCGTTAATATACCAATCATATGCAAGACTTAGGTATTTTTAAAAAAATAAACTATGAAACATAAATGGACATGTTGGGACAAAAGAAAGTCCAAAAGCAATATTCAAAAAATCGTAGAAAAAATCTTTTTAAATCCTAAAGTTGACTACTATCATTAAAACTTGTAAAAACAATAAATTTAAATTGCTTTTTTGAGATGTGAGCTTTTCAGTAAAAGGGTGCCAGCGCGCTACACAGCGGAAATGAGATTAATTATTACTTTCAAACTTACCTATTTGGTAAAACAACTATGTCTACCCCTAGATTTTAAAAATGTATATCAATTCAATAAAATTTTTAAAAGTTAATAACAAAACTCTAATACCATACCGAAAAACCGTGAAAAATGATTATAAATTCATACCCACATTACTCCATCCCAGAGCAATAAAAAATCCTGCATTTTGTTTTTTTTCATACATACCAAAATTTGATATTTAAAAAATATATAAATTAACAAATAAGTGTACATTTTCAAAGGAATGGTCAATGTACGATATACTATTGTCTCAATACTTAAGTTTTCATTAAAGAAAATAAACAATAATTGTTAAAACTCGATTTCAAGTTTGAGCCAAAGTTGGCACATGTGTGTTTGAATTTTTCGTTTAAATTTTTGATTTTCTTTGTTTTGGATTTAAAAAATAAAATACGGTTAAATTAAACGGGGAAACAATCAGACTCGTATGTTTATCGTTGTTGCAAATTCATGGTTATTTAAATTAGGTGTCTTTCGTTATGCAAATTTATAATTTCTTTTAAATAAATTATCAAACACAAAACATAAAAAAAAAATTCTTTTATGATTTATATTTTTCTTATTCTTCACAACATGATATCCCATTTAATTTGATTTGTGTGTCTGATACAATTCAAACCCTCGCTTAAATTTAATGAAATCTAGTGTAATTATTTCTAAGTACATATTTGATTGATATCAAAATCAGCCTCTATGTGGCTTTTGAGTTAACAAGTATTAAGATTTAGCTATGTTAATAAGATGTGGAAATTTGCTATGGCTTTATCTTCAAAATATATTTTTTTAACTTTTTATATGCCCTCTGTCAAGGGCAAAATCTTATGTGGAAATAAATTTTATACCTAAGTTCTTTTACACACAAAAAGAAATCGAAAAAGGAATACACAATTTTATTTAAAGAATTTTGTGAATTGAATTGAATTTTTGATCATCGACAAAAAATGATTGATTATATTGTATTTTTAGTTTACCAAATTTTTATCTTTACTTACTACAAAACACGCAACACACTGATCAATAATAATTCGGTTTTCGTTGTTGTGTTCAAGAATGAAAAAAGACAAACAATTTGTTGTGCATACTCTTTCTGTTTTCAAGTTTAAAGATGTGGAATAAACAAAATGTTTTTGTAACAGGTTCATTTTATAGCTTTGTAATATTGTACTATATAGTACTCTAAGTGACTATAAAGTACTCTAGAATGAAAGTTTTGGTTTTTATATTTTTTTTTTTTTTTTAATAAAATGTGATGTGTAGTAGGCATTACAATATGTGTCACAACAACACATAAAAACCTTTTAAGACCAAGATCCCACAACAACATGCGTTCTAAGGATGTTAATGGACGCAAATCTGTTTTTTTTTTACTATAGATAGATAGATTTCAAAACTATAGATAGATAGATTTCAAAACTATAGATTTAGATCCAAGAATGGTAGAAACACGATTGATTGGATGACCTTTTTTACAGTTAGGTGACAAATAAACATATTTGTTATTTTGTTTATGGAACATTCCGGATCAAAAGACGTTTAGAATAACGATCGATTTAATTTGCATATAAAATCGTGTAAATATAAGTTATTTTGAAAATTGTTTTTGTGAATAAACTTTTAAGTATTATTAAGGAGAAATATTTTGTGTATTATTTTGGATGCTGTGTTCATTTCATACTGATATTTTTTTAACTCAGTCGTTGGAGTTTTTGAGGCTGTTAAAAGAATAGTCGAGTTAGGAATATTGCTTTCTGTATTGTTTTCCTGTTCTTGTGGAACAATTAAGGTATTGAATACTTAAATAAACCTGGTGTTTTTGCTTACTAATCAGAAATCAGAAAGTTATTTGGGAATGGCGTTTATAGAATTGAGAGTAATGCCAATTCGAAGTAAGGTTGGAAAAACGTAACTATACAATAGGGGAAATAAAAATAAAGTAGGTTGCAAAATAAAATTTGCAGAAGTAAAAAAAACGCATTGTCTGTCTCATGAATTATAAATCCCAGATATAAAGACACGTTTTTCGAGCAAGCAATGGCGTACCATTCAACCTTAGAGCAAGCAATAGAGCGCCATAAAAAAAACCCATAGCTTAAATATAGGCTGCTATCATCATTGCTAGTGAAATCTCACTGCTGTTGTCAGTTGTATATGTAAAATCTCAGGCTAACTCATGTGCTAGTAGGAGGGATTGTAGTACGTAGCGTTATCACACTCAGAGAGCAAATAAAATAATTACAAATCAACAAAAATGATCATTTTATCTCGTTATGTGTAAATTGGACCAGGTCGTGTGACAATTCCACTAAATCAGATGCCTCTTTTTGTGTACAATGATGTGTGCGATTTTTACTGTTAAATTATTCTGGTGTCTGAAATTAAATGTCAGGGTGTCTGAAATTTTAGCTAGCTCCAATATTTATGAATGTTCTTTTAAAGCGAAGCATTCGCGTTGCTATTACACATTTGCTGTAACCTGTTCAATTGTACTATAAAAATCGCATTTACTGTACATTTTATCATTGTATAATTTATTTTATTCTCTTCCACTTAATTATATCAGCTTTATTTGTATGTTTTTTCGATAATAATAGTATGTATTATTGTATTGTTTTCTAACCTATAGCCTAATGAACTTAACCTATTGTCTAATGAAAATTTTCCTATAAAAAAATTATCATTATTCAATTGGTATGATTCCAATTGTTCAAATTGTTTTGATTTCATTAAAATTATTTTCAAATTATAATCACAATTGCTTTCATAAGTTTGGTTCAAAAATCAAATTTTAACTTAAATTCTCTTATTTCGTTTAGTTGAAGTTGGTTGATTGTATAAGATGGGGTATTATTATCAACAGGGGTTTTTTAATAAGAAATTTGATTTATCAATTAAAACAATAAAAATTTATTGTTTTAATTGAAGAAAATGTTTTTATTTTTTATAATACACAATTCTTTGTCAGAGAATAAAGTATTGTAATCGATTCGTGAATAATGAATTTTATTCGCTCGCAAATTAAAATTCTCGCTCGTTCTTCGCTCAAATTTTAAACTTTTGCTTGAGAATAAACTATTTCATTATACACTCATTGATTAAACTACTATTATTAACATTTTTGTAAAACATATATTTTCTTTTAACTCTGTAAAACAAACACTAATTATTTTAAAAGTAGCATGAACAAGACGTACAAAATAAACTGGTTGTGTGTTTTTAATGGTACCTGCAAAATTAATAGTATTTTTAATAAATGCCAATTGTAGTGCGTTTGGTTGATCAAATATAAATAAATTGAAAAACAGAATAAAAACTGCTGTCGCGTCAATGTAATTTAAATTGTAAATCCTATGTAATTTAAATTGACTGTACACTATTTTATGAAAATCTTCCACAGTTTATTGCTTGTAGGTATCATCGTATAGCCCACGGTCAAACTACGAGCGTGCAATATAACTGTTTTTAAACTAATTCAAATAATATAGGCCTCATTTGAATCAAATGTTAACAGGAAAGTGTGACATAGGCTTTAAATGTTTTTAGTATGTTCAAAAATATAATGTCCTTTGATGGACAAAATTAATAAATTAAATACACCTAAGAGTAAAGGGAAAACTCCAACTGTAACTAAAAGTGTACTCAATGTTGACATTTGACAGCATTTCCATTTTTCTAGATGTATTACTAAGATTTTGTTTACTAGTCAAGAGACGAAACACTGTAATAAAACCGAATTAATTTGAATAAATTTTGCATTTTTATTTACTTTTTACCATCTTCTCAATGTCAAAAGGTGTTCAACAACCGTTTTAGAGAATAAATTTATTAATATGATCTAGAATCTAGATTTAGTAATTATCTGAACAAATTCACCCGATTCCACAAAAATCAAAGTTTGCGTTTAATCTCATATTTCTTTTTTAATCTTCAACGATTTCATACTTTATGAAAACATATAAGGCCACACAAATTGTGATATTAATTTTTTTTAACTCACCTGAAGCTTTTGTATTTACTTAAGATACTTACTGAAAACAAGTTTTCAGATAAAACATTATCAAATTTGTTTGTAAATAATTCGGGTAGCGTAGAAATTCAATTAATTAAATTTTTTGCTGATTTTCCTAAATTTGCTAATTTTCTAATACCTTATTTATAAAAGGTGTGTCAAAAATTTCTTTAAACACAAAACAAACACTTCAGTGTTTATTGGATAGATAATTTTCCAACGGATATTTATTGGATGTGTAAATTGATTAAGAAATACATAAACTTCAATTTTTATTAAACCTTGCATTAATATTTAATTTCAAGAGAGGTAACCGATAAATAAATAGTTTATATAGTTTGATTGATATTTATGAAAGAATTCCTAGAAGAAGTTAATTATATTAAATATTTAAGGAAAAATGTTTGGTCAATATAAAACTTTTAAATTCTTGTTATAAGCATGTTAAAATTCTAAAATTCAAAATAGCTATTTATGTACCTAGGGCGTTATGTAGGTTATTGCGCCCGGAAAGCGACGTAATCTAGACCGAGGGCCCACTGGCCCGACGGATGGATGTCGCTGGATGGGCGTAATACCCAGTAACGCTAGTGGTGCATACAAGATTTTATGCTTACGCAACTCGTGCGCACTAGTGAAAACTTTTTCAGTGCTTCAAATTCGGTTTATAAGTTTCACTACACTAGTGCAGTTATTCATGTTCGATTTACAAGTTTTATTGCTTATTTTAAGTTTTTTAAGTTCGGCTTACCAGTTTAGTACATAAAAACTAACAGAGTTTGCACTTTTTTCAACTGTCAAATAGAGTGAGTTTTTTGAGAAACTGCAAATTTTGTATTTAAATAATGATGCAAATAATGAATCAAAACCGAAAGTATCTTGTGGTAAATGAACTTTTAACAAGTTCAGATTCATCTGATGATGAAATGGAAGCAATTTGTGCAACTACATGGAAAAGCGGAACTTATGTAAAATTATTAACTTCGTAGAAGTAATAGAGGCTTTTGATAATATAGATTTATTTATTGAATTTATTCTGAATTTATATTGAATTTATTATTTATGAATTATTAATTTATTGAATTTAAAACATTTACAAATAACATATTTATTTACAAACATAGTTCAGACGAAAAAAGACCACTGAACTGCTAAATTGTAGTTTCATTGAATATTTTTTTTCAGTTGTAGTTTGTTTACACTGAGTTTTAAGTGGATCAGTTTTAGGTTTTTTTTTAAGTTTTATTCAAAATTCTACACTCATGCAATTTTTTAGCAACTAACACCAGAAAAGTGATGCAAATCGAATACGCCATTAATAAGCTAAAAACTAAGAAAGAATTTAATTTGTTAGTCTATATTGATATGCAAAAAAATACATATGTATCATAGTATAAGTATGCCAAGAAAATAACTATTTTGAAGTTTAAAATAAATATTTGTTGTTTCTACGTTGCTATGTAAACAAATTCTCCTAAATTTTGTAGCGTATGACAAAAACATTGTATGACGTTTAAAATAATTTGATAGTTTTGGAAAACTATATGAACATGCAATAACTAAAATGCTGCTAAACATTTTTAAACAAATGTAAAAATCTTTTTCTACTTCAAGCTACGAAAATGTCATTTTAATATATAGTAAAACCTATGTGAAAAGGAAACGTTTTCTAAGTAGTGACTGAAAATGTTTTCAGTCACTAGGACTGAAAGTAAATAAGTGTCGGTGGTCGCCTACAGGTGGTGGTTATTTAAAGGATTGAATATTTGAGATTGAATTTGATTTACTGTTTCTGTTGTTGTTTCGGTTGCTGTGTTTATTTCTGTCAATATCGCAGTATTTTGAAGGGATTGAATATTTTGAATATTTTGATCGAATCGAATCGAAACTAATCATTATACCAATAATTCATTAATTAAACTAATAAAGAGTGTGTTTTTTTTCTATATCGGAGAAATCGACCGATAAAATAAAATTTGTATCAGATATATCGTATAATTTTTTCCTCCGATAATTGTCAGATATAAAATACCAACTGTCAGATATAAAATATATTCTCTGAGTTCTCTCCGCCAAAAAAAATTGATTAAATAAATAAATAAATTTTATTAAAAAATTTATTTTTATTTGTTTTTAATTGAAACTTTACCTGCAATTTTTAAATTTATACTTTAAACGATGACTTCCAGTCGGTAATTACACTGGTAAAAATGCTATTATATTTTTTTTTTTTTTTTAATAAAATGTGTTGTGTAATAGGGTTTAGAATATGTGTCACAACAACACATAAATACCTTTTAGGACCTAGGTCTAGACCTGGGTCCCACAACAACTGGCGTTCTGAGGTGTAGATTAACGCTTTTTTTAAACGTCTGTGGGTTGAAGCCACCTGAGACTAAGTGTTCCGGCAAACTATTCCATTTGTACGCAGTTCGGACAAAGAAGTCTCTCTGCGATCTGCCAGTATGACAGCGCGGGATCTTTACCGTTTCACTGGTTGCGGCAGCCGATTGCCGAGTGGAACGGGGGTAAGAATAAGTTTGAGGCATGATGCCGCTGATTTCATCTGAGCACTGCTGATGACGATATTTGTAAAAAACAACGAGGTCAGCAACAGTGCGACGATGTTGTAGGGAATCAAGTTTTGATGTCAAAGTTCGATCACCTACAATTCGTATAGCTCGCTTTTGAACAGAGTCCAAGAGGGCCAAGATGGAAACAGAGGCAGCACCCCAAACTTGACAGCAGTACTCCATACAGGGACGAATATAGGACTTATAAACATGGAGCAATTGGTATGGAGTGAAAATTTTTTTGCATCTATTTAGGAGGCCGAGTTTTTTAGACGCGCTTTTTGCCATCGCCATTACATGATCGTTCCAGAGTAGGTCATTTGAAACTGTGACACCCAATAAACGAATGTTTTGACATTCACCTATTGGTTCATCACACATACTAAATAAAATATCTTTGGGGAACTCGGTCTTTAATCTGGAAACAATCAACAGCTGTGTTTTGGTGGAGTTGAAATTGACAAGGTTTTGGTCACCCCAGTCGGCGACTTTATTCAGGTCTTTGTTCACGTTTATGGCAGCGTCTCTCCGGGCAGGATTAATTCGTTCGTGCATTTTACCTTTTGAAGGAAGGGGCTCGAACGACTTGTGCAGAGTACTATCATCTGCAAAACTATTTATTGGGTTGCTGGTGATTTTCAACAATTCGTTGATATAAATCAAAAATAGGGTTGGGGACAATACTGAGCCTTGGGGTACACCAGCGTTAATTAGTTTAGACTCAGAAGAATATCCGTCTAAGGTTACCGAAATGTATCGGTCGGATAGAAAATTTTGAATCAGCTCCACAACATTGGGATGAAAACCGTACGCAACGAGCTTGTTGATTAAGTTGGCATGCCAGACTCGATCGAATGCCTTGGAGATGTCTCAAGCGATAACGTATGTTTCACCACCTTTATCAAGTATGCTGTTCCAACAATGCGCTACATAGTTTAATAGATCGGTAGTTGATCTTTTGTTTCGAAAACCGTATTGGCTGTCGGATATTAAATGATTTTCTTCCAGAAATTTTGAAATATGTGTATTAATATAATGCTCATAGACTTTGGATAGGACCGATAGTAAAGCTATTGGCCTACAATTTGAGATATCGGATTTTGGTCCCTTTTTGGGGACGGGCTGGACATTTGCCAACTTCCAGCACGAGGGAAATATACCAGATTTGTAGGATTGGTAGAATATTTTAGTTAAAGTTGGTGCAAGTTCTTTGGAAAAGGTTTTTAAAATAATGGGTGGAATATTGTCCAATTCCTGATGTTGATGTTTAACCCCTTTAAAAGTTTAGCGACTATTTTGGGTTTGAAGTGAAGTTCATTCATATTAACTCCTGAAGACTGGATTTGGGGTATTTCTTTAGGAGTTTCCAAAACAGTGGAGTTCAGAGCAAAGCGTTCAGCGAACAAGTTAGCTTTTCTTGCGGGATCATTGACGATTAAATCACCATCAATAATAGGGGGAATAGAAAATTTTGTACCAGAATTTAAAGAATTGATGGCACTGTAGAAACTCTTGTCAGAAACAGACATAGACGTAAGTTTTGAGGCTTTCGCTCTGTCAATTTCGGACTTTTCGTTTGAGATAATCTGATTAGATATTTTGTTGGCCTTTAGATATTGGGATCGATTAGTGGGAGTTTTGTTATGAATCCAAATATTAAATGATCTACGTTTGTTTCTAAGTGCCGTTTTGGCAGCTTTCGAATACAAGTATTTTTGTTTGGGTTTTACTATGGAGAAAGGGACAAATTTATTGATAGCAAATTGGATGGTTTCTGTAAAGTTTTGAGCAGAAACATTTACATTGTCAGTGTAAAAACAATGACGGTCGAAAGGGAAACCATGGAAAAATTTTTGAAGACCACTCTTATCCATTTTTGAGTAGTGAAATATTTTACGGGGTTTGGGAGCTGTAGTTTTAAGTAAATCAGTTTTGATAACTGCTGAGATTAAATAATGATCAGAATTTCCAATACTACCTTTCGCAACATCGACACTCGTAATATCTGGCATTGTGGTAAGATAGAGATCTAGTAGAAAACTATTATCACCGCCATTACGGGGAGTGAAAGTCGGGCTTTTAACAATTTGGAATAGGCCCTGAGACGCGGCAAAAATTTCTGCCAGTTTTCCACTATTGTCAACATCGTCGGTCGATTTGGAGAATTCCAACCATGATTTGTTGTGGACGTTGAAGTCACCGGTAACGATAACTTCACAATTAGGGGACTTTGCTCTAATCTCGTCCATAATTTTTGTCAGTATATTAAAAAAGTTTGGGTTACGTTTGTTGGGGGACCGGTATAAAGCTTTTGTAAAAAAAGTCATTTCTGGAAGACAAACCTTTAAAACCATTGTATTGAAGCCGTCACCGTGTAGTTCAAAATTTGGAAAGCGCGTGTACGCAACACTCTCATGAATGAATGCGCATACGCCCTGATGGAGTTTGAAAGCTGATTCGAGCCTATATTTGGAATTAAGTGATTCTATAAAGAGAAAATTTTCAGAAACTTGTGTTTCTGTAAGGAATAGAATGTTCGGTTTGTCGTGCTCAAGATGATGTTGCACGTGGTCATGGTTAGCGTTCAATCCGCAGATGTTTTGAACATGTATTTTAAAATTTTTTATTGATTCATATATGTTTTGTCCCTGCAAATTCCGTGGACATGCCGCTTTATGGGCGGGTGGATTGCGCAAATTTGCTTTACCACTTGCAGACTTATTTTTTTTCGGTTGTACTGCCATATATATATCAAAATGTTTATTTTATTTTTTTGTGTTTTATTTTAAAATGCATATCTAAGTAAAAAATCCTATCATACTACAAAATATGACATATGCCAATATTTCATGATAAGATGAAGAAATAATAACAAAATAATAAGTGAAAAACAAATTGTGAGAAATTTGCAGAAAACAAAACAAAACTAAATGCCAATAATCCAGCTGATGCAGCGCACCCCAGACGCACCGCCCACCACCTTAATCGAGGCACAAAGCCCACACATAACTACGTGTTGGTTCGATTCCTCGGAAGAGCTAATGAGCGGTACCGCTACGGAACGCTGCCCAGCTAAGACTGGAAGTGCTGCCGTTGACTAATTAAAGTTCGTCCGCCAGCACCCTAAGATATCATCTTGGCTAATGACATCTCCTGCCATTGCCAGTGGTATGTGATATCTCACGCTAACTCATATGTCAATGGCAGGGAGTGGAGTACGCAGGGTAGTCAGACCCGTAGATCAACATTGATCATAATCGATCAAAATCGATCCCTCCTGCGGCAAGTACATACAATCTTTTTTATTTTTTACACAGTCAAATTTAGATATGTCGTTTTGTAAGTTTTTAGTAGATGAATTTGTAAATATTATCATTTATATTTACAAGCGTGGAAAAAATAGTGTTTTCTACGCGTGGTAAAAACGTTTTTGCGTGACTGAACGGTTTGTCCACGAGACGCGATAGCGTCGAGACATTTTCACCACTTGTATATAAAAAAAAGAGACGTTTTCACCACTTGTATAAAAATCTACAATTTACTAGCTTAAATTGAATAAGAATTATTTTTATTTTGTAGAAAAAACTACAGTAAAAATAATTTTATTTAGTTTTTTAGCGTCTTAATAGCGGGCGTTATGAATTCATAATGCCCTCTCATAACGCCCCGGTTTTTATGAATGTGTTTATATATCGCGTATCGAAGACATTATAACAACTTTATATCATTGTGAAGCATAAATTAGTTTATTTTTCAGTTCTTAGTACTAGCACTGGGATATTATTTTTATTGCTTTGGAATATTTCTTTAAATTTTTGATCTACGGGTAACAACCTTACGTACAACCCTGCATTTAGTGCGGGATCAACTACTCAATAACTAAAATTAAGAGCAATTGTTGACTAATTAGAGTTCATCACCCAGCGCGTCTAAAATATCACGTTGGTTAGTGATATCTCATGGCCAGCGGTATGTTATATTTCAGGTTAAATCATATGTCAATGGCAGAGACTGAAGTACAAGGTGTTGCCCCATCCGCCCCCATCTGTAGATAGTATTAACAAAAAGTTTACAAATCAAATACAAATTGGTCAATCCATGCTTAAAAAAAAGTTAAATGACACATACCACTGGCAATAGCAGTAAGCATATCACTAAACAAGGTTATGTTTTATGGGTGTTGGCAGCTCAACTCTATTAAGTTGACGGTGTAGAACTACAAATATTAGTGAATGAGTATGCCTTGGTGGTGCCGCACTATTGCTTGCTCACAGAAACGAGCATCCATATAAATATCTATGTTAGCTTTAATAATCGAGGAAAACTGTGGGTCACACGAATGTCGGATTTCTGCTGGATTATTGACAAACCCTATTTCAATTTTCTTACTGTAGTTTTAACAAAATTTGTTTTTAAATCCTATTTTATTTTTATTGGCCGATTTTTATCATGAAATGTTAGCACATGAAAATAAAATAAAATTTTGATGCTTAGTGTATTGATTCCTTGGACTTACAAGGATTTTGTGGTACATATTGTAATGCCTACTACACAACACTTTGTATTAAAATTGGAAAAAAACTTTTTTTCAAAGCTTTTAAAACAAGAGTTTTAATGTTATTAAACATACTACGCCAAAAGCCTAAGGCAAACAGTGTAAATTTTACTTTGTATTAAAAGGAAAATTAAATTATAGCATATATAACCAATCAAATTAAAATTCAACTATAGCCGTAGTAAAAAAATCCATTTGCATTATATATATATTAGTAGGGTTAGCAGTCGCAAGTGAATCAGTTAGTTTGGCAATTTTTTGTATCGATACAAAGTGGATAAGTATCGATAAGTAATTCTGTGTTTGTCTAATGTAATAAGATAAATATAATATTTGAAAAGTAAATAGTGTTAATAGAGCTATATGTCCAAGTTTTAAAGAAGAAGTGATTAGGAAATTTTTTAAAAGAATTCAGTACCTACAAAAATTTCCACACCAAACAAGACATTTTCGTAATCAAAATAATTAGTTTTCTAGATAACCAAAATTTAAACTGGGTTAAAAACCTGTATTAAGCAAACGAAATGAATATATGCAATGCAATATACATCTTTAAAACTTTCGAATTTAAGCATATAAAAGTGTATAATTAGTTAGTAATTTATTGTTTTTTTCCAACTACCTCTAGTTCTTGAAATTTGAATTGTTCTGATAATTTTCGTCGGTTGGATTACCGTAAGGTGCATTTTAGGATGTCACGACAAAGACTTGAAATCTGTTGCAACAATTTCAAAAGACAAATTGTTTGGCCTAGTGCAGAGATGCATTGATAAATCTATAGGGCTTGATCGCTTTATTGTGTGTCAAAAAATTATTTTTATAGAAAGCAATTTGTATATATGTTACGGTCAAAGTGTTTAAACGGCGATTATATAAAATAACCGGTTAATAAAAATATATAATCGTCAGTGCATTTGGTTAATATAAGAAATATCATTGATATTTGTGCAATTTAACACTTTTACCGGCTATTATATATAATTACCATTCGTAGTTGGTAAAAGTAATAAATTGCTTTCTTAAAAAATTCTTTTGGTTTTGACTGTTTAATTTTTCAGAGAAAGAGATTTCTAATTCTATTTCTTTTTAAAATTACTGTGCATATTTCTCAATTTTTGTAAATCTTTGCGCACGCATTTAAAAAACGTTATACTATTGTTGTTTATAAAGTGATTTGTAAAAAACATATAATGTAGACAAATTTTAATTTGAATTTCCCACAAAATTTCTTTAAAACAACAGTACTATAACTTTTTTTCGATGCGTGCGCTAAGATTTACATAAAAAGCAAAAATTGAGAAATTTGTATAGTAATTTTAAAAAGAAATAATATAAGAAATCTCTTTCTCTAAAAAATAAAAACAGTCAAAACCAAAAGAATTTTTTATCAAAGCATTTTATTATAAATATAAACTTATTAAGTAACGCAATTTATTACTTTTACCAACTACGATTGGTAATTATATATACTAGCCGGTAAAAGTGTTAAATCGAACAAATACAAATGATATTTCTTATATTAACCAAATGCATTAGCGATTATATATTAACCGATTATTGTATATAATCACCGAATTAATTACTTTTACCGTAACATATATACACATAAACCGAACATTATGTGATAATGAGTTATTGCTTTAAACAAAGCCAAGACAAACAAGATTGTAACCTTAATCAAAGACAAAAAGAATATACGAATCGCCCTCCTCGGCGCCTGAGGTTGCAGTCCTAAGATGTTCGTAGAACAGAAATACTAAAGCGTGGCATGCGTGCCAAGTCCTTGCGATCACTCGACTGGTTGCATCTCAACTTACCGTGATACGAATAAAACACATTGTTTTTAATTAAAATGAAAAATATATAAAATTATTTATTTCATAATATCGCTATAAATATGGTATTTAATTTCAAGCAACATACATTATGGTAATGTTAATTTTGATAGAAATCATAAAATACTGAAACATTAAATTGAGTGAATTAGTTTACTAGCTGGCCGTGAAAATTTGAATTCTCGGCATAGTTTCCTAATTAACCGATCGAAGCCAATTGAGTCAAAAGCCCTGCTAAAGTCGAGCAATACAAGTACAGTAGCCTCTACATTTCAATATTCCTGCGTATATCATCGGTAATGTTAAGAATTGCAGAGTTAGTGCCATATTAGCGTCTATAAGCTGATTAATAGCTATTTAGTAACTTGTTGCCATCCAAGTATTCAGTTGTTTGTGTTTTTAAGATTCGCTCGAATACTTTAGATAAAGTAGGCAGAATGCTTATAGGTCGATAGTCGGCTGTCGATAATGGATCAGATACTTTTGCCACTGGAATTATTTTAGCACATTTGCAACATTCAGGAAAAACTGATTTGGTAAGCATACAGTTAAATAAATATAAGGGAATATAATTTTAAAGAACTTCATTGATATGCCATCAAGTCCAATGGCATTTGATGATACAGAGTAATATAGCCTTAATATAGTGAGTTCGAATAAATCTATATTTCTAAAAGAGAATGTAGGGCCACTATGAATGTTTAAATTAAGCTCATTTAAAAACCATTTGTTTAGGCACATTACAAGCAGTTGTTTCATCCTAAGTTCGTGTACTTGCTATGGAAAACTGATTCGCAAATTCAGAAGCTGAAAATAACACCTCTGTAGGCTTTTGTGACTCATTTAATCCTAAATTGTTGATCCTGTTCCAGAACACTTTAGGACTTAATTTTGGATCCAAAATCTCATTTAAAAACGACTTTTTTCGTTCTTTAATTAAAGCTGTATAATTAGTACACCACATCCCGATAAAATAATTACCAAAATGTTTTCCTTTTCCGATAATCAAAAATATTTCAATGTAAAGGCAAAAAAAATATATGAATTAATTTTTTAATGTATTTGTTTATAATATTAATATTGTTTCATTAAATTATGATTTTAAAAGAAAAAAATATTTATTTACAATATTCTTCTTCTTATGCTAGTGTTAAGATGTTGAAAGTATATCAAAATCTTTGATCGTTGGGATCTCCAATTCTTATTTTCAGTAAAAACCTGTTTTTCAATGAGTAATGCACAGAATGTGTTTCAAACTTGGTACGAATGTTAAAATATAAAATTTTCAATGTATTAGATTCACATTTAGTAAAGAATAATTAACTTGATAAAAAAACACATGTGAATTTTTCAAATACTAAACTTTAAAACATCGTATAAGAAAATCCATATGGGATCTCTCACTTTTTTTTGTAATTTCATAGCTGCATGTGTTTACTTTAAAATTTGTGAAAAACAAAAAAAGCTCGATTTTTGAGATATGAGCTTTGAAGTAAACCAAGGTTTAACGCACCTCCTAGCGGAAAAGAGAAACATTATTAATTTCCAACTTACAAATTTCGATTATTCAACTATTTTGCTTTTTATTTGCAAAAATATACGGAAATCGCATGAAATTTGTGATACCTATTAACAAAACATTGACACCATTACCAAAACTACGTGAAAAAGTCTCAAAAATGCAACCGCGCATAACTCCGATTCAGAACATGTACTCAAAAAAAATCCAGGAATTAGTTTTTTTGTTTCGTCAATACGAACAATATATCAAAATTTCAGAGTTTTTTAAAATCTACAGCAAAATGTACGTTTTCAAAATAATCCCCCCAATATAATAATGTTCGTTTTTTATGCACCATAAAAAATTTGTTAACATCGAGAATGTAATGTTGAATTATTGAATGAACTACGAATCTGTATAACTTTTTAATCTATGTCAAATAAAAGCTGCTTAGAAGCCGATGGTGAATCCTAACAGATGGTCGAATTAAAAATCACTAGAACTGAATTTGTTCATTCAAATCAAATATATTTGCTTTCAAGGCGCAAGATCCGTATAAACAAATCTTTTCTCAACTAGCAACGAGAAAGAAATTGGTTTTGTTAACTTGACAGCTCTTATATAAACAAATAAGAAATATAATATTTAATAAAATACAATTTTTTGTTAACTATTCTTGCAGGTAGGCGCATATTGTTATGCAGAACTTGGAACAATGATTAGAAAATCCGGTGCAGATTACGCATATATTATGGAAACATTTGGCCCATTTTTAGCATTTATTAGATTATGGATTGAATGCATGATTGTGCGTCCATGTTCGCAAGCTATTGTTGCTTTAACATTTAGTGTTTATGTATTAAAACCCTTTTTTCCTGCCTGTCAGCCACCTGAAGATTCAGCAAGGTTATTAGCGTGTTGTTGTATATGTAAGCACATTTCATATTAAATTATATTCATATATTAAATTTATAAAACATATTCTTAATATTTTCAAATGATAAGAAAAATTGCAATAAACAAAATTACATCCGTGAAGTTTATCTAAGTTCATTGATGATAGTAAACACAATTTTAAAAAAATACAAACAATATAATTTTTTTTGTTTTTTGTTCGAGTCTAAGAAAGATCCATGATGTTTCAATAAAATATAAATAGAATCAATAGGAATTTAAATATAATTTAATGTTTTGTTTTCTTCAATAAAAACCATTTTGTTTTAGAAGATTTAGTAAGAAAATAATAGAGCATTGATTAGTCATTGGATTACGTTTTTTGAAATTGAAAAAAAAAATTTAATATAGAATATGTTGTAAAACTAAAACGGAAACATTGAATATTTTTTTTCAACATTTTAAGCGTCAAACGACTTTTAACCACTTCGATTAATTGACTTATTGCATGGGTCTAATTATATTAATGTAGTTTTGGTTTTTATTTCCAGTAATATTAGCATTTGTTAATTGTTGGGATGTTAAATGGGCCACTAATGTACAAGATGTGTTCACATATGCCAAGCTGTTTGCACTTTTTATAATTATTATAAGTGGTGCCTACATGTTGTTTAAAGGTGAGTTAAAAAAATTATTATAATTCTTGTTTGTTTTGTATTTTGTGCTACACCCGCTGTCAAAAATTCTCTTACGTACAGAAAAATGTTTGAATCATCGAATTTTCGATCTTATAGGGGGTTCTATTAATCGAAGGTCTGCAAGGTCGCAGAAGCGAATGAAAAATAAAATAATATATCATAAAATATTATATCTTAAAATATTTCATCTATCAAATTATAACAATAATAAAAAATTAAAGAAGGGATGGGTGCGGGGGAAAAGGGGTGGGGGGTGCTATTGATCGAAGGTCTGCAGGGTCGCAGAAGCGAGTGAAAAATAACATAATGCATCATAAAATATATCTTTAAAATTTTTCATTTCAAATAATCTAAACCCCACCCCTCCGGCCTAAGATACCTACATATATAACCCCTACCACCTAAGCTTTCTAACAAACCCATCCCACCCCCGGGGGACGGATCCCATATAACGCACCTTAGCCCTGACTCTCCCTGAAGACTCAAGTGATTGAAAACCCATTGGAATCGATTCCAAGAGTAATTACAAAAGTACTTTTATAATACTTTTTTACATTACAAAAGTAATTTTAGGATTTTTGGTATAAAATTGTATTTTTAGGATTTTTGGGAATTAGGAATATTGGGAAAAGGAATAATGGGATTGGGAATTTTTGGATTAGGAATAATGGGATTAGGATTAATGGGATTAGGAATTTTTGGATTAGGAATAATGGGGTGGAATCGTCCGAACTGCATGCAAATTTATATAATTTTTGTATTTTTGTTTTTTATATTAACAAACCTTTGTTAGTTCTTTTTATTATGCGACTCAGTAAATTTAACCTCGCTTCATTTCGTGTTCCCCCCCAAAAATATGTACCAATATTGGATACATCATTAAGGGTTTTGTTCAAAATTCCTTAAATTTGCATTCTGCATTCACGTGAAAAACATAGAAAACACATATTCTATGACAAATCCTGAGTTAGTTCTTAGCTCGGCAACAATAAATTTAAAACCTCCTCACATAGTGGAGTCAAATTAGTAAAAAAAAGTGATATATTTGATGTAAGAGCAAAGTTGAATTTTTTTTTGTTTTATGTTAAGGACATAAAAGTTAGTAGGCATGTAATTATTTAGCAAATTTGGAGGTCCGGAAGTGCCTCAAAAATGGCAAAAACTGGTTTTTTGGTGTTTTTTGAGTAGGTCGCTTCACTATTTTTGAAATATTTCGGCCTCTAATGATCATAAAAAAAAACAAAAATGCAAAATGTTTGTGATTAAATTTCAAATCTATCTAGGAGGGTTAGATACTTTAAAAGTGTAACCTAACCTCAAAAAACCGAATCGCGTGACTTTTTTTTTTTTTACTAAATTTATGATAAGGGGCGGAAAAATCGTCGAATGTTCATGAAAATTTCAGGAAACATGTATTTTAATATTCTCAATATGGGATTTAATTTTTATGAAAAAATTTTAATTTTTTCGGCCACAATTGGCATTTTTCGTTAAATCTGGCAAATGGTGCCATTTTATGAGAAGTCATCCAAAATAAAAATTTTTTTTTTTAATCTGTACTTTTTTTTATCTACTTTAACCTAAGTATAATCAAAATTATGTTGCCTTAATTTAAATGCCCATTTTTGGGCATGAAAAAAAACATTAATTTTTGCATTTTTTTGACATTTTACCATATATACGGTATTATTTATGCTATTATCATGCATTTTGCATAAAAGTGAAATATGCAATTCAAATTAATAAATAGTATATTATTGAATTAGGAGCTAAAGTCGTACTTTTTGTGTTGAGTCTATAGTTTGGCGGCCGATCGTAGGGAGGCCGACAATTATAGACGAAACACAAAAAGTCACTTTAGCTCCGAATTCAATACACTATTTTTTCGGCAAACGTTTAAATTTGTTTAAAAATATGAAATTAATGCATCAAATTTTTTAAAAATATGTTTTAGGTAATAAATTTTCTGAAATTAATTTTTTTTTATTTTTATTCATTAAAATGAACTGAAATGCATTCTGTTTTGAACAAATTAATAATATCATTTTATTTTACTTTACTGCCGCCGTAAAAATATGAAAATTACTTTACAGCCGCCGTAAAAATATGAAAATTACTTTACAGCCGCCGTAAAAATATGGAAGTTACTTTACAGCCGCCGGCAGAAAAAGTAAAAACGACGTCACTTTTGCAGCCGCCGGCTAAAAAGTAAGACTTTAGCTACTCCCCAGCGGCAGTAAAGTTAAACTTTACAGCCGTTAGCCGAAAAAAATATTTTTTAAAATTATACATAACCTCCAAAATTTTTTATTCTTGCAATGCCCTAAATTGCTTTTGGTA
This sequence comes from Diogma glabrata, assembly GCA_963693315.1. Lineage (NCBI taxonomy): Eukaryota > Metazoa > Arthropoda > Insecta > Diptera > Cylindrotomidae > Diogma > Diogma glabrata. Next base: position 170,630,601 of record OY856188.1, read on the forward strand.
AATAATTAAAATGTTATTACAATTATTGTAAATATTTGATATGAGATTTTGAAAAAATGTAATTTTCAATTTTTTTCAAACATTTTTCAAACATATAAAATAGACAGCATAAATAATTTTACGCCAATTATGTTTTCAATTGAAAATTCTATATGCGTTATTATGGTTTTCCATATTATTCACTGTTTGTGTGCTTTTGTCACTTTTGAATTAAAATGCAATATTTAAAAATATACTTTTTGCTGTTTATTTTTAAAATTTTTGTTTTATTAATAATAATATAAACTTTCTTATAGTAACAATTTGAATTTGATTTTTTATTTTATTGAATATCGATTTCGACTTACGCCATCCTCAGTTTAAATTATTATTACAATTTTTGCTTAAACTATTACTTATATACTACTTCAACTGCCATTTTTTATTATTATGTCGTATATTTTGTTAGTTTAATTTTAATTATTTACCATAAGCAATTTAGGGCATTGCAAGAAAAAAAAGTTTTGTAAGTTATGTATAATTTGAATTGCCTATTTCACTTTTATGCAAAAAACATGATAATAGCATAAATAATACCGAATATATGGTAAAATGTCAAAAAAATGCCAAAATTAATGATTTTTTTTCATGCCCAAAAATGGGCATTTAAATTAAGGCAACATAATTTTAATTATACTTAAGTTAAGGTAGATAAAAAAAAGTACAGATTAAAAAAAAAAAATTTTATTTTGGATGACTTCTCATAAAATGGCACCATTTGCCAGATTTAACGAAAAATGCCAATTGTGGCCGAAAAAATTAAAATTTTTTCATAAAAATTAAATCCCATATTGAGAATATTAAAATACATGTTTCCTGAAATTTTCATGAAAATTCGACGATTTTTCCGCCCCTTATCATAAATTTAGTAAAAAAAAAAAAAAGTCACGCGATTCGGTTTTTTGAGGTTAGGTTACACTTTTAAAGTATCTAACCCTCCTAGATAGATTTGAAATTTAATCACAAACATTTTGCATTTTTTGTTTTTTTTTATGATCATTAGAGGCCGAAATATTTCAAAAATAGTGAAGCGACCTACTCAAAAAACACCAAAAAACCAGTTTTTGCCATTTTTGAGGCACTTCCGGACCTCCAAATTTGCTAAATAATTACATGCCCACTAACTTTTATGTCCTTAACATAAAACAAAAAAAAAATTCAACTTTGCTCTTACATCAATATAAACTGCTAATATGACTCCACTAACATTACAGCTTTCTGAAATAAATTTAACCACTTTTGTTTGTTCTGACTTCTGATGCTTGCAATCTTATCTGTCCAAACACGTTTTATTATCATCCGATATTTAAGATTAATAGGTTTCAAATCTTATAAGATAATCGATGGCCACATAGCAGGCTAAAACAGTATTTTTACTGTGCATATAAATATTGTTTTTCTACAACCAAACTAGAAACTGCCACTTATATTTTTTCATATTTAGTTTTTAACTATAACTTTTCGATGCTGTTTCTATTACAAAATCTACGTAGCGATGACATAATCAATTTGTTACGCACAAGTGCATAGTAAAAAGTTTTATTTTGTGGTGGTTTGGCAGTATAAGATATCACTTTTTAAATATAATTATAGTTTTTTACAAATGACTTTGGTCTTAAAAGGTTTTTATGTATTGTGACACATATTGTAATTTCTACTGCGCACAACACCTTTTATAAAAAAAAATGATTTCTTTAAATTTATAATTAAGCTATGATCTTTAATCATCAAAAAATAAATCAGTTCAATAAAAATAAATAATAAGTCAACGTCCTCAATATTTCAGTGCAAAGTTGTAAGAATGTTTACACATTTGAAAAACAACTATTTTTTTAATAAAATGTGCTGTGTAGTACGAATTCAAATATCTGTCACAACACACATAAAAGCCTTTTAACACCTAGGTCGAACAAAGACATGCGTTGATGGCTGTTGATGGACGCAAATCTTTATTATGCTTTTTTATAATTGTTTTGAAGTGTAGATACTGGAGAGCTAAACAATGAATTCTACATATCAAATATGTGATACGCCAATATTTTATGAAGATAGAGAACATAAAAATAAAGTAAGAAATATAAAGCAAATTTGTTTTCAAAAATTTCAGGAACAAAACTAAATTAGGGTTGCCAATAAGACAGCTAGTGGCAATTCCTTGATCATATGATGCACGGTATTCCTGTATGAATAAAGTCCAAACAGAGTTATGTGAAAGATAACTTTTTTTTGCAAGCAATAACGTGCTATCCTTAAGGAATATTCAATAGCCAAAATTGAAGGTGAGTGAATGAACGATACACTGAATATAGTGCATCCGCCACCACTCCTAAGATATCACTTTGGATAGTGATATATTATTGCTATTGCCATTGGTATGTGAATGTGATATCTCACGTTAACTCATATGTCAGGACTATGTCAGGAGTATGCGAAATCTTGTAACTGTAAATAAAAGGAATGAAGTAGCTCCACATGTTTCTATTTATCAAGCTTCAAATATTATTTCTAAATATCAGCTAAAATTATAAGAGATACTATATCTTCGAACCACATCTCAAAATCATCTGTAGTAGTATATATAGTACAATATAGTAAAACATATCCTCCATTTATTTGTCAAACTTATTTAATTTTTAAACAACGGTTTCGATAATATCAAATCAACAAATTTTCTGAAAGACCAAAATTCCGTTATGGACTTATTTTTCCTTGTAAAAAACTCGATTTTCTAAGTCACGTTTATTTCCATTATTGCTTAAAGCACGATATTAAAATATGTATACTTATATACATTAAAAATTATTCTATACACATAAAACATAAATTATTGAAACCGCAATTAAACTCGTTGTCAGGACTCTGTGTAAGAAATAGAAAAATGCGTGATCAATGCTAGGAATTCATATTAAACAGTGCATCAAGAGTATGACAAAATTAAAGACGTTATCTAAGTTATCAAAAATTAAAACCAAAGCAGAAATGAATATTAATTTTAGTACAATAAATAGAGTCAGTATATGAGCAGAAATTACAGGAATAATGTAAAATGGGTTTAGCAAAAATTTAAATTAAATGAAAATATTTAATGCAAAAAATACAACAAATAAATTTAATTTGTTGAGGACGAGGCGTATCCTTTTAGTTCTTTACAAAAATAATTAATTTTGAATTAATATAAAAGGTTAATAAAAATATTTAATTTGTTTTTATGCTATAATATAGTTGCGTTTTTTTTTTTCCTTTTGGGTCTGGGTCAAGGTCTAGATCATGTCTAATTTTTACATGTAAAAACAACAACAACATAACCCAGATATTTATCTGGGTCTAGATCAATGATCTGAAATATTTTGGTTACATGAATTTGGTAGAGATGGCGAAAACGTAGGTTTTGATATTGTAAGGTTGGTATCGTCATTTTAAAACTTATAAATATCAAAGAATATTTATTCAAAATAAAAAACTGACAAAGATCCTTTATTAAAATTTGTTAAAAACCAATTTTAATATGACAAAATTTAAACATTTAAATATGATTTCAATAAAATTGGTTTAAAATTAATAAATACAAAGCAATACACACAAACCGCCGATATAAAATCCATATTTTTAAAAGATTAGAAGTTTACATTTTTTATTAATTATTAATTATTTTATTTAATGATTAATTATTTAAAGTACAACAATAAAATATGCTTCTTCATAAACTTTACTGATCTGACATTTATCAAAATCCTGCTTTCACATTTTATTTTCGCAATTCTGAGACTCAGTGTTGCCAACAATTTAAAATATAATATTTTTTTTTCTTTGTGTGAGTTTTTTTCAAACCTTGAGCTAATATCACCTTAGATTAGATTATATTAAATTTGACTGCTCCTACCAAAATGAGCTATTGTACCCCACCCGTCTACCCCCTAGTGAATACTCAGTTAGAAGCACCTTCTCCTATCAAACCTCCTTTAGAAACTTCAGGATATGGAAACGGCTAGGTATGCGGGTCATGCCCGTCAATATAATGCTCTCTCAAATGATTCAACCTCATGTAAACCAATGCTCAGCAATATTAAGAACAACAAGATGGACTGTGTTCTCCTCTTCTAATATACAATATCTACATACGTCATTCTACTTCCACATAACAGTCTGGTAGTGTTTTTTTTAATATACAATCCTGTAAGAACAAATATCAGCATACTCAAGTTGTTCCTGTTCAGCCTAAAGCACATTACTGCTCTCTTTTGTTTAAACGACCCAATTAACTCTTTGGTATGCCTTACACCTGTGGCCTTATTCCAGGCGGTGCACTATTCCGTTATAATTACTTAATAACGTAATACAATCTATATTACCGTAAATAATAAATATTGAATATTAAATTTATATGCTACTCTTAATCTAATTTGTTGAAAATGACAACAGAAATACTTTATGCATCGCCATGGCCCAACAATGATGAATTCATCCGAGAATAATGATTAACAGATTTGCATTAGTATCAAGTGTTTCGTGATGCCGCTTTGAATAGAATTGAACTCACTTAAAAATTCTCATTGACACTAAAACAGTTTATATGTTTATATGTATTGGATGACTTAATATAGTTTATATGTATAGGATGACTTGATCGGGCTTAAAAGCAATTCCGTGCTTGTTTATTCAACAAATTTATAAAATTTATTGTGAAACAATTTATTTACATATGCACATACATTCAAAATTACTGTTTCTGATTTTATAGGCGGGTTTTAGATGAAGTAATAAATTACATACCCAAAACAATAAAACTTTGGATGTGTTTCATAAATTTACATTTTAAATTTCTTATTGCATATTAAGAATCGTTGGGAACTAAGATTTAAGACCATAAGTAAATAAAACCAATCCCATATGTTTATTAACATTTCATCCCTACAAAAACAAAAACTATAAAAACTATAATAATATAATAATAATATAAAATGTCAAAACAATTCCTTAAGGCTTAGTGATTTTTATAATAATCCTCTTAGTTTCATTACAAATTCTTTTAATGCAGTAGATTTGATTTACGGATTATATATAAATAATCAAAACGTTTTGTTTGCGGCTGTGACCTGTTTAATAATTTAAACAATAATTTTGTGATCAGTCCCATATTCAAAATATCGTACGAATAATTTTAAATCCTTTATTTATTTCTCCAGAACATTATTATTTACGTTGTTTAGTTTTAAAAATAACAGAACCATCCACAAATCGATTGTAATCTACGTTGCCAAATATTTTACAGATTGGCTCCATTACTGGAATTTTCTTATATGACATTTAAATATTATTTGTCTACGATAGTATATGAAAAATTATGCAATTTATAATCTCTTGTGAATGTGGGCTTCATTTTCTCTAATGAAAAATCATTTTTTGATCGTGAATTTGGTCCACTTGAGCGTCTGGTGAACAAGTGGTCACTCAATAAAAAACGGTGTTTCCATCTTTTGCAGTAGAATATACTATATTTAAAAAAATAATTATTGATTATATCAATTTCATGAAAAAGTATATAAAGAAACGAACCTTAATCTTATAACAAAAAAAATATTTCTAGGAACTGTTGCATAAAAAAATATAAATCTTTTTCACGATGATGTGTGTTTGATCTAAGGATTATAATTTAACTCACGTAGTAGTGGGTATTATAGACAAATTATAACATAATAATTTTTTGTTCGTGTATCAAAACGTAATAAAATTATTCCGGGTGAACCAATAAGTATTAGTTAGTTATTTTATAAAGTCGTTTCACACACATCATAATCTCGTTACAAATAAGCTCTTTATTCAGTTCATACCAAAAACATAATCAAATCGATTTTACCTAAAATATCAATTTAAGTTGTGAATGTAAATTGTAGTAAGAGACATACAAGAATTTTTATGAGAAATTTTATAATACGATATATTGGAAAAATGTCAAAATAACATGAGTAGAAATGTCAAAATAACCGATCCTCATTAAAAATCACTCGATTGAATATTACATATAATTTATAAAATACATCGAACGGGGATGACCACAAACACAAACCTTGTATTTATCAATGTCCGTGACATCAATCCGTTTAAAGTAGCCTCAAAATTTACCGTTTCAGATATTTAACCGCATAACCAGTTTAATATATCCGGCAAAGAATCCTTTAGCACATCTTTTATTGAAGTTACGGAGAAAAAAAGAATTTCAGTTTTAATAATTAAACAAAATTAACTTACTTTTTTTATAATTTATTTACATTAATATAAATTTATTATAACAAAATAATAATTTGTTTCTTTTTTAATTATTATTTATTTTTGAAAGGAATAATAATCACGAACAAATTGATTGTATCTTTAAATTTACATGTACAGCATATCTTATTTTCCTTGAAATTAATTTTGCATTTCTTTCTTCAATTGTTATCTTCTTATATATTAATACGCTAACGAAAAAATTTGTGGAGCCTAAGGCTTTTTTATTCGAATTTTGATTGATTTCAAATTTTCAGTGCTAACTGATATTACTGTAACTTAGGTTTTACAGATTTTTGGGGATTTTTCAGATCATAAATAAAAAAGTTATTATATACGAAAAACTTTTTATATACATATGCATTATAAGTTTACATACATACAAAAACGAAATTAAATTTATAACTTAAAAATTTATTTTATTTTTTTATATTTTCTTTTTTATATATTCTTTGGTAGATGGAATTTCATTTTAGTCTTCTTATGTCTTCGTACATGGAAGGTTAGATCGAGTCGTCGAAATAAAAGAAATTATATGCGTAATCTTATATATTAATACGCTAACGAAAAAATTTGTGGAGCCTAAGGCTTTTTTATTCGAATTTTGATTGATTTCAAATTTTCAGTGCTAACTGATATTACTGTAACTTAGGTTTTACAGATTTTTGGGGATTTTTCGGATCATAAATAAAAAAGTTATTATATACGAAAAACTTTTTATATACATATGCATTATAAGTTTACATACATACAAAAACGAAATTAAATTTATAACTTAAAAATTTATTTTATTTTTTTATATTTTCTTTTTTATATATTCTTTGGTAGATGGAATTTCATTTTAGTCTTCTTATGTCTTCGTACATGGAAGGTTAGATCGAGTCGTCGGAATAAAAGAGATTATATGCGTAATCTTTATTATCTTATATATTAATACGCTAACGAAAAAATTTGTGGAGCCTAAGGCTTTTTTATTCGAATTTTGATTGACTTCAAATTTTCAGTGCTAACTGATATTACTGTAACTTAGGTTTTACAGATTTTTGGGGATTTTTCGGATCATAAATAAAAAAGTTATTATATACGAAAAACTTTTTATATACATATGCATTATAAGTTTACATACATACAAAAACGAAATTAAATTTATAACTTAAAAATTTATTTTCTTTTTTTATATTTTCTTTTTTATATATTCTTTGGTAGATGGAATTTCATTTTAGTCTTCTTATGTCTTCGTACATGGAAGGTTAGATCGAGTCGTCGAAATAAAAGAGATTATATGCGTAATCTTATATATTAATACGCTAACGAAAAAATTTGTGGAGCCTAAGGCTTTTTTATTCGAATTTTGATTGATTTCAAATTTTCAGTGCTAACTGATATTACTGTAACTTAGGTTTTACAGATTTTTGGGGATTTTTCGGATCATAAATAAAAAAGTTATTATATACGAAAAACTTTTTATATACATATGCATTATAAGTTTACATACATACAAAAACGAAATTAAATTTATAACTTAAAAATTTATTTTATTTTTTTATATTTTCTTTTTTATATATTCTTTGGTAGATGGAATTTCATTTTAGTCTTCTTATGTCTTCGTACATGGAAGGTTAGATCGAGTCGTCGGAATAAAAGAGATTATATGCGTAATCTTTATTATCTTATATATTAATACGCTAACGAAAAAATTTGTGGAGCCTAAGGCTTTTTTATTCGAATTTTGATTGATTTCAAATTTTCATTGCTAACTGATATTACTGTAACTTAGGTTTTACAGATTTTTGGGGATTTTTCGGATCATAAATAAAAAAGTTATTATATACGAAAAACTTTTTATATACATATGCATTATAAGTTTACATACATACAAAAACGAAATTAAATTTATAACTTAAAAATTTATTTTATTTTTTTATATTTTCTTTTTTATATATTCTTTGGTAGATGGAATTTCATTTTAGTCTTCTTATGTCTTCGTACATGGAAGGTTAGATCGAGTCGTCGGAATAAAAGAGATTATATGCGTAATCTTATATACTAGGAGGGCCCGGCGTGCTTCGCTACGCTTATAAATAAAGTTTTTGCGTAGACATTTTGTTGACGTAGAAGCAATGATTTCAAAAAGTGGTAATGAGAAATGCTAGCATATAATTTTTAATTTTTCTTTTTAAATATATGAATGAAAAATAATCAGAACTCTAGCTGATCAGTTCGGATATATGACATATTAGCGATCAAATAAGTTTTCAAGTAAGCTTATTTGATCTCTAACTTATTTGATCGCTAATTTTTCATATATCCGAACTGATCAGCTAGAGTTCTGATTATTTTTTTTCATATATTTAAAAAAAAAAATTAAAAATTATATGCTAGCATTTCTCATTACCACTTTTTGAAATCATTGCTTCTACGTCAACAAAATGTCTACGCAAAAACTTTATTTATAAGCGTGGTCTACGCAAAAACTTTATTTATAAGCGTAGCGAAGCACGCCGGGCCCTCCTAGTTTAAATTAAATTATTTTTAAAATGGTCGTTTCTAACTTTTGATTTCGACTAACTTAACAAATCCTTATCCTTGTTAGCATGGTATATTCAGAGACGTTAATTTTAAAGTTTTATACTTAACACTAAACATGTTTAACTTTGAGTAAAAAAAACTCATTTCAATTGTAATACAACGTTTTTTCACTCAATAATTTTTTCCAAAAAAAAACCTTCAAAAATAATTGAGGGATCTAGTTTCAAAGTGTACAATCTCTATTTTTTCGATTTCAGCGATAAAAATTTTATATGAAACGATATCATTTTGCAAAATGGAGATTGTACTTTAAAGCTAGACTTCCTTAAAAGATTTCCTTAAAATTACCAAACATGAAAATTGTGTTTTGTCCAACTATTGCGAACGCGTTGTCCAAACAAGAGTGTAGCAATCATGTGCGTTTGAAAAAAAAAACAGTTCGCGTTGCAATACAATAGTTTTTGTAACAAATGATAAACAAATTTAAGAAATTTAAATCTAAACTAGAGTATGCCACCTTCATTGTAAGCTTTGTACTCAAAATTATTGCTTGAAATGGAGTTGATTCATATATTTTATACTCTTCCATTTATTAATAACAGCTTTATTTGTATGTTTTTTCCATAATAATAGTAGGTATGTATTATTGTATTGTTTTTAACCTATAGCCTAATGAACTTAACCTTAACCCTAAAAATTATCATTATTCAATTGGTATGATTCCAATTGGTCAAATTGTTTTAATTGTATTAAAATTATTTTAAATTATAATCAAAATAGCTTTGATACGTTTTGTTCAAAAATCAAATTTTAAGTTAAATTCTCTTATTTTTTTAGTTGAATTTAGTTGATTTTTGGGAATAGGTTTTTTTTATTATCAGGGTTTTTTTTATCAGAAATTTGATTTATCAATTAAAACAATAAAGATTTAAAATAAATTTAATAATTTTTTGCTTTAACAACTTTTTTATAATATTTTGTTACATGTTTCAACCATAAATGGTCATTCTCAAACATTTGAAAATATTATGAATCAAATAAAAACATTTTTCATTCAACAAAATTTTTGTTTGATAAAAAAGCATACTACAGAAAATTTTAATTGAAATAACTTGAATAAAAATTATTTTTTATAAACAAATTTTAGAAGCTTGCTATTTTAATTTTATGAATGAAATATGATTTTTAACAGAAATTTTAATTGAATTATTCCAAAACAGAATTGTATAAAATATTTGAATTAAAAGAAAGTTTGTCATTTAAAATTAAATTTGGTTGTGTTTTGAACCCTTTGTAAATTTCAAATTCTTCAAGAGAGTCCATTAAAACACCTTGATTACATAAATGTAAAGCCTTCAAATTTTGTTCAAAACTGGTATAATTATGATTGTTATCAACTAAATAGTTTGCAAAAATAGACTTTAGATTTTGTTTATTTTTCTTCATTGGAAGATGCTCTTTGAATCTATCTTTGAAACATCTGCCGGTTTTCCCGATGTAAAACTTTCCACATGAATCACATTTAATTTTATATACTCCTGAACAAGATTCTAATTTAACATTTAATTTTGGTTTAAACATTTTATATAAATTATTGGTTGTGCGGAAGGATATTTTATATCTATATTTTTTAAAATGGTTTCGTAAAATATTTGGTAAGATATTTGTGTATTCCATTGATACATATTTTATATTATTCTCATTGTTAATATTTGGATTATTTAATTTGTTTATTTTCCTTGAAAGTAATTTATCAATAAATTTAGAGTCATATCCATTATCTAAAGCAATAAATTTTATAGTGTTTAGTTCTTCTTGAAAATTTAGAATATTCATTGGAATATTTAGCATGCGATGAATTAGTGAGTTAAATGTTGCTGTTTTTTGTGAATGTGGGTGATGTGATGTTTTATTTATAGTAATGCTAGAAGTTGTAGGTTTCCGGTAAATTTTATATTCAAAATTATTATTGTTTTTCAAAATTGTTAAATCCAAAAAATTTATTTGATTATTATCTTCAATTTCAAGAGTAAATTTTATATATGGATGAACATTGTTCAAATAATTTTTGAAAATTTCTATTTGTCGAATTGTACCAATATAAAATGATATCTTTAGACATAACCAATATGTATACAAATATTCCTGTTATTGAAACTATTGATATATTAGAAGAAAATTTAAAAAACACTGGTACTTTAGATATACTTAAAATTAATGAATTGATTATTATAATTCGAGTTATTCTACAACAAAATTATTTTACTTTTGATGATAAATTTTTTATTCAAGAAAAAGGGCTTGCAATGGGATCTCCATTAAGCGGTTTACTCGCTAATGTTTTCTTAAATTATTTTGAAAATAAATTTATATTCTCAAATTTAAATAAACAACAAAATTTAATAATTTCGTACTCAAGATATGTTGATGATACCTTCATTTTATTTAATGGTACAATTCGACAAATAGAAATTTTCAAAAATTATTTGAACAATGTTCATCCATATATAAAATTTACTCTTGAAATTGAAGATAATAATCAAATAAATTTTTTGGATTTAACAATTTTGAAAAACAATAATAATTTTGAATATAAAATTTACCGGAAACCTACAACTTCTAGCATTACTATAAATAAAACATCACATCACCCACATTCACAAAAAACAGCAACATTTAACTCACTAATTCATCGCATGCTAAATATTCCAATGAATATTCTAAATTTTAAAGAAGAACTAAACACAATAAAATTTGTTGCTTTAGATAATGGATATGACTCTAAATTTATTGATAACTTACTTTCAAGGAAAATAAACAAATTAAATAATCCAAATATTAACAATGAGAATAATATAAAATATGTATCAATGGAATACACAAATATCTTACCAAATATTTTACGAAACCATTTTAAAAAATATAGATATAAAATATACTTCCGCACAACCAATAATTTATATAAAAGTTTAAACCAAAATTAAATGTTAAATTAGAATTTTGTTCAGGAGTATATAAAATTAAATGTGATTCATGTGGAAAGTTTTACATCGGGAAAACCGGCAGATGTTTCAAAGATAGATTCAAAGAGCATCTTCCAATGAAGAAAAATAAACAAAATCTAAAGTCTATTTTTGCAAACCATTTAGTTGATAACAATCATAATTATACCAGTTTTGAACAAAATTTGAAGGCTTTACATTTATGTAATCAAGGTGTTTTAATGGACTCTCTTGAAGAATTTGAAATTTACAAAGGGTTCAAAACACAACCAAATTTAATTTTAAATGACAAACTTTCTTTTAATTCAAATATTCTATACAATTCTGTTTTGGAATAATTCAATTAAAATTTCTGTTAAAAATCATATTTCATTCATAAAATTAAAATAGCAAGCTTCTAAAATTTGTTTATAAAAAATAATTTTTATTCAAGTTATTTCAATTAAAATTTTCTGTAGTATGCTTTTTTATCAAACAAAAATTTTGTTGAATGAAAAATGTTTTTATTTGATTCATAATATTTTCAAATGTTTGAGAATGACCATTTATGGTTGAAACATGTAACAAAATATTATAAAAAAGTTGTTAAAGCAAAAAATTATTAAATTTATTTTAAATTAATTTAAACAACTGGAAACCAAACCAAACCATTATTTTAAGTTAATTAACCAACTTAAAATTTTTTAAAATAAAGATTTATTGTTTTAATTGAAGAAAACGTTTTTATTTTATATAATACATAATTTTTTGTCAGAGAATAATGTTTAGTGAATTTTATTCTCTCGCAAATTTAAAATTTTCGCTCGTGCTTCGCTCAAATTTAAAACTTTTGCTTGAGAATAAAGTATTTCATTACACACTGATTGATTAAAATACTGTTAATACTTTTATATCTAAATTCTTTTATAAACATTATAAATTTTATAAACTGTCGAGATTACTCACTCTCCAAAAACATTTAAAAAAGCGTCGACCATTAAAAAGTATCTTTGTGTTGTGACACATTTTGTAATTTCTATTGCACAACACTTTTTATTAAAAAAAATAGTACATTTTGTTACACGAGATGAAACCGCTGCCTTTTCGTGAGTGAAAATTTGTTTGCATCTCATGCGTTAACGTCGAGTAGGACAATTTCACGCATGTAAAATGTTTTCATCTCGCGTATGGAGATGCAATTTTTTCAATGATATTATATATTTAATCGAAATTTATTATTAATTAGAAAATTAAAAATTGAAATCATATCAGTCAATAGTATATTTTATTACAAGGGATGAAAACGCTGCTTTTTCGTGAGTGAAAATTTGTTCACGAGACGCGTTAACGTCGATTGGGGCAATTTCACGAACGTAAAAGGTTTGTATCTCGTGTAGGAAATACAACTCATTCTATGATAGTAAATATATAAACAATATTTATTAGAAATTATTATAATAAAAATCGACAAAATAACATTCAATATTCATATTCTATTTTATCATGGTTGCTTTGTTTTAAAAACTTTGTAAAATTATATGAAAATACCATAGCAACTACAATTTGTTATTCTTTTTACTCTAAAGGAGAAAACCCTTACATTGTTTTTTGCCGGCTTGAAAATAGACTTTTCATCTGCTAGCATAGAAAAATTTCATATTCTGTACTGTTATGGTTGTTTTATTTTAAAAACTTTGTAAAATTATATGAAAATACCATGTAGCAACTACAATTTGTTATTTAGAGAAAATGAATATACTCTAGTAGAAAAAAAGAAATTTTGTACAGGGAATTAAGCCTGCATGAAAATAGACTTTTTAGTCTAAGAGCCAGCAAAGCTGAAATTTATATATGTTATTTACATTATTGGCGGTTCCAACATGCGGGCACACGCTATAAGGCTTTCTTTGTCTGGATGGGAATGAAAGCGAATCAGGAGTCATACATTGTGAATAATTTTTATCAATGTTATAATTTAATAGTCTGTTAAGTAATGAAAATATAATTTCTTCTAAAGAAATAAACAAAACTTTTTAATTTTCTTAATCATACAGATTTGGTTATATATTTATTTTAACAAAGCGTACAAATTAAAATAGGAATACAGACAGAAGTTGACGACTGTTTCATTGATTGCGGCAACGAGTGGGTAATTTTTTTTTTTTTTTTAATAAGAAGTGTTGTGTAGTAGGGATTACAAAATGTGTCACAACAACACATAGATACCTTTTAAGACGTAGGTCCCACAACAACATGCGTCTTGAGGTATAGGTGGACGCTTTTTTTAAATCTTTGTGGATTGAAGGCACTCGAGACTATTGATTCGGGCAAAGCATTCCATGTGTACGACGTACGCACAAACAAATCCCTTTGCATTCTATTACTATGACAGTGAGTAATCTCGACAGTCCGACCGCCCGCACAAACCGATTGACGAGTAAAACGGGGAAAAACATATGTCTGAGGCATTATGGACCTGATTTCATCCGAGCACTGCTGGTGACGATATTTATAAAAAACAACGAGATCAGCAACAGTGCGATGATGTTGTAGGGAATCAAGATCTAATGTTAAATCTTAAAACTTGACAACAATACTCCATACAGGTACGAATATAGGACTTATAAATGTGGAGTAATTGATGCGAAGTAAAATATTATTTACATCTATTGAGGAGGCCGAGTTTTCTTGACGCGCTCTTTGCCAGGGCCATTATATGATCGTTCCAGAGTAAGTCATTATGTATTGTGACTCCCAATAAACGAATGCTTTCACATTCGTCTATTTGGTCGTCACACATATTAATTGAAATATCGTTGGGAAACTCGGTCTTTGATCTGGAAACAATCAATAGCTGTGTTTTGGTGGAATTAAAATTGACCAAATTTTTGTCACCCCAATCGGCGACTTTTTTCAGGTCCTCGTTTACATTTATGGCAGGGTCTCTCCGGACGGGATTTATTCGTTCACGCATTTTACCCTTCGAAAATAGGGGGACGAATGACTTGTGCATGTACTATCATCTGCAAAACTATTTATTGGGTTACTGGTGATTTGCAACAGTTCGTTGATATAAATTAAAAATAAAGTGGGATATAAAACTGAGCCTTGGGGTACACCAGCGGTTATTAATTTAGACTCAGAAGAAAAGCCATCTATAGATACCGAGATGCATCGGTTAGACAGAAAATTTTGAATCAACTTCACGACTGCGGGATGAAAACCGTACGCAACGAGCTTGTTGATTAAGTTGGCATGCCAAATTCGATCAAATGCTTTTGAGATGTCTAATGCGATCACGTACGTTTCACCACCTTTCTGAAGTATGCTATTCCAAAGATGTGCGACATAGTTCAATAGATCGGTTGTTGATCTTTTGTTTCTAAAACCGTATTGGCTGTCAGATATCAAATGGTTGTCTTCCAAAAATTTGGATATGTTTATATTAATATAGTGCTCGTATATTTAAGACATGACTGGGAGTAAGGCTATTGGTCTATAATTTGAAATATCACATTTCGTTCCTTTTTTTGGGACAGGCTGGACATTGGGCAACTTCCAGCAGGATGGATAAATACCAGATTTATAGGATTTATAAAATATTTTAGTGAGAATTGGTTCTTTTGAAAATGTTTTTAGAATAACAGGAGGAATGTTGTCCAGATCAGAAGCTTTGTTGTTGTTTAACCCCCTTAAAAGTTTTTCGACAATTTTGAGTTTGAAATGTAATTGTTTCATATTAACTCCTGAAGACTGGATTTTTGGTATTTCTTTAGGAGTTTCTAAAACTGTTGAATTTGAAGCAAAGCGTTCCGCGAAAAATGTAGATTTCCTTGCAGGGTCAGTAATGAGTCTAACATTTTTTTAAAAGTTTTCTTCTGAAAAGATATGTACACTTTCACCAGCATTTAAATTTCAAAATGCACAGATTAATTCATTTGCTATGATTTAAAATTTTAAGTCCATTTTAAAAAAAACTCATAAATTTAAATACAAAATAAATTACACGTGCTTCTATTAAAAATTTGAGAACGAATGGAATGGAGCAGAAACCCGTTTCAACATTCCAGGTATACAGTAAACTCGCGAAATAAGAAATATTCATTATTATGAAACTCCACAAATGTGAACACTTTTTTCTTCCCTTGACTATTCTAAAGTATGAACGAAAAATAAAGCTTGACATTTTGTTTACATTTCAGAGCTATGAAGACAATTTCTTAAAAATTTCGTCGGAATTCAATCAGAAAGAAAGCTTGACAATTCTGCTTGACCCATTCAGACAAAGAAATCCTTATAGCGTCTGCCCGCATGTTGGAACCGCCCTGTGTGTGCCAATTAAAACATATATGTAGTATAATAATAATGTAAATAACATATACAAATTTCAGCTTTGCTGAAGTAAAGTAAATTTTCATGAAATTTTAAAACTTTGAAATTTAAAAAAAATACTAGGAACCGGAGTAAGTGTCTGCCATTGGATTTTTTAATAAAACAAGATTGTATACTGTAAGATATTAAAACGGCAGACATGCTGAAATCACGTGTTCAAAGTCAATTTTTACGTTTTTTGACTTGCGGACACGCCCAAAGGAACCATCGGCGGGGATAGTGAATACCCATTTCACCTACGGCAGGTGAAAAACTTTACCTACCATCAATATGGAGTTTGCTAACATACCATAAGTCTGCCGATCACTGGCTCTCAGTCTATTTCTGCTGCTATCATAGAAAAAACATATTTTTTAGATGGATGTGTAAGATATACATTTTTTGACTTTTTTTATTTTAGAACAAAATTGACAATTCAACTCACTAAATAAAGTTTCGATAAGGTCCAATAAAAACGCTTCATTTACTATTTTTTAACAAATCAAAACGAATTGTTTCAATTATTTTTTTCTGGTGGGAAGGAACAGCGAATATTTTCGAATATTTTCGGCCTACTTAATATATTAATTTAAAACAAAAATTCACATACAAAATTATATGAAAATGCAATTTGCAAATAGTAAAAATGACCGTTTTTATTCATAAATGATTGCATGTTTATGTTTATTTGTCAATAAATTACAAATTTATAACATTTATGCGACTACTAAGATGAAATAATATTTTATTATGTATGATTATGTTGTATGAAATAATGTTACTATTTCTGTTCGTTAAATTGTCTGCTAAATACATTTCGTCACCAAATTATTAGTCGATTATTTTTGAGGTTAATGATGTTAAAAATTTCCCTCGTGCGCTACGCGCACTCGGGACCTCAAATGACATTCGTAATAATGATTATGAAAAATAATCGACTATTATTTGACGACTCGTGATATTATATATGAATATTTTTTGTGCATGTACATATTATGAAAAAATTATTTTAATTTCCAAATTTAAAAAATTGTAGCCCTGCACACAATGCAGTTTACAAGCTAAACAACAATGTATGCGTTTTATTCTGCTGTTTTGATATTGGTTTTACGTCAAGTTTTTCGATGAAAAGATTTAATGGCAGCTCTTAACTCAGACTAGTAAAAAACTAAGATTAGGATTTTAAAAATAAAAATCCAAGAAAATCGACTATGATAAACAAACAATGAGTTTTTACCAAAACGACGGTTCTTTGCTCACTTTCGAAACTTATATTTGTATATGAAATTTTGCTTTCTCAATGTTTTATTAACGCAAAAAACATGAATTGTATCAATGTTGACTAGCTGCAATCAATTATTTTCTTTCTCTTCAAAATCTCAACAAAAAAAGTTTAAAGTTTCAACAAAAAAAGTTCAAAGTTTCAATAAATTACAATAACGCTATTAATTAATTTTTATGTAGTTGTCGAATCAAATCAAATTACAACTTTTTTTATAAACCACCAGCAATTGTTGTTTTTTAATTTACTTCTATAAATTATAAGTATAGTAAATTACTTTCTTAATTTTATTATCAATCATGAAATCGTTTTAATTGGAAATCTGTCCAATAAACATTTTGTTATAATTGATTTATGTTGACTACCTGTGCAGTATTTAGCATGGTAAAAGTGAATGTACAAGAGAAATTATTTGTTTTAGTTGTAACGAATACGATATTTTATAATATAATCGGGCTGTAAATTATAAGATACAGATTTTTTCAATTTACTTACCAGGAAAACAGTACTTTAACAAGACATTAATATAATTCTGGTTAAAAAATTTGGTTCTTTAAGTCTACCATCGAAAACAGAAAGTGTAATTGTCTTCTTCAGCGGCTCTTACACTTTTACGACTAACGCTGATTTGAATTACGGATCATTCAAAATATGTTTTTTTAGGATCATTTAAGTCAGTGTAAATTTGCGTCCATCACCACCTTAGAACGTATGTGGTTGTGGAATCTAGATCTTTAAAGATTTGTATGTGCTGTTGTGACACATATTATAATTCCTACACAACATTTTAGGAAAAAATAGCAAAATTATATAGTTGCAGCCGCTGTTTTAACTTTCAATTTGTCGATTATAAATCTATTACAACATTTCCTCCTAAGATCTAAAATATTTATTTAATACAAGCCACTTGATCATTACTTCTTCATACAATATTGAAACAACGCATTTGCTAGCTTGCGGAACACCATAGTAGCTCCTGACGTACGACCAACGTTACTATGATTCTCATGCGAAGTAGGCAAAGCTGTTTTACTCCCAAAACAATTTCAATATCGTTCTTCCTCGAAGAGTAAAATTGTTCGTTTTTTCGATTTCATTCCTTTGGAGTTTTATTTTATTTATTTTTTTCATCTCATTTGTAAAATAAGAAAACTAGTAGTAAATATTTTGTAACAAAACTTGCGAAATTGCACAAAACATTTACTAGAATTATTTATTTTGTGCGTTGGAAAGCATCAATTTTGAAGCAAAAATTAAATGTTTGAGTATTTGAAAGAAAATGTTTATTTGATTTTTGCAGTAAGAACGATTATTATTTCCACTTATTTTATTATTTTCACTACTTTATTTGAGAGTGTTATTTTATTTTAAATCAAGAAATGATATAAGAAGTGTTTTAAACTTAGAAATAGACCAATGAAAAACAAAATTCTAAAAATTGAATGCAATGATTTAACAATGAAAAGAAACAAATTAGACATTTGGACTAGAATTCTAAAAATTTCATAAACGTTATTGTAAAAATTATTGTTCCAAACGACCTACATTCTGTTGGTGAATAGATGCGTATATTTTTTATTTAGATGGTATAAACTTGCATGAAAAATGTTAAAAATGAAACGCACGTAATATGTAATATCTTTATTGGTTGGTAGATATTTTAGCTAGGATGTATAAAGTAGTATAAAGTGTAACGTCAAAAACGTGCCTGAAATCTGCTTCAAAAAATAACAATGAAAAGATATAAATCGGATTTTAATCATAACCATAAAATTTTCATTTGACATTAAATTTTAGTTTTTCCTCCAAATATATTTGAAACGACGCAACAAACCTGTAAACTTCTATAAATTATTAAAAAATAAATGCAAATCATTAAACTAAGCTTACTTAACATGCTGTATCATAGTTCAAATCATCGTTAAAATTGATAGTTTATTGAAAAATAGGTCCATTCATTTATAAAAAATTATTTTGGCAATCTAAATAGAATAACAAAAAATAAATTTGAAGTTTCTATAAAAGGAACTCTGACCTATTTGACCCCTTAAGATTTATTTTATGCGATTCATTTGTAAAATAAATAGAGCTAATCTAATGTGGGAAGTAGAATTATGTTAAGTTGAACAATTGTTTGATTCAACAGAGAACGGTTGATATGATGTTATCTTTTGTCACTTTTTTCACATTTTTAATCAACTTGGCTTGTGAGAAGCTGGATATATTCAAGTCTAGTAATAAAATTTTTAGCAATTGTCCATAAAGGGATTGGCTTCAAATTTTATACACAATGGTGTTTTTCACATGTATACAAATTTTTAACAGTTTTGAACCAAAACAATTTATATTAAAATAATTTTTATCGATTTTTAGTATTATTTAAACATTTTATAAAATCGTCAAAAATCAAAACCAAATAGATGCAAATTTTAACTGCATTTTTTTCAAGGTACAATTTTGCATATATTTGATGTAAACTTTTAAACGAGAACCTAAGAAATTAAAAAATTACAAATAATTGATATAAAAATACAAATACTATACTTGTTTCACAAAAACCAATCCATGAATACTATATTTTTTTGGGCAATTGAGAATTTTTAAATTGAAAAGAAAGCCACAAAAATTAAACACAGGGCGCATTCACATCTAAATCAAATTATATGAGATAAAAATAATGCGTCCATTTTTTCGCCATATTGTGAAGAAAAATCGGAAACTAAACAATTCAAATATTTGACTCATGTATAGAAAATTGTATCAATTTTCCATAATTTTCTTAATATGACAAAAAGTTAATATTTAAATATCGATAAACCGTCGTGAAACAAGACGAAAAAATAATTGTAAAAAAATGTAATGTTATTTTTACATCACAAAAACTAATTATTCAAAGTTCTCTTTTGTTTTTTGTGTTTATTTTTATTACCTTCACTGAACAATTTCTTACGCACACATAATTTTATATGAAAATAAATCAATTTAATGTTACGAAAAATAAAAAGTTAAATGAATCCAGCCATTTCAGAAAATAATTTTTATTTTTCTATTCTTGTTGGTTCTTTTCTTTTGCTTATTATCATTATCATTAAATAAGTTTTGTTTCTCTTCGTTTTTCATTATAAAAAAAAGACCGAAAGAAAACGAAATAAAGATCGAAATTTAAACGAATTGTGTAGAGGAGTCCGCATCATAGCATCGAAAAATAAAATCCTCGAATCATATTTTAGAACTGAATATCAGTAGACTAAAAGTTCATACCTCCGTATTTCATATGCATGCATCGCATCGAAACAACACATCACCAAAAGTCATAAAATCGAAAATTTAGTACATAAAATCGAAATTCATAAAATAGCTTAGAGCTCGTTCATGAACCTAATTGAAAGACATTTTTTGTAGATTATTTCACTTCCCATAAATTATAATTTATAATAATAATTATCTACCAATGAGTTATTCGAAATTTTATAAGGTTTGTGAGTTATTTGCATTTCAATTATAATCCATTTTTAACAGTCAGAACACAATTTTTTAGGAAAACATATTCACAAAAATTCTGGATGAATGTATATAGAAATAAAATATAAATCAATATAATAAGTAATATATATTCCGGATATCTAACAATTAAATTTACAATGAGTTGGGTATACCCTATTTTTTGATTAAATGATTTTTCGATGAAATGAATTATTACTCATTATATCGAATATTTTCGATGTTATGATATTTCGATAATATTATTTTTTATTGGATTTTATGAATTTCGATCAAATTTTTTATTTTTTAATCTCAATGGAAAGAACCGAAAGGACGATGTGTTCGATAACTGTACTGGAAGTGTGTCAAAAAAAATTCGTCAAGTTTGTCAAAAATAAAATTAGTTAATTGTATAACATTAAATGTAATTGAACATGAAATTGCACATGGAATATGGTTCTATCCAACTGATAGGAACAGTTAGAAAATATCAAGTTGTTACAGATTAAATGTCGTTTTAGGGATCCGTTTTTTATAACGAACCCTATTGGTGAGAGTAAAACGAGTTTTTCACACTATATCGATTATCTCGTAAACTATAAATGCTATGGACCTGAAATTTGAGGTGCGTATAAAACTAAGCTGTCCGCATAAGTTGACAGATACAAATAATACTAAAGTTGTTTTCGTTTGGTTTACGGGGTTACGATGTTAGACCTTTGAGAAAATATATTTTTTTATAGTCAAGTATAGGGAATCATATTAAAGGGCTTCATTTCAGTATTCCTTAAAAATTTATTTTTCAATTTTACACCTCACCATTTTTTGAATAATTTTGAATATTGACGTTTTCTTCGTGTTTTCTTACCTCGATTAGCTCCGAACCTTACTGATCGAAAATCTTCAAATGTATTTTAAGTTTTAATAAAAAATATATAAAAGTGTCACGTACTCATTATTATATGTATTTATTAAGAGGATGGAAATGAGAAGGTCATTTGAAAGAGCACCTAATTTAGAAAACATTGCAATTTTTTTAAGAATAAGTTCACAGTTTTTGAGTTATTGGCAAAAAGTGCGACTTTCAGACCGACCCTCCCTACGTTTCGACACTGATTGACAGAAAAATTTGTAAAAGTTCAAAGAGTTAGGAAGTTTGGTAAATTTTGACTGAAAATTATAGCGAAGTCTCAAATAATTATATTTCTGTGTGTTTAGGGGACGTGGGTAAAGGACGAGGGTAAAAAAAACATTTTTGACCCAAATGAGAGGGGTGTCATATGAAGGAGCACTTAATTTAAGAAACATTACAATTTTTTTTAGAATTTTGCAATGCACAGTTTTTGTGTTATCGTAAAAAAATATGTTTAGTATGCTATTTATATTAAATCTTGTTTTTGCACAAAAAATGTAATTATTTAAAAGAATTATTTACATTATTATAATCATCGTATTATAATCACGATTTGTTTTTTTGTCAAGACTTTATCCATTACAAAATTGATTTAAGTTTATTAAAAAAAAACAAATAACTAAATTGTAAAGCAAAATAAAAATTAAAATCTTATTATATAAATTTTGTTTTTTACCTACACATTAGAAATGCCATGCTTTCACAATTTTGATTTTATTTCGTTCTGTTTCGTTTGTATAAATATATTTTGAGATGTAAAATAATAAAATCTATTCAAATTGATGTGATTTTTGGGTGTTAGGAATAGTTTTTAATGTTTATATACAAAACGAAAGTATTGCTTCGTCATGATCTTCTTTTAATACATGTTTCTTTGAGTACAATGATCTTTAGATCTTAGAAGTCAACATCTTAAGCCGATGATTGTTTATATATGGTAATCTGATAAAAGTTGTTATTACAAGTTTATGCTTAAAAATAAATTAACTTTTAAATATTAATACAAAAATAGTGTTTATACGTGGTGCATGGCTTGGCTATTTTAAATCAACAAACCCCTTCTGTCGGTACTCCTCAGCACATTAATAATTAATTATTATTACTACGATTAATTAATTATTTAAATATATCTTATATCTGTTATAATTTATAAATATAACCCACGATGTATAACATAACTGAAAACACATTTTTCTCTTTTTTAGGACACACAGAATATTTTACGTTTGATAATACAAAAACAGAAGTTACTTCACTGGCGTTGTCATTTTATTCTGGATTGTTTGCTTATAATGGATGGTAAGTAAAAATTACTAATTTTCGTTACTTGCCATAATTTCTCGTGGGACACAATTATATTTTATCAAAATTTATTTATATTCAGCTTAATTTTTAATAAATGAAAAATAATCTCTTGCAATATTTCGTTTCTAGGAATTACTTGAATTTTATTATTGAAGAATTACAAGATCCAATTAAAAATTTACCAAGAGCTATTGCTATTTCATGTACCTTAGTTACAGTAGTTTATGTAGGCACAAATGTTGCATTTTATACAACATTATCACCTGAAGAAGTTTTAGGGAGTGAAGCTGTTGCGGTTTCATTTGCTGAACGTAATTTTGGGTTTATGGCATGGACAATTCCAGGTATGTAATATTAGAGAACCAATGATTTTAACTATTAGACATTAGTTTATACATATGGACAGTTTTATAATGGGACTTTAAAATATTTTATAGACATTTTATTGATTAGTTAAACTAAATTATGGATATTTCTAATATTCCATATCTAATCAATTTGCTAGAAAACTTCTTTTCTTTCTAAACAAAACTAAAATATGTACATTGCACATATTATTATTGTTTTTTGTACTTGACAATGCTTTCAAGTGATACAAATTTTTTATATGAAACTATTATAAACCAAATAAATATAATATATCATCCTTTACTATTGTTCTGGTTTGTACTGCACACCTTTTATTTGATAAATTTGAAAACTATATTTTCTCGATTTATATATATGTATAACAATTTTGTGGAACATGTTCTTGTTATTCGACGAGGAAGAATAGTCATGCTAATTGCTAACTGATAGAACAACTTAAAATAATTTTAATAAAATAATTAGTTCAAGGATGTTGCGGAGCAAATAGGAATGTGATTAGATTTTTAATCTCTAATATTGTTTTTTGTGTTTTCATTTTGGTTTTAAAGAATAAATAACCTTACCAAACAATATGTGTTGAGTGCCCTAGTTGTAGCACGCTGGACTTCGAACTCAGAGGACTTGGGTTCGAATTCCATCTAGGTCAAAGTGCTTTTAAGCAAAACATTAACAACTATCAACAAACCGGTGATACAATTAACCATTAGTCAGTTAATATAGCTGATTAATTGGACAAAATTATGAGCTGATCACGCATATACTAATCGATTAAATTAAGTCTTCAAGTGCAAGTCGATAAAATTGAGCGAATTGATGAAATTAATACAGGGAGACACTTGTTGGGTGCCTACGTTCCTATATAGAACATTTACGACACATAAAACTAAACAATCAATACTATCACATCTAAATAAGGCATAGGCCAATATTTCGTGATAGGATAGAGAAAATAAAAATAAAATGAGAGGTAAAAAGCAATTTTTATAACAAATTTGCAGGGACAAAACTTGAATTTGGGTGTGAATAATAGAACTAATTGCATAGTCGTTGATCATGTGAAACACTGTCTTCCTCAATTATATTATAGCCCACATATAGAGTGAAGGCATATTCCTTCGAGCAGGCAATAGCGTGCTTTTATACCAGCCCTCTTACCCCCCAATGAAAACAAACGGGCCGAATAATTAATTTTAGTGATTTAAAAAAATGATTATATATTTTTGTTTGCCCTGTTTCATGTACTGATTAAATTTAAATTAATTTTTTTTTATAATATTGAGAAAATTAACATTATTTTTAAATGTTTAAATTTTTAAAATACATTCGATATTCGGTGTTTGCGAAGTAAACATCAAATTATCAAGTTATAATCAAATTTTTTCAATATTAAAATTTCTAACTGTGTTTTATTTTTTGTTTGGATTTGTTGTTAGTTATAAATTCAAATCAAAATAAAGTGAAACATTGAAATATAAATTGATTGTTTTGTGATTATTGTGTGTGGATGCTCACAAATAAAAGAACTATAAGTCGCCAGATGCGTAGCCTCCCTAGGAGCTCGCTCAGCAGCATTAAACAGATGAGTCAAGGCATTAAAATGAGTGACATCCCAACAGTAAACAGGTATGCAGGTTTACCGCCTAACGTTAATTTATCAAAATATGCAAAAACATCGCAAACTAGTTCTCCGTATGGTGAAAGTTCTAGAAAACCTGTAGAAAAAATTCCTCCAATAATTACAAAATCTTCCTCAACGGAGATTCATAAAACTATGAAGGAACTAAATATTTCAAAATATAATATACAAATAATGTCAATTGGCATAAAAATACTTACATATAGCCTATCAGACTATAACAAAATTTTTACTAAATTAAAAGAACATAACAAGAGAACATACCCTCATATACGCTTGAGGAAAATCGTTTTGTTAAATTTGTACTATGTGGGCTCCATGATATGGATACAAATGAAGTTAAGAAAAGCCTCGAGAATAGTGGCCTGAGTCCTGTTAATGTTTGGAAAACTATTCCTAAAAAATATCGTCGAAACAGTGAAGATGCCCTTTATTTTGTTGCTTTCAAAAAGGGATCAATGTCTCTGAACCAATTAAAAAATATTAGATTTGTTAATAACACAGTGTGCAGATGGGAAATTTGTCGATCCACCAGCAAAGGTCCTCTCCAATGTTATAAATGTAAAATGTATGGTCATGGAGCGAACGCATGCTACATGAAGCCAAAATGTATTTTCTGTGGTGGAGATGAACATATTGATGATATGGAGTGTCCTTTACAAAACGATATTACTAAACATGTTTGCTGTAATTGTAGTGGAAATCATACATCTAACTCTATAATTTGTCCAGAAAGAGAAAAATACATTCAAATAAAAAATCATCTGAATCTAACAAATAAGTTGAGTCGACCTTCAAATCAACCAACGTTTTCATTTCAACAACAGGATTTTCCTATTATTCCTTCAATACCTCATCAAAACAACAATAAAAATTTTAATAATAATAATAATAATAATAATTTTGTTAACAAAAAAATGCAGTTCAGTACAGTGGTTCAAACAAATGCAATCAATCATGAAAATTCAATTAATATTAATTCAGATAGCACAAATGATTTGTTTGCACCACATGAGTTATTACAAATTCTCAAAGAACTTGTTTCAGGACTTCGGGGGTGTCATTCCAAAGAAGAACAATTTGATGTTATGGCTAATATTGCTATTAAATATGTCTGTTATCCATAATTCTTTAAAAATTTGTGTGTGGAACGCGTACGGTATAAAAAATAAAAAATTTGAGGTAATTCAGTTTTTAGATAATTTTAATATTGATATATTACTCATTAGTGAAACGCATTTAAAGCCTTCTATTTCATTTTCGATTCCTAATTTTCGATTTTATCGTAATGATAGAGAAAATATTCGCAGGGGTGGTGTTGGTATTCTTATAAAAGATTGCATTAAACATTCGCTTCTTCCTGACCTTAAATTAAATTGTATAGAATCCCTGGGTATTAATATAATAAGTAGTGATAATAATCAACTTAAAATATTTTCTGTATATTGTTCATATTCGAATTCTGAGCATCTCAGAAATGATTTTATAAAAATTTGTAGTGGTAATATTCCTTACCTAATTGGTGGTGATTTAAATTGTAAGCATCCTAACTGGTTTTGTCCTAGAACTAACCGCGGTGGTCGAACTTTATATAATTATTCTATTAACTCTAATTGTGTTGTTATCGCTCCCCAAGATCCTACCCACTATAGTCCTGCTGGGGTCCCTAGTATTATTGACATATTTTTAACAAACAACCCTCAGTTGATATCCGAAGTTAACACCATTCAAGCACTCTGCTCCGATCATCTGCCAGTCCTCTGTTCAATAGTATTTA
Source organism: Diogma glabrata (assembly GCA_963693315.1). Classification (NCBI taxonomy): domain Eukaryota; kingdom Metazoa; phylum Arthropoda; class Insecta; order Diptera; family Cylindrotomidae; genus Diogma; species Diogma glabrata. The sequence continues at coordinate 170,657,550 of OY856188.1, forward strand.
ATAATCAAGTAGATCATTGCCATCGTAAATACTTTAACTATAAAAATGCTAATTGGAGCATTTATCAGAATCATATTTCATCTGAAATTGAAAATTTCAGTTTAAGTTCAATTCATACTATTTCAGATGTCAACGTTGCAGTCGATTTTTTGACAGCATCCATTTCTTCAGCTCGTGATCTATCCGTACCGCTTGTGCCTGTTCTTCCAACTGATAAATTGTTATTATCTGATCAAGTGTTAAGTTTTATCAGACACCGAAATTCGCTTAGAAGATCTTACCTCAGAAGTCGCCTTGCTCACATTAAAACCTCAATAAACTTGCTAAATAGAATTATTAAATATCATATAAATATTCTTTATAATCAAAAATGGCAAACGAAGCTTGAATGCTTGGATAATGGTTCAAGAAACTTCTGGAAAACAACTAAACATTTTAAAAACCATCGCAAGTCCATTCCACCATTAGTTACTCCCAACACTGGAAATCGAATTTTCTTAAATACAGAAAAAGCACAAGTATTGGCTGATGTCTTCCTTGACGCTCATCAAATTCCAAACTCCAATATTGTAATTGAAGAACAAGTGAATGACTTTTGCACTAATTTCAATAATTTGGATAACAATGCTCCAATTTCTGAAATTCACCCTTCTGAAATTTCTGATATTTTGAAATTCCTTCCAAGGCTCAAAGCTCCAGGTGTAGATAATATTCCATTTATTTTACTTAAAAATCTTCCTGAAAGTGGAATCCATTTTCTTAAGATAATGTTCGAGTGCTGCTTGAAGCTAGGTTATTTCCCAATTCAATGGAAAAAAGCTAAAATTACTCCTGTTTTAAAGCCTGGCAAAGACCCCACTCTTGCTACAAGCTACAGACCTATTAGTCTTCTTTGTACATTGGGAAAACTCTTTGAGCAGATTATCAAAAGAAGAATGGAAGAGTTCATAACTGACAATCAAATAATTATAAACGAGCAATTTGGTTTTAGATCTGGGCACTCTACAGTTCATCAAATCCATCGTGTAGTCAATCATATTAGATCTAATAGATCTTCGCTAAAATCTACTGGAATGATATTATTAGACCTTGAACGAGCCTTTGATAAAGTTTGGCAAGACGCAGTCTGCTATGAATTATTTATATATGGATTTCAAATATTTTTAATTAAAATCATAAAATCGTTCTTAACTGATAGAACATTTTTTGTCCAGATTTTTGATTCCATGTCCTCTATACTTAGCATCCCAGCTGGGGTTCCTCAAGGTGCCGTATTGAGTCCTTTGCTTTTTTGTTTATTCATCAATGATATTCCAAGAGATAGTGAATGTAAATTATCATTATTTGCTGATGACACTGCAATATTTGTGTCAGATGAGCTGGCGGTATCTATTATCAATAAGCTTCAATTGTACCTCACTAAAATTCTCGAATTTTTTAAAAACTGGAAACTTAGTATTAACATATCAAAATGTGAAGCTATTTATTTTACTAGGTGCAGAGCATCCCGTAAACTTCCACAACAACCCTTTCTGATTCAAAACTCTTCTTTGGAATGGAAACCTTCAACTAAATATTTAGGAATTTATTTGGATAAATCATTAACATTTAAGACACACGTCACTCAAATACAACAAAAATGTAATGCACTGTTCAAAAGTCTATATCCTCTACTCAACAGAAATAGTAAACTGAATAGTCATAATAAGACACTAATTTACAAGTGTGTGATTCTTAATATCATACTTTATGGTGCGCCAATTTGGTGGGATATTGCTTTGTGTCATAAAAAGAAATTTCAAATTATTCAAAACAAATTTCTAAAAACTATATATAAACGCCCTAGACGTTATAGCACTTTAAGACTGCACAACGAATTAAATATAAAGCTTGTCAATGTAGTTGCTAGAGAAGCTAATGATAGATACATAAATAAATTAAATCATATTGAAAATGAATTGATAAACGCCATTAGCTTTACCACCGCTTAATTTTTGCAACGTAGCTTTTAAGTTTAGATTTAAGTAGGTTAGGTAAATATAAGTTTTTTATTAGTTACTAAGCAGACTGAACTGCATTTGAAAATATAAACATTCTTTTTCACTTATTTTTCGCAATACTCATACTAATTAATTTCATCTGTTGTAAAGCTTACTATTAAAAGCTGATCTCAGTAAACTATTAAATGTATACAACTGTATTATAAAATTTAAAGTCAATAAAGGATTATTATTATTATTATTTTTAAAATATTTAAATTTTTTTATTTTTTTTTATATTATAATTGTGTCATTAAAAAAATAAGGGGAAAATAGACGCATAATTTACAAATACAATCTCAAACATATATTTTCAAATTACAACTTAAAAATACGACCGCTATATGTTCGTTTGTCGTAATGACATTTCCAGAAATATAAGTCTAGGAAAGATTCATAATGTTTCAAAAGATCCTAGTCACAAAAGCCATGGCTCAAATATTTTTGTATTTATGATTCATTCATATTTATTTTGATTACATTATTTTAAAATGTTAAATTAAGCCAAATATGTTTGATGTTAGCAGTCAGATGGGTAATCTCAAGATTAACTTGAAAATGGAAGATTTGTTTACTTTTCAAAATTAGACAAAATGGCGGCATTCTCCAGAGCACTTGTAAGAATATTCAATAGCATCTAATCCCAGTTTTACATAAGAAGGAAATGATAAGCTTTTGAGCGATAATGGGCAAAGTTGTGGGGTACTTCGGAGCACCTGTTTTCTATAATTAGAACTACGCGAAATCAATAGCAATATTAAGCTATTAATTAAAGTGTTTGATGGATAAGCACACTATATATCCAAAACATTTTGTTTCCACAGCTGTGGTGAAGTCAGCCACATCGCCAATATATTTATTTCACCACAATTTTCAATTGTGGGAAGTAATGCAATCTATCGAAAAAAATCTTACATACTACAAGTTCTATTTATCTTTTGTTTTGGACCATCATCTATCTCAATAGTCCAAAAAAAGTGTATGTCTGTGGGTAGGTTGGTGGTTGGGTGAGCGGTTGTCAAAAAACACATGGGATGTTGATAAAACTTTGGTATATAATCCAGGTTGACGTGAAAATTTCATTTCAAAATTAGACAAAATGGCGAGGGTCTCCCGAATACCTGTAAGTTTGAATTACCAATAACTTCTAATCTTGGCTTTAAATCTTATTGACACTTGGTATATAAGGCTTTGGTGCTGTTTTCAAAATTTGTGCGTACCAACTGTCGGGTTTTCACTTGCGATTAAAGATTTGTTTGTTGATGTTTTTATAATCTTTAACACTACTGTAGTACTAGTCTACAGTTTTTTTTTTAATAAAAAGTGTTGTGCTATAGGGTTTACAATATGTGTCACACCAACACATAAATACCTTTTAAGACACAACAACTTGCGCTCTAAGGTGTTGATAAACGCTTTTTTAAACCTCTGCGGATTGAAACCACGTGTTATAAATGGATTTTCATGAAACGTTAGAAAAAGATTACAATCAATATGAAAAATATTTTTTTAGATTTTGGGGTACATTGCACTAAGGACTGGGGATCTATCATACAACACGTGATTTTTATTTTTTCTCGTGTCTTTATACACACTACCGCCTACAATAATGATGAATCTTATGAAAAAGGTTTCAATTAGTGAGAGAAGAAGTGAAAGAATTGAAAAACAAAGAAAATGTTTGATAATACATATGTCCAAAACAAAGTAACTCAAAGTTTATCTTTTATATAATACACATCATATTAACTTGCAATTGCATTTTAATTCAAAAGTGACAAAAGCACACAAACAGTGAATAATATGGAAAACCATAATAACACATATACACATCATACATGTTTTTATTTTTAAAGCTACAGACAACGTTAGATGTTTTACATTACAAAATTAACTGTGACCAGAATAAGAACATACTAACTTCAAAATATTTAACCTAACTAAGCTCAATACATATGCATATTTTCTCTTTTACAGTTTTCGTCGCTTTATCAACATTTGGCGCAGTCAACGGCATTTTATTAACTTCATCTCGGCTTTTCTACGCTGGTGCATGTGAAGGACAAATGCCAGAAATTCTAACAATGATTCAATTACAACGTTTAACACCAACCCCAGCAGTATTAATAATTGCATTTTTATCTATGCTTTACCTAACTGTTTCTGATATTTATGCATTAATTAATTATGTTGGTTTTGCTACATGGGTAAGTTATTGTAAATTTTACCTTTAAATTAAATGGGAATATAATATTTGTTTGTATTTCTAGTTAAGTATAGGTGTATCGGTATTATGTCTTCCTTGGTTAAGATGGGCACAACCAAATTTACCAAGACCAATCCGGGTTCCGTTAGTTTTTCCAATTGTTTATTTGATTGCCACACTTTTTGTGACTGTTGTACCAATGTACGCTTCACCAGTTGAAACTGGATATGGTGTACTAATGATCCTGACAAGCATACCAGTTTATTTACTTTTTATTGCATGGAAAAACAAGCCTTTATGGTTCCAACGATCAATGGGTAAGAACTGGCATTTATATTTTTTTGTACACATAGTTTTAGTATTCAATTGTTTTTACACTTTAATATTTAAAAACTATTGCTAAACAATTGTGATTTGCTGTTAATCATTTGAAAAACATTTTTTAGGAGGATTCACTCAAGCCTTGCAAAAATCAATGATGGTGGTTAGACCAAAAAGTCAAAAGGTTTTTATTTTATTTTATGTTTTTTAATTTAAATTAATTTTTTTATTTTGCATTTTGGTTATGACAATGACGGTGTTTGTTATGTTTTCCTTTCTAATTTAAAATAATAATAATAATAATGTTCGTAAGAACCCAGAAAGATTTTACAGCAAAATAAGATAATGTGTATTCAAAAAAAGGATGCTGATAAGGATACGAAGTTTCGTTTCGAAATTAAAAAAACAAATGTTTTTAGGTTTTGTAAATTAATTCAAATGTCAAACAGAACTGAAAGAAAACTCAAATGTTTAATTTGACTATAAAGTTACGAAATCGATATGCATAATGAAAAGCGTAAACATAGGCAAAACTCCTCTATACTTATTACTCTAATTGAAAAGTTAGTTAAACCTATTGTATTTTTGGGAAATATTGTACATTCGTACATACTTTATTTTTGTGCTATTACTGGCTCTTAAATAACGTACACTGTCTATACAAGTGTGTATTAATTTGAAGAATTCATTCAATTCTTTTAACGGGTTTCACTTGATTTCTTCGTTCTAAACTTATCTATATCAACATCAACCACCTAATTCATAACATATTCATTGATAGAGCGCTACCAACTAAGTTAATCTAGCAAAATAGCATTACCCAAAACCATTTATTTCACAAATGGGTTTCCATGCGGTGAAATACCAGGCTTCATTCACTTTAATCTAATCTCTAAATGGCAAGTTAATTTATTATTTAAGTGGTTTTATGATTCGTTGAGTAGATAACAAGGTTTTACAGTAGTTTTAGAATAGGCCTAGGGTAGACTTTTGCTAAGGTTTTGACTTTCTTCTTTTATATATACTGTTATGTTACGCATGCGAGAACGTACCCATTCTCGCTCGCGGGTTCCATAATAAAACCTGGACCTGAAGTGGGCCTGAATATATATGTATAATACATATGTATATAATATATATGTATATATGTATATATATATATATATATATATATATATATATATAATATATATATATATATATATATATATATATATATATATATATATATATATATATATATATATATATATAATATATATATATATATATATATATATATATATATATATATATATATATATATATATATATATATATATATATATATATATATATATATATATATATATATATATATATATAGATATAGACTGGTCGTTAAAAACTAAATTTTCCGAGACGCCCCCCAGAAAAATTCTTTGTGGTCAAAAAACCATAACGGCTTTATTTTTTTTTTTTTTAAGTGAAAAGAACACGTGCCGCAAAATCATCGAAGTTTATTTTTTGATAAAATTGTTAATATCTCATAAAATATGCAGATGTCAAAAAAAATCAATAATCATTTTTGCAGGAAATTTAATTCTCTACAAAAAAGATCCAAGTCATTTTTTTCCTAAAACCTATATTTCTGATGATATTTTGAAATAAAACTTGAAATTCTTCGAAACTCGTAAAACCAAATGATGAAAATTTCGACGAAAAAGTAATAATTTTGATTTTTTTTGTCACGATTATTTTTTTATACATTTCATTCTATAGCATAAGAAGAAAATTAGGAGTTTTTCGTCATCTTTATTTCTTATGTTTTTTAAAAATTACGAAAACTTACAAGTTCATTTTCAAAATATCATGAGAACTATACGTTTTCGGGAAAAAATGACATGGACCTTTTTTGTAGAGAATTAAATTTCCTACAAAAATGGCTATGTGATTTTTTTTGACATTTGCATATTTTATGAGATATATGAAAAAATCTACGAATTTTTCAAAAAATCAACTTCAACGATTTTGCGGCACGTGTTCTTTTGATTTAAAACAAAAAAAATAATGCCGTTGTGGTTTTTTGACCCCAAAGAATTTTTCTAGGGGGCGTCTCGGCAAATTTAGTTTTTAACGACCAGTCTAATATATATATATATATATATGTGTATAAGGGTGTTCCTTAGCCGTATGAAAAAAAAACAATAATATATGTTTGGTCTCACCTCCTAAATCGGTGTGTATACATATAAAAATTAACTGCAAGAAATTTTAGGTCAATCAAATAAAGTTAACCCGTGCCGACTTGAAGTTGAACTTTGGCGAGTCATTCCGTGAAAGAGTCATTCCATATGAAATCATCGAAAAAAAAGAAAAATTGTTGCTGCACTGTTTTAGATTTTACTCAAACTTTGTGGAAATGTTCTTTAGGGTTCAAAAAATCAAAATCCACAAGGATTTAGTTTTCGCACGTGCCACTTCCGGTCCACACAAAATAAAGCACTTGAAAAGTCGTAGTCATATATATATATATATATATATATATATATATATATATATATATATATATATATATATATATATATATATATATATATATATATATATATATATATATATATATATATATATATATATATATATATATATATATATATATATATATATATATATATATATATATATATATATATATATATATATATATATATATATATATATATATATATATATATATATATATATATATATATATATATATATATATATATATATATATATATATATATATATATATATATATATATATATATATATATATTGTAACGACTCTTCGTTGGTTCTTTTCGATTATTGAACAAACACGACAGTAAAAAGACGGATCTTTGGTTAACAGAATCTCAAACTTTATTTGTCAACAAATTACAGCAGCTTCCGTTTTTCCTTACAATAAATTCCAGGGTTTCCAATTTATGTACCATAAACTTCACCGCTTTTCCGCAATTTGAATCAATAATATTCGGAATCGTAAAATCTGTATTTACTATTCCACTAAGTTCAGATTCTTTCACTATTAGTACCCAGGCTCAAGTACCACCGATTATTCCTTAAACTTGCGAACATTTATAAACACTTTTAATTGCAAAAGTAAAAACTGACTATCTGATATTTTTGTTTGCTTATTTATATCGAAAAATAAATAAATCGAAACTTCTATAATCCACTAGAAATCAATACTACGTAGTCCGTACATCTGAAATAGGCCACACCTGTTTTCATTCATACTTGCATTTGTATTAGCGAACTCAAATTTAATTTATGCAAAATGCATTAGGTAACTCCTTTTAATTTATTAATGTAAACATTTGTATAACAAATTTAATTTACATTAATTTATGCAATACAATTTGCAATACAAGTAAAAGATTGAAAAAGGAGTTAACTTTTAATTAATGAATGAGTAAATAAAATTAACCCATTCTGGACGAAGTTTATTACATTGCCCTCCATTTAGTTTTGTTCGTCCCGAACAATATCAGAGATCGCATTGGTGCTGTTACCTTGGTACGGTGCCAACCTTTGCAGATGTATCACTTTCATCTTGGTACGGGGTCCCTTTTGTATGCGGTAGATGACATCATTAATTCGTTTGATTATTTTATATGGGCCTTCCCAATCTGGCTGCAGCTTGGGTGATCTTCCCTTAGTTCTTCTGGGGTTGTATAGCCATACCAATTCTCCTTCTTGAAAACCGCCACTATTTGCATTTATGTCGTACCTGGTTTTCATTTTGTCACTGGCAATCTTAATGTGGTCTCGAACCTGCTGATGGATTTTATTCATCTTCTCCCTTAGTTGTCCCACATAATCTGTTTTCGTGGATACCAGACCTCCAGGGATGCCAAACTCGATGTCACTAGGAAGATGTAGTTCTCTTCCGAACATGATATTCGCTGGCGTTTCACTTGTCGTATCGTGCACTGCGCTACGATAGGCCATCAAGAATAACGGAAGATCCTTGTCCCAATTTCTTTGGTTGGCTTCTACTACCTTTGACAGATGTTCTTCCATGGTTCGGTTGAATCGTTCTACCATGCCATCCGATTGTGGGTTCATAGGTGTAGTTCGTGTTTTTCTAATGCCGAGTGTTCTGCACAGCTCTTCCATCAGTTGAGATTCGAAATTCCTTCCCTGGTCGGTATGCAACTCGAGCGGTGTTCCATATCTGCAAACCCATTCATTGACTAATGTTTCCGCGACCGTAACTGCTTCCTGGTTCGGTATTGCATAGGCTTCCGGCCATTTTGTAAAGTAATCAATGACCACCATGATGTATTTGTTACCTTTTGTCGTTTCCGGAAATGGCCCCGCGATGTCTATAGCAATTCTCTCCATTGGGGCGCCCACATTGTACTGTTGCATCTCTCCTCGAATTCTAGTTTTTGGTCCTTTGCTCGCTGCACAAGTATCGCATCGCCGACACCATTGCTCTACGTCGGTTCGATACCTTACCCAATAAAACCTCTCCCTTACTTTAGCTAGGGTTTTATTGACTCCCAGGTGTCCTCCAGAAATACTTCCATGCAGCTTTCCTAGTACCTCTTCCACTCGACTTGATGGCAACACCAGTTGTTCTAACACTTTCTTTCCATCAGCGGACTCCCATTTTCTTTTAAGTATCCTGTTGTCCATAAATAGTGAGTCCCATTGCGCCCAGTAGCATTTCACCTCCGTACTTAAAGGTGCGACCTCTTTCCACTCCGGTCGCCTTCCTTCGGTTTTCCATTTCAATATCGGAGCCATAGCTGGATCTTCTAGCTGCTCTCTTTTCATTGCTTCGGTACACCAGTCTTCAGGAGTTTGGAACTTAATTTGCTTCACTGTCATTGCCTCTTTTCTTTCAGTCCTGCTACATGACTTGCGCTCTTCAACACAGGGTCTTCTTGAAAGATCTTCAGTGTTACAATGTATCCTTCTCTTTCGGTGTTCAACGCGGCAATCTTCTTCCTTTTTGGCATTTGCCTCCTTTCTCTCAGTCTTGCTATATGACTTGCGCTCCTCAACACAGGGTCTTCTTGAAAGATCTTCAGCGTTACAATGTATCCTTCTCTTCCGGTGTTCGACGCGGCAATCTCCTTCCTTTTTGACATCCACTTGCTTGTTTGAAAGGTTCATCAACCGGCCTGAAACTACTCCTTTTGCTGTTACTCGTGTTTTGCATTCTTGTCTGATGTGCCCTAACTGCCCACAATTCCAGCATCTTACTCTGCTAGATCTACTTCGTTGATTTTGTTCAGGTTTATTTTCCAAACTTTTGACACGCATGATCACTTCATCAAGCGCTGCTTTTAGAGGTTCTTCAGCAACTTTCATCTGACGTACTCTATCTGAGTCATACGCTCTTTTTCCAGCTTCCATTTGCAGGGCTAATGCTAAGACTTCCGCAGGTAGTTTCTTCCCGCTTAGATACAGCTGATTTCTCATTTGTACATCTCGAAGAGCATTGATAAATGTATCAGCTGCCAGTTCGTCTCGGTGTTCAGCGTTATAGTTCGGATATGACAGATTAACCAGTCTCACAATGTCAGCCTCTAATTCTTGCAATGTTTCGCTGACTCCCTGTTTTCGTGTTTTGAGCTGCATGCGATGGAGAGCTTGCATATGACTTTCCTCATATTTTACTTCTAAGGCCTCCATTAGCTTGTTGTAATCACGCTCTGTCGCTGATAGTGTCTGCAAAACTTCAGCAGCAGGTCCCTTCAATGCCAATATAAGCGCATTTGCTTTTTGCTGGTGATCAACCCCAGTTGTTGCAATCCATCTTAAATATCTGATACGATGTAGATCCATCAAATGCGGGTGTTTTCACTCTAGCTGGAGCTGAAGCAGTTGATGGATTGATCATGTTACCTGACTTCACTTGTGCTATTTCTTGGCGGAATTCACTCGAAAGTTGACGGAATTCACTCGAAAGTTTGCGTAATTTCTCTTGTTCTTCGGTAACTGTCCGCAGCTCCCTTTCCATGTTGTTGATTTTAACCTCCGCACTGGATACGTGACTCGATTACTTCACGTAGTTGTTGTTGATCTAATTTTTGTTCCGCTGCCAGTTTCTCTTGTCGGGCTTTTTGTTCTGCTGCCAGTTTCTCTTGTCGGGCCATCATATCAGCAAGTTGTTGTTGTTGGTTGTTTCCTTGTTTGGCCATCATATCAGCAAATTGTTGTTGTTGCTCTACTTTTTGTTCTGCTGCCTGTTTCTCTTGT
>OY856188.1:170668561-170828915 GCA_963693315.1 Diogma glabrata
TCTCAACCGAACGGATAATTCCAACAGTCTTGAAATACGACTTAATAAAATGATGGAACAAATTAGAAAGTCACTATAAAAAAGGTGGTTTAAAGATTCAAAACATTTATACCAATGTAATTCATTTTAATCACAACTTTTTTGCACTTTATTATTTTTTAATACTAACATTACTATCACTTAGCATAATGATTGTAAAGCACCTAATATTGCACCATAAACTATTTAATCCACTTACATTGTTTGTATTTATTAATAAATTTCGTATATACTCTCTTTTGTTATACTAAGACGTACAAAATTTTAATTTTTATTCATTTAATTTATTTTTAGTAAAATTAACCTGTCTGCTACAAAAAATGCTCATGGTCGTAGGAAAGACCAAACCAGCTCAGGTTTAAATCTATAAAAAACAAATTTTTGTTTAAGCAAAATTTTATTAAAGAAGACATCATAAAAAATAATTTTAAGAACATAAAAACTCGAATCAACTTATTAAAAAAAAATTAAAATTAAACAAATTCAACAAAAATGGCTGTCAAAAACTGGATAATAAACTATTTAGAAAAATAATTTAACAATAATTAAATTTAAATCATTTTTAAAAAATATTTAAGTTTTATTATTTTTTTTTTTTTTTCAAAAATATCAATATGTTTATACTCAAAATATATTATTAAAATAATTTGTTTTATTTTCATAATTATAGTAAATATAATTTTTTAAGATATTATTTAAATAAAGATCGTTTTAATATTTTAAGCTGCATTCCACCTTTTTTTATTTTTTTAAATTAATTTTAATTTAGAAAACAATATTGAAAAAATTTAAGAAAAGTTGTGTATTACTAATTAATTAATTATTTTAGGTTTAGATATTAATTAAATTAAATATATTATAAATAATAATTGTGAGAGTTTGTTTTGTTATTGCTTCTTAAATATAAAAGAAATGCAATTTTGTGTTTTGTTAAAAAGTGTGAATTTTAAACTGAAAAGATAATTGATTAACGAAGCCTTATGCTCAGAGTCAAAATTCTGCGTTTTGTAATATAATAGTAATTTATATCATAAGGCCAAAAAGAAACGATTTTTAGTAAGACAAGGACGAAAGAAGCACTTTTTGGTCAGAGGACGCGCTTTATTTTTTATATGATTTCCAACATTCTCATTCATCCATCGTTTTAAATACACGTTGTAATTTTATTCCGCCAATCGCCATGTTTTAAAGAGAAATTCCACATGGTTTTTTATTTTGATTTTGTAAGAGAAAATAGTTATCTACAAAAAAAAGGTTGTGGAACACAGTAAATTGTTTTATAAGTGCGGACGAAAAAATGTCTAAATTTCAAAAATGTCTCACAGAATTGTAACCGTTATTTTGAAGACTAAAATTTGACTACTTTTACTGCGGCTCTTTAAAACATATACAGCAATGAAAGAACATTTTAGTGCCACCCGCCGTGAAAAGCACTTGTTGTTGTACTTTACAGTACTTACTTTCAAATAATCATATATTTCAACGCTGGAGTAAAACCAATATTTTGTGCAAAAATAGTATATTTTCCTACAAGAGATGAAAACCTTGTTTTTTTCGTGAGTAAACATTTGTTCACGAGACGCGCTAGCGTCAAGTGAGACATGTTTACGAACGAAAAACGTTTTTATCTCGCGTAGGAAATGCAATTTTTTCTATGATAGTAATATACAATCGATATTTACTATAAACTATAAAGTTGGAAATCGACAACAAAACATTCAAAATTCATATTCTATTTTTTCATGGTTACGTTGTTTAAAATACTTTGTAAAATTATATGAAAAACCATAGCAACTATAATTTGTTATTCTTTTTCACTAGTGAATTGACTTTTCGCATAGAAAAACCTTTTTTTTATTAATCGAATCAACATGTTCAGCATTGAATCCCACTACTTGACTCAATGGCTTTAAATATCCCCAGATACCATGTTGACAGTTTTTTTTTACTATACATTCTGAGATTAATTAACAACCAGGTCTGAAAACACACATTCTGAATATTTAACAACTGAGCTAGAACGGTGACATACTTTTAGTATTAGTAACATAACATAGAGTAAAGAAAAATCAACATACGAAAGTATAAAAATATGGTACATTTGTCAGATATCTATGTGAGCTATCACATATCGCTGGCAATAGCAGTAAGATATCACAAACTGAGGTGATATCTTAGGGGTATTGGCGGATGAACTCTATTCATTCAACGGTGACATCCTCGATATAAGCTATTGAATATTCCTTGACGATGTTACGTTATTGCTTACTCGAAGAAAAACTTCATATAACTATGTGTGGGCTTTAATCATTGAGAAAGACGTGCGTCACATGATCAAAAAATATGTCATGGAAACATATGTCAGCTGTATTATTGGCAATGCCATTGCCATTATAATTTTGTACCTGCCATGTTTACAACAAATTTGCTTTTTATATCTTACTAGGGGTATCCCGCGGGTTCGCCTAAAAATTAAAGTTGTTTGAATTGATTTATAGTATTAGTCGAGGAAAATTAGCTTCAAAATCCGTAAAACTTCTAAGTCCTTCTAAGGGACCGCTTCCGATTTTAATGATTTTTTTTTTAAATGTGTGTTTTTATATATATTTGAAATCAGAAACATTACAATGTGCGCAATTAAATATTTATGTTGTTTAAACAATATATTCAATATCAATTTCGGAGTGACGTGAGTGATCCATTATTAATGAATGAAATTATATTTGTTGAATATAAAAATTTTTTTTAACGAATTGTAATCACCTATTACTTTCACTCACTGTTTAACGACAAATTTTTTAGAAAAACCCTTTAATTATTATTTTTTCCCAAAAGAAATTAAAACAAAAACAAACAGGCAAAACTTCAATTTTATCGTTAATTTTATTTGTATTTCCTGACTAGTTTCGGACTCTATGAGTCCATTAACAAAGGATTTACAACTAAAGTATCCAGTGTTTTAATTGTTCTATTTATACTAATTATCGATTTTTGAAAGATAAGTATCAGTAATAAAATGGGGAAGTAACCTAAGATTAAACAATAAAACAAAAAAGCTAAAAACAACAAAAGACAAAAAAAAAGGGAAGTAACTTAACTCTAAAGTAATGTCATAAATTGAGAAAAAAAATTAAAAAAAAAAAATTATTCTTAAATTGTTTATGGCTTCATTAATAGTTTCCTGGTTTTTCCGAAATTTGAAATAGTGGTGAAATGATTGGTGCGTCCTCTAAATTCATTTTACAATTCGTTAAAAAAAAAAGTTGGTAAAAAAAAAGTGATTACAATTCGTTAAAAAAAAAGTTTTTATATTCAACAAATATAATTTCATTCATTGTTTAAACAATATAAACAAAATTTATGAACAAATTATTTTTTTAACAAAATTTATGCAATAAAAGAATTGTTATGTTCAAATTTATAGAAAATTTCATTTAATAATAACATAAAAATATGGTATTATAAGAGTAGCAAAATATGTACACGCTATGTCTAACTTCTGTATGTACATTTGTCATTAATATAGAGACTCTGAGTTTTACGAACAGACACGTTTTCCACTCCGCATTCTTTGAACCTTGTCCGATTAACATGAAATTTGGTGAGTAGTTTAGGAATGGCTCAAGGAACGAAAGTGGCATAGCGCTAATGTGCCCTTATATCCTGCGGTGGATTCCAATAATAGATAAAAGGACACATTTGAAGTATAGAATGTTGTATAAGGTTTTTTCGATAGATCGATATTTTTCGAGTTATTTGCGATTGAAAACTTATATTGTTCGTTGAAAAACGCATGGTTTTTGATAGTTTTTCGAAAATAACTCTTAAACTTAGCGTTCTCTCAAAAATTTGGTAATCAACAAAAATGAAACTTAAAAAAACCAAGAGATTGTTGTTTTTATGAGGGTTGTAGGTCCAAAATAAAGCAAGTTATGGTTCAATGACGAGACATTTTTTTAACGACTTGATTCGAAGAATTCAATGTTAAATAACGGAAAAGTAATGCATTTTTCGGACAAAACTGTCATACTTTTTTGTAATGATTGGAAAGACGTTTAAAATGGGCACTAGTTTAAGTCGTTTGCATTAAAAAAAAACCAAGCTATGATGCGGGCATCTCGAATTCAAAATAGAAACTCAGCGTTAAAATTTCGGTCATTCCTAATAGAATTTATATTGACCATAGGCCATAGCCCCTTTACAACTAGCTGTATTTTAGTGTTACGTATGTGATCCAGAAGTTTTGCTAGATTAGAATACGTATTTTCCGAAAAAAGTTTGATAATAATGAAAAATGAATTTTCAAATTTCCTAAGAAAGTACCTTCTGTTCAAAATAACTCTAAAACTAACAAATATACGTAAAAAAATTCTCCAGACAAAAACGTAGGTTTTTTCTTAACCAAAAATTGGTTTTATTTTATTTTCTGTGGGATAAAAAATACCAAAGATATAACTGTTTCAAGTTTGCATTATAGTGCACGGATCACTCCTTTTGAGTCGTTCAACCCTTAACAATTTGAAGGTGAAGGGTTTAGGCATGTTGGAATATACATCATCTTATAGCTTTGAAAGAACCTATAAATCGAGTTTTTAATGGAAGTTGTAACTTTAAAATTGAGAGAGTTATGTTACTATGAATCATACATGTTCAACTCATATAATTTAAATTATATGAAAATAGGACTTTATTTTTTTTGTGGGATTATGGAAATGCTTATTCATTATATGGGGACTTCTCTGCCCTTTAATCATCGAATTAAAATGATCGAATTTCCTGAATTTATAGTTTACACTTTCTGAATTTAGAATTATATATTTTCATATTTAAATGTAAAATAAATACAAAATAATTTATAATTGTTTACAATTTTTTTCTTACAATATTCGTATAATTTAAAGCTTTTAAAAATTAAAAAAGAAAACAAAACAAATTTTTTAAATTATACTATTTAAAAGTTAAAAAATACCGTGAAAAAATTTTTTCTCTCCATAAATTATGTTTTTATTATTTAAACAATATAAATATTTAATTGCGTACATTGTAATGTTTCTGATTTCAAATAATATATAAAAACACACATTTTAAAAAAAAAATCATCAAAATCGGAGCTGTCCCTGAGGACTTAGAAGTTAAAACCTAATTTTCCTCGACTATATTGGCAGAACGGCAATTCAAATTACCTTTACTAATAATACAACAAATGAGAAATCCTACATTCTTTAAAAAATAAAGCACAACAAATATCAATTTTGTAGTATTATTGTCATAGTTAACAGGTCAAAGATGCAAAACACGACTTCATTTCCTACAAAATAATATTATAAAGCCATCGCCTTAGTGGCGTAATTGATAGCGTATCTACCTAATGATTCGAACAAGGCACTGCAGAGGAAGGTTCGAATTCATCCAAAACACGTAAAATGAGAAATAGACCTTTTATCTGTGACACTTCCAACCATACCATTGAAAAGACAAAAATACAACGGCTTTAATATTTTTTGACTGCTTGTAACATTCCAATGTACGAAAAACAAAATATTAAAATTATAGCAAAACAACGTTTTATGAGTCAAAGCATATAACCTATGACTCATGCAAATAACAACCTCAATAAGGACAGTGTTTTTGCTCTGTAACATTCAAATTTTTTATGTACCGAACTACCGATGGCTTATCGCAAAAATTTTGTTTTCATTCGGGTCCATTACCCATGCCTTAATTATGAGGTTCATACGGCTTGCAGCTTATCGTAAAAAACATTAAAATTACGTATTGGATATCGTACAGAACATTAAAATTCTTGTGTAGCACTGAGATCTAATCAAGACCACACTACGAGTATTACTGATGTCTCATGTCACAAAAATTTATAATATCTAAACCTCATTAATATCAAAGCTTTAGTTTTTCGATCTGGTTTTTGGGGTTTTCAATTTAAAATGTCAGATATATTAAAAATACACATATTTTGACTTTTGATATATTTTCGTTTAGTTTGTACAATCATGCTATGAAGTATAAAGCCGATCTTAAATATATTTATATAAAATGTAACATAATTATTGTACCGCAAAATTGCACCACTGAAAGCAAGAGAACATTTAAGATTTTGTACTTGCGTTGGTAACCTTTATAAAAATCGTTTGTTTAAACAAATGTTGGAAGTTGTCAGGTCGTCATTGGGTTGGTTGCTTTTAAATTCAAATAAATGCAAAACGTTATTGTTACCTTGGTAATAAAAATTACAACCTTACAACTTTAATTATTTTCTAGGCCTGTAGAAAAACATAGAATTCTTTCATCAATTTTGCCTTTGTATGTTATTTTTAAGTAGTGAAGGGTATAAACATCAGCCAAATCAATGATCCGTTCTAAACGGATCGTTCATTTGCAGTAACCGATTTAAAAACGTCGGCCATCGTTCTATCGGTCACGTGCCTAAAAACGTAAATGTATAAGGAAAAATGCGAACTAAAATGTCTAATTCATAAGTCAAGAAATATCTTCCAATTAAAAAACAACAATTCAACTGACCAATCTGTTGTGATTTAACTTATCGTCCTGTTATCCGAAAAAATTATCATCCTCACACAGAGTAAAGGAAAAGAACAATGAAAATAAAATAGTCCACTATAATAATCAATTTTATGTTTAACTTTAGGTCAGACATGTACAAAAACTAAATTTTTATTATCCACGACTACTAAAGAATACATATATGCTTTCCATGCGTATGTCTTCCATTGTTATTGTATTCATTCCACAACTAGTGAATTTGATTAAAATTCTTCAACAGTTCTATAGTTTATTAAATAAATATCATAAATATAGTTTTTCGCTATCTTTGATGTATTTATTTCAATATGGCGATACAAATTTTGTTTTGTTTTGCATGAAAACTGGAAATTAAACGAAATATTTTACAGTCGTGGATAAAATAGCAGCTTGTATTCGCTTAGAATGATGGCAATTCTTCACTCGGATGATTCCCTCCACTCGCTACGCTCGTTTCGGGAAACTTCATCCTCGTGAAGAATTGCCTTCATTCTAAGTTCATACAAGAATCTACAATTCTACATCTAAATTTGTTATTCTACAACAAATATTAAAAAAAAAATTAAATAATTCTATATTTCAGCATTCATACTACCAAGAAAAATTAACAATAATCCAAATAATCTATATACAAACAATAGCACCGAAGCTGTTTTTTTCTTCTGAGCAATATGAAAATTACTAAACACTTGATTCTTTATCCGTTATAAAATAGAGAATTATAAGCAATTATTTTTTCAAGAAAGAATCAATTATGTTGATCGGTCGTTTATTGTTAGAAATCATTTTTTCGTTTTAGGATTATTTTTTCATTTTAATTTTAAAAAGTTCATTTCATTTTAATTTTAAATAAGCAAAACAAGTTTTCAGTTTTCTTTTTATTTTACATGATGGTTTTGAGTTTTTCAATTCATTCAGAATTTAGTATAGTAGAATTTTTTACCAATGAATTTTTGACAGATAACACGCAGCAAGAGATAAAAGATGAGACAAAAAGTAAAACAGAGATGTATTATTTATTTTGGGATAAATTTGTTTTCAAAACAATAGCTAAATTTCTACTCCTAGTTCGTACCATTTGTTTGTTGTGACATTTGTTTACTTAGGCGTCGTTATTTTTATTATAATTATTTTTAATTTTCAAAATTTTGTTATACTGCCTACGAAATCATTAATATTTTTACTAGTTTTTGGTTTTCGATTATAATTGGCTGAATTTCAATAGTATTTATTAATTTTATGCGTTTTTTGCCCATTTCAAGTTTTTTTATTATTTTAATCTGAGCAATTTTTAGCAGATTTTTAGCAGGCTTTTTAGCAGACTTTTCATCTGCTATCATAGAGAAAAATGGGTTTTGTATTAAATATTAACTGTAAATTTCTCTTCTCAGTATGTTGCAAGAAAAATATGTTTAGATAGATACACTTTAAAGAACACATTTTTGTGCGAAGTCGTTGATTTAAATGGAAAAAACATGTAAAAGAAGTTTTTTATTTATACATCATAGATTAGTGACCGACGAACAACCGATCACCGCAACTAATATTTAGCGTGCATACACTTATGTCAAACCATTTTTTTGTTTGTTTTCCTCTTTCTGTCTCAGAGATAAACCGTTATTTCTTCCCTAGACGAGCGTAGCTTTTTCATATGATTCAAAATTGTACAATTATTGCGAGTTTTTTTTAAATCTATAAGAAAAAAACCCTACTACAAAAAATAATAGTTTCTCCCTTCCGGCGAATGCATAAAAAAAAAGAAAAATACTGACATTTTGGTTTTATTATAACCAAACATATAATTTTTCATATTTCATCAATGAAAAATAAATTTGTCGATAAAAAAAAAGTTTGAGAACAAATTTTCATAATATACTTTGAGAATATTTACATAATACATATAGTTAAATATTTGTTCGTGTCGTAAGAAAATATTGCTTGTCCTTTATAAAATATTTGACTTAAATAATCACTGTAAATAACACAATAAAATGCAATTGCTCTCGTAACTATTTTCTTTCATTTTATAAAAATTAGCACAACTATGAAGAAAACATTTAACTTTTGTTGGCATTTTAAATTTGGAATCCTTTTTAATTTATAAAATGATAAAAAGTTTGTGGTTGTAAATAAAAACAAATCAAAAGACGACAACAAACGTATTTAATATTTTCATTGGAGTACAGTAGCTGTATATATATATAGAAATCGCCGATCAATCTATTAAGAATAAATCTGCAAATAATATTTAGTTAAATTAAGAACAAAGAGCACTATTGTATGGGTGCATTATAGGTATTATGGCGGTTATTACTCCCGAAAGCGACTTAGGTTGTAAAGTAATATATTTATGACGAACTAGTGCACTATGAAATAACAAACAATCCAATATTGGCATGACAACGGTTTAAAAAAATAAAAAACATAAAATAATTATAAGTCACTAGAACTGTATGTTTTCGATTCAATAGAATGAAAAATTGCTTTGAAAAGATCCGTAACAAATGTTCTATCTCAATTCCACTTCGGGGAATATAACTGAGATAAAATATTTGAACGGATCTTTCGCTTTTCACAGCAATTTTTCATTCTATTCAATTGAAAGCATTCTAGTCTAGTGACTTATAACTATAAACTACATAATGGTTAGATCCATTGCTATCGTATGGATACAAATCTTAATAAATTCTTAAAAGAAAGCAAAAGTTTACAAAGTTAACTGAATTTAAACTTTAAAGAACTTCCGATAGATAGTCAACTTAAACTTCCGATAGATAGTCAGACAATATTTTTGTAAATTGGTAAATTAGGTTAAGAGCTACACCATTCACATGCAAAATGTCGATTGATGTGAATCTTCAAATAAACTTGAAAGTTATAAAATTAGCTGTATGCATTTATCTCACAATTTATTGGGGTTTCTTATCGTTTTAGATCATAACTCATAAGTCAAAACTATTCTAAATAAGTAAACAACAAATTACTATTCTAAATAAGCAAACAACCGACAAACACTACTACTAAACGATTTCAAATTTTTTTGTTTCTAAAAATTTGATTCGTTAATGGTAAGACCCGAAAGGACGATTACATCAATACACATTACATCATTACACTTTTCTGCTTCAAAAATGTTTATTTTAAGTATGATAATGAGTTGTATCCTTGAATGTAGGATCACGTTGATGAATTACATCTGTATTTGAGATCAGGTGCTTGGTCATTGAATTATAAGTGTGTCAATTTGGAATGATTTTCGTACATTTGTTTACCCATTTTTTTGACAAACATATCATTGGAAACATTTTCAATTGGAAACAAAGTCTAGAAACATTTGATACATAACCGTAATTATTTTGTGACATGAAATATAAATAAAAATTAAATTGTGAATGAAATATAAGTGGAACCAGCTTAGCCTACTTCCAACTAATAGGAACAGTTGGAAAATATCAGGTTGTCGTAGATTAAATGTAGTTTTTTCACAAAAGTTAAAGTAGTAATTGAAAAGAAGCAGGAGCGATTCTTTGAACAAGTTATTAGTATTTTTGTTGCTCAATCTATTAATGTTGAATTTTCTCTTATTTGACTTGTTGTGTCTTAAAACGGCTGGTTTGATTTTGAACATTGCAATTACCTATTGGTGGTCGCTGTGTATGTCTGCTCCTCGTTTTGCTTTGACGTCTTGTAAGGCCGAGAATAGAAACTTCTTATTTACCAGTACATGATTGATCTGATTCCTGATTCTTCCATCTGCCGATGTCAAAGTATATTTATGTATTTTCTTATGTGGGAACTTGCTGCATCCAGCCGATCTCCACTATTGTTACGAGTTGATTCTAGTGCACTTTTGCCCAATTTTGGCATTGAAATCATTTTGTACTATTTTGATACCGAGCGGGGGTTATTCTTGCTATACTTATTATTTCTAATGAAGTTCCCAAGCGGTCACCCGTTGAAGTATCATTCTACTTTATTGTTGCTTAGCTTCATTGTAAGCGATGTTGTCGTCCTTAAAAACATCTCCATCTCGCACCCATATCAATAAATTTTTTTTTATTTTTCGTTCCGAGATGACGCACATTTAAATAGATAGATTTTTATAAGAAATCTACCTAAAACAAGCATTCAATTAGGCATTATATCATGACTACGAACTTGTCGAAAATTACATTTTAAATAGATAAAATAATCTTAGCTAGTATCAAAAAACAATTATTTCTGTTTTTAAGTTTCCGTAAAGAGCTTCGTTTTATAGTGACATGAATAATTGATCTATAGTAAAAACAACTTAAACACAACACAAAACGATCTTGATTTGTAAGAAATAACAATTCTTTAGTTTTCGAAATATAAATCATCTAATCACTGCTACTAAGATTTTTTCGGTAAAAAGGTCTATAACCAAAGCTTATTTACCACGGGAACATAGATACACGGTTGAGATACTTGGTTCTAACGAAAGTTTATTTACAACGAATGCACGTGTCCACGGATACACGGTTGGAGTACCACGGGTACATGGTTGAAAATAAATTCCGTGTACCCGTGTATGTATCGGTAATTTCCGTATACCCGTGTAGTATCCGTGTATGGTTAAAGTCCGTGTACTCGAGTTTGTAAGGTACCGCGTACCGTGTACCAGTGTACACGGTTACACGGCAGTTGCAATTTTCGTAATTTTAATAATTTGGAAAAAATAACAAATATTTTGTCAAAGGTTACCTGTTCAACATATTTTCATTTCAAAATTTATGCAAATTTATAATTTTGATTTAGAATAAACAAAAAACGAATTCAAACATTGACAAAGGAAAAACTTAAAGTGTATTCTTTTCGGCTGTACCGATCAAATTTCAGTACAGTTCCAACACAGAATTATTTTTTTTGTATTGAAATTCGATAATTCGGTGTTGGAGCTTGTTATTTGGCCTTATCAACAATTTTTTTCTCTTAATCCACCACCAAATAAATTGTTATCCTTACAAAATAATTTTTTTCTTTTCCTTGACGAAAATTTTTATTCAAATAAAAATTTTGGAGTTTTCAAATATTTTCAAACGATTTAAGTTATATAAATGTGTTGAACGCTGTAGTTTTCTGGTTCGATTCCTGATTTAACGATGTTCGTTTTTAATTACAGTTTTCTCAGCAAAAATTTGCTTTCATTGACTAGTTTTGCTAAAAATATTGAAATCAAAATAATGTCTATTTTGTAAAGATTTTAATCTTTATATTTTAATCAATTATTTAACCCTGGACAGATAAAGGGTTAATGTCAGGATCGAAAGATTGATTTATACATTCTATTTTCATATTACACATATCTAATTTGTATCTCGAAAACCGTACAAAAGTTAAAAAAATGTTTTAATTAAAAGTGTACAATTAATTTTTCTCCATGATATTGATGTTACAGCCATAATTAATTGTATACTTTTTTTGACATAAAATTTAAAATTATACAAATATAACGGCAGCTAGCTAATTGAACTAATGTATTTTAATAAAAGATAATTGTAAATAAATTCATAAAAATTAAAATGTTCACAAAAAGTGAATTAATCCTTAATACAGTAAAACCTCGTTTAACGAGCAGCTCTCATAGCGAGTAAAACAAATTGCAAAAATACGACTCGCTAAACAAGCGATGTTCCGCACAACGGCGAGAAAAGTTCCAGATTTAAAAAAAATTAACGTAAACATTAAAATATGTGAACATCGGATACGTTGTTTTGCTTAACGAGTGTTTCGCCTTACGATAAAGATTCTGAAACGATTTATGCTCGTTAAGCGAGGCACTACTGTATGAATTAAACTAAATTCATAATACATAATTTAAATATAAAAAACATGATTGATATATTGACCATCAGGATATTAAATAACTAATTGATTGTATCTGTGTTCATGCTGAGACAATAATTTTAATTAGTTAAAAATCAAAATAAAATTAAATTAACTAGCCAAACTACTCACTAATTTATAATATTATGTTAATGGCAAAACGAATTATTTTATGGATTTTATATGGTTAAAAATAAATAATTATATCGATATTATAAAAAAATGTTTCAACAATATATATAAAAACTTAAAATAATAAATGAAAATAAAATGCAAAATTAAATGTATATTATAAATAAGAAATAAGAAATAAATAGAATTATATAACAGAAGTGAAAATTTTTTTTTTGATCCCAAGGATTACTGAAACAACAAAATGGTCATGAACAAAATTCATGTTTTTTCTTAAAAGAACAAATGAGCTAACTCATCGCTTATTATTGGTTCCTCCAAACTAAGCAATACAATTCAGCTCAAATCACTAAAAATTATAAACAGTCGTTACATTACCGTATTCGTTAAATTACGCATAAATAATTTCAAAGTTATGTACACTAAAATAAATGGATTGGTATCGGCATCGGATCGCAGCAATTGAAGTTTATCTCCTTAAACATTCAGCAGTATGATATCATGTAAGGAGAATAAATATTTCTGTGGAGCCCCAAAGTGATGAAATATGCAATTAAAAAAAAAAATTCTGCCTATCAACAAGGAAACCAAAATTAGTAGAATTATGTCCTATTTTGTGTCAAATCAACTTACTCTTGATATCCTGAATTAATTATTCCTAAGTTAATTCAACTTAATTTGCTAAGCAAAATTTTTTATTTATGTTGTTTGGTAAAATTCACTATGCACATTCTAAAATTGCATATATAATTTGTCTAAAATATATAAATAGTTCTAAGCTTGCCATGACAATTCATATTTTCTTTTGTTTCTGAAAATTGAATTGTTAAAACTAAAGCTTTTGTTTTTTATTTCATTATAAGTTTAACGTGAATGTTATTTGAATGCTGTGTTGTGTCATATAAATATAAAATATAATTTTTAACAATCTCTAAAAGTAATTAATAATTTTTAAAAGTTATTAGAAAAAATTTATAGGCATAAGTAAAGCAAGGGAAGTAAGTTAGTATAATTCCTTTTTTAATACCATATTACACATCAAGCTGGACATTGTTTCATTGCCGCCGAGTGCTGATGTAGATGTGGGAGTCGTGTAGTGTCAAGAGCAATTATAACTTGAGGCGACTATGAAACATTCTACTGCGGTTTGTATGTTGTTTTATTTTTATGTATTCCGCGTTAAAAAATTCTTTCAATATTACCAATGATAATTTTGAAATATGTTTAAATTAGTAAAATCCAAAGAATTCTGAATCCGGGCTGCAAAATACAGCTGCACAAATAAGAAACTTATTGCACATAAATGAGCTCGAAGAAACACTGGCCTACGAGATCAAATGAATGTTTTGAAAGCTTATCAGATAGCCACTTAACCAACGCAATTCAACCATCAAATATTTATGAGACAACTAATGCCAGCTATGAACAATAATTTCTGAAATTATGATACTGAAATGTCTGATTTATTAAAATTATGGGGTTTACAGCAATTATACGATAAATTTAAAGGTAATTATTGACAATTAGACATGTTTTAACTATGTTAATATTACACACATTAAATTGCTAAAAATTAGTCATTTTGATTATCTTTTTAATAAAACTGAATTCGGAACTAGAGTTATATTTGAGCATCACTTATGACGTGGCAAGAAATATTTAAAAAACATATCGCACCAATAGATGTGGAACAGCCAATTAATATAAATAATCACTCTCTATCACTTTACTTAAACTGTTCTAGTTGAAACTACTACACAAATAACTAAACATAAATAAATATAATCTTTTAATTAATTTTTGTAGGTTATTGACTGTGTTGACAGTATTTTCCAAAATTCCAAAATTGGCACAACAATTTTAGATTTCTATTGTGAAAATTAATATATTCAAAATAAACATTGGAAAATATATGTTCAATAATAGTCGATCATTAAAGGGCCCCTTAAAGGCACCTCCAAACTATAATTCTTACGAATCATATTTTTTTTTATAGAGCACATATTTATTTACTGAGGTCATAGACTTCCTATTGGTAAGCTTTATAATAAGTTTAGCTACCAATCTAAAAAAAATCAAACATTTCCTAAATAAATCTTTAACACGTAAATTAATACCACTACAACGCACATCATCCAAACGAACAGAAACCGAAAAAAAAAATTATTTATGAATTTCCCCATTCAGACAATTTCTGTACCGCGAAGCGCGAGCTAAAAAGCTTACGTAGTCTAAGGAATTAACCAAATGGAAAAATTTATCGCTTGAAAAAGTGAATGAAGTAAATCTGACAGTTCAAACAACTAAACCGGTTGCGTTAACAGTAAAGATTAGATGCTCGTTAATTCATTCTATCATTTCCATCTCTGACCTACCCAAATATACATTTTGCATTGTCGTAATTTTACATTTAACAGATCACAATGCAAACAACTTTTTGTCTCAAACCCTCAGCTATAATATATATTTAGCATTAACATTTTTTCATTAAAAAAATATTAAGGATATAATAGTTTTTGTCATTTGAATTGTCATATTTGAATTCTCTTTACAACGTTTCGAATTTTGTTTATTTTCCTTGTTTTTAATAAAAGCGCTAACGTTTAAATTTTTCTCTTCATATTATAGTAATGAAACGGAGATAGAAATGAAATTTTACAATACATGAACATATTTTAAACGGGTGGTTCTTACTTTTGTTTATGTTTTATAAATTGGTAGAAGAACAGGAAAAATGTTGTGGTAAAAAAATGAGACAATCTGTTATTAACTGGTTACGTTTTCTAAATTGTAAATGTATTGATTACAAACAACATGAATAACCAGCATCTGTTTCATGAAATCCACTCTTCATTCCTTCCTGTTTAAAATAATTAAAAATTATATAAGGAAAAATATTTTTAGATTTAAGTTGAGTAATGATTAGAACTTAAGAATAATGAGTCGTACATGTAAATTAAAATCAAAATCATGTGCAGTGTTGTTGTGGCACAAGAAAAAAATTTGTATTAATTTGTTTTAATAAATTATTTAAAATGATCAATTTTTTTAAATTTGTGTTTTTTTATCCTAACAGTGTAAGGTTTTAATTGTGTCGCTAAGGTTTCATTGTTTTGATAAGTTTTATGTGTTTTAAGTTGTGTTAGCAACTTTTAAAATAAAAAATAAATAATGCAGGCCTATAAAATTAAATGTATAAAACGATATGGCGGTGGTTCGAGAAAGGCCAGATGACAAAAATTTACAAGGGCCCAACCTATATAAATATGACTATGGGATCATTTGTTTGCACAAGGTGTTCCAGAATTTTATCGTTATAGAGTTTTAAAGCAGAGGCGTGCACCGAATGGTCAAACGACGATGATTTGAGGGTGAGTTCATTCCATAATATGTTACATTTTTTTATTGATATATGGAGTTGGAAATTGCTGCGGGCGTTAGCACGTTGGCTGAAGTCTTTATTTGTGTGGAGATCAGTACGTGGTATCATAATTAAACCACTAGACGAATATTTGCTTATTGCGAAAGTGGCACATTTTTGTTGCCTTGTATTTGATGAAGATCTTCACGCCCACTATAATATCGTTATATTAAACAGCGTTTTTTTGGAATAAATATAATTGTTGGCTGAAGAAAATAATAAAAAAATAAACCTTTCGTATAATACATATTGATTGGACGTTGACACCAAGGAAGACTACAATCAACAGTATTGTATTTTATCATTTCTCTCAATGTTAATTCTAGTTTGCATGTTAGATTAATAAATTAGTTTTGTTTGTTTTAAAAGTCATAATGAAACGTCATAAATAAACTATCTTTGTAAATTAGAAATCTTTCTTGTGTTAGAGTCCGCGTTTTATCCGTACATTCAGTTATTATTTAAAATTTTAAATACTCTTGGAAAATAGATACCGTAGGTGTCTATAATAAAAGTCGAATGCGACAAATCTAAGTTCAGATGCATTATTAATTCGGGTTTTTGAAGAATGGCCTCGTTACAAACATCCACTCGGTCCTGAATTTGTATGTATTACATATTCCCAATCGTTATTAAATGATTTTAAAAAAATAAAAACAAATACAAAAACAAAAACACAAATACAAAATATGACCAAAAGTTCCAGCAGTAAAAACTTTAATTACTGATTTAGAAAACCGACCGGAAGTTAATTTTATATCAAGTTTTTTAAATTTTCATTTAATGTAAAACTATATAATAATAATAAAAAAAATAATAATAATAATAATTCTTTATTTTCAAGATTTCAAATACAAATAATCAATATATTATATAAACTAACAAAATAAAATTTAATTTACAATTTTTAAAAAGAAAGTGATTTTGTTACAGGGTAATGGTTATTGTGCCATATACTCGCATGGTTAGTAATTTGAAATGGCATTTCCTCCAACTCAAAAACTTGGATAAAAAGGGAAATCACTCCTTTAAATTAAAATATTGACGGACAACAATATTTAGACTATGAAACCTGTGGAAATAAGATAAAGGTTATTCGTTAAATAAAAATTTAGTATTGAATAATCATGCAAAAATTAAATAAATAAGTCATGTTAGGATGTGTGTGGACATTTAATATTTAAAAATAATAATGATAATATTTAAATTTTAAGATGCAAAAACTGAGGTAATAGACAAAAGTAAGAAAAAAAAAAAAATAAACACATAAACAAAAGAGAACCAAAACAAAAATTTCTTAGAGAATTAAAAAAACTAAACAATCGCTTGAAATAAATAATTAACAGATTCTTGAGACAAAAGCCACTCAAATAATGCTCGTTTAAACAAATAACACGAAGACATAGATTTTATAATAATTTGAACTTTTAGAAGAAATATTTCGTTTATATTTTATGCCGAGATAGCTCAAAAAGCTATATGAAACCTGAAAAACACTGATTCTAATACAACAAACAAATAATCTGTTGGAGACCTCCTATATCACGAAATGAATTATAAAATATTATTGCTAACACACAAAATAATTTAGTTGAAAGAAAAATTATACAAATCAAAACAAAAAATTAGCTTACATTAAATTTTATTTCTTCTATTAGACTGAGAGCCAGTGACCGGCAGACTTACGGTATTTTAGCAAACTCCATATTGATGCTAGGTATAGTTTTTCACCTGCCGTAGTTGAAATGGGTATTCACTATCCCCGCCGATGGTTCCTTTGGGCGTGTCCGCAAGTCAAAAAACGTAAAAATTGACTTCAAAAACGTGATTTCAGCAAGTCTGCCGTTTTAATATCTTAAAGTATACAATCTTTTTTGAGTAAAAAATCCAATGGCAGACACCTACTCCGGTTCCGAGTATTTTTTTTTAAATTTCAAAGTTTTAAAATTTCATGAAAATTTACTTTATAGTCCAGTAACTTTATACATCACAGTATGCGTCAAATCCGGTAGTTCTGATTTTTTGCAGACTTGTTTATGATGTTGGCCTAATGATTAATCCAAGTTTGTGACCTCGGGTGCTGAACGCAACTGTGTCAAAAATTGAAAAAACCGCGAAAAAATCGTTATTTTTTCAAATTTTGGCGATTATAACCCTAAAGGACTAGTTTTTTCTTTATACTTTCTTAGGACGGTTTTAAAGTAGACTAAATTTGCTACAATATGATACTAGAATTGTCTCTGTAGACCCAATAGTTTCCGAGATTAAGCCTCAAAAATCGAAAAAATCGTTATTTTTTCTAATTTTGCCATTATGGCCCTAAAGGACTAGTTTTTGAAAAAAAAAAAAGTAGGATAAATTTGCTACAATATGATACTAGAATTGTCTCTGTAGACTCAATAGTTTCCGAGATTGAGCCTTTCAAAGTTTATCATTTTTTTAACTTCGCAATATTTTGCAATATTTTAGACATTATTTTAGTCAGTCGAAAATTCATTCAGAACGACAGAATTGCAAAAAAATTGCGAATTTCGAAAAAAATGATAAACTTTGAACTGCTTAATCTCGGAAACTATTGGGTCTGCAGAGACAGTTTTAGTATCATATTGTAGCAAATTTAGTCTAGTTTAAAACCGTCTTAAGAAAGTATAAAGAAAATACTAGTCCCTTAGGGTTATAATCGCCAAAATTTGAAAAAATAACGATTGTGTCGCGGTTTTTTCGATTTTTGAAAAAGTTGCGTTCGTCGCTCAAGGTTACAAACTTGGATTATTTATTAGGCCAACATTTTAAACAAGTCTGCAAAAAATTAGAACTACCGGATTTGACGCATACTGTGATGTATAAAGTTACTGGACTATAAAGTAAATTTTCATGAAATTTTAAAACTTTGAAATTTAAAAAAAAATACTCGGAACCGGAGTAGGTGTCTGCCATTGGATTTTTTACTTAAAAAAGATTGTATACTTTAAGATATTAAAACGGCAGACTTGCTGAAATCACGTTTTTGAAGTCAATTTTTACGTTTTTTGACTTGCGGACACGCCCAAAGGAACCATCGGCGGGGATAGTGAATATCCATTTCAACTACGGCAGGTGAAAAACTAAACCTAGCCTCAATATAGAGTTTGCTAAAATACCGTAAGTCTGCCGGTCACTGGCTCTTAGACTATATTGTCTTCTTCATGTTTTAATTGTAAAGATTGATTGTAAAGATTCCGCTGCTTTCACAAACTCCTTTAAATTTCCGTACTTATGTGCACTTCTCCCAGATATATATTGAATCATGGCCTTTAATATTTCACATCGAACACAAAAAAATACTGAATGTAAACCATTTGCCACTAATAATAATAAACATTTGCAAAAAAAATTATGGAAAGATGTTGGATATGAAGGAAAATGATGACCGCCGAATCCATATATTGCCATGATATGCTTATCAGTATTAATTTGATTATCCAATTTTCAAAAAACATAAAACGTTCAGTCAGCGTTACTTTTTCCAAAACAAAAACTTAAGCCTTCGATTTTGTTGGTTGTGTCATATTTATGCATTTAAATATTTATTATCTATGGCTTAAAAATCTCAATTCGGCCCATCACTAAAACAAACCATGACTTTGAAATGTCACATAAATGCAAACTCACATTTAAACAAATAAATATTTTTTTCCCATTTAATAGAATTTAATTCATAGAACAACTATTCTAGTTTAACAAATTAAAACTTTTATTTTTGCACACACAATTAAATTTATCTGCCCATTTGTGTCTTTAAAATTATACTAACTCAACACAACCAGTATCACATATAATACCAAATGAACTTTGATATATATCTAACACTGGTTGAGTTTTGTAACTATACTGACTGATTTTAACATTAAAAATTATTCGTTTTTATAGTAATTTTTCAGATTTTTTTTTTGATTCCCCTTCCATAAACAAAATTAAAAAAGAGGATTAATGCATTCAAACATGTTAATGTTGAGTGACGTAACCAAATCTTAACAGTAGTGTACAAAAATATAGCGCCACAGTAGCACATAAAAATATAGCGACTTTTTTTTTTACAGAAAGTTAATGAAATTATAATTGAATATAAAACTATCATTTTTTGTAGCAAAAGAACAATAGTCCTGGCACAACAAAACTAGGGGAAACTAGGACAATAATGGAGGCCACATTATTATCCGTTGTTTATCCTAGAAGCAAGGACTATGAAAATCGCCAATCGCTACTTGCTACAAAAATTCAAAAATTACTTTAACTATTCAAATTATTGAACGATGATATGAGAATTTACGTCAAAAAGAAGGAGAAACAGAAAACCTGATGTATGAAAAATATGCTATATATTTAAATTATCCATATTATTTATCAAAATTTCTTAAAATTATTTATCTTATAATAACTTAAGTGACTTAACACCTCTAAAGAAAAATGTTTTTTTATTTAAAATCAAAAAAAAAATAAAAATATTTGATTAATAGTTTATTTATTAGGTCAAGTCTTAACTGAAAAATATTTATTTATTTTAATATAAAAATAAAAATATATAATAAATCTTTTATTTAAATCTTGATGTTTTTGATTAATTAGTAAAAATTTTATTTTATTAGTTTATCTTAAAATTATTTATATTCTAAAAAAAAATTATTTTATTTAATAAATTTTATTTATTTATATTTTTTTAAAAATTATTTATTTTACTTATGAAAAATTGTTTATTTACTTATTTTCCAAAATGATAAGAGATTTCCAAGTTAAGACCTGTTTGTTGACAAAAAAAACAACCAAAATATGATACAAATGTCAAATGTCATTTAATTCTTTCTCTTAAATTCTCGCGTTCACGAGCACTCCCCAAGAATGCATGTGAGAACCGAAAGGAAAAGCCCCTAACGACCAGATTCTACAATACGGTTTCTCCCAAGCTTAAACTAACCAAGGTAATCACAACTGTCACGATTAGACCTTAGGCCCATTTCTACTGACCCAGTTGTGATTCCTTGCCCTAAAACTAAACTAAAAATAAATTACTAGAACTAATGACGATTTCTTGGAGAACGCTCCCGATCGCCAGACTTCAAATCGTCTTAAACTCCATAAACAATTGTCTATTGTAAAGCTAAATTAAAAAAAAGGAAAAATTCTGAAGTTGTGTGAGGTGAAGCCTCTGATCCGGAGAAAATGAATAATTGGTTCTCCTCTTCATCTCATTGAAGAAGCTTCTGTGCAGGGAATGGTACTACCGGTTTGTACCTAAGTACAACCACAACAGTAGTCATTCCCTTATCACCAGAACACTTCCTCTGAGATGAAGAGGAGAAACCAATGAACTTCGACCGCATGTGCATAATGGACAGAGGCGACCTAAGAACATCATAAACGTTAAGGGAAGAAGTCCCATGGATGGCTTATTAGGTCTACCATTAGAAAGAAATTTTATTTACCTAGAGTAAAGAAACATTTACACAAAAAAAATTCGATGACCAAAAAAACATACAATTAACTCACATGCAATTAATTGCATCATCAAAATAATTTATCAAAAAAAAAAAAAAATTATATTTAAAACCAAACTGGTTTTACAAAAAAAACCACAATTGGTTTATCCAAAAAAATATTCAACTCAACCCAAACTGGTTGACAACGCCCAATTGACTGATTTTAACATTAAAAATTATTCGTTTTTATAGTAATTTTTCAGATTTTTTTTGCTTCCCCTTCCATAAACAAAATTAAAAAAAAGATTAATGCATTCAAACATGTTAATGTTGAGTGACGTAGCCAAATCTCAACAGTAGCGTACAAAAATATAGCGCCACAGTAGCACATAAAAATATAGCGAACTTTTTTTTTTTTTAAGAAAGTTAATGAAATTATAATTGAATATAAAACTATCATTTTTTTGAGCAAAAGAGCAATAGTCCTGGCACAACAATTTTAGATCGTAAGGTAATTTATTAAAAATTTTTGGTGCTAAAAAAATTTGATATTTTCTGAAATGTTCTTAGAACGGACGTGGTACAATACAGGATTGTCCTTCTCTAAGTGAATAAAATTTTAAATGAATCAATCTATGACCGCCGCGATTAAAAAAACATTTGAAGTACTCTAAAAACATAAAGATATCGAAGTGGTTAAATTCTATGGTGACAAAATAACGGAAATGACGGTGATTTTAGATTTTTGTAATTAATAACCCTTAGAATATGTTTTTGAATAACCAACCAGGGAGGAATTCAAGTGTGAAACATATGTTCCACCCCAACAAATAAGTCCATATTGTAATCTGGAATAAATAAGAGCATAGTATAAATTAATTAAAACTTCTGTTGGACAAACATTTCGTAAAATATAAAAGTATTTAATAATTTTCCTAAGTTCAGATAATAAAACATCAATATGGGTTTTAAAAGACAAGTTTCGGTCGAGCCAAACACCCAAATATCTAAAAAAATCAACTTGCTTGCTCTATTGTAAAACAGAACATATTCATAAATATAATTTAATAAAACGAATTTTGATTAACTTTATATTGCTGTTTTTTCTATTTTAACTAACTAGGTAAAATTTACGAAGGTAAATCAGTTGTTTCTACATGTTGCTTAAATAAATTGTAGTTTGACTTTCATATAGTTTTGCTTAATATTAAAGTAAAATTTACTAAACAAAAGCATATTGTTTTTGCTTAGCACTTAGTTAAATTACCGTTCTTTTAAGCACAAAGCTTAGCATAGTTAATTTTACTACGGAATTTTGGTTGATTTAGATTATTGCTATGTAAATTAAACTTAGTTTTATTTTAATTTTACCCCAATTTTAAGTAATATGTGCATATTCTTTTCTTTCAGTGTGGCAAAAAAATCGAACAGGTTAAACGATGCTAGCAAACGATGCTAGTTCATAAAAGAAAGTAGAGTTGAAAACAAATTAGAAAATGAAGAAAAAGAGTTGCTAGAATTAAAAATTGCAGTTTTTATGTATAAGAAATAAAAATAATTACAATAAAGACATAAGCCAATCTAGACTTGCCAAACTTCCTATTTTCAACGGGACACCTCAGTTTTATATAGTTTTATATAATTACCATGAGCGGACCGCAATATGATCTGTTTTGGTAAATAAAACACAATTTGTGGCTTTTGTCTTTAAATGAACTCTAAGTTATAACTTGAACATTCTAACTACTAGACTCAATGGCGTAGCTAGCATGGGTATGCATGGGGCACCCGGGGCGGATATTGTGGAAAGAATGAAAACTGTCCCTAAGAATGAAAACTGTCAATATTATTAAAAAGCCAATAAACGTAATTTATAATTTTATTTAATTAATACAAATGAACATTATTATTAATAAGTTATATATAAATTATAATTAAAGTACTGTTTTATTATACATTATGTCACATTGATGTATGAAAATGAAACTTTCATGTTAGTAAAATAGGTATAGTAAAAGAAAAATGAGAGTAGAATTAATATATTCTCACATACATATTATGTACACACATTTTAAATCTCTTCTTTCTAGCTTTAAC
This sequence comes from Diogma glabrata, assembly GCA_963693315.1. Lineage (NCBI taxonomy): Eukaryota > Metazoa > Arthropoda > Insecta > Diptera > Cylindrotomidae > Diogma > Diogma glabrata. Next base: position 170,692,109 of record OY856188.1, read on the forward strand.
AGCTGCAAACTAAGAAATCTCATCTTTAAAATTCATAATTTGTGTTGCCTCATGTTCTATTGTTAATATGCCAAGATTGTTAAGCCTCGTTTGGGTCGTTGTTGCCAGCAAGTAATTTTTAATTAATTTTAATTAGCTGAAACTCCTCTACCGAATACAATAACAAAGTTTTGTTATTGTATTCGGTAAACGGCATTATTGTCATTCTCCACTGAGGTCAAGGTAGTGGTTTGGACACGCAGTTGGAATAGTGGATCAAAACACATTTGCAAATCTATATCACATGTGGGTTCCATTTTGAAACCCTTACTTTATAGTGGTGAATGCAGTAAAATTTACTTGCGAATATACGATTTAGATTCTGCTTCTGATTTATTTACAAATTGTCAATTACTTATTGTTATCATAATATGTCAAGTTCATTGTTTTCAAATTATGCATTACATATTAGATTATTATTGGGCATGTAAATATAAATAAAAAAATTTTTCACTGACGATAGATATTTATATCTGAAACCGGTCTGATTTTTATATTTTATAAAAAAGTTGCTAGAAAATAAATCATTTTTAAAAAATTAACAAATTTAATAATTATTTAATTATGTAATAAGGGGATAGTGACAACGAAAATGTTAAAAACCACTGAGATGTATATAGTATTCATTATTTTAGTCCCTTATATGAATAATAAACTAATATGCATATTAAGTTTAACATTTACAAAACTGCTAAAACTTGAATGAAATTTCAACAAACAAAAATCAAATGAAATGATTATTTATAATAGATTTTAGATTTAAAATATTTCCAGCGAATTCCGGAATTCCCAGGATTAAGTGCCTCCCAACTCCCGTTTCTCGGGATTTAAAGGCCGAGAAATACAAACGTGAAATACATGCGTTCTTTTGGAACAAAATAGCTGCTCAAAGTTGCTTTTGCGCACCAATGGAATGCCGAAAATTTGAAATTTTACAATTACAATTTTATTATTATAAAAACTTTTTATTTTGGGCTGATATTTAGATCTGACTGGTCCATTTTATTATTAAAAATGCCAAAGTTTATAACTGATCTAAATAAAATCGAAAAATAAACTGCTTTTCAACTACACAACTTGTTCGAGGGAGAGTAGATCAAAGCAAATTTGAGTAAGTTTGATTTTCAATGGAACACACCTAATATAATTATGACATTAAAAACTAAAATCTAAGATCTAAATCGTAAATATTGCTGTTTATTTTTTCTTTCCTAGGAAAAAAGATATGCAATCCACTCTAAAAAACGAGGGAGTGGCATTGAACTACCCAACAAACACTGTGGTGGCACACTCCTAGCACAATACGGTCACGCGCGTCATGGCATGTTGTCACTTTACGTTCAAGTACATCCGCATATGGTTATCATGGTGCCATCATAGCGTGACGGTACTGTGTGGTGGCAAAAGGTACGCATTAGCTCTTTATTTTGTGGCCGTTGTGGCACCATGCGAAATGCATAACGTACTCTTACCAAAATTAAAAATAAAAACAGAGTGACACGAAATTTATTTAATGATAAGAATAATAAACAAAGAAAAAATGGAGAGTGAAAAAGTAGTTTAAGATTTTCTTAAATGACTGGTTTCATTTATTTTTATAAGATATATACAACTCATTCAAACTCAGGTTTTTGCACGAGACGTATATATAATAATACTCAATTCCACCCCTTCATTTGATGCATCTTTTGCTGTCTAGGGAATAACCATAAGATTTAGTTTTTAATATCACAATTATATTGTGGTTGTGACTCGTAAAATACTAATTTTACTTTAGAATCGTAAAATCGGCTGTAAAGAAGGTTATTTTTTCCTATTGAGGGAAAACTATCGTTTTTTTTAAGAATCGGGCAGTTGCGGAAATTTTCAAAATTTTTTTTACAAATTTGGTATCAATCGATCGGGCCTGGCCGTTTCCCAAAAACTTTATGAGATTGGGGTGATAGAAACCATCCCCACCAATTTACATCCTCTTTAACTTTTAGTATATAAAAATCTATATAAAATAAATGGGAAGAGATAAAAAAATGTAATGGCACCATTATCTTTTATTAAGACCTGTGCCACTTTTGAATCCAAAAGTTGGTTTGCAACCCCCACCCCCAACCAATCCCGTGGGTGGGGTTAACACATTAAATGAGTAAAATGTGTCATGTGAGGTATCGTTAGAATCAGAATTTTATAACAAATACAATCTTCCATATTCCCCACTGATCGGTGACATAACCATTTTTTACTCCCTAGGGGGTACCCTTATCGTAGAAAAAAATATTTTTTTTGCATGTCATGTTTGGTGTCGATTTCAATATAATCGGGGATGCTGAGTTCAATGATGATGATAAAAATGGAAGCCGGACTCGGGGTAGTCCAAAATGGGGGAGGTTGGGGGGTCGGTTATACAAAGTATCGAAATTAGTGTCATTATTATCGATGTTTACATAATCGAGGATGTGTCATGAATAGCCTGGGACAACGCCTGAACGTAGTGTATTGTAGTCTCTGATTCAGTAGTTGACATTTTCATTAACATATGTAGCTCGTAATAGTTTCTCATCCATCCACCATCGATAGTCATATTTCCTTATAGTCTCCGTAACCCATAGTTTTTATATATATAAACATTAATATTTAATTTTGTAATCCCCTAATATTGATTCATGCTACATTTCCATCCGCCCTATTTCACCATACTGCTGAAATCTGACGTCTATAAACACTAACCATATTTTAACAACGAAGTTTTCAAACCTCAAAACAGCCGTGCGTGTTTGTCCAACCGTCACAATAAGAAGAATTAATATCCTACGATTTGTTATGCATTCGATTTCCTGAATGGGTGTTTTTATCAAATTGTCTTTCCATTATGGATCTGAATTTCACTGTAATACTGTTGTAGATTGTTGTTTCTGTAATACATGAACATCATAAAATCGATTAAACTTACGTTGAATTCATTTTCAATTCATTGATAATTATTATTAGTGTGTAGTAAAGGATTTATTTCGCATAATTATTTTTTTTTGCAATGTTAAGTAGTACAAAAGTAACCAACAGTTTTGTTTTAAATAACCAAAAACAAGGTCCTAACTTTTATTTACATGATGTAAATTAATTGCCTTGCCTCAGAAACCTTGTATTCGAATTTTTTGATATTGAAATTTTGGCTATATAAGGAACGACTATACAATTCTTGCTCTCTTAGTTGGATTTACGATTCACGAGTACTGTGCGCATTCTATTACTTTCGGATTCTTTTTTTTGCAATTTTGGCGTCTGGAGTAGGAGGTTGATTTTTTTTTCAGAAGTTAAGCGAGTTGGCTTTTCATTTTAATTATACTTAAAATCTGTGATATTTAGTAAATTCTGTGATGTTCATGTAGTGAAAATAATCTGTAAATGTTCAAAGAACCAAAAAATCAACCAAAATAAAATCAGTGTGTAACCAATGAAAAAAAATATATTATCTGTTCTTTGTATTTGTTCATCGTTAACTAAATTTGTTTTTAATTGAAATTGGTGTTATTAACCTCAAAAAGAGATGTTACACAGGTACTGTACTTAACTGTTATTGATTTTCTCGTCTGATTGTCCGTTATCAGTATTTATGACCTAGTACGGGTTATTTATTCTAGAAAAATATAAATTGAATATAGAAAAAATTTAAGTAGTAATTTAACTAGGTAGCCAAATTGCATGTAACCTAGCCAATTATAAAGCAAAACGAATTGTAACTTATTTATGTGTTAATTTATTTGTGTAGACATTTAAGAACCTGGTATTGTACCAGTGCAGAACATTGCAAGTTGATTGTATTAAGTTGAACCAACAAAATTGTACATAACTGTTTGTGATTATGATACATAACCGTTTGTGATTATTAAAGATTAATGCTAGAATTTATTTCGTTTGTTGTTTATCGTATCGCCTGGCTATAACTTTATAGTGTTATCTGATCCGTAGTTGCTTGAGTTAATACGGCACTACAATTACTACGTAATCATACCATACTTACATCAATTTTGTACAACGAATTTGTATCAATTTTTACCCCGCATTTTCATATAATAATTACATCATCATTTTCAACTTTCACACGAAGTTTTATAAAATATTTGCACCAACTTTGTCAAACTTTTACAACATATTTTCATCCAACTTATATCATCATTGGCAACTTGTACAACGAAGTTTTATATCATATGTATATTATCATTATCAAGTTTTACAACATATTTTGGTATATTTGACTCATCATTGGCACCATTGGCAACGAATTTTAGTTATCCACAAATTATTACCTCATGTTTCCAACGCATTCAACTGTATTTACAAATTTATTGAACCTTTATTGATACAAATTGTTACATTGCATTTTCAACGTATTCAACTATATTTGCAATTTATTCAACGTTTATTTATACAAATTTTTGTATCGTATTTTCAACGTATTCAACCGTATTTGCAAGTTATTCCACATTTATTGATACAAATTGCTACATTTTATTTCCAACGTATTCAACTATATTTGCAATTTATTCAACGTTTATTTATACAAATTGTTATATTGTATTTTCAACGTATTCAACTCTAATTACCAATTTATTCAACGTTTATTTATACAAATTTTTGTATCGTATTTTCAACGTATTCAACCGTATTTGCAAGTTATTCCACATTTATTGATACAATTTGCTACATTTTATTTCCACCGTATTCAACTATATTTGCAATTTATTCAACGATTATTTATACAAATTGTTACATTGTATTTTCAACATATTCGACTATAAGTACAAATTTATTCAACGCTTTTATATATAAATTTTCGTATCGTATTTGCAACGTATTCAACTATATTTGCAATTTATTCAACGATTATTTCTACAAATTGTTACATCGTATTCTCAACATATTCAACTATATTTGCAATTTATGCAACGTTTATATATACAATTTTTGATACCATATTTCACGTGTAATCCACGCAATTATATGCAATATTGACTGCGCATGCTCAACTGAATCCCACGTATTTGTATGCAGCTGTGCCGATGGATGGCTGAAATAATCAGGACTTGAAGGCCAGGAGGATATAACCATGGGGTGAGTGTTTATTTCTTTTTATTCTTATGATTTAGGGGTGTGAATGAGTGTGTGTGTGTGTGTGTGTGAGCGTATGTGAGTGAATGTGGGGGTTGAACGTGCTGACCGCGGTTCTTTCGTAAAAAGGGGTCGCCACCCAAGTAACAATTTGAAGCTGTCACAACGTTGTGTCAGCTAAAATTTACAGCAATTTAGTTGTAATAACAAGTTCAAAAACTACAAAAAACGTTTTTACAACGTTTTGCTGATGTTGCGGCAGCTAGAATGGAGATCATATATTGGTTGGCAGTACGTTGTAATAACGTCACACAGCGAAATAGCTATAAATGTAAAAAAGTTTTCAATATATCAATTTCATTAGTTTAGGCAATAAAGCTTCACCAAAATTAAATAAGTTGTTTTTGCGATATCGCTGTATTTAACGCAGAATAGTAAAATAAGGAAAAACGGATCCATTACAATTAAGAAATTATTGTTGTAACTTAGCAGTCGTAAAAGTATAATAGTTATTTAAGCGATTTTAGATTGAAAAAAGGGAAAATAACACGAAAACCTAAACTGCTTTTTTAAAAACAAAATTTATAAAAATAACAATTTCGTATATTTTTTTCCTCAATTCGATTATAAAAACGATTTTGCATAATATAATTACTTTGTTTTTTAATGTTAAATAATTTTTTTGTTTGTATTCATAAATAAATGGCCAGATTATATTGTTAAATATTTATGGCTTTAGATCCTGCAAGTTTCAAACGTAAAAACACTTGCAGAAATTTATTCATCGAGCAGTTTCCAAAACTACCTCAGATAATTAATATGCGCCAACAAATTAATTGATATTTAATAAGTAAATAAATTTAAAATTTGTCGTACAATTTTTATTTTCGAAAAAAAAATCAACAATTTGAAATGTATAACATTACATCTTTAAAAAAAATTAATAAAACTAAAAAATAAAAACGTTTATTTGCGTGTTTTCATTTAAAAAAATTATTTTTATGGTGTATATCATTGCGTTTAATTTGGCAGCCATTTTTATGCATTAAAAATATAATTAAAATATGTCTGCAATAATATGTATAACAGCTAAATAGATAAATTCATATCCTTTTAATTATTTATACTAAAGTCAACATTTTCACAGCTAAAATGCTTTCTCTTTAGATGGGAAATAAACAAATAAATGACATATTTGCCTTTAGTAATAAATATTGCGGAGTTAAAATGAAAATTGCATTCAAAATATTAATACCATAACGGGATATTATCATTTCTGAGAACTACTTACCGTTAATAACATTTTAGAAAATAAGTTATATTCATTGCCTTTAATAACTATAATGCTTTGTCTAAATTGTTATATGTGGCCTTTTTAGTTTTGTGGTAAGTAGTTTTGCTTTGTGTAAATAAAGTAAATGTGAAAAAAACAGGATAAACAGTTAGTTTTTAAATTCATGTATGATCATCATTTATTTATACAGAGAACTTCAAAATGGTAAGACTGTTTTATAATATTTGTTTTAAAATGATTGTTAATAAAATATTTTTAACTAGGCTTTCTGCGTCATTGAAACATTGAAATCAAAAGAAATGTTTGTTTGCCCGATAACGTGGTATGCAGGAGATGAAAATAGTGGATTAGTTTTCTATCCATCGGAATCGAAGCATTTTCTTCGATACCAAGGGGTGAAAAATAAATGTCCTGAAAAATCATGGATCAACGAACCGGCGCATCTGCTGTATAAATACATGGATTATTATTTAGCTGTTCAGGGTATGAATAGGTTGGAGGAAGGACAAACTTCCGATGAAAACTTATTTAAAGACAAAGAAATGAGAAGTGTTAAGGCACTACGACTTAAGTATTAATTTGATCGTAAATTTAATAGTTTTATATAGCAAAATTTTGGTTCGCTAAGATATAGCAACTATTCAATCTGTGCAACATTTGATTGATTTCCAAAAATCAACCAAAAAATCACCAGAAACCAGTTTTGCAAACGTAATTAGTGATGTTCATCATAATGAAAGCGCTGGTTCACCATACATCGAAACTGACCAATGTCGTCTACCTGTTGAAAATGCTGAGTTGAGAAAAATAAAGAAAAACAAAGGGCAGATTTCGGAGAAAACAATAACAATATAGTTATTGAAATGCCGGAAATAACAGGTATAAAATATGACTTTTACCCACTACACATGAGTATAATGTGTGAATATTATATTTTATTTCATTTTTTTCAGGTCGGCTCGACGAAATCGAAGCAAGTGTAGCGATTGCCCTGGCCTCCATATCAAAAACGGATGAAAAAATAAACAAACTGATTGAAGCAGTTGCTAATATAGGGCTTTTGCTATCTTCAAAAACAACAGTTCAACCAGTAACTGATTCACCCAGAAGTGCTTCTCATTTCTCGTCAATATTGCCGGTCCACGTCATTGACGGTTTCAAAAACTTTGAAACTTTACTAAGAGACAAAAATTATTATAAGAACTTTGTTATGGAAATGTCAACATTTGGTGGAACAAATGGAGATAAAAAAGGCTATAAAATAGCATATGGATTAATAGACCAGCTTTTTACGCGAGAATTTATGACCAAATGTAGTTGGACCGGTTCATCGAAAAACCAGGGAGAAAAAATAAGCTTTTCATCCGCCACAACATTTCTCGATGCTTTTTTTGAAATAATTAATTTAGCAGATTCAAGGTACACCAAAAATGAAGCTAGAGATTTCTTTAAAGAAAAAATTTTAAGGAACGCCAATTCAAGACTTCTAAATTCTAAACATATTGATGAACCATCCAGAAAACGCCGTAGAAATACGAAAACTTCTTCCACTGTATTAGACACTACAACAAATTTATTTGAGCCTGATGTTGTCATTGCATCACAGGAACCTCAAAATGTTTCAGAATTTGATATTCAATCTCATGTTATAGAAGATTGAAGTTGGAAATATATTATAGGGCCAGTCCAGAAACAAATATGTATATAGAAAAAACAGTTTAATTGTATTTTCAAAATTAATTTCCTCAGAACGCAAGTCTGTTGGCTAGTCATGAGACGAACTCATAATATGAATTTGTAAAAGAAAATATATTTTTGTTTGAAATCAATAAATTTATAATCTTTATAATAATATTTTTACAATTATAATGGTATGCGTTATTGGAATAGATGATATATAAAGAATGTGTTTTATAAAGTGTGAAGCAATGAAATGAAAACAAATTCCGTTTTGTAGGGCAAACATACAAATTTTGCTGTAATGTGATCGATTGTGTATAAACAATCGGGATTGGTTTTGATACATAAATATTTAAAGTCGAAGATAACATTCGTTGAATAAAAAAATCACGTTTTAATTGTAATGGGTTACCAATAATGAAAATTTTATTATCAAAGGCGGCAGCAAATTTCATAGCAACAATGTCACCATCTGCAGTAAAAAACCATTTATTTTGTTCATTATTACACAAACAAATCGACTTGTTCACTTGAATTTTTTTATAAAATATGGTTTTATTCGGAGCAATATTTGAGTTAGCGTGAGTTTTGTAATAAACCGATGGATATATCTCAGATTTGTAGTGCTTATATGTGCAATTGACATTATCGTATTTTGCTATGCGTATTTTGCTAGTTGTTGTGATACAACAGTAAAAGGAATCGGAAGTTTGGATTCGGAGGAAACCACTTTTATGTTTCTAACACAGGAATTGGCACATGTCAATCGTTTTACGTTAATACACAAATTTTCGTTATAAATTAAGGTTCTATTTTTCAGCTGTTCAGTATTGATCCTGGACTTTCTATAAAATGTGAAACTGCGTGTATATTTCTTCGATGATTTAAAATAATCGTTTAAATTTTTATTTTTCATTATTTAAAATAATATCAACGTCACAGCCGACAAAGTAAAACCAAGTAAATTGTTGTACAACATGAAATTAATTAACAATATGAGTGAACAGCGATTTTACTTTATCAAAAGGTCAAACTCAACAATACAGTCTAAATTATATTACATTCATCTTTTTCAGCTATCTTGCTATTAAAAGAATTAAACTGATTAATTGGGATTTGACTTTAAAATTATACAAAAAAGAGAATAAAGGGTTTTGCCTTTAACGCATACGTACTTATCTACTGTAGCTAATTTGGTTTCTACATGATAATTTTGATTTTACGAAAATAATGATATGTCTGCTGTGAACACATATTACCTATATACGCGAATTAGCTGTTTTGTTTACTGTCAGAACGTTTTTAAAACTAATGAATTAGCTATTTAACTTTTATAACTATTTCGTATAGTTTTTCGGATTTCATGACGTTGTCACAGCATATTATTTGCTGTGAATGACAATTTACCGAGTCAATTGTTACTTGGGCAGAGTCTCATTTTCTCATTTGCATTTTTTTCCACTTCCGAATATTCACGTAAATTGCGTACATTTCTGCATTTGTGCTGAAGCAGCAGGTTTATAACATCTCAAATCCACGGTGACTGAGCCTTAGTTAAAAAAATCTAGGTACGCATCCTGCTAAGCCATTCTCATCCTTTGATGAGAAAGCACTTCATTACAGATGCTGAGTTCAATGGTGATGGAAATAATGTTGACCGTACTCAGGGACACCGGACAAAGTATCGAAATTATCGTCATAATAAAAATTGGGGTCAGACTCACGGTAGTGAGATGGTCGGACTCACGGTAGTGAGATGGCCGCATGGAGGGATCAGTTTTTATTGTTTTGAAAATTTTTTTTATTTTTGATCTACGGGTGTGACAACCCCGCGTATTCCAGTCCCTGCTATTGGCATACGAGTTAACGTGAGATGTCACATACCACTGGCAATAGCAGTGAGATATCACTAGCCAAGTTGACATCTTAGGGGTGGTGGCGGATGAACTGTAAGCAGTGAACGGTAGCACCCTCAATCTTAGCTGTGAAATAATCCTTGATGACGGGACGCTATTGTTTACTTGAAGAAACGAGCCTTCATATAACTATGTGTGGGCTTTGATCTTCAAGAAAGACGGTGCGGTGCGTCACAGGATCTAGGAATATGCAACCGGCTGGATTATTGGCAACTGCATTTTTGTTTTGTTTCAGCAAATTTTTGTAAAAATTTGCTATTTACTTTTTAATTTACTTTTATTTTCTCTATTCTATCATAAAATATTGGCTTATGTCATATTTTGTCAGTGATAGAATTTTTTGTTTAGTTATCCATTCTTTACCAAAAAATATAAAAAAACAAAAAAAGAAAGATTTACGTCCATCAACACCTTTGAACGTATGTTGTTGTGGGACCTTGGTCTTAAAAGGTTTTATGTGTTATTGTGACACATATTGTAGTTCCTACTACACAACACATTTTATTAAAAAAAAAAAAATAATAGGTGGGAGTTGTAAAAAATATCGAAATTATCGCATAATAATAATTGGGGTCGGACTCAGGGTAGTCTAATAATAGGTGGGGGTTGGGGGGGTCGGTTATACAAAGTATCGAAATTAGTATCATTATTATCGATTTTTACATAATCGAGGATGCTGAGTTCAATGGTGATGGTAAAAATGTTGACCGGACTCAGGGTAGTTCAATAAGGGGTGGGGGTTGGGGATCTGGTCATGAATAGTATCAACATTATCGTCATTATTATTGATTTCAACATATTTGAGGACGCTGAATACAACAGTGATGTTTAAATTGGGATCAAAAATATAAGGGTGTCACTAAATTGTGGGAGTTTGGGCTGAAAGCCGAAAATATATTATGGGTACCGATTTTTCACCATTTTACATTTTTACCATCACTTTTTACCATTGAACTCAGCATCCTCGATTATGTAAAAATCGATAATAATGACAATAATTTCGATACTTTGTGTAACCGCCCCCAACTCCCACCTATTATTGGACTACCATGAGTCCAGCCCCAATTTTTACTATCATAATTGAACACAGCATCCTTGATTATGTGAAAATTAATAATGATGACGATAATTTCGATATTTTTTTTAACCGACCCCCAACCCCCACCCCGTATTGGACTACCCTGAGTCCGCTCAACTTTTTTACCATCACCATTGAAATCAGCATCCTCGATTATGTAAAAATCGATAATAATGCCAATAATTTCGATACTTTGTATAACCGACCCCCCCAACCCCCACCTATTATTAGACTACCCTAAGTCCGACCCCAATTATTATTATGCGATAATTTCGATATTTTTTATAACAGACTCCACAGCCTCATAACAGACCCCACATTGGGATCAAAAATATAAGGGTGTCACTAAAGGGAGTTTGGGCTGAAAGCAGAAAATATATTATGTGTACCGATTTTGGATAAATTGAGGGTACTGAATGCAATGGTGGTGCTGAAATTGGTATTTGGGGTCCAGGCAAGTAACTAGAGGATAAGAGTTTGGGTCTAAAATTAGGGAAATGTTCAAATATACATAATAAATATTGGTTTTTCTGTGAATCGAGGATACTGAATCCAATGGTGGTTTTGGCATATGCAATCAAGCAACCATAGGAGCAAAATCAGAAGCTGGAGGATGGGGTGGAGAATAAAAAAATGTTCAAATATACATTATACACCAAGGCTAGAGTTGCTTAGCAAAGGAGCCCCTTAAAAGTGGGTTATTCTTATATGTTAGTTGAATTATATCGTCAAATTGATGTATCGTCTGTTGGATATTAAACAAATTAGCATGAATAATGTAGCTAAATCCTTCACTGTACTTAATCGTTATTATCAAGTAATTGTAAATCGAAATTATTATATTATTAATTACGGTATGGAATTTATATTTGAAGAAAGAATTGTATATTCATGTATGAGTGTTTTTACGGTTAATAAAATGCTTGCTGATGTTTCTTCTTTTAAATCGTCAGTCTGAATAATTCTGTGATAACATCCAGTCAATAGAGTTAAGTGCTAGTTATAACTAAATTATTATTGTGTAATACATGTTAGTGAATTTATTAAATAAATGTTGATAAAGGAGTTGCTGTTTGATTAGCTGCACTGGAATAAGATATAACAAATCTGGCGACGAAGAAAACTGGAAACAGGACGCTGCTTACCACAAAAACCCGTACCAAGGTAAACTATAGTCAATTAGTATAAATTAGTGTGAAAATGGCACCTCATGGGTTGTTTGGAAAATTGGAAGAATTTGAACCGGGTGATGATTTCGAATCATACGAAGAAAGGCTTTCCATATTTTTTAAAATTAATAAAATTGAAGAAGATGAGAAAAGAAATATATTTTTGAGTGTGATCGGGAAAAACGCGTACCAAATATTAAAGTCATTAGTGCAGCCATTTAAACCATCAGAAAGGTCATTTGAAGAACTAGTACAAGCCTTGAAAGGTCATTTTGCACCAAGGTTAAACAAAAGAGCAGAGCGGTTTAAATTCAATAAATGCGGTCAAGAGTCAGGAGAAACTATCACAGAATTTATTATTAAATTAAAAGCGCTTGCCCAATCGTGTAATTTTGGGGATTACTTACTGGAAAAAATTGTCACAGCTGTTGCATCTACAGAGGAGGAAGACAAATGTATACCACCAACGCAATACAAAAGCTTAGCATTAGATGATGCGCTTACAGATCGATTCATCGCAGGGGTTCGTAACGAGGAGATACAACGAACTCTTCTGAATGATGTCACTTTAAATTTTGAAAAATGTTGCAACTTAGCACTTAACATGGAGATGTCAAAAAATGAATCAAAGAATATTCAACCATCAGCACTATACAGCGTTAGCGATGCGGAAACCAAATTAAAAAATAATATTTCAAGTCATAGCGGTCAATCAAGAGGAAATCGATCCAGTTATATATCGGGAAATCGTCATCATCATTATCACCGTAATAGAAGTCGTAGCAAAAGTCAAGAATCAAATCAAAGTCGAAGTCTTAGTCCAAGCAGAGTTCAATGGAAAAAAAATTACAATCAATGCATCCGTTGTGGAAGACGTCATGATGTGAAAACATGTCCTGCTATAAATTGGACATGTTTCAATTGCGAACGCAAAGGACATACATCAACTATGTGCTTAAAGGGATCAGGTAGTCATGTGAGATCCATCAACACTATTGGTTCAGTCAGTTCAAATAGCGATGTGATAATACTGGAAGTAGAGGGTCACCTATTATCCATGGAAATCGACACAGGAGCATGTTCAACAATTATCAGTGAAGATGAGTATTGTTCAAAATTTTCTTTTATTAAAATTGAACAAAATTTTAACACATTATTCGCAGTTACAGGTCAGTCAATTCAGACATTGGGAAAAATTTATGTCAAGGTGGAGTTCAACGATGTCGCTCATTACTTGGAAATGTATGTAATTAAAAGTCAAAAATATTTCAAACCCCTTTTAGGGCGGTCTTGGCTAGATGCTTTAGTACCTGAGTGGCGAGGGAAAATTTTCAATGAAACGGAATTCAAGGTATGTAATATTAAAAACAATATTGTAGAGCAAATTCAGAATAGTTTCCCAATCGTTGTTTCGTCTCAATCCGGACCAATAACGGGATTTCAAGCGGAAATAGTAGTTAAAGAAGCTGCTATACCGGTCTTTCATAAAGCATATTCAGTCCCTTTTAAGTTAAAAGATAAGGTAGATAACGAACTTCTTCGGTTAGTCCAAACAAATGTATTAGTTCCCGTTAAATCAAGCCAGTGGGCAAGTCCGATAGTGGTTGTTCCTAAGCAATCAGGAGACATAAGGATTTGTATGGATTGCCGCGTCACCATAAATAAACATATAGAAATGGAGCACTACCCTCTACCGAAAATAGAGGATATATTTGCTAGTCTTGCAAATGCAAAATTTTTTTGTATTATTGATTTAACCGGCGCCTATCAGCAAGTTGCTGTTTCAGAGAAAAGTCAAAAATATCTTACTATTAATACCCATAAGGGATTATTCCAATATACCCGTCTTCCTTTTGGAGTGTCTTCCGCTCCATCAATTTTTCAATCCATCATGGATCAAATATTATTAGGAGTGGTCCTGGCTTTCTGCTATTTGGATGATATTCTCCTCGGAGGTGAAACATTGGAGGAATGTAAACAAAAATGTTTTGAAGTTCTTAAACGCCTAGAAAAACACAATGTCCAAATTAACATAAATAAATGCAAATTTTTGGAAAGTTCGGTGAAATATTTGGGACATACACTGTCTAAAGAGGGTATTCGTCCAAATGACGATAAAATCAAGGCTATAGTCAATGCGCCCCCTCCAAATAATTTACAGCAACTACAAGCCTACTTGGGCTTACTCAATTATTATGGTCGCTTCGTTCCAAACCTATCTACCGAGTTAAAAGAAATGTATGACCTATTTAAAAAGGATACCGCGTTTGAATGGTCGGAAAAGTGTCAAAAATGTTTCGAAAATTCAAAAGCTCTTATGTTAAAAAATAATTTACTTCAATTATATGATCCGACAAAACCTATAATAATCGCAACTGATGCTAGTCCGTATGGAGTAGGTGCTGTACTGTCTCACCTGGTCGATGGTGAAGAAAAACCAGTGCTTTTTGCCTCCAGTACTCTATCTCCGGCCGAAAAAAATTACTCGCAACTTCATCGAGAGGCTTTAGCGATCATTTTTGCGATAAAACGCTTCCATAAATATATATATGGCCATTCATTTGTGATTTATACCGATCACCAAGCATTAAAGGAAATTTTTCACCCGCGCAAAGGCACAGCAGGCGTAGCTGCTGCTAGGCTGCAAAGATGGTCAGTGATATTATCGATGTATCAGTACAAGGTCGAATATAGACGCGGATCAAAAATGGCGAATGCGGATGCCTTATCCAGGCTGCCCACAAAAGATAATACAAACGTGGAGTCTTGTAGTTTTGTTAATTTTATTGAACTACCCGACAATGAAATTACACTAAGTCTGGAAGAGATAGCAGCAGAAACATGCAAAGATCTTATAACTAGTCAAGTCTTTAAGTGTGTTATGACTGAATGGCCTAAAAACGTTCCAAATACGCTTAAGCCGTATTATAATAAAAGAAATAGTCTGAGTGCTGAATCCAATTGTTTGTTTTACGGTAACCGAGTCATTATACCGAAAAAATTACAATCTCGTGTTTTACAGCAAATACATCATATGAACCATGTGGGAGTCGTCAAAATGAAAATTTTATCCAGATCATATGTCTGGTGGGATAAAATTGATCAGTCTATTGAACAATTTGTGAAAGAATGCCATGCATGTCAAAGGACAATGCCAGTCCCAAAAGAAAAAATATCTTCTTCTTGGACTGAGCCAGAACAACCTTTTGAAAGAATACATATCGATTTTCTTTTTTTTTCGAAATTTACATTTTTAATAATCGTAGATGCAAAAACAAAATATTGTGATGTAATTTTAATGCGTAGAACAACATCACCAGTTTTAATTTTTCAATTAAAAAAATTTTTCTCGGTATTTGGGCTTCCCGAAAAAATAGTGTCAGATAACGGACCTCCTTTTAATTCATTTCACTTTAGAAAATTTTGCAATCAATTAAACATTGAACTAGTGAAATCTCCTCCATACCATCCCCAATCTAATGGTCTAGCAGAACGAAATGTACGAAATGTGAAAACTGTTTTGAAAAAATATTTGTTGGAAAAAGAAAACGCTGATATTCAAGATACTATTGAAGAATTTCTCTTTAATCAACGAAACATTCCAAGTATGGCGACTTCAAGAACTCCAGCAGACATGATTTTTTCATATAAACCTAAAATACTGCTTGACAATTTAAAGAAGAATAAAAAAAAAGTAAGGTTCAATTTAAAAGAAAATGTTGATCATACAAAAAATTTTAAAAATAAAAATAGTTTTAAGAAATATCAGGTAGTTCCAAAACAAGATCTAAATTCTTTTTTACAAGGGGAAAAGATAATGTACAGGAATCATTTTAAAAGTTTTATCAGATGGATTCCTGCTAGAGTAATAAGGAAATGGGGTAATTTTTTGTATATAATTGCTGTAGGTCATAGTCAAAGAACAGTTCATAAAAATCAGATTAGGAAATCGGGGTTAGCGGATAAATATCATCCTGTAATTGATCCGATGCCAAAACCGACTCATAGAAATATAACTAATTTAAATAAAAATAAGCAAGTAACTAGAGATAAAAAAACTTTAAATTTTGATAAGAATAATATAGATTTAAGAAATAATACACCTCCACAGAATGACACTGATCATGATTATTGTAGAGTTAAAAGAAGAAGAAGTCCTGAAATGGAACTTAGACGGTCCAAAAGAACGCGAACTTATCCGGACCGTTTAGCTTATCAGTAATGTGATTATAAATGTAATTAACTTGCCTTATTACCCACTCTGTTTCTAAGAGGGGGAAAGTGTTGGATATTAAACAAATTAGCATGAATAATGTAGCTAAATCCTTCACTGTACTTAATCGTTATTATCAAGTAATTGTAAATCGAAATTATTATATTATTAATTACGGTATGGAATTTATATTTGAAGAAAGAATTGTATATTCATGTATGAGTGTTTTTACGGTTAATAAAATGCTTGCTGATGTTTCTTCTTTTAAATCGTCAGTCTGAATAATTCTGTGATAACATCCAGTCAATAGAGTTAAGTGCTAGTTATAACTAAATTATTATTGTGTAATACATGTTAGTGAATTTATTAAATAAATGTTGATAAAGGAGTTGCTGTTTGATTAGCTGCACTGGAATAAGATATAACATCGTCGAAACATGGCAGAAAAATATCTTAAAATTATTAAATAAGAAAAATAATAAACTAAAATAGCAAATTCTTTATATTTCTTATATTTTTATTATTGAAATATACAAACAAATGCCACAAAACTAAGACTGTAATCCGGTCACCATTTTTACCATCACCATTGAATTCAGCATCTTTGATTATGTTAAAATTGAAATAATGACGATAATTTTGATACTATTCATGACCAGACCCCCAACCCTCACTCCTTATTGAACTACCCTGAGTCCCTGAGTCCCTGATAATGGTGCCATTAATTTTTTTTTATCTCTTCCCATTTATTTTATATAGATTTTTATATACTAAAAGTTAACGGGTGTAGAGGGGTGGGGGTGGGTCCTACCACCCCAATCTCATAAAGTTTTCGGGAGACGGCAACGCCCGACTGATTGATACCAAAATCACAAAATCGAGTCCAAAAAATTTCCAAAAACCACGTTTTCTGCCCGTTTCTTAAAAAAAACGATAGTTAAGACAAAGTATAGTACAATTTTTTTGCCAGCGAATTTTTGACAGATACGACGCACAGTGGGATTTTTTGTGCAATAAGTAATTTTTTCGACACATAAAATTTAAAAATGTAATGATGTAGTTCTGTAGAAAATTGATTCAGTATGAAGAATCCATATATTGTATCCCAAAAAAAAGTTTATTTGTCTTTGAAATAATGAAGTAAAGTCACATGTAAATTTTGGTCCAAAATATTGAAAATTATTTACGCACTTCTATAGTGTTTGTACGTAAGATAACTTTATTGCTCTAATTTAAATAGTGATTATTTTCAAATATAGCCTTTTCTGCGTATTTAAAAAAAAATTAGAAAGTTCGCTCATATGGTTTAAAAGATATGATAGAATAAAATTTGTTCTATAATTTGCCGTGATTGCAAACTTCCTTGGAAGAAAAAAAAGGTTGCTCGGTCGTGCTAGGTGCTCCCGCTATAATAAAATGAAAGGTAAGACTCCATACTATCAATTAAAAAAAAAAGTTTAAATAATTAATAATCTTTTATAAAATCATAAAATTTATAAAATCACAAAATCATAAAATTTTGGGTTCTATGGGCGGTGGGTAGTGGGCGTGCCCAATTTTTATGAAACTTTATTTTATTCTTAATTGAGGTAATAAAAGGCTCTGTGCCAAATTTCAAAAACTTTGGGCATAAAAATAAATTTTGGGTTCTATGGGCGGTGGCCAATTTTGATGAAACTTTATATTTTTCTTAATTGAGCTAACCAAAGGCTCAGAGCAAAATTTCAACATTCTACGAGCACTCCTTATATTTTTTGCCAAACATTATATGAACAAATCCCACTGTGCGACGCAGCAAGAGATAAAAGATGAGACAAAAAGTAAAACAGAGATGTATCATTTATTTTGGGATAAATTTGTTTTCAAAACAATTATATGTATTAGTTAAATTTCTACTTTTAGTTCGTACCATTTGTTTGTTATGATATTTATTTCCATAGGCGTCGTTATTTTTATTATAATTATTTTTAATTATCAAAATTTTGTTACATTGCCTACAAAATCATTAATATTTTTACTAGTTTTTGGTTTTCTATTATAATCAGTTGAATTTCAATAGTAATTTATTAATTTTATGCGTTTTTTTGTCCATTTCAATGGGACCAAAATAGTTTTTTTTAATATTTTAATCGAGACACTGAATTAATATAAAAATTTAAAAAAAAATTTTTTGCTATACGAATTTAAGAAAAACAACGTCGGACAAGTGCCAATATAACTCGCTCGAGGGTTGGGACAGGAAAAAATGTTCACATTTTTGAAAATAAGTCGAAAGCTGTGCGGTTTTGGACTAAAAACCAAACCAGGGTTGTTAATATACACGTATAAAACGTTTTATACGTTACACGTATAAAACGTAACGTATAAAACGTATATAACGTATAAAACGTATAGTATGTTTTTGTTTCTGAAATCCATTCATAAAAAATTAAAAATGCTTCTTACTTTAGAAATTATATTTTTCGTTCAATAAAAAAGTAATTAGTATGTACTCAATAGTTACCTGGAACTCTCTGACTGCTGCAACCAAACGGCTCCGGAGTTAGATGTATGACCAGCTAGAAAATACTATTTCTAGCTGGGCAGTTGACACTTGTAAATTTAGTAATTTATTTGCCAATCCTTAATTTTGGGTTGTTATATTAATTAGTTTACATATAGGTGACCATCAGTCCTGTATTTGACCGTACTGTCCTGTTTTTTTACCATGCTGTCCTCTGAGATTTTTTTGCAAATACAAAACATTAGAATGTCCCTTATTTCCTAATTTGATACGCACATGTCTTCTTTTTTCCATAAATTTTACACGTACATGAATATAAAATTATAATTTTTCTAAATTTCAAGTATACCCACTTTTTTGCATTTCTTGGCGTCATAAATAAAAATTCTAAAAAAGCAAACAGAAATGCTAGTCTGTCTAGTCACGAGTGTCTACTGACTTGCCCGCCAACCAACCATAAAGAAAAGGGATATTTGTTTTGCTTAAAAACGTTTAAATTATAATGAGCAGTAAGATTGAATGTAGAGAAATCTTGATGGTTGCCATTTGTATGTAAGGTCAGTAGCTTGATTATTATAAGTGTGTCAAAAAAATGATTTTTATTCATTTTGATTACAATTTTTTTGACAAACATTTACTTAATGGGAAATATTTTTGCTTAGAAACATTTGGGCCGTAAAATTATTTATTTGGTATTATGAAATGTTTTAGAATATATGAAATATGGTTCAATCCAGCTTCAGCTAATGCCAACGAATAAAAACAGCTGCTAAATATTACGTTGTTGCAGAATAAATGTCGTTTGTCATAGAAGTAAGGGAGATTATTAATCTGTTAGGGATTATTAGAGAGATGTTTTTAAGAAATTTTGTTGTGTGAATCCGGGTTGCTCCACTTCTTATTAATAAGCTCAGATTGACAATATCAGGTTGTTGCAGATCAAATACGGTTTTTATATAAAAGTTGTAATAATTAAAAATATACATTTACGTAAATTGGAAAAGTATTGTGAGAAGTTTTTGAGCGAATTAATTTTTGGCCATTGATGAATAATAGGTACGATTGGAAACGTCAAATTGGTGCAGAGTGCAGACTGAATTTTTTTTGAAAACAAATAATTATCTTTTAACAAGAAGCATTTATGTTAAATGGAGAAGTTTTCTAAGAAGTTTTCTAAACTGATAGTAATAGTTGTGTAAGAAAATATCATGACGACATTGTATTTTCTAACCCAACTGTTCTGCAGAAAACTTCTCCATTTAACGTAAATTCTTATTTTTAAGAGATAATTATTTGGTAGATAGAATTTCGTATTTTCAAAAAATTTGTATGTAATTGAAAAGAAACATATTTAAAAAATGGAGAGGTTTTCTAAGATGATTTCTAATTTTCTTACAACTAAAATTAACCATATTAACTAGTTGGAAATTGTCTGCCAAACTCGTAGATCACATAGTTGATACAATGCTTACTTAGTTAGAGGGTGAAAAATAGGTGTTCGTAGAGTTAAAAATCAGACTTAGAAATACACTGGAATTTGCAAAATTGAATAAAAAACCGAAATATCTAACGATTGAAAAAACTCAAAAGTAGATAAACAATGATGAAATTTAAACTTTAAAATAAGATCGCCTCGTTACGGTAATTGAATAGCGTGTCTGCCAAGGATTCAAATCATGGCGCTGATGAGTTTGTTATAGGTTCGAATCCCAACCGAATACAATACGATCTTTTTTTTCATTGTGGAGGGGGAAGGCAAGTGGCAAGTACAAGCTAAATATGTTGTTCTCGTATTGGTATGTGAGATCAAAAACTAGATTATTGCATTATAAGTTTGTCAAAAAATGTTGTCAAGTGTGTCAAAAGAATGATTTTTATTTATTTTTTACCCAATTTTTTGGAAAAAATTAAATTAATTATTTGTTTGAAATGAAATTTTATTATTATTATTGAGAGTTATAGCATTATCAGTTTGTCAAAAAAATGTTGTCAAGTGTGTCAAAAGAAAGATTTTTATTTAGTTTTTTACCCAATTTTTTGGAAAAAAATAAAATTAATTATTTGTTTGAAATGAAACTTTATTATTATTATTGAGAATGGCATGAAGTGCCATAAAGTTTGTCAAAAAAATGTTGTCAAGTGTGTCAAAAGAAAGATTTTTATTTACTTTTTTACCCAATTTTTTGGAAAAAAATAAAATTAATATAATTTGTATGACATGAAATTTTATTATTATTATAGAGAATTATGGCATTATAAGTTTGTCAAAAAAATAATGTCAAGTGTGTCAAAAAATGATTTCATTTATTTTTTTAGCCAATTTTTTTGAAAAAAAATGTTGCTGTTTTTATGACGTAAATGTATTTGAAAATGAAATTGGACATGGAAATTTTTGAATTTATTATAGTTTTTGAAATATTTTTGAAATTTTGAAAAAAGTTTGTATTTTGATTTTGTAATAATTTTTAGAATTTTCGAAAAAGTTTTAATTTTTGATTTTGTAGGAATTTTTGGAATATTTTTAGCATTTTGGAAAATTTTAAATTTTTGATTTTATTATAATTTTTGGAATTTTGATAAAAGTTTCAATTTTTTATTTTGTAATGATTTTTGCAATATTTTTAGAATTTTGAGAAAGTTTGATTTTATTTAATTTTTACAATAATTTTGGAATTTTGAAAGAAATATGAATTTGTGATTTTGTAATATTTTCTCGAAACGCTAAATGAAGAGGTTTTTGAGTAGTTTTCTGTTTGTATCATCTTTTCACTAAATTATGTTAATTTATGATCTGTTATAATTTTCCGGCAACGTATTGATGTTTCGTGTTAGTTTTGTAATAAATATCTAAACAGAGATAAAAAATTACTTGTACTTTAACAAAGAGTTATGTTTGATATACATCGCTGCCCAAAACTAAAAACAATGCCCTCTTATAAGATTTTTGCCGAAAACTATATCAAAATCCTTAACCCAGACCGAAGTCTTGATATCTCAGAGCTTGAGATTTCAGCCCCTCTATATTTTTCGGTTGTAATTCCACGAGTCATCAAAATTTTTTCGAAAATTTTTTGATTTTACGAATTAAATTATTTAGAAACACCGCGAAACAAACCGCACAATAAACCACGAGTCTGAAATATGAGTGGTTTAAATGTCGGTTGGATTGAGCAATGTTAATGCTTAATAATATTTTATTCTCTTCCATTTAATTATATCAGCTTTATTTGTATGTTTTTTCGATAATAATAGTATGTATTATTGTATTGTTTTCTAACCTATAGCCTAATGAACTTAACCTATTGTCTAATGATTTTCCCATAAAAAATTATCATTATTCAATTGGTATGATTCCAATTGGTCAAATTGTTTTGATTTCATTAAAATTATTTTCAAATTATAATCACAATTGCTTTGATAAGTTTTGTTCAAAAATCAAATTTTAATTTAAATTCTCTTATTTCGTTTAGTTGAGCTTGGTTGATTGTATGAGAAGGGCGTTTTTAATCATCAGGGTTTTTTTATTAAGAAATTTGATTTATCAATTAAAACAATAAACATTACTTCGGTCTGAAAGACCTAAGTATTACATTCATGAGCTCAAAGTAAAATTCTTATCTCCACTTTTCTCGGCATTTCTCGACGTTTTAGGACCTACTGATTCTAAAAAAGCAACAAAAAAAATTTATGTCTGTCTGCCGGCCGGCCGTCCGTCATTACCTACGCTGCAGGGAAAACGGCTGGAGGGATTTCAAAATTTTTTTTCTAAAAATAGGTATTCACAAGGGACAGGTCCGAAAGGACGCTGTGTTCGATAACTGTAGCGGAAGTGTCCAAAAAAATCATTATGTGTGTTAAAAATAGCAAATTTTCATATTTTTGGCTTAAAAATCTTTCATTTTAAGTGATTATGAGTAGGAACATTAAATTTGGAGAAATCTTGATGGTCGGGATTGGTATGTGAGATCAAAACCTAGATTATTGCATTATAAGTTTGTCAAAAAAATGTTGTCAAGTGTGTCAAAAGAAAGATTTTCATTTATTTTTTTACCTAATTTTTTGGAAAAAAAATAAAATTAATTGTTTGTTTGAAATGAAGTTTTATTATTATTATTGAGAATTATGGCATTATAAGTTTGTCAAAAAATAATGTCAAGTGTGTCAAAAACTGATTTTATTTATTTTTAGCCAATTTTTTGGAAAAAAAAATACAGTTGTTTTTATGACATTAGTTTTTATGACGTATATGGAATGGGCAAATTTTTGAATTTGTTAGTGTTTGAATTTGTTAGTGTTTATAGTGTTTGAAATATTTTTGGAACTTTGAAAAAGTTGTCATTTTCGATTTTGTAATAATTTTTGGAATATTTTTAGAATTTCGGCCAAAGTTTTAATTATTGATTTTGTAAGAATTTTTGGAATAATTTTAGAATTTTGAAAAATTTTTAATTTTTGATTTTATTATAATTTTTGGAATTTTGAAAAAATTTTCAATTTTTGATTTTGTAATAATTTTTGCAATATTTTTAGAATTTTGGAAAAAGTTTGAATTTTTAAGAATTTTTGAAATATTATTGGAATTTAGAAAAAATTTAAATATTTGATTTTATTCTAATTTTTGGAATATTTTTGGAATTCTGAAAAAGTTTGATTTTATTTAATTTAACAATATTTTTGGAATTTTGATTATAATTTTCCGGCAACGTATTGATGTTTTGTGTTAGTTTTGTAATAAACTTTTAAACAGATATAAAAACACTAGTTCTTTAACAAAGAGCTATGTTTGATATACATCACTGCCCAAAACTAAAAACCATGTCCTCATAAAAGTTTTTTGCCGAAAACTATAACAAAATCCTTAACCCAGACCGAAGTCTTGATATCTCAGAGCTGTGAGATTTCAGCCCCTCCATATTTTATTGTTTTAATTGAAGAAAATGTTTTTATATTTATACACAATTCCTTGTCAGAGAATAAAGTATTGTAATCGATTCGTGAATAATGAATTTTATTCTCTCGCAAATTAAAATTCTCGCTCGTGCCTCGCTCGAATTTTAAACTTTTGCTTGAGAATAAACTACTTCATTATTCACTCATTGATTAAACTACTATTAATCAATCAGTGTGTAATGAAATAGTTTATTCTCAAGCAAAAGTTTAAAATTTGAGCGAGGCACGAACGAAAATTTTAAATTTGTGAGAGAATGAAATTCATTAAACACGAATTGATTACACTACTTTATTCTCTGACAAAGAAATATGCAATATATAAAATAAAAACGTTTTCTTCAATAAAAACAATAAATCTTTATTGTTTTAATTGATAAATCAAATTTCTAATTAAAACCCTGATGATAAAAAAACCCCTTCCCAACCAACAATCAACCAAATTCAACTAAAAGAAATAAGAGAATTGAACTTAAATTTTGATTTTTGAACAAGACATATCAAAGCTATTGTGATTATTATTTGAAAATAATTTTAAGACAATCAAAACAATTTGACCAATTGGGATCATACCAATTGAATAATGATAATTTTTTATAGGAAAATTTTCATTAGACAATAGGTT
This sequence comes from Diogma glabrata, assembly GCA_963693315.1. Classification (NCBI taxonomy): domain Eukaryota; kingdom Metazoa; phylum Arthropoda; class Insecta; order Diptera; family Cylindrotomidae; genus Diogma; species Diogma glabrata. Next base: position 170,716,673 of record OY856188.1, read on the forward strand.
AAGTTCATTAGGCTATCTATAGGTTAGAAAACAATACAATCATACATACTATTATTATGGAAAAAACATACAAGTACCAAAAAAGCTAATAATAATAAATGGAAGAGCTTAAAAATAATTTAATGAGTAAAATTGAAAAGCCTAGTTAGATGAAATTATATTTCATTTTCTTAGAAGAAAAAATGATAACAAAGAATTATCATAAGCCATAACGACAAAGCAAAATTAACGACAACACGAAGAATTACCGACGGTTAAAACAAAGCCTCCTGTTTAAATATCATAGCTTGTATGAATGAAAAATAAAATATCTGACAGCAAAAAACAATTATGTATTTATCTTTATATCTAGTATTTATTTATTTATATATCGTCGGCTACAATGCATTTACGTGTAACTATATTTTAGAAAAATGGAAAGGAAGCTCAGAAAATGATTTATTGCGATTCTAAACAAGATATAAAAAAAATTACTACTAATTTATAAAAAGAAATAGTTTTTTTTATTTATTGATAAAAAATTTTATTTTCAAGCTAGTTTAGAATCACAATAAATCGTTTTTTGCGCTTCATGTCTATTTTTCCAAAATGTAGTTACACGTAAATGCTTTGGAGCCGACGATATCTAGTATCTATAAATACTAGTATCTAATATTTTAATTTAACCCAATGAAATTATCTAAAATGTAATGATATCATTCAATTTCACCAATCACACTTGAATAATACTAATAACAAATAATTATACGTCTGGCCTACTGTGATATCAGTAAATTATCAAATAATCACCTCGTTCGGTGATAAATTCTCATAATTTTTTGGAAAATTCATCAAGCAAGTGGTATTGATAATAACCCTCGGCCTACGGTCTCGTGCTATTATCAATATACTTGCTTTCGAAATTTTTGGCAAAAAATTATTTCGAATTATCACCGAAATATCACTCGAATTTCCCCTTGGGAAATTACTTCATACTGATAATTTTAAATTTTTTTTTTTTTTTTTTAGGTCAAACAAAACATGTACAAAACGTATACATTTTTTTCAAAAAAACCACAACCCTCAAAATTAAAAAAAAACCTAAATAGCGGTTCTACCAAATTGAATTTGTAATTATTTTTTTCATCCTTGAAGGCGCAGTTTCTACACAAATTTGATACGTAGAAAATTAGTTACTGGTGTAACGTTAAAAAAAAGCAAAAAATTTAAAAATAGTTATTTGTTTAACTAGGCAGCAAAGTAGTAGATTGACTGCCGCGGCTGATAGTTCATAGCCGAGCGAGCGAGGCTAGGAATTCAGCCAAGGCATTCAATCTACCTTGCTGCCGAGTTGAACATATAATTTTTTCTCCGATTAATTACAATGATATGTAATTTAATAATTATTACTTTAAAAATAAAGCAAAATTTTAAAAATGAAAAAAAAAATCGATTAAAAAAATTTTTTTTTTAATCGCAATATCTGTTTATTTCTATGAAGTCTAATTATTTTGCTGCCTAGGCAGCAAAGTACTTGCTTTGCTGCCTAGGCAGGAAAAGTGCCACTTTGCTGACTAAAATAAGTCTGCAAAATTTATATTTGCTGTCTATCGGAGAAAAAATTATTTATTAATGAAAAAAATATCTTCTATAGAAAACATGCATGTAATTCTTTAAGAATAATCGAATTTTTATAATTTTATTTAAGGTAATAAACCAACGAAAAAATTAAAATTAAACAATAAAAAACTATCAAAATCGTATTTGAATATTGCCGAATATACCGTTGCCGTCATCTATTATATTTGTTCTTAATTACATGTACCATACCGCAAAAAGTCCCATACTTTAAACATATTTGATTTTCGTTTTTAATTTTCGTCTAATTTTTACTTCCGTTTCGGATAGCATAGTAAAGCCTTCTGCACTGAAAAAAAAATTGAAGTTCATGACATGCAAAGAAAAATTATTTGCAATCAATTTCACTGTGATTGGGACAACCACACGATAACATTTTCCAAACAACAGAATGAGGTTTATTTAAAATATAAAAAGTTATATCCAATACAACAGTAGTTGAATAAAGATAATAACTATTTCCCTGAAAAAATTTTTCTTTGGCCTTATATCATGAATTTTTCATTTTAAAGTTTAAGTATTTGAGATTAATTGAACTATATTTTATTTTCACATAAATATTTCGTGTGATTGTCTCAACTTCATCGATTTATAATTGTAGAGTTGTTGAAGCAATTTCGTAGTTTGATTCGCCATATGTGACCGCACGGTGAGGTTGAGACAATTGCATTTCGATTGGAAATAGGACATGCTTTTTTTAGTGTGGTAATGAAATCATCCTATACATCACCGTTTCCAAAATTTTTTTTATTGGTAAAATTCAAAATTATCTCGTTGTTGTTCGATACCATTTTTAAACGAATAAAGATCTAGAATTGTGTTACCATCTAGTTGTAGTAAAATTTTATCGTCGTGTAAAATGTAAGCGTGTTCTCGTTTGTGATGAATATAATTAAAATGATTATACTTATATGGATTTTCTTGAAAAATTTGCATCTTTGGAGTTGAATTTTTAAACGAAAATAAACTCAGTTTGTATTTTGTTATTTGTTTCTCAGCATATATGAACTATCGATAACCAAGAGATACTGTAATTTAAAATCGGTTATTAGATAATTGTTTTAAATTTTATGAGTTAAAATTTGAATTAGCTATAAGCTTTGAATGAAAACCATAAACAGTTATTCGCTAGAACTATAAAGAAAAAAAATTATCAACATAAACTTGTATTTCTTAGATTCAGGTTTAATCAATTATTTTCTCAATTGTAATTACTATTCACTATTGTCGTTATATTCTAGCTAGTATTGAATAACATTCTTGTATCAATTAGAATACGACTATAGTCTTCACTCGTATCTAGTAACACGTTATCTCCATTAATTCAACAATTATAGTGATACAATCACTACAAAGAAAATAATTAACTAAACCTAAATCTAACAAATACATGTTTATGTAAATATTCTCGGTTTTCTTTATAATTCGCTAGAACTGTAATTAATTTATTGGTTTATATTAAAATTTTTAACACTTTTTGGGGTTTATCTATAGTCGGTTAACCCTAATGACAAATAACAAACTTTGTTGATATTGAAATTTTCTCAATTGTTCAACACTAGACCAGACCTCACTTTCACAACTACCCCCATTTTCAAAAATTTATGACTTTTGATCGCGGTTGAAAATAACTGAGAAAAACTTTAGGAAATAGTTCCAAGTTACTGATTTAAAAATATTATAAATGATTACGGGTAGCATAGAACCTTAACGAGGACTTGGTAGCATAGAACTTTAACGAAGAGCAAGTGTATGACCAAAAGTCTGAACTAAAATTAAATAATCTTTTAAAGATTAATAACTATGTGAAACTTTTTCTTTGCGGTCAACTGATATACTGCCAGTTCGTATGAAGTATTAGAGAATATTTTTTTAAAAAGTAATAGATTTTTTCTGGCAGAGAAAGAACTGGCAGAGTAAGAAATAAATATATTTTTGTAATATTGAATGTTTGGCTAAGTATATAATCTTCATGTTGAAGAGATCGCATATCTGAAAATTAATTGAAAATACAAAAATAGAATTACTTTTAAATTAGTTTGCGAATCCAAAATGTTTAGCAACTTTTCTTCGCTTGAATCCCTCCAGTTTTTGAAAATTAACGTCTCATATTTGGTAGAAATGCTTTCGATATGTTTCAAATCATCCCAAGTTAAATAAACATTTTGAAGCTCCAACAGTTTCTCTTGATAGTTTATAATAATTTCTGGACTTTGATTTAAAGAGTTATCGTAAATATTTTTTAGAAATATTTTAGTTTTTAATAACCAATCTTTCGACAGCCAAGGATGGGGCGGACGTAAACCATAGTATATTTCGATCAAATTTTTAGCTACTCTTAATCTGGAAAAGTGGGCTAGTCTATACCCAAAAATATTCCAATCCAAATCCAATATGCGTCTTATATTAAATTTGTATATCATATGTAATTCCATTGACAATATTTTGACAATTGTGGCTAGAGATATATCACTATATTTACTACAATCCAACAATTTACTATCCCAATGAATTTCAGTTTCATCAATAAGATCCACATCGAATGTTTTTAGACCAAAATTCCTTGGATTGAATTTGTAGAGTTTAACTTTTGGACACAACAACTTGATCATTTTTTTTGTGGTTACAAGGTAACCACAAAAGAATATCTTTGATATTCCAGAAATTAACATGTAATATTTCTAGTTCTGTTCCAAACATCCATAAAAAATACAAAAAATAATCCAGATCGATTTGTTCTTCACTTGTGTATTCTAAATATAGGTTAAAATCGAATTACTTTAAAACTTTTTCGTTTCCTAAAATCTTTTTGAAACTGTTTTTGATTGTACAATTTATGTCTTTAAAATTATGAAAATCAAAAATCGCAAATTTTAATCCAATCAAGCTAAATATATTCCATGTTATTAAATTGCATGAACGTATTTGATCCAGAATGAGAGAAATAATTTCCAAACTACGCTCAAAGATTGGTATTCTAGCCATGCTTGTATAATACGGTTGGTGCCATGGCATGGCGTATTTAATATACGATCTTGAATTGAAATTGTTGTGATATAAGCATTCCAAAGCGTTTTCATATTCAATAGGCTCTGTTAATTCAATTAAATTCATCGATCGTTTGTTGTTACCAGAATATATTGTTTTTTGATAGGCAACGCAACATAGTAGTTGATTCCAGCCAGCCTTTTTGTGGATTTCTTTAAAAGTCTGAAAATAAAAAAATATTGTTAGTTTTGAAGTAAAACTTCTTTAGGCGCGTTTTAAGAATTTTGCAACGGAAGATGAAAAAACGAATATAATATTCGGCAAATATACGATACAATTCAATTATGACACACATATAAATGTCGACATATAAATGTCGGAAGTAGTCATTTGAACAGATACATAACCATATATATTCATCTCTATCATACTAGTCTGATTTTGAATTTTAAACATATACATGCACACAATTCCAAAAAAACTTAAGTAGAAATTTAAACACAATAAAATAAAAAAGAAACTAGAAGTAAAAAAGGCAAACGAATATTATGTTCGGCAAGTATGCGACAATTCGATTATGTGTATTGTATTTTGTATACGCTTATTCAGTATCGTATTAAACGTTAAATGACCTGGACGTGTCGATCTTAGATTTAAATATCTAATAATATAATATTCAATACTTTATTGAGTTTCGTAATTTTTTAAATTTATATTTTGAATTGTTTTAGCTTTTTGAAGTAAAACTTCTTTAGGGCTGGTTATAGTAGTCATTGTGGTCATGGTGGTCATGGTAGTCATGGTGGTAATAGTGGTCATGGTGGTCATAGTGGTAATGGTGATCACGGTGTTCACGGTGGTTATGGCGGTCACGGTGGTCATTGTGTTCATTGTGTTCATTGTGGTCATGGTGGTCATAGTGGTCATGGTGGTTATGGTGGTTACGGTGGTCACGATGGTCATGGTGGTTACGGTGGTCATGGTGTTCACGGTGGTCATGTTGGTCATGGTGGTCATGGTGGTTATAGTGGTTATGGTGGTCATGGTGGTCACGGTGGTCACGGTGGTCATGGTGGTTATGGTGTTCATGTTGGTTATGGTGGTCACGGTAGTCATGGTGGTCACGGTAGTCATGGTGGTCATGGTGGTCATAGTGGTCATGGTGGCTATGGTGGTCATGGTGGGCATGGTGTTCACGGTGGTCATGATGGTCATGGTGTTCACGGTGGTCATGATGGTCATATTGTTCATGGCGGTCATGGTGGTCATGGTGGTAATGGTGGTCATGGTGGTCATGGTATTCATGGTGGTCATGATGGTCGTGGTGGTGTCGCTGTGGTCATGGTGTTTAGATTTGACATCCTGGGCTTTCCAGGGCGGGAAAAAATATTTGTGTTGATTAAATTTGTTTTGTTAAATAGAAAAATGAGTGGTGTAATCTTTGCACGCGGTTGAAATAAATTTCTTTGGCTACTGTGGCAGGTATTAATAAAAAGATGAAATATAAAATAAATATGTCATATTGCAATTTAGAGTTGCATTTCATGATAATATAATTTGCAGCATGTGTAATAAAAAGTAATATTTACATAATGTGTTACAAAGTCAATTCAATTATTAACATAATTGAAATATGAAATTAGAGGTTAATGACAAATTTGCTAAATTTTTTGAAAAATGCATCAATTGTTGTACGAATTTTAAATTAAGTGGACATGCATTCATCGTGAAATTTAATTTGTAATACGTTGTAAGACTTTGAAAAACATGTAAATATGGCTTTTTATTACACATTATTGCAAATTATATTATCAAGAATATTAGAAAGAAAGTCTAAATTTCAATATGATATATCTATTTTATTTTATATTTAATATTTTTAGTAATACCTGCCGCAGTGGCCAAAGAAGTTTTACTTCAACAGCGTGTAAAGATTACGCACTTCATTTTTATTTTTGTTAATTCTTCTCCTGTTCAACAGTAACCAGTACTAAATATAATTAACACTGTTTGCCGTTGGCACTTGGCGTAAGTTTTCAAATAACATAATGTCAATCTCTTGTTACTTTACGCAAATAACTTATTTAATAAGTTTAATAGAAAATTAAAGAAAACAAAGTTTTTTATAATATTACTGTTACTCTTTATATATTTCAGCTTGTTAGGCTATCTTCTGGAGTAATTGGGCGATCTTCTTGGGCCATTAGGGCCGTTAGGCCATCTTCTGGAGATCACTCCAGAAGATGGCCTAGTAAGCTGAAATATATATAGAGTAACAGTAAAATTTTAAAAAACTTTGTTTTCTTTAATTTTCTATTAAACTTATTAAATAAGTTATTTGCGTAAAGTAACAAGAAATTGACATTATGTTATCAGTACTAAATAGTTTTAATTTTTATCATTAAGCCTTTGTATGAAAAACAACAAACAACTATTTGCACTATCTTTAAACATTTTAAAACCGATACACCGTTTCACACTTACTTGCAGAAAAACGTACACATTAAAAAATATGAAGAGTCGATAGTAAATGTTATTGCTAACCTTTTCAAAGCGACCCATTTCGTCACTATAAATATAGAACAAAAGTTTTGAGCACCAAAGAATTCTAAACTTAAGCATCTCTTTAACTTTTCTCTGTTGTCCTAAGTCGTAATGTTCAAATATGTAACCTGATTTTATCTCAAATAATATCACATCAAAAAAATGATTCAATTCATTTTTTGCAGATACTACGAAGACCGATCCGATGAGCTCTTTAAATGCCAGAATCTAAAACAATTCAACCAAATTACAAAATTAAGTAGTCATGTACACCATACCACCAATACCTGAATCATTATTGAATATGTTTCAATATCGAAATAGAAATTTGGTGCATGATGCTCGCCACCTACACCTGCAATAATTTTATTTTATAATTTATTTGGTGATCCAAATAATAAATACACGAAAATTAACTCAACCCATTCGATACTTGCTATCCAAATCGATAGTATCCATTTCTGACTAATTTAAACAAAAATTATCAGTGATATTAAACTAAACATTGAAATTTCTATCCTTATCAATTGTTGATAAAATTGTCAAATTTTATTCTATGCAAAGTTTTATTTGGCTTATTATTATAAAAAAATGCTTTTATTGTTTATTATAGCCAATTTCTAATTTTTTAATTTATTTATTAATTAATTAACCTACGTTAATTTTATTATTACCTTTGCATTGGTAATAAATATTAGACTACACATGAATAAATCCAAAAGAAAACTGACAATCTGTTGTTTTCTTAGTAAAATCATAAAATCATAAAATGTCAAATGCGTATTTTTAGTTAGTTACAGTACTTGGTCAATCCCCGTCAAATTGATAATTTGGTCAAACTAAGATATAACATATTATATCCACAAAAGAGCAAATGAACATCCTATGTAGATCCAAACACTACTACAATACTGCCACATGTAATTTTTAATCAAAATTTTTAAAAGAATTTTTATATCACGCACACTACAAATATCTATTAATTTTTTATTCATAAAATTTATGAAAACTTTTGTGATAAAAATTAAAAAGATTGTTTTCCGAAAGCATTCTCAAAAAAGTCCAAGCGGCACGTATATCCGCTAGAAATAGGTAGATTTCGAGATCAGAAGTTTTGTGTGCCACTAGAATCTGATGTATCAGATTAGTTTAAACAAAACAAACTAATTACAAACAGATATCGAACAAATTTTAAAAAGAAAATTAGCTACACACATTGGCGTAACTAGGAAATTGTTCTAGGGTGGATCTGGCCCCGCAAAAAAAGAACAACAACAAATATGTCCTTAATTCATTTACATTTTTTTAATTCATATTTCAGAACAAAAATTAATTAATTAATATTTCTCATCTATTTAATTTAATTTTAATTTTCGATCACTTTTTTTTATAAATTCTTCCAGCACTTGATGCTTATTAATTTTTTTTTTCACTAAATCGTTTTCAATGTGAACTAGTGCTATATTTGAAAATCTTTGCTGGGACATTGTGTTTCGTAGCCAAATTTTATTCGCCGCATTGCTGAGGAGCTCCTCTCGCATTCGGCTGAGCTTACTGGAAGACTATTAGATTATAGCTATTTGTAGCAGCTTATATGTATTCGGAAAGAATTCTTTTTTAACCTCTTTCTTTGAAGTTTCTATGTTAATTATTTGATTGTTTGATTTAATACAATTACTTAAAACTAATTTCTCAGCTTGTAATGAATTAATATCAATTGCACCTACTTTTTGGTAATGATTTACAAAAGGTTCAGCTTTGCTAAAATCCAAATTTAAAAAACTAGCTATGGCTTCAGCTAGCGGAAGATTTTCAAATCTATTTTTAAAATTGGAAATCACGCTGTCCATAAGTGGTAAATATATATTTATTTTCCAATAATCTTTTAGGTAGATTTCATATAAAAATCTACCTATTGGTATATGCTTCATCTCGGAATTTCGGAAAAATTTTGGTGCCAAACGACTATATATGATAATATATATATATGTATATATATATAATATATATATATATATATATATATATATATATATATATATATATATATATATATATATATATATATATATATATATATATATATATATATATATATATATATATATATATATATATATATATATATATATATATATATATATAACGATATGAGATATAACGGAATTTGGCGACACTCTCACGGTCGCATTTTTCAACCTACACCAAAATAATTTTTTGTGTGTGTTTCGGCAAATAATGTCTTGGACAAGTTCGTGAACTGGCCATATCCGGGTACCAGTTAAGCGGCTAGAGCCTAAAATGTCGAATAATCTAGGGCGCTATAACTTCCGTTTGAATCATAATATTTTAATAAAATTTATAAATATTGAATATTTGAACATATTTCTATCATTTTTATCCAAATGACAACTTTGACGTTCCAGGTTCCTGCAAAATCAGCTGTTTTAAAAATTTGCCAACCTTTTTTGTCCTTGATCTAGCTGAAAATGGCAAGTTCACACTTGAAAACTTTTTTACACAAAGTTAAAATATAAATCTTTCCAAAATTTACAAAAAAAATAGTTCAGGTCTAAAGGTTGAGGCCCCAGGTCTTTTGAAATGAAAACAAACGCAAAAGGCAATGATTTCATCATGTTTGAGTTTATGTTATTTAAATTCATCTTAACTTTTAAGACAATTTTTAAACTATAGCCTCACAAAATTCCAGCTTTCTAACCCAAAAGGTTCCATTTTTATAAGCAATATAATGCACCTATTACAGACAAATCTCAAGCCATTTAATACCAAAGGAAAATTATCATATGCTCTTTTGTTTGTATTTTTAATTTTTTTTCACTAAGTAAACTATGTATTTGAAAAAAGATTAAATGAGAACCAAAAAATACAACACAAAGATGATTTTAAATTAAAATTGTTTAATAATGTTTGATTATAAAGTATGTGTGATGGTATAATTGTAGTTGTCACGTAGTTCTTTTGATCTTTGTTGGACGTTTGTTTGATCTTTGGTGGATTTAATATGTTATGACTAATTTTAACCAAATTAAACAAAACTGTTCCGAAATTGCATAAAGTAGTTTCGGTTAATGTATTAAATGTCTTTTGTGAAATTTGTTGGATAATTCCGTTTCTATTTAGTTTTTTGTTTTCAACTAATTTGATACATTGATTCTACTTGTATGCATATCTGTCTGATCAAGAAATCTACCTTTTTCTAGCGGATATACCTGCCGCTGGACTTTTTTGTTAGTATTTGTTGTTGAATTTATTTCACTATTCTTGCCAAGAGTTGATTCAACATAGAATGAATCTAATTTGCTTGGTTCTCGTCTTTTAGAATTACGAATAGGTTCGAGATCTAAATTCTGGTTTTCTGAAAATTGATTTATATCATTCCACAGTTTGTCAAACGTGTTTCTTTCTGCCTCAAAAGTTGTTGATACAGTGTAATTCGTACCATTGATACAGTGTAATTCGCTTATAATGACATCGAAAATGTCATTAAAATCAGTCGTTACAAGATACAACCAAATGTCGTAATTAATATGCGAAGTGTTTAAATTTCAAGCGAATTTATTAAACACGAAACCGCAGAATACAGATAAAGACATAACTATAAAATAAAAATGTAATGTAGGCACATATATATATGTATGTTTCTTAAGGATCCGGAACTATTCTACATAATTCGTATATTTGACTTTTCTAAAATGATTGAGTGCAAACATTTTGACTGTTGGTAGGAATTTGAATTAGTCCGTTACTGTTTGAGGAGCAAATAGTTAAAATCACTAGTTTCATTTTTAAAAACTTCTACGTTGTTGGTTGTTATTAGATGAATCAATCATCTCGTAGACGATATATTTAAGGCTAGTCCTTCATTTGTCAATAAAAATTTATCATTCATAAAAATATTTTCCGAATTTTCAACATCTCTGATAGTTATCAATGCATATGTTTTGTCCGGTTCGATAATTTTGGTGGTTTAGCTTTGTTGAATCGCGTTCGAATCATCACCATCATCATCATTACCTGACAGAAAGCTAGCAATCCTAACTAACATAATCTAAGCTACAGCAATATTTTTGATAGCCTCTTTTATCAAAACCTCGTTTGTGTATTTGCTACTGTCAGCGTTTTTAAAAATCTTTATTAGAAGATTTCGGCAGTAAAAGCCTTGCTTTAAAATTCTTTATTTATCTCACCCTGATCAATTGGCTGAAGAACGGATGTGGTGTTTGGCAACATAAACACATAAATTATAAATTATCTACGTAAGGATGTGCTTTACTCAGTGACCTTCAGTGATTTTCTACACCACTTTTCGAAACGTTATAGAGGACTCCATGCTTTTTTATACCTGCTCCACAATTGACGCTTAATATTTTTAAGTGATTCATGTTGGCCCTCGTCAACATTGTTATCCTCTTCATAGACATTTTCACATTCATTTTTGGCTTTTTAATTCCACAGTTTTCTAGAATAATTTAAAACACGTTTCGTCTACATTGCATTGATATACTTTTAAAAGATACTGATCTACTTCATAAAGCGATACATTTTAATCTACAAAACTCTTGCATAATGTTCTTTTTGTTCTAGGGGGGGCCAAAAACAGTCTAGGGGGGGCCGGGCCCTCTGGGCCCCTACCTAGTTACGCCTATGGCTACACATAAGCAAAACTATATCTATCCAGTTTTGCAACAAACAAATATCAAACCTACCACAGAACATGTGTGTGACAATTTATGACACAAACCTACGCTATATCATATGTCGTCCAATTACTGCAAAATATCAAAATAGTTTATTTCTAAGAAAAAAAAATAAATTTCTTCTATTCAAAACTTTTTATTTCTTTTTCATTGACTGTCATAAGGTTTTTGGAAATTGTAGTTATGGATTGTTGCAAACTTTTTTGTTGAAGCCAACAAGTCAAAAACCTCTAACTGCAGAGGTTTATATTTATAAGAAACAGATTAAAATGTTTCCACAAATTCTAAATTTATGAAGTTTTTAAAAATATTAGTATCCAAACGGCCGTTATAACGGATTAAAAAAACAAATTTTTTTTCTAGTATAAAGCCTCTAGTTATTTAACCATGTATCAGATTTTTCTGATCTACGAACTTGTCCAAGATATTAATAAAACACACATGTTTACGAAAGGTTTTTTGGTCTGGCTCCACAAATGCGACCGTGAGAGTGCCGGTTGATTCAAACGCATTTTGTGTTTTACAAGCTTTTTTGTTGGAGCCGCTCACTCAGAAACTTCCAACTGCAGAGGTCTTTTTTTTAAAAGAAACTGATTGAAAAGGTTTTAAAGATTCTAAATTTATGAAGTTTTTAAATATATTAGAATCTAAACGGCCGTTATAACGGATCTAAAAAACAGACTTTTTTCTAGTATAAAGCCTCTAGTTTCTTAACCATGTTTCGGATTTAGCTGATTTACGAACTTGTCCAAGATATTAATAAAACGCACATTTTTAGAAAATGTTTTTTGATCTGGCTTTACAAATGCGACCGTGAGAGTGCCAGTTGTTTAAAAAAAAAATTTTTTTTGCAAACTTTTTTGTTGGAGCCGCTCACTCAGGAACCTCTAACTGTAGAGGTCTATACTTAAAACAAATTGATAAAAAAGATTCCAAAAATTTAAAATTTGTTAATTTTTTTAAAATATTAGTATCCAAACAGCCGTTATAACGGTTTTAAAATATCAATTTAGAAAAAAGGCTCTAGTTCCTTAACCACGTGTCGGATTTTGCTGATTCACGAACTCGTCTGAGCTATTAATAGAACACATATATACAGAAAATTTTTTTGATCCACCTTAACAAATGCGACCGTGAGAGTGCCGGTCGTTTTCGTTATATCTCATATCGTGTATATATATATATATATATATATATATATATATATATATATATATATATATATATATATATATATATATATATATATATATATATATATATCTATATATATATATATAGATATACATATATATATATATATATATATATATATATATATATATATATATATATATATATATATATATATATATATATATATATATATATATATATATATATATATATATATATATATATATATATATATATATATATATAAATATTTTTTTTTTTTAAAGGCGTTCATGCTCCATGTAGGAGCGTTGCCAGGTTAATCAGCTTTGAATATTCACCACGGTCATTCGCAACAGCGACATAATTACCATGGCAGCCGATTTTTTTAAGGTTGTTTATTACGTCAGTCTCCCATTGTAGTCGTGGTCTACCTCGCGGTCTACCACTCCCTGGGGTACTAACGTACATTTTTCTAATCATTCCAGACTGTGAATCGGCTCGTAGAACATGCCCAAACCAAGCAATCCAGAACGGATACAACCTATTATATCAGGACCCTCAAGAAGGTCTCTGATCTCAAAGTTATACCGGATTCTATACTCCCCATCGTCTGTCTTAAGTGGACCAAATATGTAGCGTAGGATCTTACGCTCAAATACAGATAAATGCGATTCGTCATTTTGTGTAAGGGTCCACGTTTGTGACCCATACATCACAACCGGTCTAATCAATGTCTTGTATAACTTGAGCTTGGTGTTAGTTGATACATACGGTGATCCAAGGAGAGGTTTAATTGAGTAGAAAGTTCGATTACCTGCAGCGATTCGAGCTTTAATATCTGTAAGTATGCTGTTGTTTGAGTCAAGCATTGATCCCAAATATTTAAAAGATTCAACTCCCTCAATTCGTTCATCGCCGCACATCAAATCTTTCTTCTCAGCCTCTCTTGAAACATTCATATGTTTGGTTTTATTGTAGTTAATTTGCAGACCAATTTTCCTAGCACCACTCTCAAGCGACTTGAAAGTCTCACTCATAACAGCTTCACTTCGGCCGAGGATGACAACATCATCAGCGTAAGCAATCATCTGTACTGAGTTTATTGACAAGATATTGTTATTAGTCGGTAGTTCTTTTGACGGCACACATATTCCAAGGCTAGATTAAAAAGTATAGGAGAGATAGCATCACCTTGTCTTAAACCGGAGTCGACTTTAAAAAACTTTGATATTTCGTTCTCTACTCGTACACAGCATTGAGAGTTCTGTACTGTCATTTTGCATAGTGATACCAGTTTACCAGGAATTCCCATCGACACCAGAGCAGACCATAGAGTCTCTCGTTCGAGAGAGTCGTAGGCCTGCCTGAAATCAATGAAAAGTTGGTGCACAGGTATGTTGAACTCTCGACACTTTTCCAAAATCATCCTTATCGAGAAAAGTGCATCGGTGGTACCTCGGCCCCGCCGGAAGCCACACTGATATTCTCAAAACAGTTGTTCAGCAAAAGGATTGATTTTGGATAGCAAAATGTAGGAAAAGATCTTATATGCTGTGCAGAGGAGAGCGATTCCTCTGTATTTTGCACATTGTAGGCGATTACCTTTTTTATGGATTGGTATCAGCATAGCTGTGTTCCAGTCCTGTGGCATGGTTTCAGTCCGCCAGATCATTTGAACAAGTTCAAACAATCTTAAGGATAGAGTTTCGCCACTATGTACAATCATTTCGGATGTTATATCGTCGATACCAGGTGCTTTATTGCATTTTAGTTTTGACAGCGCCGCATCGAATTCCTCTTTGGTGGGTTCGTCTACATGTACCTTTGACGCACGAATAAGCTTGGCTCGTCGTCCGACTTGTTGCTGGTCACTTAAGTTAAGAAGATTCTCAAAATAAGCGGCCCAAGTATCTAAAATATTTTTAAGGTCTACTTGTAGCTCCCCATCTTCATTTTGAATAGCAGTTGATCTAGTTTGAGGGCCCTTCTTTAAGGTTTTAACCTGTTGAAAGAAGTTACGCGATTGATGTTCCTTATTGAAGCTTTCAATCTCCTCACACTGTCTCTTCCACCATTCTCTCTTCGCTCGTCTACATAGCTTTGTAACGGCTTGTCTTGCCAGTTTATAGTTTTCCTTCGTGGACCTGGTGTTGCGTCCTTGTAGACACTTCAGATAGCAATCTCTTTTGTATTGAATAGCGTCAAGGCATGCTTGATCCATCCATGGCTTCTGGGAGTGGTTCTGTGGTCGTCCAAGTATTCCCTCAGCAGCGCTTAAAACAGCATCTTTGAGCAAATACCATGACTTATCGACGTCTCCATTAATGGTTTCTGATTTCTCCAATGTTTCGGCAATATGGATTTGATATCTCTCTTCTGTTTCAGCATTCTTTAATGATGAGATGTTAAAACGTTTCCGTTGATTGAATTTTGGAATGCCTGGATTTGGGAAGTGGAACCTTATCGTTGCACATACAAGGAAGTGATCACTTCCGATGTATGCACCTCTAAAGGATCGCACATCCCGAACGCTCGAAAAGAAACCTGCTGTTACTAGAACGTGATCAATTTGATTTCGAGTGTTTCCATTCGGTGAGACCCAAGTCTGTTTATGAATCGATCGATGCGGAAAGAACGTACTGGCAATTCTCAAATTATTTGATAATGCAAACTCAGTCATTCTCTCACCATTATCATTCGAATTCAAATGCAGGCTGTTGGGACCTACCACATTTCCATAAGAGATATCTCTTCCAACCTGTCCATTAAAGTCACCAAGAACCATAATGAAGTCGCGTGTTGGTGTTTGTTTCATAACCTCTTCCAGTGCTATGTAGAAATTATCCTTCTCGTCGACGGTCTTAGCTTCAGTAGGTGCATGCACGGCAATAAGAGAAATATTGTTAAATGTACCACGTACACGTAGGTAGCAGATCCTCTCACTGACCAGGATGAATTTCATCACGGCTTCTTGTATGCGTGCACCAACAAGAAAGCCAGTACCAAATTCTCTTCGGGAAGGATGACCACTACAATATAGAGAGTGACTATCCAAATCTTGTTTTCCGATTATCGGCTGTCTAATTTCTTGTAGAGCAATAATATCCATCCTATACCTCTCAGCCTCTGTTTCCAGACTTATAAGAGCATCAGGAGCGCTCAGGCTGCGCACGTTCCACGTTCCGATTCGGTAGTCTGGTCCTTTTTCACTTCCAGGTAAAATTGTGTTTTTTTGTCCGGGTCTGTTATTCTTTTTTTGATAACCAAATTTAACATATGAGTTTTTTTTCCGGGGTTAGGGTGTTAACCTTAGGCCCAACCCAAATTGTCGTGAATGGGTCCGTTCTGCATATTAAGGTCACCAGAAACAACCTTTTTACACGTTTATATAGCGAGCCGCTTGATTCAAGACAGACGCCCGCTCCAAGCCGCCCCTGACATGGAGAACAGACGCTTGAGTCACATTGGTTTTAAGGCGCCAATTCGCCGTGATGTAGCGTCATTGACTAAGCAGTTTTTACTCTGCTTGTCTCCAATACACCAACCTAATTCTGTCAGCATTACCCAGGCAGCACGGCGTGGACGTCGAATTTCGGATTTCGCTACCCATATATATATATATATATATATATATATATATATATATATATATATATATATATATATATATATATATATATATATATATATATATATATATATATATATATATATATATATATATATATATATATATATATATATATATATATATATATATATATATATATATATATATATATATATATATATATATATATATATATAATTTTTTTTTGTTTTTTCGTCTCCGCTTATCATATATAGTCGTTTGGCACAAAAATTTTTCCAAAATTCCGTGATGAAGCCCATTGCAATAGGTAGATTTTTATATGAAATCTACCTAATCTACCTAAAATGACCAATAGATGGACGCGTGAAACGAACTCGTTGTTTTTGGGTTTTTATAAACATAAATTGTTGCCAACTGAACAAACTTAAATAGCAATTTTTAAGAAAACGATTTATCGCCGTTTGTCAATTAAACGTAAGATACGTAGAATTTATGCCTATTAAATTGATTCTGCAATATTAGATTTTTGGTTAAACAATAACGGTTTTATTATTTTATTCAACCTTCAACTAACGGTTCGTAAAACAATTTTCTTGAACGCAGTTGCGAGAGATAAAAACATGCCCGCCACGCCCAGATATTAAAAAAATTGATACTGTTTAGAAGTAGACATCAGCGCAACAAATATAGGTCCTAGTTAAATTTGAATTAATTATGTGTTAGAAAATCATTTTTTCTATTTACAGTTTTGTTTTATTATTAATTTAATTCATAAACATAAATGCATAAAATAGTTTTTCTATTTTGCGTCTAAAATAAAGTCATTTCGATACCCAAATGCGTATTGAAATGGCCTTCATTAAGATACGCAAAGTTTTGTTTTTCAAGGTTGGTCACATTGGTCATACAAACGTCAGTGAAAGTTAAAACGAATAATTATATAGATAAAATTATTCTTATTAATTAATCTTATTATTTAAAAAAATGAAGTGTGTAATCTTTACACGCTGTTGAAGTAAAACTTCTTTGGCCACTGCGGCAGGTATTACTAAAAATATTAAATATAAAATAAAATAGATATATCATATTGAAATTTAGACTTTCTTTCTAATATTCTTGATAATATAATTTGCAATAATGTGTAATAAAAAGCCATATTTACATGTTTTTCAAAGTCTTACAACGTATTACAAATTAAATTTCACGATGAATGCATGTCCACTTAATTTAAAATTCGTACATATATATATATATATATATATATATAATTTTTTTTTGTTTTTTCGTCTCCGCTTATCATATATAGTCGTTTGGCACAAAAATTTTTCCAAAATTCCGTGATGAAGCCCATTGCAATAGGTAGATTTTTATATGAAATCTACCTAATCTACCTAAAATGACCAATAGATGGACGCGTGAAACGAACTCGTTGTTTTTGGGTTTTTATAAACATAAATTGTTGCCAACTGAACAAACTTAAATAGCAATTTTTAAGAAAACGATTTATCGCCGTTTGTCAATTAAACGTAAGATACGTAGAATTTATGCCTATTAAATTGATTCTGCAATATTAGATTTTTGGTTAAACAATAACGGTTTTATTATTTTATTCAACCTTCAACTAACGGTTCGTAAAACAATTTTCTTGAACGCAGTTGCGAGAGATAAAAACATGCCCGCCACGCCCAGATATTAAAAAAATTGATACTGTTTAGAAGTAGACATCAGCGCAACAAATATAGGTCCTAGTTAAATTTGAATTAATTATGTGTTAGAAAATCATTTTTTCTATTTACAGTTTTGTTTTATTATTAATTTAATTCATAAACATAAATGCATAAAATAGTTTTTCTATTTTGCGTCTAAAATAAAGTCATTTCGATACCCAAATGCGTATTGAAATGGCCTTCATTAAGATACGCAAAGTTTTGTTTTTCAAGGTTGGTCACATTGGTCATACAAACGTCAGTGAAAGTTAAAACGAATAATTATATAGATAAAATTATTCTTATTAATTAATCTTATTATTTAAAAAAATGAAGTGTGTAATCTTTACACGCTGTTGAAGTAAAACTTCTTTGGCCACTGCGGCAGGTATTACTAAAAATATTAAATATAAAATAAAATAGATATATCATATTGAAATTTAGACTTTCTTTCTAATATTCTTGATAATATAATTTGCAATAATGTGTAATAAAAAGCCATATTTACATGTTTTTCAAAGTCTTACAACGTATTACAAATTAAATTTCACGATGAATGCATGTCCACTTAATTTAAAATTCGTACAACAATTGATGCATTTTTCAAAAAATTTAGCAAATTTGTCATTAACCTCTAATTTCATATTTCAATTATGTTAATAATTGAATTGACTTTGTAACACATTATGTAAATATTACTTTTTATTACACATGCTGCAAATTATATTATCATGAAATGCAACTCTAAATTGCAATATGACATATTTATTTTATATTTCATCTTTTTATTAATACCTGCCACAGTAGCCAAAGAAATTTATTTCAACCGCGTGCAAAGATTACACCACTCATTTTTCTATTTAACAAAACAAATTTAATCAACACAAATATTTTTTCCCGCCCTGGAAAGCCCAGGATGTCAAATCTAAACACCATGACCACAGCGACACCACCACGACCATCATGACCACCATGAATACCATGACCACCATGACCACCATTACCACCATGACCACCATGACCGCCATGAACAATATGACCATCATGACCACCGTGAACACCATGACCATCATGACCACCGTGAACACCATGCCCACCATGACCACCATAGCCACCATGACCACTATGACCACCATGACCACCATGACTACCGTGACCACCATGACTACCGTGACCACCATAACCAACATGAACACCATAACCACCATGACCACCGTGACCACCGTGACCACCATGACCACCATAACCACTATAACCACCATGACCACCATGACCAACATGACCACCGTGAACACCATGACCACCGTAACCACCATGACCATCGTGACCACCGTAACCACCATAACCACCATGACCACTATGACCACCATGACCACAATGAACACAATGAACACAATGACCACCGTGACCGCCATAACCACCGTGAACACCGTGATCACCATTACCACTATGACCACCATGACCACTATTACCACCATGACTACCATGACCACCATGACCACAATGACTACTATAACCAGCCCTAAAGAAGTTTTACTTCAAAAAGCTAAAACAATTCAAAATATAAATTTAAAAAATTACGAAACTCAATAAAGTATTGAATATTATATTATTAGATATTTAAATCTAAGATCGACACGTCCAGGTCATTTAACGTTTAATACGATACTGAATAAGCGTATACAAAATACAATACACATAATCGAATTGTCGCATACTTGCCGAACATAATATTCGTTTGCCTTTTTTACTTCTAGTTTCTTTTTTATTTTATTGTGTTTAAATTTCTACTTAAGTTTTTTTGGAATTGTGTGCATGTATATGTTTAAAATTCAAAATCAGACTAGTATGATAGAGATGAATATATTTTTTTTTTTTTTTTTTTTTTTAATAAAATGTGTTGTGTAATAGGGTTTAGAATATGTGTCACAACAACACATAAATACCTTTTAAGACCTAGGTCTAGACCTGGGTCCCACAACAACTGGCGTTCTGAGGTGTAGATTAACGCTTTTTTTAAACATCTGCGGGTTGAAGCCACCTGAGACTAAGTGTTCCGGCAAACTATTCCATTGGTACGCAGTTCGGACAAAGAAGTCTCTCTGCGATCTGCCAGTATGACAGCGCGGGATCTTTACCGTTTCACTGGTTGCGGCAGCCGATTGCCGAGTGGAACGGGGGTAAGAATAAGTCTGAGGCATGATGCCGCTGATTTCATCTGAGCACTGCTGATGACGATATTTGTAAAAAACAACGAGGTCAGCAACAGTGCGACGATGTTGTAGGGAATCAAGTTTTGATGTCAAAGTTCGATCACCTACAATTCGTATAGCTCGCTTTTGAACAGAGTCCAAGAGGGCCAAGATGGAAACAGAGGCAGCACCCCAAACTTGACAGCAGTACTCCATACAGGGACGAATATAGGACTTATAAACATGGAGCAATTGGTATGGAGTGAAAAATTTTTTGCATCTATTTAGGAGGCCGAGTTTTTTAGACGCGCTTTTTGCCATCGCCATTACATGATCGTTCCAGAGTAGGTCATTTGAAACTGCAACACCCAATAAACGAATGTTTTTACATTCACCTATTGGTTCATCACACATACTAAATAAAATATCTTTGGGGAACTCGGTCTTTAATCTGGAAACAATCAACAGCTGTGTTTTGGTGGAGTTGAAATTGACAAGGTTTTGGTCACCCCAGTCGGCGACTTTATTCAGGTCTTTGTTCACGTTTATGGCAGCGTCTCTCCGGGCAGGATTAATTCGTTCGTGCATTTTACCTTTTGAAGGAAGGGGCTCGAACGACTTGTGCAGAGTACTATCATCTGCAAAACTATTTATTGGGTTGCTGGTGATTTTCAACAATTCGTTGATATAAATCAAAAATAGGGTTGGGGACAATACTGAGCCTTGGGGTACACCAGCGTTAATTAGTTTAGACTCAGAAGAATATCCGTCTAAGGAGACCGAAATGTATCGGTCGGATAGAAAATTTTGAATCAGCTTCACAACATTGGGATGAAAACCGTACGCAACGAGCTTGTTGATTAAGTTGGCATGCCAGACTCGATCGAATGCCTTGGAGATGTCTAAAGCGATAACGTATGTTTCACCACTTTTATCAAGTATGCTGTTCCAACAATGCGCTACATAGTTTAATAGATCGGTAGTTGATCTTTTGTTTCGAAAACCGTATTGGCTGTCGGATATTAAATGATTTTCTTCCAGAAATTTTGAAATATGTGTATTAATATAATGCTCATAGACTTTGGATAGGACCGATAGTAAAGCTATTGGCCTATAATTTGAGATATCGGATTTTGGTCCCTTTTTGGGGACGGGCTGGACATTTGCCAACTTCCAACACGAGGGAAATATACCAGATTTGTAGGATTGGTAGAATATTTTAGTTAAAGTAGGTGCAAGTTCTTTGGAAAAGGTTTTTAAAATAATGGGTGGAATATTGTCCATTCCTGATGCTTTGTTGATGTTTAACCCCTTTAAAAGTTTAGCGACTATTTTGGGTTTGAAGTGAAGTTCATTCATATTAACTCCTGAAGACTGGATTTGGGGTATTTCTTTAGGAGTTTCCAAAACAGTGGAGTTCAGAGCAAAGCGTTCAGCGAACAAGTTAGCTTTTCTTGCGGGATCATTGACGATTAAATCACCATCAATAATAGGGGGAATAGAAAATTTTGTACCAGAATTTAAAGAATTAATGGCACTGTAGAAACTCTTGTCAGAAACAGACATAGACGTAAGTTTTGAGGCTTTCGCTCTGTCAATTTCGGACTTTTCGTTTGAGATAATCTGATTAGATATTTTGTTGGCCTTTAGATATTGGGATCGATTAGTGGGAGTTTTGTTATGAATCCAAATATTAAATGATCTACGTTTGTTTCTAAGTGCCGTTTTGGCAGCTTTCGAATACAAGTATTTTTGTTTGGGTTTTACTATGGAGAAAGGGACAAATTTATTGATAGCAAATTGGATGGTTTCTGTAAAGTTTTGAGCAGAAACATTTACATTGTCAGTGTAAAAACAATGACGGTCGAAAGGGAAACCATGGAAAAAATTTTGAAGACCACTCTTATCCATTTTTGAGTAGTGAAATATTTTACGGGGTTTGGGAGCTGTAGTTTTAAGTAAATCAGTTTTGATAACTGATGAGATTAAATAATGATCAGAATTTCCAATACTACCTTTCGCAACATCGACACTCGTAATATCTGGCATTGTGGTAAGATAGAGATCTAGTAGAAAACTATTATCACCGCCATTACGGGGAGTGAAAGTCGGGCTTTTAACAATTTGGAATAGGCCCTGAGACGCGGCAAAAATTTCTGCCAGTTTTCCACTATTGTCAACATCGTCGGTCGATTTGGAGAATTCCAACCATGATTTGTTGTGGACGTTGAAGTCACCGGTAACGATAACTTCACAATTAGGGGACTTTGCTCTAATCTCGTCCATAATTTTTGTCAGTATATTAAAAAAGTTTGGGTTACGTTTGTTGGGGGACCGGTATAAAGCTATTGTAAAAAAAGTCATTTCTGGAAGACAAATCTTTAAAACCATTGTATTGAAGCCGTCACCGTGTAGTTCAAAATTTGGAAAGCGCGTGTACGCAACACTCTCATGAATGAATGCGCATACGCCCTGATGGAGTTTGAAAGCTGATTCGAGCCTATATTTGGAATTAAGCGATTCTATAAAGAGAAAATTTTCAGAAACTTGTGTTTCTGTAAGGAATAGAATGTTCGGTTTGTCGTGCTCAAGATGATGTTGCACGTGGTCATGGTTAGCGTTCAATCCGCAGATGTTTTGAACATGTATTTTAAAATTGTTTATTGATTCATATATGTTTTGTCCCTGCAAATTCCGTGGACATGCCGCTTTATGGGCAGGTGGATTGCGCAAATTTGCTTTACCACTTGCAGACTTATTTTTTTTCGGTTGTACTGCCATATATATATATCAAAATGTTTATTTTTATTTTTTTGTGTTTTATTTTAAAATGCATAACTAAGTAAAAAATCCTATCATACTACAAAATATGACATATGCCAATATTTCATGATAAGATGAAGAAATAATAACAAAATAATAAGTGAAAAACAAATTGTGAGAAATTTGCAGAAAACAAAACAAAACTAAATGCCAATATCCAGCTGATGCAGCGCACCCCAGACGCACCGCCCACCACCTCAACCGAGGCACAAAGCCCACACATAACTACGTGTTGGTTCGATTCCTCGGAAGAGCTAATGAGCGGTACCGCTACGGAACGCTGCCCAGCTAAGACTGGAAGTGCTGCCGTTGACTAATTAAAGTTCGTCCGCCAGCACCCTAAGATATCATCTTGGCTAATGACATCTCCTGCCATTGCCAGTGGTATGTGATATCTCACGCTAACTCATATGTCAATGGCAGGGACTGGAGTACGCAGGGTAGTCAGACCCGTAGATCAACATTGATCATAATCGATCAAAATCGATCCCTCCTGCGGGAATGGTTATGTATCTGTTCAAATGACTACTTCCGACATTTATATGTCGACATTTATATGTGTGTCATAATTGAATTGTATCGTATATTTGCCGAATATTATATTCGTTTTTTCATCTTCCGTTGCAAAATTCTTAAAACGCGCCTAAAGAAGTTTTACTTCAAAAATAATCTAAATTAGTGTTAAATATTTTAATTAATTAAAATAATTAGTAATAATAACAAAATATCAAATTGACTATATTTTAATAAAATACACATTTGATGAAAGCCAGTTTTGCAACAAAAAAATATATAGAAATATGATGAAACGCAGAGCTTACTATTTTGAATTGAAATTTTTAGAAATTTTCTTTAAAACATTAAAACATAAAAAATATTTTTTTTTTCAATTTCAAACCAAAAAATGCAAAATAGAAAAAATAGTATAAAAAACTCGTTTCATAAGACGTTTTATCGCACTTATCCTTTAGAAAACTCCCCGCTACGCGGGTCGTTTTCTAAACAGAAACTAGTTTCTTAATATACTATTATGGGCTAAAGCAACTACTGAGAATAATAAATTCGGTCGTGAACCAATTGATTACAGTTATTTGTGAAGAAATAAAATGAATATTGAATAGTGAAACACAATTTTTAAGTTTATTCATATATGTATTGGTTTTCCTCATTGATATTTATACATATTATGTTCCTTAAATTAATAATTTTTTTATATTTGATCATTCTTAATGAAGCATTATTTAGGTTTTATTTGTTTAACAAATGTTTTGTTTTTTACTATTTTGATCAAAAAATTTGTTTTGATTAAATTAATTTTTAATTAGAAAAACAAGCTGATTATAAGTTTTCTGGATAATATTATGGTCGTGTAATTTTTTACTTTTTAAAGTGTTTTTTTCGTTTTATTTCACTATTTTTTTCAGGATAAGGATAATATTAACTTATATATTTTAAGAATCTGGTTATTTCGGTACGGTAGGATCAAAGTATTAAATTTACGCAAACAAAAAATGTTTCGTATACCAAGTTTTTTTTACTTTGCAAAATCGTGTATGTTAGTCAGTATTCGATTTAGAAAACTCTTACGCCAGACAATTTGTGTGATTGTTAAGTTGAACTGATTAAATTCTGGGACATGGGTCATAAAGAACTCTGCTCTGTGGATGTTTTCTAAAAATTAATTTTTTTTAAATTTTAATACTTAAAACGTTTGATTTCATTCTATATGTCTTTCAATATTTCTGGAAAATTATGAGAGGCATCGTTTGATATGCATACCGTCTAGACTATGTGTGCAATCTAGGCCACTAACAGGCCATGAAAAGAGTTTTTTGAAAATCTTAAATATTTTTTTTATAAGCTCTATATACAAAAATTGATTCAATTCTCATTATTTGTATAACAAAACCAAGCACAGCATGTTTCGATACATTAGCTGCATTTCATGAAACCGTGTGATCCGGATCCACTTAAGTTTCACAGGCAAACTGGGATCAAAAACAAAGTTGGATCTTATTTTGCATGTAAAACTTAAGCGAATTCGGTTCACGGGGTTTCATAAATTGCAAAAGTGATCCATACCGTTTTTTTAGGTATGCTACAGACCTACAGTTAAAGCGTACAATATAATCGAAGTTTTTTTTTACGAAATATTGTATCAAAAACTGAAGAAACAGACCTTTAATTATTTCTTCAATGTCTTCTTTCTTTTTTCATTTATTTTCATTCCAAAATCCAAAACAACAAAAAATACATATTGAGAAATAATCAATTCATTCTTGCTTAAAAAAAATGATACGACAATCACCAACGATGAAAAACGTGTTCTAGACAGAGTTGTGAAAACTTGACCATTTTTGATTTTCCTGAAACTTGGCATATAAGTAGCATGGACAAAATAAACAATACGACTTATTTTAAAATTTTTTAAAGTGCATAGTTTGAGCATAGGGGGCACTCCAACATGCATGAAAAATGAAAATTCTGCCAATCCGATGTAACTTTGAAATTAAATTGCTCAAGAACAGCTATACCGATTTCATCAAACTTTGTTTTGTTTGATAGATGATTAATTAGTCGTTTGAAAAAAAATTAAATTATTGTTTTTATAATTAATTTTTAAATAAAAATATTAAAAATAATTTTTAAAGATGGCGCTAGGGTCAAAGATCAATTGGAATTTAATTAATTTTTTTTCTGAAAATAGTTCTATCCTCACTCTAAAATATATCAAATTTACAAAGAGACTTAAATTCTTGTTCTTGAGATATTTAATTTTAAAGATTTTTAGTACGGCTGAAATTCGAATTTTTCTTTATTTTTTCAAACAACTTCCATTAACAAAAAATTTTAAAATCAATTAAATTTTAACGTTTTTTATTTTTTAAATATAGTTCTAACCTTCCTTTAAAATATATCAAATTTACAAAGAGGCATTAATTCATGTTCTTGAGATATTTAATTAAAGATTTTTAGTAATTCTAAGATTCTATTTGTTCATTATTTTTTCGAACAATTTTTATCATAAAAAAATTTTAACCACTGAAGTTCGAGAAAATAATGAACAATTAGAATTTTAATCAGACTAAAAATCTTTAAAATTAAATATCTCAAGAACAAGAACTGAGTTTTTTTTTATATTTATTCAATTTATTTACGGTCTATTTTAGGGTAATCTTAAATTTTAGTAAATTTGGACATTTTTTATCTGGAAAACTATTATCTCTGGAATGACAAAACACAACCCTGGGGTAAATTTTAATGGAAAGATTTTCTCAAACCTAGGCTCCATGTCTAAAATCAATACATAGTAACGTTTCTACGATTTTAAAACGACGATTGAATCTCAAGGTTATAAATCTTAATGTATAGTAATAGACGAAGTTATTTTCACTGGTCGTGCTCAATAACTATCGATATTGCACAATTATGTTGAGAATGTTATGTATTTTGTGTATATTTCTTTACATTAATGGTAATTGTGATGATACACCCAACAAACTACTCAAAACTACTAAAACTTATTATTTACCAATTTCATGTAATTGAACCATTTCATGTCATACAAATAATTAATATATTTTTTTTCAAAAACAGGAACCTGATTGATCGAATTGATTTAAAAGAATTACAGCAAAATTAATAATTAAAATTTTTTTCTAAAGATTCCAAAACTTATAATGAAATCAAAAATTCAAACCTTTTTCATAATTCTAAAAATATTCCTTAAATTATTACAAAATCAAAGATTGAAACTTTTTGTAAATTTTCAATATTCTAAAAATATTCCAAAAATTATAATAAAACCCCAAATTTAAACTTTTTTAAAAATTCTAAGAATATTCCAAAAGTTAATCCAAAATCAGAGATTGACAAAATAACTCTTTTTAAAATTCCAAAAATATTGCAAAAATTATAACGTTTTAAATTTAACACTTAACAACTGACATCGATTAAATATAAATGCGATAGACAACATTTAGGCGGTTAGTTTTTTTATTTTACCAAAACCCCCTATATATAAGCCTGATTCATTTTTTAGCACAGAATCGTGCTAAAAATCGTAAACTTGTAGCGAAATTTTGAAATTAAAACTCGATATAAAAAAAAATTCAAAATATGTTTAATGCCATCTGAAAAAATAAAACTGCCTATAAAAAAATTAAAAATTTAATCGAAAATACTAATCCAATTTTTTGCAACTGGCAATGATCATTGTTTTTTAATATGACGTCAATCAATCAGGCTTAAAGAATATAGGAGGCTTTGATTGTACAGACATCCGGCAAAACATTAATGCCCACAACAGCTGATTCAAATCCAGCTTCAGAAGCAAATAGTAATTATAAAAAACATTTAAATTAATGAAATTTGGAAACTCGTTTGGATTTTACAAATGCTCTATAAGTAATAATTCTTTTTATATCTATCTGAATTTGGATTTTGAGATTAGAACGATCAACACTACGAGGAAAACAAGAAACATTAGAAGCAGATATTGAAATCAACTAATGAAAGGTATAGTTCCCCAATAATAAAGATCTGGATGACGAATTAACATAGATTGTTACTACAACTTTCAGAATGGATAAAGAAAGATGAAACATGATGTTGAGATGATTGATTCAGGACTAAAAAAATACCTGAGTATTCATTTAATTATTATTAATTTATTTATGTGAAATTTAGTTATTAATTTTCGGGTATTGTTAAAAATAAGGTAAGTTAGAGATTCTTTTTAGTTAAATAATTTGTTGATCATTAGCTTATTAATTTCTATTAATTTGTATAATTGATCTAG
This sequence comes from Diogma glabrata, assembly GCA_963693315.1. NCBI lineage: Eukaryota > Metazoa > Arthropoda > Insecta > Diptera > Cylindrotomidae > Diogma > Diogma glabrata. Next base: position 170,744,812 of record OY856188.1, read on the forward strand.
TTTCTGTTTTGTTAAATTATAATAAACTTACTAGGTGACCAATGCAGATAAAAAGGAGCGAAGATATGTCCAATCCAAAAGATATGTCCGAAGATATGTTACAATCCAAAAGAACTACAAAATCGCTACAGTTTACAGTTTTGATTTAATATAGATTAAGTTTAATTATAAAAAACAGTAGAAAAGAAAATAAGTTAAGTTCAAGTTTAAAAATAAATATTTTATAGTGGAACTCTCTTATGTATTTTGTGCTTATTTTGTTTACTAATTCTCTAACTTAAAGCTCTCTTAATTCTCTGTTTAACCTCTAAAGAATCGCATATCCAGAACTCTCAAAAAAATATGCGGTTTCCATTCGGTGAGACCTAAGTCTGCTTATGGCAATTCTCAAATTATTTGATAATGCAAGCTCTGTTTCTCTCTCGCCATTATCATTTGAATTCAAATACAGGCTATTGGACCCAGCACATTTCCATAACAGATCTTCCAAACTGCTCATTAAAGCTACCAAGAACCATTATGAAGTCGCGTGTTGGTGTTTGTTTCCTCCTCGTCGACTGTCTTAGTTTCAGTAGGTGCATGCACGGCAATAAAAGAAATATTGTTGTATGTACCGGGTATCTGTAGATAGCAAATCCTTTCATTGACCGGGATAAATTTCATCACGGTTTATTGTATGCGTGAATCCACAAGGAAGATTGTATCAAATCCTCTTCAAGAGGGATGACCACAAGAGCGACTATAAAAAGAGTGACTAAAGAGTGACTATCCAAATCTTGTTTTTTGATTATTGACGGTCTAATTTCTTGCAGAGCAATGATATCCAGCATATACGTTTCAGCTTCTGTTTCGTGAGCATCACGAGCGCTCAGGCTGCGCACGTACCACGTTCCGATTCGGTAGTCTGATTCTTTTTCAAGTCCAGTTAAAATTTTATTTTTGTGTTCGGGTTTGTTATTCTCTTTCTGATTTCCATTGTTGACGAAGTCTTTGTTGCGGGATGAAGATGTTAACTTCAGTCCCAACCCAAATTTTCGTGAATGGGTCCGCTCTGATGTTAAGGTTATCAGAGGAACCTTTTTGGTAAGCCGTTTGATCCAAGACAGACGCTCGCTCCAAGCCACATTGGATTTTAGGCGCCAATTTGCCGTGATGCATCATCATTGACTAACCAGTTTTAACTATGCCTATCTCCGATACACCAACCTAATTCTATCGGCATTAACCAGGTAGCACAGCGAGGACGTCGAAATTTGGATTTCGCTACCTGGGGAAGGTTAGATCTTCAAAATATATGTCTGCGATAAATTTATCAGATGCTTTCTATCAAATTCCACTTGATCCATCTTCACGACCAAAACAGCGTTCATTATTCCTGGAAGGGATCACTTTTTGTTCAAGCGTATGCCTTTTGGCTTATGTAATAGAGCACAAACCATGTGTCGGGTATCTGAGAAGTTTGAGCCACGATTTAGAACCGGAAGTATTTGTTTGCCAAAATTATGATTATTTGCTTCAGACGCTGCTGTTTGCGATCAATTAAATGTTGAGATTTTTCTTACATCCACTTTTGATAATAAAACTTTACGTTATCTGTATGTTTATGACTGATACAATGTGCCTTCCTTACACAAGATGCTCCATATAAAATTGCTCACTTATTTTCATATAATGATTAACTTTTAAATTTTTTTGTAAATTTCAAAGTCATAATGAATCACAATTTCGAGTTTTTACTTTTAACAACTATTTTTTATTAGAGAATTGAAAATATTTAGAGAACTTTTGTAATCCCAAAGAAAACAGTCGTGTTAGTTGAGTATAATAATAATGGAGAATCACATTGAATAATAAAACGTGTTAATAAAACGTCATTTTTTATTGTCGCCTAGGCGTTACTAACCATATAGCAAAAATTCATTCAAGGTATGTTCACCACAGACCTTCTGCTTAACTAATTTTACAAAAATACATTTTGAGGTGAACTATAAATTTTTATACGAAATATATTTCCGATTTGTTTCGTTAGACAAGTTTTAGCACAAATTGTTGCAAATAATAATAATAAGAAAATACTGAAATAGCAGCTTGGTACCAAGGCAGCTTTTGTTTTTCGTTTTTTGATTTACAGAAATGAAACTATGCAAAAATAAAATTGCCCTAAAGAACGATTTTTATGTACCGGTGTTTGCCGCAATAGCGCTACAAATGAGGGATAAGAGGATAAAATCAAAAAAATGTATATGGGATTTCATACAAAACACAACTTGAATAATTTTAAAAATTATCAGCAGTAATTTCCCAAAGGCGGTGATAATTCGAAATAATTTTTTGCCAAAAATTTCGGAAAGTGTATTGATAATAGCATGAGGCTGTAGGCCGAGGGCTATTATCAATACCACTTGCTTGAGGAGTTTTCCAAACAATTATGAGAATTTATCAACGACCGAGGGGAATTCGTTTAGAAAATTTTTTGCCATTTGTCATATATTTATATATATTTTATGAATTTTACGTTGCGATATCAGTTAATTATTTCAAAATTAGACTGATAATTTTTAATATCCCAGTAAGCCAGACGTATAAATATTTGTTATTAGTATAATTCAAATTTTATTGGTGAAATTGAATGATGTTATTACATATTAGAGAATTTCATTGGTTTAAATTAAAATAAAACTAAGGCAAAAAAATTTCAGTAGTAATTTCCCAAAGGCGGTGATAATTCTAAATAATTTTTTGAAAAAAATTTCGGAAGCAAGTATATTGATAATAGCATGAGGCTGTAGGCCGAGGGCTATTATCAATACCACTTGCTTGAGGAGTTTTCCAAAAAATTATGAGAATTTATCAACGAACGAGGGAATTCGTTTAGAAAATATTTTGCCATTTGTCATTTATTTGCCGTACACTTGCCGAAAATAATATTCGTTTGCCTTTATTATTTCATTGTTTTTAAATTTGTTCTATATTTTATTTTTTTATTATTGTTGGATGCAATTGTGTGAATGTATGTAGTTTTTTGTTTTAACTTATTGGCTTAGCTCCTTCATTGGAGTCATATCGCATTGTTTGTGCTTAAGATTTAAAATCAGAGTGGATAGTATATGATAAAGATGAATATATATGGTTTCATTATAATTTATTTGACTGAACGTTATTTCCTTTTGAAAACATTACTTCCGTCCGAAAAAAGGTTTGAGTTACTTGTCATATCGCGCGTTTTACTTCAAAAATAATAATAAAAATTCTCAACTTCAGGGATTGAACTCTAGATATTTCTCACCTCAGTTAACGTCGCTATTTATAATGTAATTTTAGCGTTACGCTCGAAGTATTGGGATAGAACAACGGCTATTATATTATAGAATAAAGTAGAATTAGCTCATTGATATAAATCTCTTGGTTTAAGCCAATCTTACGTTGGTTTGGCTTGTGGTGCACACAGTCAAAACCTTCTATAGAGAAGCCTTCTTCATTTTTTAGCACAGTTAAAATCGTGAACTTGTAGCGCCATTTTGGAATTAAAACTCAAAAAATCGCCATAACGCCACCCGGAAAAATAAAACTCTATATAAAAAAAATTCAAAAAAATTTAATCAAAAACACTAATCCAATTTTTTGCATATGGCAATGTTTATTGTTTATTGCAAATGGCGTGAATCAGTAGGACTATGATTAAGGAGGTATTGTTGCAGTTATAACAGTTTATCAGAAATGAAAACATAAAAACATTCTGCTATTTTTCAGTCTTGAACAATTTAAAAAAAATTGAAGAAATTTAATAAAACAATTAATTTAATTTCTTCATTTGAAAAAATATTGTTTTCTTTCAACAAGTTATTTAGTAATATTTACTGAAAAAGCCTAATATCATTAAAAATTGCCATGTGAATCGGTCGTTACTCAGAAGTTTCAGTTTCTTTGTAAGAACAAGAAATGTACTAACAAAAGTAAGTATGTGAAGTCGTGAGAGAGTTAAACCCTAAATGAATGCATACAGACAAACTGTATGACGAACGATTTTCTTTTTAAAAATTTTGGTTGCAGACGGTCATTGTTATTTTTTTTGTTTGAATTTGAGGAACTTGATAAGAATAGGAGTACAGGTAGATTTTTATGATTGAATTTAATTGAAAGACGAAAGCAGAATAATTGTCTGGATAGTTAAGTGAGTTTTATTGGTTTTTTATTTTATTTTTACTAAGGAAGTTAATTGGTTTGGGTTTCATGAGACAGTTTTGTAAAAATTGATATAAGTATGTAGCTTCAAGTTTCTTTAGATAAGTCCGCAATTATTTCATAATGGAAATGGAAAAGTGTCGTTAAGTGTCTTTGAATGGAAAAGTATCGCTATTATTATTGTTTTCAAATATGTACCGATAACATTGCCATTTGACCTTTTTTATAACGTTACAAAATTACAGAAGCAAACAAAAGATCCCGTTTCCAATAAGGCAATAGCCGACCCTACAAAGTACAAAATATCACAATGGATTACCAAGTTTTCCCCTTGTTTCCAATAATTAGAAAATTCAATAAATGATAGACAACCGAAAGAGACAGCTAGTAGTATTTGTTACATAAAAGGAGTACAAAATATTGACCAACTCTGTTCCAGTCTGAATTAATTCATGAAATTGTCAAAATTTGTTTAATTCATTCGGTGAAAGCTGTTTTCTTCTGCAACGTAAAATTATTTTCAACGAAAACAATAACTGTGCTATTAATATTTTCACGTTCCAAATAATAGTGTAATACATATTATCGTATTCATAATTACAAAGTTAAAAATATCCAATGTTTTTATTCATAAATCATAGTTCATAAGTTTCATTCATTTAATATAAAAAAGATTAAATTGTGTGAGTGAGTCGACCATTGAATACCAAATTACATAATTATATATTTCTCTCATTTAACATGAAATAGACGTATATTTTCGTTCAAGTTTTATTCATTACTTATGGATGTGTTGGTTATTGTCAGCCATTCTTGATTTCAAAAAGAGAATTTAAAAAGAAAAATGAGAAATTTTATAGTTTTTTCTACCTTTTTTCTGGGAGATCCAAGTTCGATTTAATCTTGTGAGCACAGCAGACGGGTCTATAGTTGTGCCACTTTTGTCGTGAATTTATTTTTGTTAATTAATAAAAATTATCTTCTAAAATAATCATCAATGGTTTAATGATAATAAAATAATGTGTTAGATTGTGTAAGAAAAAAAAATCTATAAAAGTAATTGAATAAAATTTTTACATTCAGTTGTGTGTGATGAAGTTAGTGCTCCCCCATTTTTTCTTCTAATAAACAAAAATTCTTTATACAAAAATATAAGAGAAAACGCGAACCCCTTTTCAAGTAAAATTGATTACGTATAAAAAAAAGTGGATCTTTTGTTGCTTGGTAAAAACTCATGGATCAATTTCTTTAAATTAAGTTTAAAGTGAATAAATAAAATAAATTTCATCCGGTGTTTTGTGTGACTTAGAGGTCAATGGGGGTCATATTTTATATAACAAAATAAAAAAAAATAAAAAAAAACCCTTACCACACCTCAGTGTTTTTTTATTCTATCTTGCAATTTTTCCGCTGAGCAAATTTTACAACTTTTCTTACTCTGCTTTCGTTGACTAGAAAATATGAATTAAATTCATTAAATAGAAAATATGTAATAAAGTTACCAATTTGTTGAATTTTAATTGAGGTTATGTTGGACAACGAAAGTGTTATTCGTTTTGTTTTTATTGTGTAAAAAATTAAGGAAATTTGTATCAATTGAAATGAGGTAACATTAAATAAATTAATGTATGCAAATTATGATTGAGTCTTGTGTTATTTGCAACATATTGGAAAGGTGTCAATTTACTTTAATTGTGATTAAAAAAAATCTTGTGGGAATGTATTGTGGGACATAGTATAATAGATGAAACTAAAATATTAAGACATGTAAGATTCTGAATTCTGATCTACTTACATAATCACCCAAATTTAATTATATAGTAACTTAGGTTTTTAAAACGCAGTAGATTTTGATTTTTTGGCATGATTACTTGAACTTAGGCGCAAACGGATTTTTATTTATTATTTTTACGTTAAATTAAGAAAATTTAGTAAAAGGGACAGTTTTGATCTGTTTATCTTATAAGCACATAGGAAATAAAGAGAAAATCAAAAGAACAGAAAAAATTCTTGTCAAAACAGTGTAATTTTGTATGGATTTTGATTTTTTCAAACGGCTGTATCTTGGACCCCAGGGCTCCGATACAACTCGTTTTGGTTTAATTCGCTTCAGTGAGTGATTCTATATCAAATTAAAAAGATCTTTGCGCCCAAGTAGAAGTAATTTCCCCGTTTTTTATTCTGGAAAGATGTGTATTATTATGTAATTCCAGATGGGTGCTATATACGATTTGAATTTTAAAATATATTTTTGATTATCTGTAATTGAGTAGAGTTCTTTTTATTGATCCTTGTCAGTTGATAACAAATATGAGGATGCATCTTTAAAAAGTTTTAACAGAGTTTTTTTTAATGTGGGGTAGCCAGCCCTATTTCAAATTTTCAGAAAGTATCTGATTTTGTTGTACTGGTCCAACGACACAGCTAAGTAGCTAAGCTCAAAACATTTAATCTTTACATATCTTTTCATAATTTTATTTTAACGTTATTTGTAAATTATATGTTTTGTTCTGACAATCGTATCAAAGGGACGTGGGTTTTCCGTTTTTAAAATCTAACCCATTGATCATTTAGTTAGATTTGATCATTCGATCATTAAAATCTAACCCATTGATTGCAGGTTTAAAATCTAACCCGTTAGATTGCAGGTTTAACACAGAAAAATACAAAATTTTATAATAACTGACAATATGGCAATTTTTATTACAGCGTTTTTATTTCAAAAATTTAGTACAGATACAAGTCACACAAAAAATTGAGCCTTTTGTTAATTTCACAAACAAACTTCTAAATTAGTGGTTCTTAACCTTTTTACCTTCCGACACCCCTAAAATCTTCAAACAATGCACCACAAATCAATTCAAACTTTATTTTTTTCTGTTAGTACGCTTCAAATATATTTCTTTCCTGTTTTCTTCAAAGACAATAAATATGTTTAGAGGGAGGAGCATATATTTACCTATTCCAGTTGGCTTGGAAGGCATAAAACTCTGGGTCAGCTGAAGGTTGAATGTTTTTCCTTCTGTTTACTTTTCTTGTTCTTGTTTGTTTATTTGATTGTAATCTCAGTTTTCTCGTTTAGTTTTAGTTTCCTTTTTATTTAAATTCCATTTTACAAATCTAAGGGGTCTTAAGACTAATCTAGAAGCCGTTGAAGGCCGGCGACTCTTCAATTTTCAATCAAAACACCCTAATAGATAGGCTATTTCGTAACCGTGGTATTATCTTCTATATCAGAAATGACATTTCCTTCCCTGTTCCGTCAAATTTGGATAGTAGTAGTGATCCGAGGTTAAACTTTTTTTGGGTTGGATTTCAAATCGAACAGCATGCCTTATTTCTGTGTTGTATTAATAGAAGCGCGATTCTATCAGTGGACGATATCCAAAAGGAGACGCCCTGTCGGACTCCATGGACAAAATCCTTGATGTGTCACCTTAAGATGAAATAGTCATAGCGAGTGATTTTAATGTTCAAAATTACTCATGGCTCCCTCATTCTGCTCCTCGGAACCGCATAGGTGAACCGCCGAACTGTTTACAGATCTCAACTTGCTCACTCAGCTAGTCGATAAACTAACTCGCATTCCCGACATTAGTAGTTATAGTTTTTATAAAATGAGTACTGACTCTTTATATTTTGTTTTCTATTAAAAATAACATTACCGGTATAAGTAAATATATTTTAAAAAGTAAAATTACCAGTAGGTACAATAATATTTTGTTTCCTCTACCACACACACATTAATTATTGTACGGTTTTGTAAATTGTGTAAATTGTAGGGGTGTAGAACCAAGGGTCCTACATAGTCACATATCCCATCTTTTGAATTTATTCCTCGAAAAATATAGAAGAATGGTCGATCCTCTATTGGTGCATCTGATCACTGCCTGGTAAGGGCAAAATTCAAAATAAACCCATCTGCAATAGATAATACTCCACGAACTTTATGGCATTGTAGGAATGCAAACTGTCGTGCTATGAACGAGTTTTTGACCAATCTCAACTGAGCTAGCTTATCTGTAGATAAAAACGTAAATGCAGTGATGCTAAGAATAACATCCGCCATTCAATCGGCTATGGAATGCTTCATTCCATCATCCATTCAAAAATCGCAGACACCTCTATTTTAATGATGCCTGTCGGTCAGCAATTGACTCCAAACATAGAGCTCACGCACAATTTCAACAAACACCTATGGCTAACAATCGTAATCTTCTGATAGCCGCCCGTAGAGATGCTAAAAATGCCATAAACCATGCTAAACGATTAGACGATACCCGTGACAAAAACAGAGAAATCCATGAACGGTAATAATAACCCAAAATCTTTCTGGTCATTTGCTGGCTTGGTTCAAAGAAATTTCATGGATAAAAAGGCATCATAATTTGCTCCTCTCAAATCACACACTATAATTCATTTTGCATCAGAACAAAAAGGTGATATTTTAGCTTCTCATTTTGAAGCCGTTTCACTACCGCGAGCTTCAAATCAGTTACCGCCCTCCCTTCCAATAGGTAAATACTCTATATGAAAGAGGTCTATTTCCGCACCCTAGTTGTATCAAAGGTTCTTAAAGAGTAAAATGTAAACAAGTTAGAGGGTCCAGACGGTTTACCAGCCATCGTACTTAGAAACTGAAACTCACTCTTTAACTAAACCATTATGCAAACTATTCCACCTTTCTATGATAACTTGCACTTTTCCATCATCTTTGAAAACCGCCATTGTCCACCCAATTAAAAAAAAAGGAATAAGACCGATTCTTCCAACTATAGGCCGATTGCTATTGTCTCCATTCTCTCCAAAGTAATGGAGTCAATATCAAATTTTCATCTAATGAACTATATGGAGGATTGCAATTTACTGTCAGATCGCCTATATAGATTTTGAAGCTGCAGATTTGCTAGTGATTTAATGGTGCATTTGACAGACTTATATGGAACCGTAATATTGTTAATAAAGGTGAAACGCAAATAATCGCTTTAGATATTTCTAAAGCCTTTGATCGTGTTTGGCATAAGTCACTGCTTGTTAAATTAACCGCATTGCTAGCTCCTTAGTCTCCTGGATTAAGAGCGTTCTGAAGAATTGCAAAATTCAGGTAGTTGTAGATGGTGCATCCTCTAACCCCCATATTCTTGACGTGTTTCCCAAAGATCCGTTCTTTCTCCCACCCTATTCTTGGTTTTCATAAACGATCTTTTACTATCCACTCTTAATTCAGGCCATTCGTACACGGATGATAGTGCTTTCACCTCTAGGTATAATTTTCACAGGCTTGTCCTTATCAACTCAATCACAGCCACTTCAAAACGAAATTAAATGATATCTTCTTTGTCATACGACATCAACACTATCCTTAAATGGGGGAAAACTAACCGGGTCGAGTTCAATGCATTTAAATTTTAAGCGTGTCTTTACACACATAAACGCGACAGACCGGACTTTTCACCCAGAATTGAGGGTTACCCAATTAAGAACTCTATCGGCTCACATGCTCGGTCTTGAAATAGATTCCAAACTTTCTTGGGAAGACCATAATTACTAAACAGTCAAAAATGCATCTAAATATTTAGGTTATCCAAGAAGAAGGAAATTCTACTTTACTCCTTCGGAATTGCTAATTATTTATAAAGCTCCCATAAGACCCCATATGGATTATAATTGGATTATAATTCTTATGTATGAACGGGGGTAGCTAAAACTTATTTAGTCGCATTAGATAGAATTTAACGTCGGCCATGCAAGTTAATTGATAATGCTAATTTAACAAACTCTTTAGATACCCTCCATCAAAGACGCAATATCGGAACCCTCTGTGTATTTTACAAATACTACTATTGTAAGTGTTCAACTGAGCTAAAGCTCTAATGCCTCCACGACACCAGTATGAATTGTAGATAATGCCATTCATTGAATTAATTGTAGAAAATGTGTCGATAGACACAAGTGAAGAATAAGATGGTCATCTTCTTCTCGCAAGCTATCTCGCAAGATACAAGTTTGATATCCAATTCTAACTTGGTTAGAGTATAACAACAATAGTGATTAACTAGAGAAATAAATCGACTTAACCTGAATCTAATAAATATATGTTTATGAAAGTTTTTTGTTTTCTTATACTTCGCTAGAGCAGTAGACCAATTTTGGTTTACAAGCGTTAACTTTTTTTGGTATTGTATCTAGTCGTCTAACCCTGATGAGAATGGTATACTTTTTTTAAAGTTTAATAAAAAGTTTTTATCGGTGCCAAACTAGATCGATCGACAATTGATGGATAGCAAAAAAATTTCATAAATTGCTTAAATACCATATTTTGTTAGATTCAGTCTTATTATTCATGATGGGATAACTTCCATCGGAGTGATGTTATATCACAAATAATTCATTGAATTAATTGTATAAATATGTACTTCGAAAGAAACAAACGTAACGTCAAATTAAGTGGCAATAATTTAAGTCAACAACATACTCGCATCAGCAAGGAAGATTTGCCATTGAAACTATAAAGTTTGATAAAAAATGTTACTACAAAATTATGTAATTACTTCCAATCGAAACCAGAAATCAAATTTTCATGTAATAATTTAATTCATTGCCACATCAATATTCAATACTATAAAAAGGTAGTTGTCCATGTTTAAGCAATTAATTATGGTCTACTATTTCTGAAGTAAAGTTATTGAAGGTAAACATTTTTGTAACTTTTTTATATCATTGAGTTTTACTTACATGTGATAGCTCATAGCACTTAAACGGTATCTTCCAAAAAAGCACAATAATCGTATGTTTCGAAATTTTGTTAGAATGAACTTTTATCAGTGTCGTCTGTGTTTTTCCATAATGCGTATTTAAATTTTTTAGCAAGTACAGTACGAATAAGGGAAAATCCAAGTAGCCTTTTTCTTCATATTTTATCTTCCTAACCAGAACAATAAGGGCGATGATACATATAAAATAAATGTCTTTCAGACCTAAAAAATTTCGCATCTAATTGGTTGAGGGGCGGCAACAATTTTTAAATTTTGCCAAAATAATTTTGACTGAAAAAATATCTTTAAGACATAAAAACATAACCTAAAAAGATATTTTTTGCTTGACAATTGAAACTGATTACTTGAAAAATGGATTTTAAAAGTAAGTTTTACCAATAATCAATTACATTAACTTAATTTTATTATTTAATTACAATTAAAATAATTTGTTTACTTATTCATATAGATTTAGGCATTTTCACATTAGACCAAATTTTTATTTTTTTGTTGCGATTATCGCCTAAAGTAAAAAAATTATTTTAATTGTAATTAAATCATCAAATTAAGTTAATTGTAATCGATTATAGGTAAAACTTACTTTTAAAATCCATTTTTCAGTTAATCAGTTTTAATTGTCAAGCAAAAAATATCTTTTTTGGTTATGTTTTTATGTCTTAAAGATATTTTTTCTGTCTTTCAGTCAAAAATATTTTCGTAAAATTTAAAACTTGTCACCGCCCCTCAACCAATTAGATGCCAAATTTTTTATGTCTGAAAGACATTTCTTTTATATGTATCATTGTCCTAATAGCTTTGATTTTTCCAACTTATTGTGGTTTTTTTAATTTCTCGTTAATAATGAAGAACACAATTTAATTCCAAGTTAATACTCTTATCGGTATAAAAGTAAAAGTATGATGTTACATTGCACTGCAACCTGTGACATATTGATATTTAAGAGTTTAAGACTTAAGTATTCCGTAAAAGTAACAGTCAGATTATTTTGATTGAAATCAGCTTCTTTGGAATAAAATTTTTTTTAAATCGTGAATTTATATTGTAAGAACCTTTCTCAAAAAATATATATTTTTTATTATATTAGTCAGTTTAGTTTATTGCTTCCATAAAATAGTAAATGAAGACATAATAGAACAAAATTTAATTAGACAAAAATTAAATCAAAAACCATCAATCATTTTTGTTCATTATAATTTTTCCTCAATTTTATATTTTTATTAAATATAAAAAGTAAAGTAATTTAAACTTTGAATTCTCTTCCGATTTCAAACTTTATATTCTAAGAAAAACTTTATTATATCATATTCATACGCCACGCCGCACACCATTGTCACATCCACATGGCATACAAAAAAATCGAAGTGCAAAATCTTTACTCGCTGTTGAAGTGTGTATCTGAGACCAAAAACTAGATTATTGCATTCTAGGTTTTTCAAAAAAATGTTGTCAAGCGTGTCAAAAGAATGATTTTTATTTATTTTTTTACCCAATTTTAAAAAAAAAATTAAATTAATTATTTATATGACATGAAATAAGAATATGAAATTGGACATGGACATTTTTGATTTTATTATAATTTTTGAAAGATTTTTGGAATTTTGAAAAAAGTTTGCATTTTTGATTTTATTATCATTTTTGGAATTTTGAAAAATGTTTGTTTATTTGATTTTATTATAATTTTTGAAATATTTTTAGAATTTAGAAAAAAGTTTGAATTTTTGGAATATTATCAGAATTTTGGAAAAAAGTTTCAATTTTTGATTTTGTAATAATTTTTGGAATATTTTTAGAATTTTGAAAAAATTATTTCTTTTGATATTTTATAATTTTTGCAATATTTTAAGAATTTTTGAAAAAGTTTCAATTTTTGATTTTGTTATAATTCTTGCAATATTTTTAGAATTTTGAAAAAATTTTCAATTTTTGATTTTCTTATAATTTTTAGAATTTTTTTGAATTTTTGAAAGAAATATGAATTTTTGATTTTGAAATATTTTCTCGAAAATCTAAATGGAGAGGTTTTAGAGTTCATAGTTTGGTGATTGTATCATCTTTTCACTAAATTATGTTTATTTATGATCTGTTATAATTTTCTGGCAACGTTTTGATGTTTCTTGTTAGTTTTGTAATAAATTTCTTAAAAAGAGATAAAATAATTGTACACAAAGAGTTTTATGTTTGATATACATCGCTGCCCAAAAATTAAAAACCATGTCCTCATAAAAGTTTTTTGCCAAAAACTGTATCAAAATCCTTAACCCAGACCGATGTCTTGAGATATCAGCCCTTTCATATTTTCATATTTCAATTATGATAATAATTGAATTGACTTTGTAATACGTTATGTAAATATTGCTTTTTATTACACATGTTGTAAATTATATTATCAAGAAATGCTACTCTAAATAGCAATATGACATATTTATTTTATATTTAATCTTTTTAGTAATACCTGTCACAGTAGCCAAAGAAATTTAATTCAACTGCGTGCAAATATTACACGCACTCATTTTTTTATTTAACAAAACAAATTTAATAAACACAAATATTTTTATTTAAAAATAAACTTAAAAAAACGGCATATAAAATACTCATACTCATACGGCATATTCATTGAAAATTATATACGACCACCTCGACTATAGCAATATAATACAACTCAAACTATCCAAACATATTAAGATGTTTTGATTAAATCGCCTAAAATACATAAAAATACGAGTTTTTTCAATTTTCTCGAAAATCGAACGAACCGTTTTAGAGAAATCGGTCAACATACATAAAAAAACCCACAATGAAACACAGAACCTTCTCTTTTTTGAAGTCGGTTAAAAAACTAAAATAATTCAAAATATAAATTTACAAAATAACGAAACTCAAAATCGACACATCCAACTCATATATAACATTTAGTACGAGACTGAATAAAAAAATATAATAACATTAACAAATGATTGTTAAATTGTATCGCATACTTGCCGAACATAATATTTGTTTGCCTTTTTACTTTATTGTTGTTTGCATTTGTGCTTTATTTTTCAAAATGTTACTTCCGTTCAAAGAAGATTTTATTTACTTGTCATATCGCGCCTAAAGAAGTTTAGCTTCAAAAATTGCTTATTTTTACGATAGCATCCAATCTGATCTGAAACATCCGATTCTAGTTGTACACAAAACTGGTCTGGTAAAAAAATCTACCTATTTCTACCTACATCCTGTCGTTTGGAGTTTTTTAAACATGATTCGAGAGTATCACATTATGATTTCCAGTGAACTTCTTGTGAAACGAATAATGTACGCTCGTTATTACTCTATGCCAAACTTTCGGTTGATGGTGTTTTCGAAAGTATTTTTTAATTTGTATTACTTTTTTTAATACTACAATATGTTGTGTCAGAACAACACAAGTCAGAACAACAACGACCATACACCTTTTAAAACGTAGGTCCCACAACAACATACGTTCTGAGGACAATACACACCACAAGTCAGAACAAAAACGACTATACACCTTTTAAATCGTAGGTCCCACAACAACATACGTTCTGAGGTGTTGATTGATTGTTGATTGAAGACACTCGATATAGTATTGATTCGGAAAAAGCATTCCATTTATCCGATGTACGGATTAAGAAGTCCCGTTGCATTTGGTCACTATGACAGTAAGTGATCTCGATAGTGATCTACAGTGATCTACACATGCTGTTGTGCTATGTGTTCATTTTCGACCAAATCACGAGCTAGCAAATTTAATATATGTGTCAAACACCAATAAGTAATTAACTTTCTGTTTCTCTCATCGTTATTACTTCTCATGCGAGTCATTTTGATTTCATTGTCGGATACAAAGTTTAACACCATAAATATTTTTTTCTGTATTTTTGGTATTTTGATTCGTTATATTTCGTAAATATGTGTTCCATATCATGTTCTGTTTACAACTAAAATAACATATGATTCCTTCTCTTTTATAACATTTTTCATGCTCTGCCCCAAGTTGCTACACATTCATGCATCGGTTCCTGTTGTGCACCATTCCTGTTAAAACGATTGAATTGACCGCTAAACGAAAATTAAATGTTTTATGAAGCAGATCGTGAAGATGTGGCAAGATAAAAACAAAATTGCTTTTACTCTGGATGGCAGTTCCATGATGATTTTATCAAAATCTATCGATTTCATGAGAGACGAAATTCTTGTTTCAAAATTGCCAGCCAACATGTCAAACTGGCTCCAACTGTTTATATCATTCTCCTAAAACAGGTCTGATATGAGAATTTATTCAGTTGATATACATATATTCTCCGTCGTTCTTACGATTCATCACACGACACACAATGACATTCAGTATACAATTTATAACTAACACCACCTGTTTCTTAAACATTTTTAAAAGCAGTGTAATCTATAAATAATACATTTATAAAAAATAACAGAAAACATAATATTACGTTCAAACTTATAAATAGTCTCAGTCTCGACAACACTTCTACTATCTAATCTATATAAAAATAATATTTCAAACTTACACATGTCTCAACTAACTTTAAATGAAATGTAACAGAAAACAACAAAACAAAACCTTTATATTTACCTTACTTTTCCAACAGTCAATTACTATTTGCAATATGATTATAGATAAGGTTATAATTAATCTTCCAGGAATTTAGAAACTAGGTGGTGACGTGCGAGTGACTGTCACATTATATGTACATACACAGACATTTGCTTTTCCTATCTATATGTAAATTTTTTTGCCAACCATTCGCAAATTAACGCAAAAGTTGTTTATTTATGTTTTCTTTTAGTTCTTAAATTTTGTGAAATTATTTCAATTAAATTTTATTTGTAAAAATCAAAGCAAAAATAAAACAGAAACTGTCACTTAATTATAATTTATTTTTACACAAAAAAAACTTTTACTTGAATTTTAACACCTACAGTATTTATTTATTTATTTGTCCAGAATAAATATTAAGTTATCATGAAATATGTATAGGGAGGAAAACAGAAACTTCAAATAGGTTTTTTTTATTCCATTGAGATTTAATGGTACTTAATTTGTTTTGAATTATGTATAAGATCGATCGAAGTGAACGAAGATGAATGCTGTATCTATATTCTATATGAAAAGCCTCTAATTCATAATCGGTTCGTTTAAAGATTTCCAGTTATTTTTAAATGTAAATTAATACTTGATTGAATAAATTAATTTAAAGAATACGTAATATGTTGTTAAACCCCTGTTCCACCAAGTAAATATTTTTTGGCATATTCGTATATATTCAGATCTGGTGGCTGAGGATGCTGACTAAAAATTTATTATATATTGGCAGAAAAAATTGAAAGGGTGATGTCTTGTAAATATATCAAAAAGTTGATTAAATTGGTTGTGAATTGTGATAAGTGCTTCGATTTGAGTATGATTTGATAGTACAAATTCCGGAGGTCGGATATACATATGCAGATATTTTGTTTTAATAGAAAAGGGTTGTGTGATAGGAATTACAATATACAATCCAGATTGCACAACACACTGCGTTCTTAGGCGTTAATGGACGCATTTAAACCTTTGTAGATTGAAGCCACTCGAAACTAATAATTCAGACAAATTATTCCATTGATACGCTGTTCGGATAAAGATTCTATCACTATGACTTTGAGTGATCTTGGCAGTTTGACTGTTTGCACAAACCGATTGATGAGTAAAATTTTGAAAAAAATGTTTGAGAAATAATGGATCTGATTTCATCCGACACTGATGGTTAAAATATTTATAAAAAACAACGAGATCAGCAACAGTGAGTCGGTGTTGTAGGGAATCAAGATTTGATGCTAAATCTCGATCACCCACTTTTGAGTATATTTCGAAAAAGCAAGGACGGAAACAACATACATGAACAAATGTGGAGTAATTGGTACGGAGTGAAATATTTTTACATCTATTGAAGAGATCGAATTTTCACACTTGCTCTTTGCGTTAATACTTAATATGATCGTCGCAGATAGTGTGGCCAGACGTTTCCATCTTTTGGTATTATGCCCCCTTTTACCATCACAGTTTTTAAAAAAAATCCCAAACAAAAGCTTAGAATGAGGTACGAAAAATACCACAATTGAAATACCAACGATAAATAAAAGGTAATTCAATTTCTTATTACAATATCTGGTTGGATTTAAAATCTGTCACATCACTCTATTGATACACTTTTTCGAGAAACACAGCTAACTTAATTGTATTTCTATTACTATGTGTTTATTTTCGCATTACTTTCATAATTTGCAGTACTCTAGCGCTTGTAAATATTAAATATAAAATTGTAGTTTTACGCCCTCGTTATTAGGGGCTTTCTTTTCTAGAGGCGTAACACTTAGGCAGTTTTTAGAGTTAGATAAAAAGACATAGAAAAACATTATCAATATCCAAATACAAAAAAATCACCAAAAAAAAAATCAAAAATTCGAAAAGTTATGGGCTGGTAAAGTGGGAGGGTGTATTAAAAGGGATTGGATAAGATGTTGCTATGGTTCGGCCTTTGGAAAAAAAATGAAAAATAGTTGTCGCCTATTTTTCATTTTTTTTCCAAAGGCCGAACCATAGCAACATCTTATCCAATCCCTTTTAATACACCCTCCCACTTTACCAGCCCATAACTTTTCGAATTGGAATAAATGGCGACGAATTGGAATAAATTTTTTTACCCATGTTTCTTGACCTTTCTGAATTTCTGAAAATATTTAAAAAACGAATTTTTTTTTCAAAATCCAAGGGTCAAACTATAGAGGGATGGATATACAAAGAAGATTTCCATACAATTTCAAGTGAATTGTACGAGTAGATATCATGTCAACCATCTTGATAAAGTTGTTTTATGAGTCAACTTCTCAACTATGTAATCATTTTATGAGTCTACTATGCGATTTTCTCCATTCCTCGTTAACATATTTGTCTCTTTAAAAAAATTAAAATCAGTGGGGTAAATGTAAACGATACAAAACTGAAAGAAAGTGAACAATTTCTATTATACACTATCATCGTCATTCTCGAAATTAAATTTAAAATCCTATGCAGCTGAAGCTACGTATGTTTACGATATTGCACAGTTAAAAAAATCTGAAGTTGCTTTAAAGTTAAATTTAATGCTCTTTGCATTAGCAAGTTGTTTTTTTTAAACTTTTAGCGTAGCAAGTTGTTTTCAAACTTCTACCATTTCGATAAAAAATAAATTATGATGTTACAATTGTACCAAAATTTTTAGTTTTAATACAACATTTGCTTTGCAATTTAATAATAACTTTAATAATGCTTCACATAACCCATATAGCAAAGCTTGTATTAAAAATTGCAGTAACTTGTTCAACTCACATAGTTACAGGTCCGCGAAATGCATAGCATCCTTGTTGATAAACATTATTTCTAGACTCACAAATAGTTTAAGATTTTGCATGCGGTCGAACAAAAATTGACAAAATTATTACTATATTTGTTTTCATTAAATCGGATTTTTACTTCACCACATTTTTAAATTGTGTAAAGTTATGTAATCTATCGAGAAAAAAAATCTTACATACCCCAAATTTTTTCTTTTGTTGTAGACCATCCTCTATCTAAATAGCCAATAAACGTTTTGGTGTACGTCTGCGGGTGCGTGGATGTTGGGTGGATAGGTGGTTGTGTGGGTTTCGTGACATTCCTGCATAGGAACTTGATGAAACTTTGGCAAATGATCCAGGTTAACTTGAAAATGGAAGATCTGGATTCATTTCAAAATTGGACAAAATGAAAGGGGTCTCCCTTGGTGTTCGGGAGTTTAAATCTTCAATAACTTCTAATCCCGGCTTATGATCTTACTGAAACTTGGTATATAAGGTTTTAGAACTGTTTCCAATGTTTCTGCATACCAACTTCCGGTTTGTCACTTCCGGTTAAAAAATATTTTTTTCGGGTGTTTATCCCTACTGTAGCCTATAATTAACAATCGATTTTCATAAAACGTTAGTAAAAGCTTTCAAGTAACATGGGAAAGATTTCATCGGATTTTGTAGTACATTTGATAGCGGGTTGGGAGTCCACCACACAACATGTTTTTTTCACTCTGTTTTTAATGTTTGTTGGGAGCATACAACATTCGTTCGTGAATAAATTTTGATGACACTTTGACAAAAATGCAACTATGTATGGCAAGGAGCTGATTAGTTTTTTTAGCGATATTAAACAAAGTGGTTGGGGGTCCTCCGAGCACCCAATTTTTTGAAAGCTCAATAACATCTATACCTGATAATCGAATTGAATGATACTTGGTACATAAGCATTTAGTATGGTTCACAACAGTTCTGCATTTTCGGTTTTTCACTTCTGGTAAAAAAATATTTCTCGCAATTTTTTTCAGTTTCTTTATGCACTTTACAGCCTTTATAGCCTACAAGTGATTAAGATGAAACTTATGAAAAAGATTTCATTTTGTGTGAGAAGATAATCCATCTTTTGGGACACATCGATCAAAGTGGCGGGGTGTCCTCCTTACAACTGCTGATTTTTCACACTTTGTTTTTAAAGTTTGTTAGGAGCATACTATCGTAAAAGATGGAGATTTAAATGACAAAGAACTGTTTAGTTTTTGGACAATATTGGGATAAGTGTTGGGGTGCCTCCCGAACGCTAGTTTTTTTGTCACCATGTTATCAATGTTTGTTGGGAGCATTCGTTCGTGAATGAATTTTGATGACACTTTGGAAAAAAGTGCAAATACGTATGTCAAAGATCTGATTAGTTTTTGAGCGCGTTGGGTCCCCCGAGTACCTGTTTTTCTGAAAGCTCAATAACATCTGTACATGATAATCGAATTGGATGAAACTTGGTACATAAACATTTAGTACGGTCACAACAGTTCTGCATCCCAACTTCGGTAAAAATTTTTTTTAGCATTATTTGGATTTTTTTTTCAGTGTCTTTATTGACACTGCAGCCTACAATAATGAAGTGATTATGACGAAACTTATAAAAAAGATTTTAGTTAGTCTGAGAAGATAATGTAGCGGTTGTTAACTATTGTCTTTTATATTTGTCCGGCATCAATACCTGGGCGTAAAAAACAGTACAATTTGCTACAAGAGATGAAAACGCTGCTTTTTCGTTTGTGAAAATTTTTTCACGAGACGCGTTAGCGGCGAGTGGGGCAGTTTCACGAACGTAAAATGTTTTTACCTCAAGTAGGAAATACATTTTTTTTCTATGATAGTAAATATATAAACGACATTTCTTAAAAATTATTAAATTAGAAATCGACAACATCCCGACTAGAAATTAGATCAGTATAGGGTCCGATCCCGATCAGGATTGCCTGAAGACTGATCAGGGATGAATCAGGCCTCCTGATCCGGACATGATGAAAAATCGTCACGCCATACAGGATCCGTACAGGATCCGTTTAAATGATCCATGCCGGATACATTTCAAAGATCCATTCCGGATCCATTTCAAAGATCCATTCCGGATCCATTTCAAAGATCTATTCCCGCTCTATCTTAAAGATCTATGCCGGATCCATTCAACAGTTTCATGTCCGGTCTGGTCAAGAGATCCATACCAGATCCGTTCAAAGGTTTAGAATTAATTTTGTTCTTAAATATTAATTTGACATTAAATAAATGAAAAAATATTACCATTTTTCCTTAATTTTGTTCATAATTTCAAGTACACTTCAAATGCTTATAAATTTAAACACTCAGAAAAAAAAGATAGCTTATTTAACGTAAAGTATATGTAAATTTAACTGAAAATGACGTACGAATTGACCCAGCGGAGGCATAAGTAAACTAAACAAAATTGACTAAGTAAAATCTACTTAAAAGCAGGTAAAACATTTTGCGCTGTTATGCTACTATTATGCTACCATCTTGTCTCACCAAAAAAATGAAAAAAATTTAGTTTTTTTGCAATTATTAATCGTTTTTTTATCAATTCAGGGTGAGAGAATTTTATACACGGCAATGATTAACAACGGTTAAGAAGGGCCCTGTAAAGATAAAATGATATTTATTATTAATATTTATTTTGGACTTAACCCGGATTCGATCCCCAGACCTCTGTGTACAAGGTAGCAGCATTAACCATTCGTCTATCTAAATAGTTATTTACATCAATTTATTTATGAATATTATGTTGATGCTTAAGTTTAGGACGTTCGAGGGTTCGATTCACAAACTGACCACTATTTATTTTTATTACATTTTTATTATTTTTTTAAAATAACATAAAAATGATTCCTTTTTATTCATAAAAATTCAATTTCACAGCATTTCAATTTATCGATACTGTAGTTATTTTAAAATTATATTTCTAAAATGGATAATACTCTAGTGAATTTTAACCAATTGAAATTTCAGCTAGGGGTCAAATACGAGAAACCTGATCCGGGCCGGATGTATTCAAATAAGGTAAACCCTAAAAGGGTATTCTAAATCAGGCCCTAAACAGGCCCACATCAGCTTGCTCTAATAGAGATTGCCCTTGTAGGACTGACCAGGCCCTGATCACGACCTGACTGTATTCAGGTTTTCCCTAACTAATTTCTGCTCGGGTAAATGTACTATTATGACGTCGATAATATAATCAAAATAATAATTCAGTTATACCATTAATAACGAATTTATTGTTTAATGAGCAATATATTATATACAGAATGGATCAGGTAAAAAACTAAATTTTGTATTATTATCCAGTTCAGGACATCAGATAAGATGAGTTTTTTCGATCATAAACTGATCGTATGACTGGATCAACGGATAAAGTACTGCACGCTGATCAGTAACTGATCAGATAGCCGGATCAACGGATAAAGTACTGCACGCTGATCAGTAACTGATCAGATAGCCGGATCAAGGGAAACGGTACTGTACGCTGATCAGGAACTAATCAGATAAACGGATCAAGGGAAACGGTACTGTACGCTGATCAGGAACTGATCAGATGGCCGTATTACGGAAAATCTGATCCGGATCTGATCATAATCCGGGTTCCCTGAACTAATTTCCAGTCGGGATAACATTCAAAATTCATATTTTATTTTTTCATGGTTGCTTTGTTTTAAAAACTATGTAAAATTATATGAAAATAGAAATACCACAGCAATTACAATTTGTTATTTAGTAAAAATAATTTTTCCACTAGAGAAAAATAAAAACGATTTTCACTGGAGTTTAAAGCCCACTTGAAAAAAGACTTTTCATCTGCTATGATAGAAAAAAATCGATTTCCACCAAAAGGCGTTATATTTGTTACGTTGTGCAAAAATGAGAATATTTTTGTGTGAAACTGTAGATATACCTAACTGTTTGGTTAAAAGCAAAAAAATAGTATATTATGCAACGATCATGTAATGATGTTTATTAATACACGAGCATTAATTGAGATACGAAACGAGCCGTAGACGAGTTTCGTATGGTATTATATGCGGGTGTATTAATAACCATTACATTAATGTGGCATACGCTATTTTTTCTACACTCCATAAATAACGAAGAAGTATAAAAGAATTAATCATCGACTCCTCCACACATATCGGAGAAAACAGAAAACGCAGTACAAAATATTTCACCCCAAAAATCTAAGGAAGTGTACGAAAAACTATATCAACAATTGCAAATTTGTAGAATTTTTTTATAGAAATATGAGTAATTACTGTTATTGTGTTCAACACAAATATAAATATAATATTTAATCAATAGAAACCCATAGTAAAAAACGCATACGAAAATTTCAACAAACGTCAAATGCATAGCATGTTTGCTTGAAAAACTATGGGTTTCTATTGATTAAAAATCTGTATCGTAATAAAAATCTGTATCGAAATGGATATCATTATAAAACGGATTTTGGCCATATAAGTGTATTTTTATAGTACGGGTGTAGAAAAACATATATTTTTTTTATTTTTTGATAATAAATTTTGTTTTCATAGTTGTTTAGAATTGCAATGAAACGTTTTTTTCGCTTCCTCCTAAGTTTACGAAAATGTATGTTACACGTAAATGCTTTGTAGCTGTCAATCTTATTAGAAGACCTTTTATGCAATTTATTCAAATTCTTTTCATTAACTATAAAATTTTCAAAAAACAAATGCTCTTTGAATGATTTTGAGGGATGACAGTAATCAAATGCATATTAGATATTAAAAGAAGTTACGCTTCCGATTTCTGACAGCGTAGTTTTAATTTTGGCTTCGTAGTATATACGGATTGTTTTTAACAAAATATATTTGGTATATGTAAATATTAAGATTTAACAAATCACATAAATTTTGTAAGAAAAGCAAACATTTATGATAATTTGAATCTGTTTTGCTTATGCTTAGTTTTTTATATTTTACATGAAATTGTTACACATACTAATACCTAAGAGAAGAAACTAACCTGATATACGATATAATATATTTCATAAAAGTGTAATATGTAACAACATATAAATAAAAACTTTTGTTTGTATGATTTATGACTTTAGCAAAGAAATCCTAAAGAAAATCTTAATTCAAAATTTATATTTTCTTATATTTTATGCAAGAGTATTATGATCTATTCAAAGAATAAACGAAGTTCAGTTCAACATATTCATATATGATGTTTTGTTGTTTAGTCATTTATCTTTGAGGCACATATTTTTTTTATATAGTAGATTATTATGTGTACATAGTTGTAGTTGTTTTTTGTAGATATTATTTTGTTAGTTTGTTGATATGTGATGAGAAGTATTTTTTTAATAAATTCCTTGCACGACTACGATAGAAACAGTTATTTTTGTAATTTCTCATGGGATTTTTCTCTTTCGAATTTATGTTAGATTTTGGCAGATAGACCACAGATATTATAAGGATTAATTTATTGTATAGTTATATAAATTGTTCAATGAACTGTAGTTTTTTTCCTAATATATTGGTTTTGTGGAGAAAGGAGGCGTAATTTTCCTATCACGAAGTGTTTTTTAGTTGGTTTGAAAAAACTTGTTATAGACTAAAGAAATACATCGTTCCGTTCTGTTCATTTATTGAAATTGCACATATGTACAAATCAATATTAAATGCTGTTATAGAAGTCGTACTACTACCACTTCTATTTGTTTAATTCGGTAGTTGAAAGTTTTTGGACACTTAAATTTAAACGAACCCAAATGTTAATGCTCAAATTTGTTATTAAAAAATTAATGATGCGATTTAATAAAATATGTATTACCTGCTCCTATTATATGATGAGATAACACGTCATGCTGTTGGAAATATTTCATGTTATTTGATCAACTGTTTTTCGTAAATTTGTAATTACATATGTTGGTGGTTTGTTGTTTAACAATTTAATGTTTTCCTACACAAATAAACCTAAATACAAAAACACTGGTTTGGAAACAAACTAAAAATTGAAAAATAACATTTTGCATTGACTGACACAACGTTACATTGCAAAGAATCAACCGTTATGTTCTGTACGAACGTTATGTGTTTTATAAAAACTAATCGATTAAAATACGGTCTTTAAGTGAAACTCGACCATAAAAATGAGTGAATTGATGAAAGTAATACAGGGGATGAACAATTTTTAGTGTCCGTCCTGGCTGAGTTGCTTAAACGTTAGCCTTGTATATCAAGGGTGAAGGGTTCGATTCCGGCGGTGACCACTGTTCCTATAGATAATTCAGAATGTGTGTTTTCATACAGGGTCGTTAATTGATCATTCTGAATTTATAGCAAAAGAAAACGGTCAACATGGTATCTGGGTATATTCAAAGCTATTGAGTCAAGTGGCAGGATTCAATGCTTAACATGTTGATTCAATAAAAAAAAAGAAAAAATTGTTCTTATATAGACATCTACGACACCGAAAAAAAGTATGATAATAAAATATTACAGATCAATATTTCATGATAAAGTGTAGCAAATGAAAATAAAATGAGAGGTAAAACAACTAATTTTTAACCGAATTGTAGCTAACAAACTAAAATGAAGTTGCCAAATATCCAGATATCACCTTGACTAATAATATCTCACTTTGCCAGTGTTATGCGATATCTCACGTTAACTCATATTTTTTTTTAAAAATGTGATGTGTAGTAGGAATTACAATATGTGTCACAAACACATGTGTTCTAAAGTTTTGATTGGATAACTAAACAATAAATCCTAACACATAATAACATATGACATAGGATAATATTTTAAGATACAATAGAAAAAAAAAATAAAAAAATAGGTAAAACGCAATTTTTGCGACTGAAGAACGTGGATTTGTCACACCCGCAACTTTAAAAATCAACAAAATAAAATCAATTCACGTATACTTAAATGTTTAGTTTTAAATTTATATTCAAAACTTGGTATCCTATGTAAGTAATGAACAAAATTGAAAACGTGCCAGCATTGAAATACAACCTCACACTGTAGTTTTGTTCCATGACGCTTTCTCAATTTTTTCATAAACAAAGATTCATCCCCAACTAGCATCGATTACGCACAAGAATATAGTTGTTCTTTTACACACGCATAAACTCTTCAAAATTCCACAAATGACGTTCATTAAAAAAATGTTATTCGTCTCTATTTAAAAAAAAAAAACAAAAATACCACCAAAAAATTGTTGGGTCCATCAACTCCTCAGAACATATGTTGTTGTGGGACCTATCTTAAAAAAATTTTATGTGTTGTTATGAGTTATGACACATATTGTAATTCCTAATACACAACACTTTTTATTTAAAAAAATATGTAGTTTTAGTTAATTCTATTCACTTATTCTGCACAATTGGAACAACTTTTAAGTCATAGTTAAAGTTAAGCTTATACTAAATCCACAATGAATTTATTTTTTAATGTAACTAGAAACATTATCTTGTCTCACTAAAGCCTAGATCTTTTAGTATAATTTTTACATTCTAGTTTCTCATATTTGCTCTCTTTTCTTTCTTGTTTGTATAGGAGTATTTCGATTCCCTAACCTCTTAAAGTCAATATCCACAACCTCCTCAATGAAAGTATTTACAATCCCAAATCTTGTGGTATCTTTTGATATTCGGAGATGTTAATTTATAATTTATTATAAATAATTTTAAAATCCTTAACGAATAAAGAAAGTACTCCACTTTTAAAAAATATTTCTGAGTTTTTGAAATTTTAATATTCAAATCCCTATGCGTTTAATAATAAAAAATTGATATGAACATAAGTTATTTCAACATAAAAAACAAGGTGAACAACACACACACACAAAATTAAAAAATGAACATATAACATTTTACATGTAATAGGACAGGAAACATCTCCTGTCAACACAATTCAATCTCCTATCTATATACTATGTTGTATATTTCTATAAAAAAATAAATTAATCTAATAAAAACATAAATTCAAATTGATCGAGCTTTCAAGTACAAAAACAAACCCTCTTCTGTAGGATATATAAAAACCAAATCGTCGTTTTTTATCTCAATTTGCAAATTTTTTTCGGAATTATTTTTCTAATTTTCACTCAGAAAAAATCTCACTCCAAACATTTCCCTTTTTCTTACAGCAACACTTAATCGAAAAATTGACCGCTCATTAAAAATATTGTATTTCTTTTAGTTAACCATTTCTAAACGCCATGAGTTAGTGGAGATAGTATTGTTATGCCGAGTGAGTAATTTTTTCAAATGAACCGAACGTGTGAATGTGAATAAGATAGGCAGTTTTTTCGAGACTTATTTCACAAAAACAATACGTTGTGTTTTGACATACAAAAGTGATTTTTAAATGCTTTACTTGATCCGATCCCGGTTTGTATTTTTATCATTGCTTTAGTTAGACCAAATGTTACTTTCCTTCTCATTTATTCAAAACTCAATAGAAGAAACAGATTGATAACTTGATAACTTTTTTTTAAATTTGACAACAATCCGTAAATTTTTTGGTTCGGCTGTTTTCGACTTTTTAGATTTTTTATGTAATTTAGTATATTTTGTCTTATATTTTTGTATAGAAAATAATAAACATACTAGAAAAATATGTTTTGTTGAAGAATTACATTTATTGAATCGATCAAAATCAACGAAAAAATAATTAAAAAGTGAAATATAAAAGTAATGATTAAAATGATGTTGCAAAGTGAATAATAAGAATATATGTAGTAGATAAAAAATTAAAAATAATTTTAAATTGTGATTATTTATGTAAAAAGCTTTTATTAATATAACAACGTGCAAAATAAATATAAGATTTTTTATATTTTTTGTTTTTTAATTAAAAAAAATAGAAAAAACAAAATGATTTTTACGTCAATCAATAACTTTTGACCTATTTAAATTCCTTGTTAATGTTTGTTTAATAAAATAAAACAAAGATTTAAAATTTAAATTTAACAAAATGACATATTCATATTTGAATTCAAATAAAAAATTTAATAATTGAAATCATCATAAAAAACAAAAAAAAAAATTGTGTTGTATGATTTTATTCAAATCGATTCAATAAAAATTGCGATTTGAATAAAACGAATCATTTGAAAGAAAGAAATTTTTTTTGGAGATTAAAACAAGGATTATAAAAGGCCGTCAACCTGGAACTAATGGAATTAGAGAACATTGTGGCCAATACGGTCTACTTAAAAGCCAGAGAAGGTAGGTTTATATTTTTAAAAAAAATGACGTAATATTATTTTTTTAATTACTTAACAGCTTTAATAATTTGATTGTTAACTTTGTCATGAATGAATGCATCAATGAATGATTTTAAAAAATATTTGAATATAACTGGTTACGTCAAAAAACTAATAATGCTCATTGTGTGAACTTATTCAATATGAATAATTCTATGTAAGCGTGAGTTGTACACAAGTAGAATGTTATTTTTAAAACTTTTTCTACGATTACTAAAATATTGTCACGTTTTCATTCTTCGAATTTTGGGCAATGCTCAATTGGAAACATTTAATACTTAATCTCCTTATTCTTAGTACTTTAATTAAATGGTTTTTTCTTCAAAGGGGTTGTCAATGTACGCCCTATAAATTGAACAAGCATCATATTTTTCTTAACTATATCAGAACCCCTTAACTTAGATTTTATTGAAACAAAATCATTTAAAAAGTATAAAAGGAAGAATTTTAGAGATTCTAATTTAGTCAAAATTCAATCTTATCATAAACATTCTTTTAATAATTCAAAGTTTTCACAGTTTTTTAAAAATTATAATACAAAGTGATCTTTTACAAGTAAATTTAAAAATGGAAAATCGGTTTAAAACCAAACGGTGTGTTAAACCATTTCCAAAGGATAAATGTTCAAAACAA
The DNA here is from genome assembly GCA_963693315.1 of Diogma glabrata. NCBI lineage: Eukaryota > Metazoa > Arthropoda > Insecta > Diptera > Cylindrotomidae > Diogma > Diogma glabrata. The sequence goes on from OY856188.1 coordinate 170,773,074, forward strand.
TTACTAAATGTGAAACCACTTCAGTTACAAATTCTAAAACCATTGATTAATAAAAGTGAGAATGAGTTAAAAAAATTAAAATATGTACCTCCTGCTCTATAAAAGTGAATAGAAATATGAACTTCAAAAGTAGTAATGAATATGTTGAATCAACAATCGAAAATAGTGTACCATCAAATTTATTGTCATTACCAAAGCCATCAACATCAAATCCAAGTTTCATATCACCTAATATCCAGATCACAGAATCATCACAATCAAGCGAATCATCTTCACCTGGAAGTAGCGGAGAGTCAGTAATTAAGAAGAAAAGGATGGTCGAAGTGATCAACACAATATCTAATAACCCAGTTTATTTAAGTCGTTTAGATCGAAAATCAGAACAAACAAAAATTGATTTGGCAGTGCAAACAATTAGTAAAACACTTACACAACATGATATCGTACCGCTACCTCCATCATCCCTCCATCAATGAAGAAAGTAAATATTATAAAGAATGATTAAACAACTCAAGTCCAAGTTTCAAGAACTCGAAAACCGAGACAAAAAATAGAAGTGTTAACAGCTTTACCTTTTTCTATGCCACCACGTCAAATAATGCAATAATGCGATTGTAACACATTGGTTGAACAATCAAAACTCCTACTATCAAAACAAGGTACCATATCATTACCGGATAAAAAAAGAGTTCTTCAACCATTAAACACCTTATTTTACCTGTAATGAACATGAACAATAAAATAATTAAAATAACAAATCCGATATTTTCCTTGACAACAAAGACAAATAAAAAGGTTGGATGGTCGTCAGTTTTCAAGACGCAAGTCGTCGTTTAACCGTTATTAAATTCTAAAGCTCATTACAAGAATATTAATTAAAAAAACAAAAGATATGCCCCTGCTGAAAATTTTAAAAAATGTTAGCAACATATGTTGAAAAATTAAATTGAATCATTTAAAATCAATCATTTTAAAAATGCTTTTCTAGAAAATCGATTTTGAATTTTTTGTCGTTATTTTTCTAAAAGAAAATGTTCAAGGTCATATAGTGTGAATAATTATTTTGAATAACTCGGTTTAATATCTACATTTTGAGCTATATAACATTAAAATCATATCAGTAGTTTTTACTCTGGAGCCGGCGACAGGGTTAAAAAAAAAACTAAAAACGCAGAAAATTTTTTTTTATTGAATTTTATCAACGAATTGCAATACCTAAATATACAAAATTGAAACCTCATTTCCAAAATTGCATGTTTTTGGCTGATTTCACGTGTTTCTTGCCAATAATATTCCTTAACTAGAATATACCTCAAATAGCATCAACAGGTGATTAGATATTTCCAGTTGAACACAACACAGTATTAAAAGTAATACACAAAATGTTTTTAATCAATAACAATTTAAATCTTTATTTATAGATTTAACTTCACTTCACTTCAAATTCACTTGTATTTTTGTTGTACGTATCTGTCATTTTTAAGAATTATATTTTTAATAAAATGTGCTGTGTAGCAGGAATTACAATATGTGCCGTTTGCTATAAATATTGTTACGATTGCAGAAAAATCTAGACGATTACAGAAAGATCTAAACGATTACGGTCACTTCCAGGAAAATAAAATCAACAAAACACAACAGAAAGTGAATGAAATGAATAGTGTTGTTGTTGTTGTACATGTTCTTAGAATTAAGGTCTATTTGTTTTATGATTTTATGAATCAAATCAACGTAACGTAAAATAATCGAATATTCTAATATTTTCTCAAGGTTTCTAAAAAGTGACCGCGAAATTTCTAGAGATTAGGCAGAATGTATTTAAGGAAATTACTTTTGTAGTTTTGAATTAGTTTATTTTAAACCTGCGATTGTGAAGTTAAAAATTATAAAAGTGATCTTTAAATTAGTTTTTGTGTAAAGTTTTTGTAAATAAAGTTATAAGTGTTATTAAATAGAAATATTTTGTGTATTATTTTGAACGTTGTGAATTGGAAATTTCTACAATAAACCGTTGGAGTTTCGAAGCTGTTGGAAGAATATTCTAGTTGGGAATATTGTTTGCTGTATTGTTTTCCTGTTGTTGTGGAACAGTTAAGGTGTTGAATACTTAATAAAACCTGGTGTGTTTGCTTACTAATCAGTGATCGAACTCAGAAAGAGATTGGGAATTGCGTTTATCGAATTGTGAGTTAGGCCAATTCGAAGGAAGTTTGGAAAAACGTAACAATATTATACTCAGACAAAAATTGCAATGTAAATGTTCATTCGACAGCAATACTGATTCATAAAATCATTCGTAATTAATATACTATTAATAGATCTAATTTACAATTAATTATAGATTCAAAATAATCAAATCTAAACAAAACACATGTTTTTTCATGTCATTGTATTGGAATATAATTTTTTGTATACTTACAATTAATACATCGTATTGTTTGTTTTAATAATTGACTTATTAATATTTATTGTAAAATTATAGTTGTTTTTGTGAAAGTGTTTAATGCTATATTTTATTTTTCGGGCAAAAGTTTACAATGTGAGCTAGGCACGAGTGAGATGTTGCAAATTTTTGAGAGAATAAAATTAAATAAACACGAACCAATAAACGTTTTATCCTTCCAACAGAGTAACATGTGTCATTTATTTTTTACTTAATTATAAATGTTTTAGGCCGTTAGATCCATATCACCCCATATACACCCAACACCAATACTTAATCCCTAAATCGGTTCTTTACTTAATTCTAATCCAGAAAAATTCATTGTAATTTACTGGATTCGAACCGTTGACCCTTGGATGTGTTACCACACTCGGCTATACATCGCCTTATGTGTTAATTTAAATTGAATTATTTTAAAATTAATTTCATTGATAAAAAAATTGAATTTCGATACCTATTTAATTGTTTGGAATTTTGAAAATGAAATAACCTTCATATATACTATACTAATGAAATACCAAAAAACAATCATAAAAAACTAATTTTTTTACAATGGAAAATTTATTTCAATTTAATCATAGTAGCCCTTCCCTTCTTCAATATTCGAGCAAGGGATCTGCGCATTAGTTTGAATTTATTGTTTGACATATAAACTGTTTTCGTTTTGTGTGTTTTATAAAATACAATCAAAAAACATTATTTCATTGTTCAATACATTCAAATAAATTGTTTTATTGTGTTCCGCAACATTTGCGCAACAGATTAAAATTAACATGTATGTTTATTTTATTCCAGTAACTTTATACATCACAGTATGCGTCAAATCCGGTAGTTCTGATTTTTTGCACACTTGTTTATGATGTTGGCCTTTTTTATGCATTGAATTTTCTTGACAGTTCATATATGCTATTGTGTGAATTCATAGAATGTGTAATATTTCTATTATAGTCAACATTCTAAGTCAGGAAGTCACTAAGTCACTTTCTTAGAACGTTTTTAAAGTAGACTAAATTTGCTACAATATGGTACTAGAACTGTCTCTGTAGACCTAATAGTTTCCGAGATTAAGCCTCGAAAAAACAGCGAAAAAATCGTCATTTTTTTCAAATTTCGATTAAGGACTAGTTTTTGAAAAAATTTTCTTATGACTATTTTGGATTTTTGAGATCAATTAAACTCAAGTAAGTAAAGAAGTAATTGGAATATTTTCAATTCAAAGGTATGGTTTGAAGTTTCTCAGAAAAAAACTACAATTCACATTTTACGTGTTTCGGATCGGATTCGAACCTACCCTCGTCAGTGCCCAGCTCGAATCCTTGGGCAGACACGCTATCGATTACGCCGTTGAGGCGATGACAATTTCAAAGTTGAAACTTCTTCATCACTTAATTATTTTTTACTTAAGTTGAATTTTTCCACTGTCATTAGACTCCATATTATGGAAATGCTTTTACATTATATGGGATTTTTTGCATTAAATTTCTAGACAATACTTTGTGTGAATTCATAGAATGGGGAACATTTCTATTCTAATTAACATCCTAAGTCACGATTGTATAGTCATTATTGATTGTTTCCAATCAATGTGAAATCAATGGCTGACACTTGGTCAATGTAAAAGCATTTCCATAATATGGAGTCTAATGACAGTGGAAAAATTCAACTTAAGTAAAAAATAATTAAGTGATGAAGAAGTTTCAACTTTGAAATTGTCATCGCCTCAACGGCGTAATCGATAGCGTGTCTGCCCAAGGATTCGAGCTGGGCACTGACGAGGGTAGGTTCGAATCCGATCCGAAACACGTAAAATGTGAATTGTAGTTTTTTTCTGAGAAACTTCAAACCATACCTTTGAATTGAAAATATTCCAATTACTTCTTTACTTACTTGAGTTTAATTGATCTCAAAAATCCAAAATAAATTTAAAATTCCCTTAATGTAGTCTAATGTTAATACATATAGAACTACAAATTGACCAAGTGTCAGCCATTGATTTCACATTGATTGGAAACAATCAATAATGACTATACAATCGTGACTTAGGATGTTAATTAGAATAGAAATGTTCCCCATTCTATGAATTCACACAAAGTATTGTCTAGAAATTTAATGCAAAAAATCCCATATTTCTTATGACGTTTTTAAAGTTTGTGACCTCGACCTCATCCAAGTTTGTGACCTTTAGAATTGTCTCTGTAAACCTAATAGCTTCCGAGATTAAGGCTTTCAAAGTTTATCATTTTTTTCGAACTTTGAAATTTTTTGCAATTCTTTCGTTCTAAATGAATTTTCGAGTGACGTCTAAAATATTGCAAAAAATTGCGTAGTTAAAAAACTGATAAACTTTGAAAGGCTTAATCTCGGAAACTATTGGGTTTAAAGAGACAATTCTAGTATCATATTAAAGCAAATTTAGTCTACTTTAAAAACGTCCTAAGCAAATTTTTTCAAAACCTAGTCCTTTAGGGTTATAATCGCTAAAATTTGAAAAAATGACGATTTTTTCGCGGTTTTTTGATTTTTGAGGCTTAATCTCGGAAACTATTGGGTCTACAGACTACAGAGACAGTTCTCGTATCATATTGTAGCAAATTTAGTCTACTTTAAAAACGTCCTAAGAAAGTTTTTTCAAAAACTAGTCCCTTAGGGTTATAATCGCCAAAATTTGAAAAAATAAGGATTTTTTCGCGGTTTTTTCGATTTTTGACAAAGTTGCGTTTGGCGCTCGAGGTCACAAACTTAGATTATTCATTAGGCCAACATCATAAACAAGTGTGCAAAAAATCGGAACTACCAGATTTGACGCATACTACCCTACACTTTCAGGCGACAAAGTTACTGGACTATAACACAATTATAGTTGTAAAAAAAAAATAAACCTATATAATTATATTTTCCGGAAGGATAAAGTATATTTTTACACTAAAGTGTAAAATGCCAAATAGACATGTTTTTGTTCGACTGTTGAAGGTTGTCGAAGGCCAACAAACATAATAATAAATAAACCAAATTAATAAATATCAGTAGTTGTATCAATCCTGAATGCCATTCAAAAGCTAACTAAATCCTTCTCGTGGTGATAAACCGTTTATCAAAACTAGTTTAAGGATAAATGAAGGTAGTGTAGGATAGTTTTATCCACATTGTAGTGTGGATAAAACCTTTAACAAAATATCTAACCGAATAAGACAAACTGGAAAAACAGCTTGCTTTTGACGAGGTAGGCCAAAGCAAGAAAGTACGTATTCTATTAAGATTATTTTTTTTCGCAAATGTTATAACCACTGCTCTGCTCCTAAACCCCAATCAAAATCAGTAATTATTTTCTTGAATTTTTCTTCCTTTGCGTTAAAAGGTATTCGAGAAATCCGCTGTTAAAAAATTTCTTATACATTGATATTCTTTTTATAGATAAAAATAATCATGTTCACATTTGAAAATACACATTTTGTTGTATCTACAGTCTACACGTAGATACAACATAAATATTCTATAATTTCCATGCGGCTGTTGAAACAAAAACATATTCAAAACGCAATAGTTCCATCATTTTCAGTTCCATCATCATTCATGAACTTTTAAGCTATAGCCTCAGATTTTCTGTCTTCTAACCCAAGAGTTTCCAATTTTATAAGCCTTATACTAACCTAATAAACGATAATCTCAAGCAATTGGATTCCAATAAAAAATTTATATCAATTTCTCTTTGTGTTGTGTTTATCTGAGTTATACATAATAGAACAAATTAAATAAAAACAAAAGAATGAGAAAATATAAGCTGAGACCATATGTTTTGGAATTAAAAATAATATTTTCGTTTGAAATTTGGAAATGTTTTAGGCATTACATCACAGCACTAGCTTTCTTGATACTGTTGGATCTGCATTAATCAACATAATATGTGATAGGTAATTTGTAATTTATCTGCCCTTTTTTTTATAACATTTAACCACTTTCCGCTTTAAGAAAGTTCCGTTATAAACAAAATAACAAGTAGGTATTCAATGTATATAACCCATAAATAATTATTTACACATAGAAATAAAATGTCAACCATTTATTGTCATAAATCGTCTTCTTTTTTTTTTGTTTACTACTATCACAAATTTAATTTTATCATACATTGCTTTATTTAATATTTTTTTTTTCAAATACAATAAATAACACTTTGTATCGGTCATACAATCAAATTCATAATATACGAAATGATTTGATCTAATCATATATTTTTATAACATTTTATAATCAGAAAATGATAAACTGATTTTAATAATGTATATGGGGTATGTCGATAGACAAGCTCCTCGCGCTACATCCTGGTTTCTACTAAAAGTCTATTCAAAATTGCTAGCCAAATATTTCATTTCGAACTCTTGGCTGTGATACAAACAATTGAACGGCTGAGTAGAAAAAGGATAATATTCCAAAAATACGAAAAATAAACTGAGATAGCTATTTTGGAGATGAATGTCGAATTCGTTTAATGAGCATATAAAGAATTATATTCCATTGAAACTACGTTTATAAATTTAGCCTTGAGTTTACGCTGAGTGGAAAAAAGATAATATTCCACTCATTGTCGTACTAGCTAGAATGTTTGGTTTATTTTCGTCTATTTTTAGTAATACGACGACAACAACGACAATGATTGTCGTTGTTGTCGTTATTTATTTTTATATTTTTGCAGTTGTCAGTTGTCATAAGTATTTCAAAAAACAGCGACTGATATAGAAAAAAAAGGTGAAAAGTTCAGTAGAGACACTTGGTATATAAAAGTGAGCTAAAAGGGTATGTGAAGGCTTTATTGGCGGTCTTCTAAGTTTAACTTTTAAACTCAATAAAAGAAAAGAAGTGCTGTTCCCGGAAGATAAAATCTATCAAGATAAAGTTGCACTCAACCCCAAAAAGATTCAGGACATATCAAAAGTCAGACAATACATCCCGCAAGAATATCAAGGATTCTATGATGAAATTTTGAACCTGCCCACTTCGAATGGAGCAACTAGGGATGATGATGATGGACATTAAGATTTTAGAAACCTATCAATTATTATTTTAATGTAACAACTTCAATTATTTTTAAAATGTATATTATCTTTATATATATAATTCTACTGTACGTGTGTATGACTGTGAACTCCTTCTAAACGGCTGGACCAAATCGAATGAATTTTTTTGTGTGCGTTTGGACGGCGCCCCGAATGGTTTAGATTCATAAATCAGCCCGGCAGAGGCGTTGCAGCCGGTATTGTCACTGAACTCCCCCGAAACGGCTGGACCGATTTGAATGAATTTTTTTGTGTGCGTTTGGGTGGCGCCCCGAATGGTTTAGATTCATAAATCAGCCCGGCAGAGGCGCTGCAGTCGGTATTGTCACTGAACTCCTCCTAAACGGCTGGACCGATTTGAATGAGTTTTCTTGTATGCGTTTGGGTAGCGCCCTGGATGGTTAAAATTTACAAATCAGCCCGGCAGAGGCGCTGCAGTCGGCATTGTCACTGAACTCCTCTGAACTCTTCCTAAACGGCTGGACCAATTTGAATGAATTTTTTTGTGTGCGTTTGGGTGGCGCCCCGAATGGTTTAGATTCATAAATCAGCCCCGCAGAGGCGCTGCAGTTGGTATTGTCACTGAACTCCTCCTAAACGGCTGGACCGATTTGAATGAGTTTTCTTGTATGCGTTAGGGTAGCGCCCTGGAAGGTTAAAATTTACAAATCAGCCCGGCAGAAGCGCTGCAGTCGGTATTGTCACTGAACTCCTCCTAAACGGCTGAACCGATTTGCCCTGGATGATTTAGATTCACAAATCAACCCGGCAGATGGCGCTGCTAATTATATTAATCATGCGTGGCTTCGTGAACGAGCTATTTTAACCGCAAAAAATATCGACGTTGACGCTATTAACTTCAAAATACAACAGTCATTACCCGGCAATGAGATATTGTTCAAATCGATCGACACTGTTACCGATCCTGACGAAGCAGTAAACTATCCTGTTGAACTTTTTAATTCGCTGGATTTACCAGGAATGCCACCACATAACTTGCGATTAAAAATTGGCTCACCAATAATTTTGCTTCGGAATTTAAATCCACCTAAGCTATGCAACGGTACAAGATTAGTCATAAAAAAAACTTTGGGCAATGTTCTTAAAGCTACAATTTTGAACGGCTGATTTGAAGGTGGAGTTGTTCTTCTGCCACGAATCCAAATGATCCCTTCAGACTCAGCCATTCCATTCAGACGTCTGCAATTTTCAATTCGTTTGGAGTTTGCCATGACTATTAATAAGTCACAAGGTCAAACAATGTCGATTTGGGGGTTGGATCTAGAAAATCCGGTCTTTTCACATGGCCAATTATATATGTGGCGTGTTCTCGCGTTGGAAAACCATCAAATTTATTCATTTATACTCCTCAGGAATTGCTAAAAATATTGTTGATTAACTTGCATTAAGATAAAATTAAACAAACAATATTGATCATAACGAATTGTTTTTAGAAAAATTGATGTTATTTCGAAATAAAGAATAATGAAATTATTATTTTATTTGTCATTCATTTCATACTTTGTTTAATATCCTAATCGCTTGAAATATCATGCAGGACAACGTCTGTCGGAATGATGTCTTTGATAAGTATAAGTTCAATCCCGCCCCGACAATAATTACTTATTGTCGGGAATATTACTTTCAACAATTACTTTAAGCTTAATAACTCACAAAACTCCAAAAAATTAATATTCCCATAATGTTGTCTATATATGGCAATATATTGACCGTGTGTCAGATATTAGTTTCGCATTGATTTGCAACAACCAATAATGACTACAATGACTCAGAATGTTGACTAAATAGAAATATTTTTCATCCTATGAATTCACACGTAGTACTGCCTAGAAATTTAATACAAAACTCCAAAATAAAATTTTTATTCTTTTTGCATCATTATCTTCTATTTATAAAAATTAATGTGTGTATGTTTAAAATTTGTAAATCTGTTTGTATTCACCTTCATCGAATGTATTGTCACTATTCTAACTACCCTTGCTGACCATTGAATGACATCACGATTACAATTTTTTTGTAACTTTTTTAATAACCTACCAGTAAAGAAAGTGTATATTAAACGGCATGAACACTGTGAACATTTTTGAATCTATATTTGTTCCGTATAATGTTCAATATAGAGACACACCTGCAACCTTACACACCTGAAAACTTATTTGATCGCGTATTTTTATATATCCTTTGTTTTATATATAATACTAATTTTGATCAACTAAAGTGCTGATCCTTTTACATTTATATTTAAAAAGAAAAATAGAAAATCATTTCTCATTACTACTCTTTGAAATTATTGCTACTACGTCAACAAAATGTATACACGCAAACTTTATTTATAGGTGTAGCAAAGCACGCCGGGTCCCGCTAGTATTTAAACTAAAATAAGACAGTACTTTAAAATACTTTTGTACTAAATAAAGCCTTTTATTAAGAATAAAATGAAATTTTTAAATTATTTTAAGATCTTATTATTCCAGTGAGTGGAAAACGAATAATATTACAGCACTTTATAAGTTTTATATATATATGAAAAAAATTATCACGATACCATATTTTAGGAGGTTAAAGATTGGATACAAATAAGTATTTTTTGTTTACATAAAATTAACATTCAAATAAAAATGAACGAAATAAAAAGTTTTTTTAAATTTTCCGAAAATTGGGTGCTGAGGAATATTATCCTTTTTCTACTCAGCCGTTCAATTATGAACATGAACCAAATTCAAAATCACAATATAAGTTTTATTTTTATTCTTTTTAATGTGTCACAACAAAAACCATACGGCTAAATAAATAAAATAATGTATATTATAGTCCGTAACAATCAACAAATATGCCTTTTAAAATCTATCGGATAAATGATCGCTAATCAACCTTAAATCTAAAAATGTAATGATCTTAAAAATATTTAAATTGCGACCAGATTCCATTTCTCCTTAACGATTGATTTCCACCACATGATTTCAAAACATCGAAACAAATTTTTGTTGATTAAAACAACAAAATTGTTCATAACTTTATTGTTTTGGTTTGTAAATAATATTTAGAGTACAAACTACAAATGATAGCGTACAAAACTTGCTCGGATATAAAAAAAATATATTGACGTCATCAAAATATATCATCGATCATTTAAACTTTGCGCTCTCCGACTGACAAGGCCTGGTTGTAACATGAAGATCAGCAGAAGATGGCAATAAATTAAAAACCATACATTTCTATCAAAAACATACATAGCACACATAAACGTGGAATGCTGTAACTCCGTTAAATCGATCAAATACATTTGTAAGTACGTTATAAAAAGCAGCGACATGGCAGGAGGGACTGGTAAAACCCGCACCAGGAAGAACTGCTTAATCGTTTCTAACAAGATTAGTTTTGACAGTATGTAATTCACAAAATGGCATAGTTTTAGCTCTTGCTCATCCCGCTTAGAAATTGCGATAGAGCATGCAATTCATTGAAACTTTCACGTGCAACATTTTCAAAGTATCCGGTATGGCAAAAGTATTGCAGAAATGTTTACATTTAATAAGTTCTATTGTGTCGAGTGTCGACTGTCGGCACTTGGCGAAACATTTTAATATAAATTAAAAATTGACAACACTTTTTTTTTTAATAAAATGTGTTGTGTACTAGGAATTACAATTTGTGTCACAATAACACATAAAAACCTTTTAAGACTAAGGTCCCACAACAACATACGTTCAAAGGTTTTGATGGACGTAAATCTTTGTTTTTTTGTTTTTTATATTTTTTGTTAAAGAATGGATAACTAAACAAAAATCCTATCACTGACAAAATATGACATAGGCCAATATTTTATGATAGAATAGAGAAAATAAAAGTAAATTAAAAAGTAAATAATAGCAAATTTTTACAAAAATTTGCTGAAACAAAACAAAAATGTAGTTGCCAATAATCCAGCCGGTTGCATATTCCTTGATCCTGTGACGCACTGTCTTTCTTGAAGATTAAAGCCCACATATAGTTATATGAAGGCTCGTTTCCTCAAGGAAGCAATAGCGTCTCATCATCAAGGATTATATCACAGCTAAGATTGAAGGTGCTCTACCGCCGACTGAATACATTTCATCCGCCACCACCCCTAAGATGTCACCTTGGCTAGTGATATCTCACTGCTATTGCCAGTGGTATGTGATATCTCACGTTAACTCGTATGCCAATAGCAGGGACTGGAGTACGCGGGGTTGTCACACCCGTAGATCAAAAATAAAAATTTCAAAACAATAAAAACTGATCCCTCCATGCGCCCACTTGTTGTTATTATTTCGCAAATATTTTTGTTTTTTATCTTCTAAAACTGATCTCTCCATGCGCCCACTTGTTGTTATTATTTCGCAAATATTTTTGTTTTTTATCTTCTAAAATTTTTTTTTTTGCTCAATGCATTTCGGCTTACGCCGATTATCAAGAGCGATACAAAAGGTTATAAGAAAAATTTTTGATTTGAATCGAAAATAAAATGAAAAATAAATAACTAGATTAAATAAAATTTATATAAACAAATTGTTAAAACACTTAATTAAAAAGTAGGTAATTTTTCTTATTAAATTGGTTGATAAAGGAAAAACATAAATATGTTGATTTAATAGTTTCTAAAAATGGTGACCGAAAAAATAAAAATAAATCTGGATTTGTCAAAGGATAATAAATAACAAATCAAATCCTTTGGTATCGCTCTTGATAATGGCGTAAGCCGAAATGCATTGAGCAAAATTTTAGAAAATAAAAAAATAAAAAACAAAAATATTTGCGAAATTATAACAAGTGTTGTCAATTTTTAATTTATGTTTACTTATTGTTTAGGATAAATGCACAATGATAAACAAGATTTGCGAAAAAACATCCGACCATTTAGGAATGTAATAATACTGCTTACAGGCGATTTCGGACAAACATTACCTGTAGTTTCTTGATCAACAACAGCGAATAAAATAACTGAAATAGTCTACTTTGTGGCGACACGTAAAGAGGTTCCAATTAACTACAAATATGCGTGCCTAGTTGCGAAACGATCGATCAGTTGAGTGGGGTATTCTCACCATTGCTGAAAATGGAGAACGGAAATGTTCCGGTTGATCTAACCTCAGAACAAATTTCATTGTCTCATAACTTCTGCAATTTAGTGTCCTCAAAAAAAAATTATTTGAAAATAAGATTCACGATTGGCAGAGTGAAGGAGCTATTCTTGTGACCAAAATAAAGGACGTCAACGAAATTCACAACACTATTCAGCCTAATTTTCAATGCGAGGCAATCACATACAAGTAAACAGACAATGTTGTGAAAGTATATGAAGCGGTTAATTATCCAACAGAATTGTTGAATTCATTCGATCGCCAGGGACTGCATGTACTGCCATTGCCATTTCAATTTAAAAGATTCCAATTCCCAATTCAATTGGGATTTGCAATCACCATCAACAAAGCTTTGGAATTTTGCGGGTTAGATATAGAGACGAATCACGAATTGTTTCTTAAATAGACAATTATATGTTGCGTGTTTTAGAGGAGTTAAACCAAACAATCACATGAAAAATTCTCTGAAGTGATATTTACAGCTAATTATATATCTTCAATCCACAAAATTATACGAACGGTTTCTTTTAATTAGAAAGACAAAACATAAAATATGATTAAAATAATGACGATTTCATTCAAAATCTTTTGTACTGTATTGTATTGTATTACGTTGTTCTTATTTTTCATAATTTTTCAATTGTATGCAAAACATATAGAATTTCATACAAAACAATAAAAATTACTTATATAATGATACTTCTCTCATACGTAGTTTCTGACCTTATTTGATTATAAATTTGCATAGCTGAATAGAAACTATAAAATCAAGATATATCATTATCATTTATCAACATTATTAGAATTAAAATAATAATGAACGAAGGTAAAAATATAAAAAATAAATAAATGGAATAAAAGCATCGTTTAAGATGTATTGAATCAGACGAGAATAAATAAGTATTATTGAATTGACGTCAAATAAAAAAAACGTATAGATCTGTGTATTTAGTTGAGAATGTAAGATTTTATACTGCAATAGTCAATATATCACTTAACTATAATTAAATTTAGACAAAAAGTTTTGTTATTTGGATGTATCATAAAAAAACAAGATGCAGGAATGTGAATATTGGAGTGTTGGGAATTGTGTGGTGTAATGAATTTTAAACACAGTATTACGTTTATGAAATTGTTAAACATAATATTATTCCAATTCGTTTTTTATGTCCAATAATGTAACCTACCGACGGCCTGAAAACCACTTACCGACTTCAATCATTTTGGTTCCAAAGAACTTTTCTTGGAGAAAAGGAGGGTATTTATTGCTTATGGAGAAACTACGGAGAAAAGACAGGTACTTATTGCGTCTACATATCTACCGTGCGACTCCATTACCTGTCGCTCTGAGATATCAAGACTTCGGTCTGGTTTAAGGATTTTGATATAGTTTTCGGCAAAAAACTTTTATGAAGACATGGTTTAATAGTTTTGGGCAGCGATGTATATCAAACATAACTCTTTGTTAAAGTACATGTTTTTTTTTTATCTCTGTTTAGAAATTTATTACAAAACTAACACGAAACATAAATACGTTGCCGGAAAATTATAACAGATCATAAATTAACATAATTATGTGAAAAGATGATACATTCAGCAATGAGCAATCTACTCAAAAACCTCTCCATTTATCGTTTCGAGAAAATATTACAAAATCACAAATCCATATTTCTTTCAAAATTCCAAAAATATTGTAAAAATTAAATAAAATCAAAAATTTAAACTTTTTTCAAAATTTTAAAAATATTCCAAAAATTATTACAAAATCAAAGATTAAAACTTTTTTCAAAAATTCTAAAAATATTGCAAAAATTTAACAAAATCAAAAATTGAAACTTTTTTCAAAATTCCAAATATTAGAATAAAATCATAAATTTAAACTTTTTTTCAAATTCTATTCCAAAAATTCTTAAAAATTCAAAAATTAAAACTATTTCCAAAATTCTAAAAATATTGCAAAAATTATTACAAAATCAAAATTACAAACTTTTTCCAAAATTCCAAAAATAGTTCAAAAACTATAACAAATTCAAAAATTTGCATCTCCAATTTCATGTTCATTACATTTACGTCATACAAAAAACTAAGTTTTTTTTTCCAAAAAATTGGCTAAAAAATAATTTAAATTATTTTATTGACACACTTGACAAACTCATAATGCAATAAAATTCTCAATAATAATAATATCATGCTCATAACATTTTATTTCATACAAATAACTAATTTTATTTTTTCTAAAAAAATAAATGAAAATCATTCTTTTGACACACTTGACATTATTTTTTGACAAACTTATAATGCCATAATTCTCTATAATAATAATAAAATTTAATGTCATACAAATAATTAATTTTATTTTGTCCAAAAAATTGGGTAAAAAAATAAATAAATAAATTCTTTCTTTTGACACACTTGACAACATTTTTTTGACAAACTTATAATGCCATAATTCTCAATAATAATAATAAAATTTCATGTCATACAAATAATTAATTTTATTATTTTCCAAAAAATTGGGTAACATTCTTTTGACTCACTTGACAATAAGTTTTTGACAAACTTATAATGCAATAATCTAACATCAAGATTTCTCCACATTCCATGTTACTAATCATTTTCTCTTAAAATGAACATTTTTTAAACAAAAACAATGTAAATTTTCTTGTTTTGACACACTTGACGATTTTTTGACACACTTCATGTGTCATATTTAATGTTCATTTACATTTTATGTCATCCAAATACATAATTACTTTTATGTTTTATATATTTCTAGTCGAAAACCAAGTAATGTTTCCCATAATATGTTTATCCAAAAAATTGGGAAACAAGATATATGAAAATCAATCTTTTGATACACTTAACGATATTTTTTTGGCATACTTCATAAACAATAATCAAGGTCATGGTCCTACATACGGATGACAATCACCCAGATTTCTCCAGATTCAAATTTACTACTCATTATTACTGAAAATAATCTTTTTTTAAGCCAAAAATATGAATGTTTGCAATTTTTGACACTTTTAATGATTTTTTGACACACTTCCGGTACAGTTATCAAACACGTCGTACTTTCGGACCTGCTCATTAAGTATATCTATTTTTAGAAAAAAAAATTTTTGAAATCCCTTCAGCGGTTTTCTAGATTTCGTAGGTAATGACGGGCGGACGGCAGACAGACATACATATTTTTTTTGCTTTTTTAGAATCAGTAGGTCCTAAAACGTCGAGAAATGACAAAAAAAGTAGGGGTCAGAATATCACCTATGGCTCATGAATTCAATACTTAGGTTTTTTCAAAACCGAAGTAATATAAGGCGCTTTCCAATCGAGTGAATTGCTGAAGCATTCACTTGTAGCCAACTGGTCTAATATTCAGTAATTCATCAAAATGAGCTATTTTTTTTTAAATTGAGCCAGAACAAAAGAAAAAAACAATTTTTTGACATTTAATAAATATAAACCACAATTTAAAAAATGTTGACACAAACCATCATTATCTAGCAAATTAATTTAAATTAATATTATAATCAAATAACTAAATTAAATAATAAAAGTAAATTTATTGTAATTTTAGTTTACGATTTAAACTATAATGAATTTTGAGTTATTAGTAAGTTTACTAGATAACTCTGATGATATATGTGCATTTTATTTGATATTTGGTTTTTGTAGGTTTTACATGAACTTTTAAAAGACGGACAGGTATTTTCATCGTCCTCTTCTTCATCATCTAGTACTGATTCTTCAACTTCGGATTACCCTGATCAAAGAAACAAGAAAAGAAGAAGAGTGGAGAATTTTGTAGAGGATGTTGTTGAAAATTATTCAGATTCTGAATTTCAAGCTAATTTTCGGCTTAATAAAACAACATTTAACAAAGTATTTGGTTAAAGTGACATCAACCATTAATGTAAATATCTTTCTAAAAATATTTTTTAGATATTTTAGACCCCATTTTTATTTCGAATCAAAATCATACTGGAGGTATGCCGAAAATTAAAAATAAAACTCGGCTTTTAATCACTATTTGGTATTTGGCAAATACTAATTGTTTTAGAGAGTTATCAAATTTATTTGGTATCACAATAAGTAGTGCTCATAGAATAATTAATAGTACTCTCGATGTTATTGTGCTTCATTCCCCTTAATTTATAAAATGGCCAACTGCAGAAGAAGCTGATGTTACTTCCAATTTTATTTATGGAAAAAAAGGAATGAGAAACGTACTAGGCCTGATTGATGGATCACACATTCCAATTAAAAACATCAAGAAAAACCAAAATGATTACATAAATAGAAAAGGTTTGCCAAGCATCTTGTTGCAAGGTGTCGTAAATCACAATCTACGATTTATTGATATCCATTGTGGAGAACCAGGATCAATACATGATGCTCGCCTTTTAAGAAAATCAAAATTGTTTCAAATATTACAAAATAACAACTCAAGAATGTATGGGAAATTTCTTTTAGGAGATTCTGCATGTGTTTGGACTGGTTGGTGCCTCCATTCAAGGACAATGGAAGGTTAACTGAAGACCAACGAAAATTTAATTATATCCATTCATCCATCAGATCCGGCATAGAAAATGCCTTTGGATTGTTAAAAGGGCGATTCAGAAGGTTACAGGGTTTCCAAAATCTCAGTAGAAAATTTGTTGCCAAAGCAACAATCGCTGCAGTCGTTTTTCATAATCTTTGTGTGGATAATGACGATATTAATTATAATAAAGAAAAACGATACGAAGAAGACCCTGTTAACAATTATTATGTCCAATCAGAAAACAATTCATCTGTAAACAGAAGACAAACTGTTTTCGAACAAGTAATAAATAATATAGAATAAACATGTATGATTTTATTTGTTCATATTTTTAATAAATTCTTGTAAAAGTTTACATTTTTCTGTATCATTTTTTACCAACTGCCTTTGCATTTCTGTTTTAGCTGTTATTGAATCTTTTTTTTGTTTTAATAATCGATTTTCGCAATCATTACATCTTGTTGGGTTACTTTTTTTCTTCTTTTGATCTGGAAAACATCGTTTTCATCTTCATCTAAAATAAAATAAAATAACTGTATATATTAAATAACTCTATTTTACCTTCAATTGATTTAGGGGTAGAGGATTCAGTTAAATTAATCATAGAAGATCCACTTGGATTTTCTACAGTGTTTAATCCGATAGAAAATCCAACCCCTTTATTGCTGTCTTTATTGCCAACAATTTCATCCATATCTGTAAAAAATTCAAATTTTAGAAGGCCCCTTCCAGTTTTTGCCAAGTTATCTTTTGCCGCTTTATAACTTCGGAGTAGATTACTCCATTTCATTGAGCATTGTTTGGAACTTTTCTGCAATAAATAACAACAAAATAAATAATAAATAACAAAATACATTTTAAATTTGACAAATTATAAGTTATAAATGTACATATTTTATTTTATTTACATTGATTTGCATTGATCCTAACGCCGACGATACCATTGACCAAGCATGTTTCCGTTTTTTAACATGGTTAAAATGATCTTTATATGCTTCGTAGTTGAATATTAAAGACAATGTATTGTCTCTACTCCAATCTAAATTGTTAATAATCAGTTATTTATTATTATCTTTTTTGTACAAAATGATGATAAATACATGTTGATTCCATTTCCTCAGTTGATTCATCTTCCAGATACTCAACGCTGCAGTTCAACAGGTTTTCCATTTAAAAAAATTTTTTTTTGTAACAATAAACAAACCGTAAATTTCAAATTTATGAACTGATTTCCTATTATCGTCCTTCACTTTATTCAATTCAATTCAAATAGACATACGTTTGTTGTAGCTCAATTTAAGTTCAGTGGAAACTGAATATTACCATTGGAACAAACAAATTCCGGAATACAATTCAGTTTAAGTGAATGCTTCAGCAATGCACTCGATTGGAAAGCGGCTATAGCTTATTAAAATTATTACTTTAAATTTCAAAAGATTATTAAATTTTCGGTAACTGGTTTAGTTATTGATTTTGCTTAGCACGTATTTCCTGTGAAATAAAGTGGTTACCTTATTTTTAAGTAAAATTGTATAACTAAAAGCTCTAAAATACATAAAAAAATTTTAAAAACCCACTTTTAGAAAAACGAACTAATAAGTAAAAAATAGATGTTGCATTGATACAACGTTATGTTGCAAAGAAACAAACGATATGTTCGTACCACCGTTTCTTTTATAATTACATTTCCTAAGAAATTGCATCTGCGCTAAGATGTGTTAACTACATAAGTACATACTATGTATTTAAATATTTTTTTTCTTCTCACAATTTCAAAGAAAATATAATTATAAAAGACATAACGTTGGTACAAGCATATCGTTTGTTTCTTTGCAACATAACGTTGTGTCAATGTAAAATTTATGCATTACTTTTTAGTTCCTTTAGAAGTGCTTTTTAAAATTTTTAATTCATTTTTTAATTTTTATTATAACATTTTTGACTTGTCATACTATTTTTGACAATAGAAACTCTGAACAGATTATCGAAATTAAGTAATAAGCAAAACCACTATACTAAACGTGAACGAATTATGTATTCTGTTCTAATATCTGGTAAAGCATAATAAATTCGGTTGCAGCAACGCATTTTTACAGTTTTCATTCCAATTTATTAACCAATGTGGTTAATGGTTATAGTATATTTTCCTACAAGAGATGAAACGCTGCTTTTTCGTGAGTGAAAATTTGTTCACGAGACGCGTTAGCGTCGAGAAACGATATTTCTTAGAAATTATTAAATAAAAAATCGACAATAGTATATTATTGAATTAGGAGCTAAAGTCATACTTTTTGTGTTGAGTCTATAGTTTGGCAGCCGACCATAGGGAAGCCGACAATTATAGACGAAACACAAAAAGTCACTTTAGATCCGAATTCAATACACTATTTTTTCGGCAAACGTTTAAATTTGTTTTATAATATGAAATTAATGCATCAAATTTTTTATAAATATGTTTAAGGTAATTTTCTGAAAATAATATTTATTGATTTTGATTCATTAAAATGAACAGAAATGCATTCTGTTTTGAACAAATTAATAATATCATGTTATTTTACTTTACTGCCGCCGTAAAGATATGAAAATTACTTTACTGCCGCCGTAAAAATATGAAAATTGCTTTACAGCCGCCGGCAGATCAAATAAAAATAGCTTTACTTTTGCAGCCGCTGGCTTTAGCTACTCCCCAGCGGCAGTAAAGTTAAACTTTACAGCCGTTTGCCGAAAAAATAACATTTTTCTACTTCAAGCTACGAAAATGTCATATTAATATATAGTAAAACCTATGTGAAAGGGGAACTTTTTCTAAGTAGTGACTGAAAATGTTTTCAGTGACTAGGACAAAGTAAATAAGTTTCGGTGGTCGCCTACAGGTGGTGGTTATTTAAAGAATTGAATATTTGAGATTGAATTTCAATTACTGTTTCTGTTGTTGTGTCGGTTGCTGTGTTTATTTCTGTCAATATCGCAGTATTTTGAAGGGATTGAATATTTTCATCGAATCGAATCGAAACTAATCATTATATCAATTGTGTGTAATTAATAAATTAAACTAATAATGAGTGTGTTCTTTTCTATATCGGAGAAATCGGAGCGATTAAATAAAATTTGTATCAGATATATCGTATAATTTTTTCCTCCGATAATTAACTGTCAGATATAAAATATATTCTCTGAGTTCTTTCCGCCAAAAAAAATTGATTAAATAAATAAATAAATTTATTAAAAAATTTATTTTTATTTGTTTTTAATTGAAACTTTACATACAATTTTTTAAATTTATACTTTAAACGATGACTTCCAGTCGGCAAAAAAATAACTGTAATATCTGTAAAAGTTTTTAGAGAAAATATATGCACTATTTCCATTATTCATATTGTCAAATTCATCTACTAAAAACTTACAAACCGACATATCTAAATTTGACTGTGTAAAAAATAAAAAAGATAGCATTTTTACCAGTGTAAAATAATGAATTTTTTTTGTGTTCGCCTGTTATTATTCCATCTGTAGGCGAACACAATAATAACATTATTTTACACTGGTAAAAATACGATCTTGTTTATTTTTTACACAGTCAAATTTAGATATGTCGTTTTGTAAGTTTTTAGCAGATGAATATGTAAATATTATCATTTATATTTACAAGCGTAGAAAAAATAGCGTTTTCTACGCGTGGTAAAAACGTTTTTGCGTTCCTGAACTTATTCCACTCGACGCTTTCGCGTCTCGTGGACAAACCGTTCAGTCACGCAAAAAGAGACGTTTTCACCACTTGTATAAAAATCTACTATTAAAATTCATATTCTATTTTTTCATGGTAGCTTTGTTTTAAACACTTTGTAAAATTATATGAAGATACTATAGCAGCTACAATTTGTTATTCTTTTTACACTAGTGAAAAAGAACCCATTTTCAAACGTAATGAAAATAGACTTTTTATATGATATCATAGAAAAACGAGTTTTTTCTTTCAAAGAAATTACTTTTATTTTTACAAATACGGTATAAGTTTCAATCCAAAATTAATTTTAAGGAGTACATTTGATATTACAACTATATTCCAATATGAAGCGTCATTATCTTGTTTTGAATCTAGCACCAGATTCCCATTTCGACAACAACTTATTGTTTTATTTATTTCCATTTTCCAGGGTAATGAATTATTTATACAAATATTATACTTCTAAAAAGTTATTTTTTAATAGTCTGTTATATGTATCCCAAAATTTCTTAATTTGTAAATTTTCGCTTACAAAAACAACGGCTTGTTTATAGACTATTGTATATTTATAATTTAATTTTTTATTATTGTAACAAAAATCTGCTTATCATTTCGACCTTCCGGGTCATTTTCATGGTCTATAAAAAACAATCATTTAACAGAACATCTACTTAAATAATGAAAAACAAGTTAAACTACATGCACAAAAACCTATCTAACATACATTCACGAAAATTACATCTTACCTAAATCTTTAATCAAATTTATATAAAAACTTTCTTCACAAATATATTTAAAATGTAATGCCAAAAACTAAAACTAATTTAATACTAACACTATTTACATTGACATACATACTTTTGACACTAACACTATTTATGTACATCCGTTTTAATGGATGGTCAAATAACTTTATTAGTAAGGAGTTTGACAGAACTGTGGACGCCTGAATTGTGGAGACTATCGAAAACAGATTGGCGAAATTGCTTTGGAATAAAAGGTCGTGGAGTACCAGAAGAGGTAGCTCATAAAATAGTTTTAAAACTAGAATTGCTAAACGATTAGGAAAAAGATCGGACTTGAAGTGTGGGACTAGTGTTCACTAATTCCTGCAGTTCGTTATCGTTAAACTGAACGTCAGCAATTTCGTCGTAGCTAATGTTTTCTGGAATTGATATTTGCTCGACATGAGAAAGTGTGTCGGCAACTACATGTTAAATAATAAATGTGGCGAATATCAGTCGTAAATCGACTGATAAAATCTAGATGTCGGGATTGGCGAGGACCTGCTTTGGCAGGGTTCTGCGACAAAGCATAGACAAGTGGCTTATGATCGGTGAAAAGAGTGGAGATTCTACCGAGATACCGAAAATGTTTAATTGCAGAGTAAGCTGCAATGCGTTCGCGATCATAAGCGCTGTATTACTTCTGTGTTTCATTAAGTCGCACAGAGAAGAAACTAAAAGGTGTCCAACAATCGTCAATTTTTTGTTAAACAACGGCGCCAAGTGCCTTGGCGGAAGCGTCGACCATTACGGCAAGTTGGGCAGAGTATGAGGGGTGAAAAAGAGTTATTGCCTTACCAGCATCAGAAAGACGCTCAAAAACAGTAGTGAGATGTTTGAGGTGCTCCTCAAAGAATTCAGAAGCAAGTAGGAGGAGGTCATTTATGTAGATGAGACAGAAATTTAGGTCCCGGAGAAGAAAATCCATAAACCGTTGAAAGGTTTGCGCGTAAAGGTTTAGCAATCCGTTGAAAGGTTTAGCAATCCGAAAGTCATTCGAACGAATTCGAACAGTCCGAACGGAATAGAAATTGCAGTTCTTGCAATATCGCGCTCATCAATAAGAATTTGATGATATGCTCGGAAGAGATCGATTGTGGAGAACTATTTGCATCCATGTAGTTAATGCGAAAAATCCTGAATATGAGGAATAGGATATTTATCCGGAATTGTAACATTATTTAGAGCACGATAATCGCCGCAAGGTCTCCTCTCGCCGTTCTTCTTTTTCACGAGATGGAGAGGAAAAGCTCAAGGACTGTTAGATGGTCGGCGCCTTAACATCAGGATATCATCAGGTCAAATTCTGCTTTTGCGATGGCCAGTTTGTCGGGAGCAAGTCGACGATACTTACAAGAAATGGTAAGACCATGTGTTTCGTTAACGTGAGCTATGTTATGTTTCACAGGTTTAGCAATATCGGGTTTGTTCGTTAAGTCCTTAAAATTTTTGAGAATATCGAGAATGTCGATATTAACAGAATCGTTGATTAGCGTTAGAGAAGGTGCAGGAGAAGTGGAGAGTTTAGCCAAAGTGAATAAGGAGGTGATCCACTAACCTCAAGACGTAGGTGTTTGATGTCCACTAAAACGCCATATTAAAATAACCTATAAAGAAATAATGAGTAAGTAACATAAATAAAAAAAGTCGGACAAGTGCGAATATAACTCGCTCGCCGAGGTTTCCGTGTATAATATTCTACGGGAATAGTTCTTCCCAAAAAAACAATTTTACAAATGAACCAAAAAAGGTGCAAATTACCAAAAAATTATTTTAGACTAGAAAAACTTTCATATAACACTAATTTTTTTTTCAAAATTTTCACTCTAACTCAACACCCTCCAAATAACATTTAAATGATGGGCCGACCGTTCTTTACAACATTTCCATGCATTTTTTCAAATATTTTCTTTTGTAATGTTCGAAGTTACTTTAGTCTACCTCACATGTAACCTCTGTAAAATTGGGTTTAACTTATGGAACCTATTTCAGAAAATAACTATCCAGTGGCTGACCTTCTCATTTACGTTAATTAATATTTTTAATTAATTTTTATAATCACTAATTACAAAAGCCTACTTATTTGGAATGTAACCTCGCTGAAATTTCTTGATATAATTGGGACATATTTATAATTTTGGAAAATTTTGGTCTGCCTTAAAATTTTTGTTTTTAAGTACCTGGCAGACCTAATTAAATGGATGAAAAATTGATGCCATAGTTACCCCACATGTAACCTCGCTGAAATTTCTTGACATAATTGAGACTTTTGTATAGTTACAGAAAACTTTGGTCGGCCTTGAGATTTTTGTTTTGAAATGTCTGGAAGACCTAATTGAATGGATGAAAAATTTATACTATAGTTACCCCACATGTAACCTCGCTGAAATTTTTTGACATAATTGAGACTTTTGTATAGTTACAGAAAAATTTGGTCTGCCTTGATATTTGTGTTTTGAAGTGCCTGGCAGATCTAATTGAATGGATGTAAAATTTATGCTATAGTTACCCCACATGTAACCTCGCTGAAATTTCTTGACATAATTGAGACTTTTGTATAGTTACAGAAAAATTTGGTCAGCCTTGATAGTTGTGTTTTGAAGTGCCTGGCAGACCTAATTGAATGGATGAAAAATTTATGCTATAGTTACTCCACATGTAACCTCGCTGAAATTTCTTGACATAATTGAGACTTTTGTATAGTTACAGAAAAATTTGGTCGGCCTTGATATTTGTGTTTTAAAGTGCCTGGCAGACCTAATTGAATGGATGAAAAATTTATGCTATAGTTACACTCCACATGTAACCTCGCTGAAGTTTCTTGACATAATTGAGACTTTTGTATAGTTACAGAAAACTGTGGTCGGCCTTGAAATTTTAGTTTAATAATTGTCGGTTTTAAGTGCCTGGCAGACCTAATTAAATTGATGCAACATTAGAAGCTTATTTACCTTACTTGTTACCTTCTCCAGATTTTTATATAAAAGAGTACTTCTTGTCTAATGAAAACACGTATCGGTATCGCAAAAAACATTAATAAATATGTCCGACATTATTTTGAATAAACGATATCGCGCGCGATATACAATGCAATACACCAGCAGTATGATTTTTAGAATGGTTCGGTAACAATTTTCAATCATTAGATTTTTGACATTTTATTGATAATAATTTCGATGATATTGATAATGGAATAATAAACGATTTTCATAGTTATTATAATAATCTGGAACATTCTGATTATACTGCCATACATGAATAAAAAGTTACACAAAAGAAATTAATATAATAGATTTTTTTATTACAAATAATTTTAACAATAAATATTATAATTCAATTCTTTTAAAATAATATTTTAGTATTTCGTATTTAATTTTAAAACTTTTGTTGTAAATAATAATAGAAAACTAAAAGATTTTTAAGTCCTTTCATATTTACATTAAGAAATCCGTCATCCGTCGATATCATCAAAACAATCCGTTCTGACCGATCAATTTCATCATCGTCATCATTTTCCTCATAGAATTTATCGTCCTGTAGAATAACATCTTCTACGCGTGGGAAGTGATTAACCTTTATACCAACGTGGTTTGAGTTTATGATCTTCGAGAAGCCAAACGTGGAGTAACTGTGGCATCAATTTTTCATCCATTCAATTAGGTCTGCCAGGCACTTAAAAACAAAAATTTCAAGGCAGACCAAAGTTTTCTGTAACTATACAAAAGTCTCAATTATGTCAAGAAACTTCAGCGAGGTTACATGTGCGGTAGCTATGGCATCAATTTTTCATCGATTCAATTACGTCTGCCAGACATTTCAAAACAAAAATTTTAAGGCAGACCAAAGTTTTCTGTAACTATACAAAAGTCTCAATTATGTCAAGAAATTTCAGCGAGGTTACCTGTGGGGTAGCTATGGCATCAATTTTTCATACATTGTATTAAGTCTGCCAGACATTTCAAAACAAAAATCTCAAGGCCGACCAAATTTTTCTGTAACTATACAAAAGTCTCAATTATGTCAAGAAATTTCAGCGAGGTTACATGTGGGGTAACTATGGCATCAATTTTTCATCCATTTAATTAGGTCTGCCAGGTACTTAAAAACAAAAATTTTAAGGCAGACCAAAATTTTCTTAAACTATTTTAATAACTATTTTAATAAGTCTCAATTATATCAAGAAATTTCAGCGAGGTTACATTCCAAATAAGTAGGCCTTTGTAATTAGTGATTATAAAAATTAATTAAAAATATTAATTAACGTAAATGAGAAAGTCGGCCACTGTATAGATATTTTCTGAAATAGGTTCTATAAGTTAAACCCAATTTTACAGAGGTTACATGTGAGGTAGACTTAAGTGTCGTGGGAGCTTGGTCTATTAAAGGAGCAAGAGAGAGGCGGGGGTGGAAACAGGAAAAAACTCACGTTTTTTGTAATAACTCAAAAACTAAGCAGTCGATAATTTGTTGAATTTTGATTTGAAATACCTCAATCTTCAAGGTCATTCTCCATTAGTCTTTTTTATTTTGTGAAATAGAGGATATGAAAATCATATAAGTGCGAAAGGAAAAAAGGTGAAGACTTTTTATTTATTCCATGTCTTTTTTTACTTTTCATGACTTTTTTTTTTTAAAAAAAAAAAGTGATATATGTACTATAAAAAAGTGTTCTACTATAAAAAAAAGTCTATAGTGCAAGACTTTTTTAATGGAAAAAGACGACTTTTACACTGAAAAAATATATTTAAAATTATTATGCAGTCTATGTTAGATACGACATTGTTAAAAATATATAATAAAATTAGATGTTTATTAAAAATAATGGTGAAATGTCACAATTCCAATCCTATAAAATATTTTTTCCATGAAAAGTTGTGATATTCATCTTACTCTCTCTTTAGAAAATTAATCATGGTTTCTCGTTCTATTTTGGCTAGAAAAAAAGATGAAAAAAACTAATGGAGAGTCAGCTTTAGTCTATTTTAGTTATTAGTCTTTTTTCTCGTCTTTTTTATTTTGTGAAATAGAAGATATGAAAATCATATAAGTGCGAAAGGAAAAAAGATGAAGACTTTTTATTTATTCCATGTCTTTTTTTTGCTTGCCATGACTTTTTTTAAAAAAAAAAGTGATATACTATAAAAAAGTGTTCTACTATAAAAAAAAATCTATAGAGCAAGTTTTTTTTATGGAAAAAGACGACTTTTACACTGAAAAAATATATTTAAAATTATTATGCATCCATGTTGGATACGACATTTTTAAAAAAATATATTAAAATTAGATGTTTATTAAAAATAATGATGAAATGTCACAATTCCAATCCTATAAAATATTGTTTCCATGAAAAAGTGTGATATTCGTCTTATTCTCTCTTTAGAAAATTAATCATGGTTTCTCGTTTTATTTTGGCTAGAGTCAGCTTAAAGCCTCGTTGACACTAAGATTGTTTACAAGCTGCTAGTTGGCGAGCTTAAAAGCTGGCGAGTAGATTGTAAAGTAGCCAACCAATTAACTTTTTCGGTAGATCTGCTAGTTAGATTGTAAACATGATTACACTAGGCGAGCTTACAAGCTGCTAGTAAACTCGCTGGATAGTAGAATGTAAACTATCTTAGTGTCAACGAGGCTTAAATCAAACTCGATTTCTTTAAAAAAACTTTTGTGTTACTATCTGCGTATCTTTGTTTATAAAATACAGATAGAAACATATTTGCAATTGTTTTGTTCTCAGTAGGCGTGTACGAATACATTTTATAACTGTAGAAAATTTCAAGTTAATTATGTCGAATAGACGATTATGTCGAATAGAAATTCGGACGGACACCGAAGTGTCACCAATAGGGTACCGTTTTTACTTTTTCAAAGTACGGAACCCTAAAAAAAGATTTGTTAGTAAAACAAATAAAATATTTCTTATTAACATAATTATAGTAATAACAGAATCAATTAAATACAAATATTTTTGATAGAGACTGTTTTACAGTGCAGTTATGAAACTGTTATTGGTATTGCAGAAATGTTTGGCCGATTATAACTGAAGTATGAATCAAAAGTAGTAGACGTCATGTTATAAAGATATCTAAAATACAGCATCTAGTTGTTGATACAGTTTGCTTATTATTAATTTTCAAATTAAAAGTTTGTTCAAGAAATGCTGTCAAAGGGATTGAATTTTTTGTTGCCAAATTAACGTTTAAATATCCTGTTTAAATCAAATCATTAGTTCGTCTAAATTATCTTCTTACATCCTTGAACCCTCGCGACTATAAATGAGTATATGACTGTGTAAACATTTTATGGTTTCCGTGACTTTTTGATTTGGTGAAGTATACACAACAACCATAAGGTATTCTCTTCTATCATCTAAGTAAGTAAGGAAATACAGTGAATTACTTCGGTCTGAAAGACCCAAGCATTATTTCAATTGCAAATTGCTCTAAAAAATTAATTTCACCAAAAACAATCATTTTGAACTGTTAACTGTTTTTTTGTGTTGGCAATTTTAGTATTGTTTTAAAAACATTTTATATTCGTGATAATAGCCAATTTAATTTATGATCACTCTATATATAAACACACAAAAAAATTCACATATGAATTGGGTTGGGTTTATGTCGAAATAAATGTTTACTGATCTTGTGTTCACAATCTTGGCTAACCACAGAACACAAACAACACAACCATTAATTTTGTATTTAAGTTTTATTTATTAATATTTTTTAAACACAATTTAAAATTAAAGATTGTATTTTAAACACATGTTTTATTATCACCGAATTTATATTTGAAAAATAAAAACATAATATGAATTGTACAATTGTACAAATAGTTTTAATTATTTTGGCTTAAGATCAACAGAATACTAACTGAATGCAATTAATTTAATCGATCTCTTTATGATATTAAATTAATTTATTTTAATGTGTATATATAATATATATTAATATATGGTAGGTAACGTCATCATAGTGCAACCAAAACGAACCTAAACATTTATTTAATTTTGATATTATGTATTTGAATTGTGAAACAATGTGCTACCGTCAAGCAAAACGTCAATTATATTAAATAGAAACTATAACATAATGTTACGAGTGCAGAAAAATCTAGACGATTACAGAAAGATCTAAACGATTACGGTGACTTCCAGGAAAATAAAATCAACAAACAAGTTAATGAAATGAATATTGTTGTTGTTGTCTCTTCTTAGAAATAGGGTCAACATAAACGATTTTATGAATCAAATCAACATAACGTAAAATAATCGAGTATTCTAATGTTTTCTCAAGGTTTCTGGAAAGTGATGTCGAATTATCTAGAAGTATTGCAGAAGGTATATAAGAAAAATACCTTTTGTAGTTTTTAATTAGTTTTATTTAAAACCTGTGACAGTGAAGTTAAAATTATAAAAGTGATATTTAAAATTAGTTTTTGTGTAAAGTTATAAGTGTAATAAAGTTATAAGTTTTATTGAGTAGAAATATTTTGTGTATTATTTTCAACGTTGTGAACTGGAAATTTCTACAATCAACCGTTGGAGTTTCGGAAGCTGTTGGAAGAATATTCTAGTCAAGAATATTGTTTGCTGTATTGTTTTCCTGTTGTTGTGAAACAACTAAGGTGTTGAATACTTAATAAAACCTGGTGTTTGTGCTTACTAATCAGTGATCGAACTCAGGAAGAGATTGGGAATTGCGTTTATCGAATTGTGAGTAAGGCCAATTCGAAGTAAGGTTGGAAAAACGTAACATTGGTGACATCGGCGGATTAGTTAGCTGTTAATAATGGTTTTATTAAGTGATTTGAAGGTTCTTGATTTAAAGAAAGAACTAGAACAACGTGGATTGGCAACAACCGGCAATAAAACTGAATTGACGATACGGCTTCGAGAAGCTATGGAAGCTAGTGGAGTAGTTGTGGAAAGTTACCAGTTTGGAGTGATTAGTCCAAATAATGATCTAGTGGCAGCTGATGAGGAGAAAAGTTTTGTTGCGGAAACAACAACTTCATTGCCATCTGGAAATTTCGATTTTACGCAGTTAATGGCTATGATGCAACAGATGAGTTTGAACATCAGTCAACAGCAATTGGCTGCCGTAAACGCTAATATGGTTGCCAATAAAGACGAGCTGAATCAAAAATTTGATCAACAAAGTAGCAACATCAATCAACAGCTAGAAACAGTCAACAATAACATGGCTGTTAATAAAGAAGAGATTACTGCAACACTTGCTGCAAATAAAGATGAGATGAACCAGCAAATAAACGAGTTGAAAATTGGAATACATCAACATTTGGATGAGAAACTTCTACAAATGTCAACGGCATTCGATGGAAAAGTCGAGAAGATTCAAAACGATATCCAAGAATTAGAACAAAAAGTGCATGACGAAAACAAAAAGGTACTTTCCAAAGTTGATGATTTCGAAAAACGGTTGCAGGATGTTGAGACGACCAAAGTTACCTCACAGGTGGTACATCAAGCAGCAAATATCAAACTAAAACCACCATCATACGATGGAACAACATCGTTCGGCATCTTCAAGTTCCAGTTTGAAACGGCGGCAGATCAAAATGTTTGGAACGCTGAAAATCGTCTAGCTGCATTAATAGTTGCTCTTAAGGGGGAAGCAGCTGAAGCATTACAGGCAGTGCCGGAAAATGATCGGAAAAGTTATGCAGAGGTGATGAATGCATTGGAACGTAAATATGGCAGCGACCATAAAAAGGAGCTATACCGGATCGAGTTAAAGGGTCGCTTGCAACGGAATGGAGAAAGCCTTCAGGACTATTCTTCGGCGGTAGAACGGCTTGTTCATTTGGCACACGCGAACACTCCACCATATTTATGGAGAAGATGAAGATCGAGGCCTTCATTGATGGTATCCAAGATCCAGAAACCAGGATCAAAGTAATGACTACACCTAAGACGACTTTCCATGAAACAGTCGCATACGCAATGCAATATGAGATGGTACAGAGGATGTGTATGCCATCTGGTGGATGCAGAAAAAGGAATGTAGAGGGGAACATCAAAGGGGAAGTTTTGGCACACAGAGATAGAAGCGACATCAGATGCTGGGTGTGTGATGAAGAGGGTCACATGGCACGGGAGTGCAAGACAAACGGGGAAGCAGACAGATTGTCGTCTTCTGTGAAGAACAGAGGAGTCGAAGAAATGGAGCACGTAGGGTTCAAGAGCAGCAGTAGAAAACTCCTGTGCTGGATATGTAGGAAATCGGGCCATATCTCACAGGACTGCTGGAACAGGAAGCGTGATAGATCTTCGTCTCCTATTCAACGGAAGCCTGTTGGAGGTGCAACTGTAAAACCAAAAAGTGAGGAGAATGCAGCCTACATTCCAATTTCAAGAATTGCGGTAAATGGTGAAAGCTTGGGTATCAACGGACAACTTGAAGGTAAAGGTTGCTTCATGACACTGGATACAGGTTCAGCTCGAACATTCGTTCGCAAAGGTTTAATTGACGGTGTTTTGGAACCATCAGATGGATTGAAACTCCAAACAGTAACTGGAGAATGCGCTGAAATAGAAGGTAAAAGAATCGCTGAAATAAAATTGGGAAATAACTGCTATCAACAAGAGGTGCTAGTGGCTGACATTATGGATGAAGTCATTTTGGGGATGGACTTCATGAAGGCGAAGGGATTAGTCTTCGATTTTGGATGTGGAATCCTAAAGGTTAATAATGTTGAGATGCCACTACTTGTGAATGACGCAGAGCCAACAGTTATTGGCAGCGATGAGGAACTACGCAGTGCAGAGGAAAATCCAGCACCATCCAAACAGATGAGGGAGAGAAACGTCAACCGACGCAGACGATTAAACAAACGCCGAAAGTTAAAAAGGAAACAGCTCCAAGCCCATAACGAAGTGAGCGATGTAAAAGAGGTGGTTCAAATAGCTTCAAACGGTGACGAATCGCAGCTGAAAATGAGAATGCTTCAGGGACATGGCAGTGTGAAACACTCAAAGGGAAGAGTTAAGGAGCACTTTAGAAATAATGAGAATCCCTACTCATCACGGTGGGCTGACATAAAACAAAGTAATGGCCCAGTACTTAGAAAGGAACCGGAAGTAATTCTAAACAGCCTGGGAAATAGGAAAAGAAAAAAAAAATGTATTTGGATTCAATAATTGGAGGAGAGAGCTAGATCCTGTTCGGGACGAACAGGCTTAAGTGGAGGGTAATGTTACGAGTGCAGAAAAATCTAGACGATTACAGAAAGATCTAAACGATTACGGTGACTTCCAGGAAAATAAAATCAACAAACAAGTTAATGAAATGAATATTGTTGTTGTTGTCTCTTCTTAGAAATAGGGTCAACATAAACGATTTTATGAATCAAATCAACATAACGTAAAATAATCGAGTATTCTAATGTTTTCTCAAGGTTTCTGGAAAGTGATGTCGAATTATCTAGAAGTATTGCAGAAGGTATATAAGAAAAATACCTTTTGTAGTTTTTAATTAGTTTTATTTAAAACCTGTGACAGTGAAGTTAAAATTATAAAAGTGATATTTAAAATTAGTTTTTGTGTAAAGTTATAAGTGTAATAAAGTTATAAGTTTTATTGAGTAGAAATATTTTGTGTATTATTTTCAACGTTGTGAACTGGAAATTTCTACAATCAACCGTTGGAGTTTCGGAAGCTGTTGGAAGAATATTCTAGTCAAGAATATTGTTTGCTGTATTGTTTTCCTGTTGTTGTGAAACAATTAAGGTGTTGAATACTTAATAAAACCTGGTGTTTGTGCTTACTAATCAGTGATCGAACTCAGGAAGAGATTGGGAATTGCGTTTATCGAATTGTGAGTAAGGCCAATTCGAAGTAAGGTTGGAAAAACGTAACAATAATATAGACTTTGTGGGCGCTTGAGTTGTAATTGAACTTTTTCGAGATTAAGTAGTTCTTGTTTTGCTTGGTTTATTTGACGGCGGCACATTTTTTTATATATGTATAATTTGTTGGTTTGAATTCACATTCATTTTGTGATTTCATTATGTCAAGCATGCAGTTTTTTGTTATTATTATTCTCATATGTGAAAATGTAAAGTTACAAACAAAATGTAGTACGAGGTCTGGTAGACGTTGCAGGTCTACCAGTTGGTCTTTGTACGCAAAACACATATTCACCCTGCGCTAGCTCAAGCGGACGTGAATTCTACGAGAAGAAAAGAAACAAGAAAATTTAGAGTTGAACCAAAAAAAATCGCGTGCCTAATCACCACTCATGTTTCTCAAAAGTAATATCCATCATATCATAACTATCTCCTAATTATTTACCCTCACAATTCATATTAATTCACGGTGGTTCCTTTTTCAATTATTATATCTTATCAACCTTAATAATAAATGTTTTATGTGACCTTTTATCTCGAATAGCCGGTAGACCACTATTTGATGCTTGGAAGCTTGAAAGGATTGCTTTAGATATAAATAATCCACTCCGCGTGGATATACAATAAAATTCAGGCACTAACCCAGGTAAGCAGACAGGATTGTTTTTACATTGAGCCAAGCTTGTTTTAAGGTCGAACAATGTTGGGACAAGCTTTACAATAAACTTGGTTGAATGTTGTTTTAACCTTAAATGATAACCACGTACCATTATTATTTTTAAACATTGGAACAATATTTAAATACAATGCTGGGCCAATTCTAAAACAAATAAATCGAATTCGTAGCTTTTTAATTTTTATTCAATGCATGTATAGTATAATTCATTTTTGTTCAAAAAACAATAAAAGTAAATCAAAGTAATTAATTAACTTCTTATGACAAAGATATTAATAAAAATTTAAAAGAATTAAATTATAAAATGGATATTTGGACCGGCTTAGACCGTTTATGAATTGAATTGCATGATTTATGGTTGCTCCGGGTAGGAGCTGCCAATATTAACCCAGTATTGGCGAGCCAAGCCTTGGCTAGTTAACTTTGGATTCAGTCTCGGCCAGTTGTAAATGCCTAGACTGAGCCAAGATGCAGTTTATTATGTTACGCAGTATTCACTAGTCTAATGTAGTGTAAACAAGTGCAAACCATATTAAGTTTTTCTCTAATTTTATATATGTTACTCTTTCCACAACTTTTTTCCATACATTTAAAGTAGGTCTGGAAAAAAATTGGTTTGGTAGACCTGGCCCAAGTTTTATTTGCCATACTTGGCCCAAGCCTGGTTTGTCAGACTTGGCCCAAGGACATCAATCCACACTTCGCCCAAGCTTGGGCCGTTTGCAAATACTAAGTCTGGTCCAAACCCCAAAAGCTGTGGTGCAGGCTGGGTCCAGGTCTGGCCACTTGGCCTTTTCTTACCCGGGTATTGTAATGGAATTCCCTCATATATTGTCAATTTGTTGGTTACAGTCCATCAATGCACTGATGAAGCCCTTCTATACATTGATCTTAAAAATATAAAAATGCTGAAATTATATAACGATTACAATAAAATTGTTTCAACATTGGACCAAGCTTGGCCCAAAACTAAATATAGTAGTCAAATGATAAACTTGTTTATTTATTTTAACCATTGGCTTAGTATGACAAAGTGTATCAGACTAAGACTTGGCCATGCCTTGACAATCATTTCTTAGTTTTCCAAGCTTGGGCCAGGCTTGGCCCATTCGATAAGCCTTGGTATTGCTAACCTGGGAAAACTCTATTTGTTTACCTGGGATTTATATTGATGCCAGCACAGTTTTGACAATGGACCCCAAACGTTCTATCAGCCAATACATACTAGCACTCCGTCATTGACCTTAAACGGTCACTTCATTTTTTATTAACTTCCCGAAATGGGGAGTTATTGTTTCTGGGTCGATTTTTGAAATCGGAATTTTTATGATATCTTTACGTTTCATGACCTCCTGAAGCTGTTTAGATTATTTTTAGCTCGCAGTCTGTATGTGTGTGTGTGTGTGTGTGTGTGTGTGTATGTATGTATGTATCGCAGACAAATTTTTGTCCAACTCTTTCTCAACAACGGATAGGTCGATTTGAACGAAAATGGTCGCAATCGATGTATCTTGGCGTAACTTAGAGCCCAGTCCTTCTCCAGCGAAATTAAATCATATGTTTTTTTGTGGTTTCAAAAAAATTGAAATTCATCTCTTGCAAATATCATGAGATTAAATAATGCTATCAAGGTCATGAATCTTCCATATTGTTTGTCATCATGTCAGGCATTTATAATGAGATTTGTAGTAACAATTGCTATCTTACTTTTCGAGTTTTTTAAGAAAATGTGAAAAAACTACGTGTTATTTTCGTTACGCAAACGCATGATATCTGGATGAAACTTTGGTATGTAAATGAGCTGCAGACGCATCCGGATTTACTTGAATATCGAAGATCTGAGTTATTTCCTAAATTTGACAAAAAGGTCAGAGGTTCGTGAGGGGATCGCTTGGTCAACTGTTTATTAACTTCTCGATATGGGAGGTTATTGTTTTTTGGTCGATTTTCGAAATAGGAATTTTTGAACGTGTCAAGACCTCCTGAAGCTGTTTAGGTTATTTTAAGCTGGCAGTATGTATGTGTGTGTATTATGGGAACAAACATTTGTGCAACGCTTTCTCAAAAACGGATGATCCGATTTCAACGGCAATGGTCACAATCGTTGTATCTTGGGATGTAACTTACAGCCCGGTCCTTTTCTAACGAAATCGGTTCATTTGTTTTTTAGTGGTTTCCAAAAAACTGAAAATCAGCCCTTGCAAATATTACGAGAATAAATAACGCTGTTAAGACCATTTACCTCCCATTTTGTTTGTCATCATGTCAGCCAATTATAATGACATTTGTATAAACAATTGCTTTCTTACTTTTTGAGTTTTTAAGAAAATTGGAAAAATAGGTGTTATTTTCGTTATGCAAACGCATGAGATCTTGATGAAACTTTTGAATTAAAATGAGCTGCAAACGCATTCGGGTTTATTTGAATATAGAAAATATGAGCTATTTTTAAAATTTGGCAAAGGAGTCGGGGAGGATGTCTGTGGATCGTTGAGCAACTGTTTTTTTAAACTTCAATAACACTCAGTCCTGACATTCAATTTTGTTGAAACTTAGAGCATAAGGTTTTTGTAATGTTTATAGTAATTTTGCAACTTCCGGTTTTTCACTTTCGGCTATATAGTTCGGCTTTAATATATCTCAACAACAGCCATTGACGAATCTTTGGTAAAATATTTCAGTTAACATAGAAGAAATGTAGAACAAATTTGCTCTTGGGGTGTCTTGTATATAGTGGCCGGTGTTCATCAAACAAATGCTGAAATCCTTTTATCTCACCGATAGGTTAGGTTGTTGACTGTTGTGTTGGAGATCATTTTTGATATTGACATTTTAATGATATCTTCACCTTTCAATACCTTCTGAATCGATCTAGACAACTTATTTTAGTTTGCAGTCTCTGAGTGTTAGTACTTATGTTATTAAATTTAAATATGATTACACACACACATTCAAATGCTATTTAAATTATTACAATTGATATATTTTTCTCAATGAAAAAGTTAAAGATTTCTTAACTTTTTCCCCATGATTAATAGAGAATGAACCAAGCTGCAATTTAAAGTATTGTGCTACTATTAAAAAATGATAATAAAAAGTTGCTCAAATCTCATGAGTAAAAGTAATTTCATTGTGCACGCACTGTTAATTTTACGTATTTTAGGCTTTAAAAACCCTAATTGAGCTAATATTCACTCTTTGTTGATTTTTTTTTCAAATTTGATTTAATATTTGTTTTGTATTTTTTCGTTTCTTATTTGTATTTATGTTCTATAAAACATATTTTTGGACAATGCAGTTAAATTATATTGTATATATTTTTTTATGTTTGGTATTTTAGGATACCTTATCCAGCTACTGGTTTGTTTTTAATCTTACGGGAAGCTCCTGGCATGGCCTCTATGGTCACACCCCCATCCCACTAGTTTTATTTTCATTCACTGCTAACACGGAAATCGAAATACAAAAACAAAACCATTTTCCACAGGATATTTTTACAAAAAAAATAATTTTTCACAAACTGGTATATATGTGTTTTTTTATTTATTTATTTAACTTTATTTTTTTTATAACAATTTATGGTTAGCTTGTGAATTTTTTTTTGTTAAACCTTAAACTGATTCTATTCTTTTCAAACTTTCATCTTTTATTAATATATAATTATTAACAGAACTAAACAAAACTCACTTATACTAATTACTAAGTTTCAAATTAATTTGGCATAAGTAATTTTAGTAGCTTCTTTCTGGCCAACGTTAAAACTTTAAAACAATAAAACAACTAATCAAGTTCCTCCCGACTCACTATCCAACACACTCCGTAAACCAACTAGTTGAAACACTTTCACACCCCAACTCAACTATCCAACAAATCAACTAGCCAACTCCAAACCAACTAGCTCACATAAAAACAA
This sequence comes from Diogma glabrata, assembly GCA_963693315.1. Classification (NCBI taxonomy): domain Eukaryota; kingdom Metazoa; phylum Arthropoda; class Insecta; order Diptera; family Cylindrotomidae; genus Diogma; species Diogma glabrata. The sequence goes on from OY856188.1 coordinate 170,810,198, forward strand.
ATTAAATTTATTTCTCATGGCACGAGCCAAAATGAAAATTCCCCGGTCAGCATAAATTTTCTTACACATTTCTATTGTTTATTCTATATTTTTTTTTGCTTTATTCGTTTTAGTTTTTATAAATAGGTGAAAAAATATACCAAAGAATTTACCGGAAAGGGTCAGGTGCACATAGAAATGTTTGTCGCATTTTAAATATTGCATTACTTTATAAAACCCGAAAATTGGTTTGAGAGCAGAATATTAATTAAAAATAAGTTTTATAATCGTCAGTCACTCAAATCCTGTACATCGTGCAAGTACTTTCTAAAATCTGAAATTTAGTATACAGGTGAAAAATATTATTATAATCACAAAAAATGTAGTCAGTCAGTTTATTTCTGTAACAGATGCCAGTCGCAAATAAAAGGTTGCCGTTCTGTAATACGGCGCGCTCAATAAATATTAACATATATTGAATGAAGTTAACTATTAAAATATACAATATTAAACTTAAATAACAAAATTAATAGAATCATATACAAATTTTAATAAATTATATTCAACAAATTTCTTTTAGTCTTGAGCATGAAATATAGTATACTAATATGAGTCGCTACAGTTGTTGTAAACATCACTTAGGTCATCATTTTCTGGATCAGTTATATTTGACAATTCATCATCTGCAAATAAACTAAACTTAAGTTTATTTAAACTTCTAGCATATAAGTCATGAAATTTTGAATGTTGGTCCTATTCAAATTCAACTGTTCAAGAAATCAATAAATAACACTACTATTCAGGAAGAATTACAAAAATTGTTATAATTTCATCAAGTGAGGTAACCAATTAATAAGAATTTCAGATTCACTCAACCTCAGGAGCCTGTGATGGAAAAAACCTCCTAAAATTAAGTACATAACATCTTGCTATATAAAATATTGTTATATATTATAATTTAATTACTGTTAATTAATAAAAAAAAAACAAATTGATGTAGAACAAAAATAAAACAACTTTAAAAATCAATTTGTAATTAGCTCTTGAAGCAAACGCATTAAATTAAAATCATAATTCTCCTTTGGGCTTAAATAAATAAAATAAACTTTAAGTTTCAATCATTAGTTTTTTACTTTTTCTTTTGAGTGTGAAATAATTATCGGCCACACTACAAAAGTGGTGACAGCGGTGGGATAGTTTTTAGCATAACTTTTCTAACTAAAAAAAAAGTTATCATATATAGTTTTTGTGTTATAATTTTTTTATTTAAAAAAAAATTATTTTGAACTTTAATATTATTAAAAAAAATCAAAACTAAAATTACGATTAAAATTCAACATTTACAGTGCAGTAAATATAAAAAAATGTTGAATATCTATTACGTGTTCTTATAGAAATGAACCGTTAAAAAATTGATATTGTGTGTGATAATGGCATAACTTGGATAAAAATTATTGCAATAAATTTAAAAACATTTGACGATGTTGTTAGTGGATGAGCTGAACATTTAACAAAAAGTATTTTAGATCAAGCAGAAGAATATATAACGGGAGCCGAAGAAAACTATTATTTTTAAATTTTCAAGTAATATCTCAATTAGTAAACGAATCAAAATCAAATCATATTACCAAGGACATCAAGTATCAAGTAACGATCATCAAGAAAATTTTACGTATAACCAAACAAGTTTCAACAAAGGGTTTTCAATATTAAAAAAAATTTTGGAATCATCATCAAGTTCATCAAGGAAATCATCAAATAAATTAAAAAAATAAACACAAAAGTTCAAGTAAGAATTTAATTATTTCTATCATTTTTCGTTTGTTTTGTTGTTATATTTTATCAATCGAATTAATGTTACTTTAACATATGTTCTGTTGAATTTAATTATCATTGTCAGAATTCCTTTCTCTTTCTTTTTCTCTTGTTTCTTATCCGGTAGTTTTCAATCGTACAAATTTTATGAGTGAATCTGAAAGTGACTCAGACTTAAAGCAAGCCACGGAAAGCTCGTTTGATTTTATTAATTTACGGAACAAAGTCATTGAGAAAACAATTCGAAGGGTTAACTCAAAACCTGAGTTACGCGAAAATACTTCTCACACACAAATTACTAATATTGGTTGTGATATAAGTACAATGACTTCTTTAGATTCAAAACTCGTACTAAAATTAGTACCAAATTTTTCTGGTAATCCTCGTGATTTAAATATTTTAAAATATTTAAATTTATTTCGTGTGCAGAATTAATTCACAAGTCCCTAAAAGACACCGACAAACCTCAGTTCTTAGAATTAGTTAAATTAAAGCTGGAAGGTAAGGCCTATGACACTATAAAATACACACAGCTTGAATCATGGAAAGACTTGAAACATATACTTACCTCTGAATTTACTGAGTCTCGTTCAATTGGTCATTTACAATTAGAGTTTGCTATTCTTCGACAGAAAAGGAATGAAGATGTCCGAACTTATGCAAATCAGGTTGAATCAATCCTCTATAGCTTAAATGAAACCTGTATAGCAGCTGAAGGGGTTGCTGCGGCAAAGACAATTAAGCACCTCAACGACCATATTGCTTTAAAATCATTTCAAGAGGGCTTAAATGATTCAATAAAAACCATAGTTAAGGCCTGCAGATTTACTAGTTTAACGGAAGCAATAAATAGAGCAATCGAAGAAGAAATGATCATAAAAAATTTCTCTACTTTTTCAATAAACGATAGATCTGTTAACCTACGTTCACCAAATATTGTTTGCAACAATTGTAATAAATCAGGACATCACACTAACGAATGTTTTCAATTACCTCAGTCATCTTCGCCCAACAGAAATCATAGATCATTTCAAGCATCGTTGAAACCTATCAGTACGATTAGATGTGCATACTGTAAGAAAGTTGGTCATCACATTCAACAATGTTTTCTTAAGAAAAGAAGTGACACTCGTAAAGAACAATTACCACAAAATAATTTTAGTGCTACACAGTCAACATCTTTTTCGGGAAACGATCAAGGATGCTTGAAGACCAGTCGAGGCACTCCTTCAAGAATCCAAGACGGCTAGAGTGCACTCCTTCAATTATTTCGAGATTTAATACACAAAATGTAAATTCTTCTTCGTCAAAAGATGTATCTTCTAATCATATCGCCACCATAACTTACAATTCCTCAAGTCAAGATTGTACTTATCTATTTTTAAACATCAACGTATGCAAATTTGACAATCTTCCTTTCTTAGTAGATACCGGTGCCGATATTTGTATAATAAAAAAAAGTCTACTAAAACATGATACACTTGTTTATAAGGATGTTAAATTTAAACTTAAAGGCATTTCTTCTGATATTTTAGAAACTTATGCCGAATGTGATATCAAAATAATTTTACCAAACTCTAAAGCAATCGAATACGTTTTTCAAGTTGTAGAAGACTCGTTTCCTATTCCATACTCTGGAATTATCGGTCGTAATTTTTTCAATTACTTTAAGTGCAATATTCATTTTCAAAACCATGTGGTAAATATACCTTTAAATTGTGAAACCGTGTCACTCAATTTAGCTTCAAACCTAACTTTGGAAAGCAACGACGTTGTCCTCTTACCTCCTAGATCCGAGAAAATATCGACAATTAAGGTAAATCTTCCCGATAATACTGAGTTCCTCTCCTTTGCAAAGGAAATAGCTCCATCAGTATACATACCTAGTTGTATTTATAAAGTAAAAAATAATACAATTCAGGTATCCCTCTTAAATATTTCTGAAGAATCACAAATTTTAAATAATTTAAAATTTAACGTTGAACCATTACATCAGTATGATATGTATAGTTGTCAATCATGGAATGATAACTTTGAAAAAAGACTCAAGACCCTGGAGTCGTGTTTAAATCTAAATGAAATAAACAAAGAAGAACGCGATTCATTATTGCCAATAATACATGAATTTAACGATGTGTTTCATTTGGATGGTGACTTTTTAGGATCAACGGAAACTCTAACTCATAAAATTGAGACATTTCCTGACATATCGCCAATCAACAGACGTCAATATCGACAAGCTAACTCAATGAAACAGGAAATACAACGACAAGTAAATGACATGGTAAAGAATAAAATTGTAGAAGATAGTGTTAGTCCTTGGAATTTTCCACTGCTTATTGTGCCAAAAAAATCGTCTACGGCTGACAAAAAATGGCGTGTTGTTGTGGACTACCGGAAACTAAATGAAGTGTCTGCAGATAATATATTCCCTCTTCCAAATATTTCGGAAATTCTTGATAAGCTGCGCAACGCACAATATTTTAGTTCTTTAGACCTATACAGTGGATATCATCAAATTAACCTTAATGAAGCAGATCGTATTAAAACTGCTTTTAGCACTGATGAAGGCCATTGCCAATTTACACGAATGCCTTTTGGTCTCAAGGGTGCACCTGCTACTTTCCAACGAATGATTAACACAGTTTTATGCGGACTTAATAATTTAGAATGTTTAGTTTATCTAGATGATGTGATAGTGTTTGGACCAACTCTAGCCCAACACAACTTAAGATTGCGTGAAGTTCTAACGAGATTTCGCAACCATAAACTTAAACTAAATCCAACCAAATGTTTCTTTTTAAGACAGGAAATAAAATATTTAGGGCATATTATAACATCTAATGGAATTCGTCCTGACGAAAGTAAATTTTCCGTAGTACAAAATTTTCCTACTCCCAAGAATGCAACAGATATAAAATCTTTTATTGAGTTCGTTGGCTATTATCGACGAGTTATTCCGGATTTTTCTGGTATAGCCAAACCTCTTACAAATTTGTTAAAAAAGGGTCAACAGTTTCTTTGGACCTGCATATGCCAAGATGCGTTCGAAAAGCTGAAATCAAAACTTATAAATCCACCAATATTACAGTTTCCAGATTTTAGTAAACAGTTTACTTTAACGTGCGATGCTAGTGATTTCGCTATTGGTTCAGTCCTTTCCCAATCAACTGATTTTCATGATTTACCAATAGTCTATGCTAGTCGCATTCTTAACAAGGCAGAACTAAATTATTCTACCATAGAGAAGGAGTTGCTTGCCATAGTATGGTCTGTAAATCATTTTAGACCTTATTTATTTGGAAATAAATTCGTCATAGTCACCGATCATAAGCCCTTGGTATGGCTATGCAATTTGCAAAACCCCTCCTCACGACTGATGCGTTGGAAAATTCGATTAGACGAATTTGATTACATTATAAAACACAAACCTGGATCGCAAAATAAAAATGTGGATGCTCTTAGTAGGATCAAAACCGATGCATTAGATAATAATGTAACCTTAAATTGTAACGCTTTAACTCGTTTACAATCTCGTAATACTGAATCATATGCAGCTGATAACACTACTTTAACAAATTCCGATTTGAATTTGGACATTACTTCAAGTAAAATGAAAAACAAATCATTTAACTCTACTATCACCGAATCGCTTGAAAAATGCTATGCTCCACAACCTCTTCGTAAGCCCAATCAAAATGAAGATGCGGAAATTATACAGGGCCTTTCAAATAAAGAGACTACATCAGAATATCCTTTTATTAAACAAAACCAAATATATTCTGATCCTAATGAAGAAATAATAAATTCTAATCCACCATATACTTTAAATAATAAAATTAATGATTGTGAATTCTTCCATGAACCTTATAATATTCACAACCCAATTCCTAATATAAAATATATAACTGATTCTAATCAAATCAATCAAATAATCAAAGATTTTCACATAGCTCCTCTTGGTGGTCATCAGGGATTTTTCAGAACCTACAATCGTATAAAAACTTTCTATAAATTTCCAAACATGTACAATTTAATAAAAGATTTCATAGTTACTTGTCAAGCTTGTCAATCGAATAAGCATACAAAATACACAAAAGAACCAATGAAGATAACAACCACGTCAACACGTTCATTTCAGAAGATTTTCCTTGATATAGTTGGACCTATGATTACATCCGTTAGTAATAATAAATACATATTAACGATTCAAGATGATTTGTCTAAATATTCCGTAGCAAAACCTATTCCTAACCAAGAGTCCTGAACCGTTGCTAAGACATTTGTTGAAGATTTTATATGTGTATATGGTATTCCGGACGAAATTTTAACCGATCAAGGTTCTAATTTTATGGGTTCGCTTTTTAAAGAAATATGTAAACTTTTGAAAATAACGAAGCTTAATACTACAGCATATCACCCGCAAACAAATGGGGCTCTTGAACGTTTTCATAAAACTTTAGGTGAGTATCTAAGAAACTTTACACAAAAGGATCCATTAAATTGGGATTTGTGGCTGCCTTACTTCACATTTTCTTACAATTCCACCCCTCACAGTTGTTCCGGTTTTATGCCTCACGAGTTAGTTTTCGGAACTACGCCTAATATTCCAACATCTCTAACTAAAGAGCCAGAACCAAATTATACCTATGACGATTATTGTCAAGACCTCAAATATAGATTGCAGAATTGTTTTACAGCAGCTCACAACAACCTTATAAACTCAAAGAAAGCTTCAAAAACCTATTATGATCGTAAAATCAATCCCATGGAATTCAACAAAGGTGATCTGGTCTTATTAAAAAACGAATCAAACATTAGCAAACTTTCTCCTCTATGGCTAGGACCATATAAAGTAGAACATACTCCTTCTACCGAAAATTCTATCATAAAAATTGGACGATCTTCCAAACTTATCAATAACAATAGATTGAAACACTTTAAAACTCGTTAATGTGTTTATGAAAGGCAAGATAGGGAGAAGTGAGATTGGTGTTTAGTAATTATATTAAATTTGAGCGTTAAGGTAAACATTTATGGTTGAAAGATATAAACATTACATTTAATTATTGATAGAATTACATTTACATTATGAATGGATAGAAATGATTAAAGGTTTTACACAGGTTATAAATAATATAAATAAAAAATTAATTTAGCATTACAATAAATAAAAAAAAAAAAACATATATATATATATTCATATCTTAAAATATATTTCAATTTAATTTTTTTCTCTTTAAAGTAAGTTTTCAATTTAGTTTCTTCAAATAATGAAAAACATTCACCTATTTTATTTAATTTTTTTCAAACAAAATCCACTGGATAATGTTTGTTTTATAGGGGAAGGTGTGATGGAAAAAACCTCCTAAAATTAAGTACATAACATCTTGCTATATAAAATATTGTTATATATTATAATTTAATTACTGTTAATTAATAAAAAAAAACAAATTGATGTAGAACAAAAATAAAATAACTTTAAAAATCAATTTGTAATTAGCTCTTGAAGCAAACGCATTAAATTAAAATCATAATTCTCCTTTGGGTTTAAATAAATAAAATAAACTTTAAGTTTCAATCATTAGTTTTTTACTTTTTCTTTTGAGTGTGAAATAATTATCGGCCACACTACAAGCCCAAAACAACAGCAAGATTTTCAAGTGTTACAAAAACTTGCATCATTATAAACATTGGGCATCATTGGGTTGCCGTGAACGGCAACCTTTTATTTACGACTGACGGCATCTGTTACAGAAATAAACTGACTGACTACATTTTTTGTGATTATAATAATATTCTTCACCTGTATACTAAATTTCAGATTTTAGAAAGTACTTGCACGATGTACAGGATTTGAGTGACTGACGATCATAAAACTTATTTGTAATTAATATTCAGCTCTCAAACCAATTTTCAGATTTTATAAAGTAGTTGCAAGATACATGGTTTTTTTACAACATTGGAGCCCCACCCACTCCAAACGCTAACGAATCCAGCTGACTGACGGAAGACTACTTCTCTACTCAACATATGTGACATAATATTAAAATATCAGCATTTATATAGTGCTTGCAATGTCGCTCGCCTCCCCTACTATTACTATAGGACGGAAAATGAAAGCACATCTGATCAGGAATATCTTGCCCATTGCAAAAATATTAATAAACGTTTGCTTCCACGTCACTGCAGCAACACTACCACAATTTAGTACAACTCTTAAGTTTTGGGATTTTAAAAAGTTTAGGGAGTAATTTTCCCTCAAAACTTAAATAAATGTGCAAAGCAAACATTTTCCTTTGACTGGTTAAAGCATGAAAGTGCAGCACTTTTGTTTTCTCAGTTTTCAAAAACACTGAGTAAGACTAACCTTAATCCTAAACGTTAAAAAAATCTGCCAAATTATATTCATATGGCAGCTCAACTTTTCTTTTTTATGACTAAAAAAATGACGTAGCCAAGTTAATGGAAATACGTAGATGTTATATACTCCACTGATTCCTTATAAAAAAATTAAAAGTACCATCAAAAATAGGTCAAACATTTTATTGTGTTCAATTATTTTTAAGTTTTAAATATAATTTTTTAATTAAAAATTATCTTGTTCTCAATAAATTTATAATCGACTAGTTCGAATTATAATTTTCACGATAAGCATATCGGTTGTTATATATTCGCTTGTGTCGCATATGCATTTACACCGATATGTTCGGTTAGGTTATATCGTACTGGCACACTTAGACCTATTTGTTCGTTGTAATCCTCGACCCAACATCATAATTTAAAATAATAATTATTTCTATAATTTAAATCTCTGAAAAAACAATGCATTGCATATGGCTAGGCTTCAAATCTTTGATCATTGGACATGAAGGCATCGAACACCACACAGACCTAAATATACACTCATGATTTAAGTATCTCGGTGAGTTAAGTAGGCTTTTATCAAGTATTAATTTTGTATTATTTTCAATAATCCAAACGATTTCTAGTTGAATTTCACGGAAGACTAAATTTAATCATTATTATTTATATGGGTAACCAGTTCATAGAGCTAATTATATTAATTTATTATTACTAACGATACAAGATATTTTAAATAAAAATTTCAAATAAAAAAATTGGAGGGGAAACTTTAAACATAGACTTCCAAAATTAAAAAAAATTACGCACATATTAGTTTTGTAATGAACCTAATTTTTTCATGTTAAATATTATTTGACCATGCAATTACCGTAAATATAGTTTGGTTTAATTACAATTTAATTTCTTTTTTAACTAGTATGTATACGCTTTCAAACAACTGCATATGGTGAAACAAATATGAAAATATTTATATACTTATTTGTTAACATTTTTGTATTTTGTAATGTTTGTTCAATTCGTCATTGATTATGAATCTGATTTTTTTTAAATTTTGATTTATTTTAAAATACTTCTATCTGCTATAATTACAACTAAAAAACTGAACGAAAAGCTATGATCTCACATATGTTATATGAAATATTAAAACGTTGATTTTACTTTAATGGAAATGCTTTTTTGTTTAGTATAACCATTGATTTAGTATCACTTAATATACTTGCTATGCTATGACTAACTGCAAAATTGAATAGCTTAGTTGAATAAAAAAATTGATTAATCAAAATCAAAAAGTTATCGGAAACATATTTTATAGCTCCATTGTAACATATTCTTAAAACATATCTTACATAGCTAAAGTGTTTTAAAACTTTCAAAGAACTTTCTATTTGTAACTCTTCTTCCAAAATTATTAACAGTTCATTGATTGTTTTTCATTGTTTTATGTCAATTTATATCTTCTATTATGAATCAATGAAATGTTGATTTAAATTAATGAAAACAACTGCCTCTTCAATAAACTGCTTGTTAAAAAATACAAAATAGACGCGTCACAAGAAAAATTTGAATAATAGGTGTTAGTGTAAGAAATATTGCTTTATAAGAATATCATTAATTTTCCGAATTTTATTTTTTGACATCCCAAAAATTTGGGGATGAGTCAAAAGAAAGCGGTTAATAAATATCATTTATCACAATAACTTTGATTTTTTTCTTTAAAATAAAAGGAGCGATGCTAAGGAGATTAGCTTTATAATCAAGAGAAATTTCATTTTGTACCTAAGTAAACATTTTTATTTAACTTGGATTTTGAGCAACTAGAAGTTGCTGAATTCTAAGTAGCTAGAAATTTTTTGACACCTACCATGCCAAGAAGCGTTAAGCATATTAAATTATATAGACATGGTTGCTTATTTTTATTGTTGCTTGATACATACTAATAGTGTTGGACCAAAATACTTGATAAAAGTATATATAGTAATTTAATTTAAAAAATGTTTCAAAAATTACATTTTATTGTAAAACAAGTCTTTACAAGTCAATTGTTATCACCTTAACCTTATGTGTTTTGAATAGACATTAAATATTTCAGGAATACAAAAAGAATAACAAACAAAAATTCGAAAAGTTAAAGGCTGGTGAAGTGGGAGCTATAAAAAAAGGTGCGCCCTGCTCGACGTCGTTTCAACTTCTGTAGCGTCCTGAAACCAAAAAAATTTAAAAAATTTCCATTAAAAAAAATATTGCTATGTTCGTCAGAAAAAAATTAACAAAATGTAGATCAATTGAAACAAAAGCGCAGCTTGCATTAGCTACAAAATCCGACTGTGAAGCAAATGTCGTTTGATCCAAAAAACATTGATCCGAAAAGGACTACCTTATGCTTTTCAGAACAATATACATTATTCATATACTAATTCGGCAAGGACATATTTAAAATTTTCCTGAAAAGCTCTGCGCAGACCAAGACATATCGTCGGGATTGAACGTGTCCAATCTAGTCACATTTGTATACCTAATAACACTTTTAGCTATATTAATTTACTGTGTTCTCATAAATTATTCCTAATTTGTTTCACTTCCAGGGCTCCCGCTGAATCTATTTTTTCCATTTTTTCCATTTTGTTGGTTCTTTCCATTTGTTTCCATTTTAATCATCATTTTTCCATTTTTTCCATTTATTTTTAAATTTTTTAAAATACATACGCATTTTTATATTAACTAAAAAACTTTTCCATCATTATTCATTAACTAGGTTTATATGTAATGGAAATTCAGGGAAATAGTATGAGAATATGTGAGTAAATTATTAATTTATCGATATCACCCTCGATAACCTTTTCGTGGATCAATTAATAGTTTTAGTAATTAAACTCAAGTAACTAAGGAAAAAGTAATTTGAATTATGCAATTCAAATATTTTGAAATTCGAATATGTTGAACTTTTGTGAGAGCAAAACTCTATTTCTCTTGTATGTGAAGCGATGCTATTTGACGTTGAAATTTCATCATCATTTATCAGACATTGTTGTTTTTATTAAATTTTCAATTCTAGTGTATTGTTTGAAGTTTGCTCTACGAAAACATATTTTGCTGTTTTCCCATACTCTACTGATCTACGAGTTTGGAAGACAATCTCCAACTCATTGAGATGGGTAGTAAACCAATTTTTATTCTAGATTTTATTTGAATGGATATTTCTGTTTATATAAAAGACAATGTTTATGTACATTAATATGGTAATTAAAAGTTATAAACATAGTTTTAATTCTAATATAGATGTCCATGTAACATTAAATTTGTTTACAAGTTAACAGAATAATAATTTAATTTTAAGCACTTTTGGTGTTTTTTTTAGATGCTGTCGTTTTGAAAGTGAAAGAAAATGAAAATTTTTTCTTTGCTCTGTCCAGCACCAGTTTTGTTAATTTTGCCTTAATATATAGAGAGCAAAAGCCGCTACTGAAACGTTGGCATCCAAAACAAAGACAAAGTCGACAAAAACTATCGTATTTATTATAAAAAATGCTGAAAATTTAAATTAAAATATTGTTCTGTTAACCTGCAAACAAATGTAATCTTGAATAGACATCTATATTAGAATATAGGGTTGGGTTACCAACTACTACAAAACATAAACCCGAATAAATCTTATGCAAAAAGGTTTCATTAAATATCATAAATTTCGATAAACAATCTCAAAGTATTTATAAAATATGGACTTAAAACCTCCTACTCCGATATGTCAAAAACGTTGGTCTGTGCGAAGGCCGAAGGGTTTGGTATAGTGATTGATGAAGACTGAAATATCTAATTTGTTTGTCGTTTTCAATTTTCCCTAAAACATTTTAATGGCATACAGACGGACATTTTTGTTTGCCCAGTTAGACTGGTTATGATCCAAAACGTCAAGAAATGCTTGTACACTTGTTGAGAAATAATTGTCCAACCTCAATTTTTTAAAAATATATTTTATTTTCTCAACGAACGAATCTTTGTAGCCTTTGTTGTGTTACTCTACTTCTTCCTTCTGGTTTTGGTATTTGTTATTTCTCCTATTAATCTGTTAATTTAGCCATTATTTAGCTTCGTTCTCCAACTTCGTAATCGATTTCATTAACATACATTGGTATCTCAAAAAACTTTCTTGGCATCCAATACCATCTCAACCAAAACAAACCTCATTTACTTGAGCTAGGTGAAACACAAGTTTCAAATATTAATAATGTACGATTTGGCTGTAAAAATCATTCTCCGGAGCTTGCATTTTTAAACACTATGTTGTAATGATATACATATATACGCAATGATTTTAAACATACAAAGCTCCCCCAGTATGAAACAAGTAGTATTTCTGTATTCTTCTTTATCTGTGTCAAAGTCATCGTAAATAAACATGACATTTATTTGTGTTATTTACACAGTAGTTCTCCTTACCACCATTATCACCCCTTGGAAGCATTTAATTCTCTTAAAGACACAATTGATAATATCTTCATCACTGCACCTAATCCAGTCCTCACGGAGAAATAGAGTAAAGCAATTCATAACTTTGGTGAGTCTCATAACTCTCATATTTCCCTTGATATATCCAAGGCGTTTGATAGAGTTTATCGGCTCTTATCAACAAATTAATTTTATTTTTAGTCTTTTTATCCCAAAAATCTCTTAGTAGTTGGTGTTGTTTCAGATAATTTCTCAATTCAAGCAAGCATTCCTCAGGGCTCGGTTCTTTCATCACCCTTTTTTCTGATCTTTTTTAACGGTTTGTTATCTAGCACCACAAACCCAATATATAGCTCTTCCGAAGTTCTATCTAACAGTCATATTAAGAGAATAAAGAAGAAAGGAAGAAACAGCCATCTAGTCTAACTGCTAATTATACTCGTAGAAAAATGGTTCAATCCTTGGATCTTGAATCAATTCTGGACTTAAATCTAGATCTTGAATCAATTCGGAACTGGTATATACTGAACTTTATGACATTTAATTCGAGTTTTGTCCTATAAAACTTCACTCTATAGCTCTTGTATAGAAAAGTTTTACAGACTAGCATTATTAAACTGACCTGCACTTAACGTACTAATATCAACTACAAACGAAAATGGCATGATCATATTTGTTCTGTGGCGAAATTAGAGTCCCAACGACTTGGCTTCCTACGTTGTAGTCGATGTTTAGAATTTATATAATATAAAGAATTTATACGACCAATCCACGAACCCCCATTTATGGGTTGCAGTATACCAGAAACCTCTAAATTTTGTCGACAGAGTTCATAGGCGTGTATTGAAGCCGATTGATGATTCAGTTAAAATGTGTAAATGAGAACAAAATGGGCAAAGGAATGTATTTTAAAAAGCTTCCGTAACATATTTCCATTATATGCTTCCTAGTGGAGTACGGTTCATGGTGATGATGGTAAACCGGACTTGCAGTTATTACCTTCACTTCGGATAATATGCAAGTGTGAAACTGCAAGCTAGTAAACTCTGAACTGTGTGAAGTCCATGACGATAGAGAGCCTACGTGTTATATAATGATCAACTTATGCTAGATTTAAATAAATTATTCATAATTATTATATTATTCATTAACAAAATTTCACCAAAAAAATACTAAAAAGAATATCGTTCCTATTAGGAACAGTTTATAAATAAAAAGTTTATAATTGTATGCCAGTTGTCGTGACCTAATTCATTCACAAGTGCCTCGCTTTGTCCAACACGATGAAATTTTTTTTTAAAAGACGGTGTTACATTATGGTATTTGATCTTTGTAATTAGGGTTTCTATGATGAAGACAATGTTTTCTGTCGGTGGAATTGAACAAAAATTAAAACTAACTAAATTCCAAGGTACCGGTACAATGATTTACAGAATTAATAATTATATCAAACTGAATCGATTCAATTCAAAAAATATATTTTGTTGTAACTTATTTTCATGAGAGTCTAAAGCAGCAAATTGATATTGTAAGAATGATGGTATATAGAATGGTGATAAAAACAAATCACGAACGATTAGATGTTTAATATCAATCTATTTGGGACATACTACTGCCGCAAATTTGTAAGAAACTTTCATATTATGTATCCTATGTACCAATACTTCGATTCAAGTTTCGATGAACGGAACTAATGTTAACTTAAAATCTATTCGACATCTAAAGGTGGACTTAGCGTGGTTGATTCGAGTAATAAAGAAATTCTGAATCTGGGCAGCTGCGGCTTACGTACAATTAGTAATGCATTTAACACTGGAGTTAAAGCAACGAATTGATGTGTGGTTGAATTTGTATGATCTGATTCGCTTATAATTTATTTGCTTGCTTTAAATGCTCCTAATCGAAAAGCCGATGAAAAATATTATATATTAAAAATATTAAAATATTCCTCATGAAACTTTGTTCAAAATGGTTGAATAAGCCTCTTTACTCTTACCTGGTTTTAAGAAATATGTTAATGAAGCTACTAAAACTAAAAATTTAGTTTCTGAAACACTTAAAGATGAACTACTGGATTAAAAATTATCTGTTTTAATATTGTTTACTTATGAGATGCAACTATTTTATATACTCAGATTCAATCAAATAATCCTTTAGTTCCATTTCTTCATAAAAATAATTTAACAATTCATTTTATTTTAATTTTAAAAATAATATGTACGAGAATCATTCAATCTGATATTTTCGAGTCGAGGTTTTTGTTATATTAACGATTAAAAGTGTTATAAAATGACTTAATTGTCGCTTTAATAATAAAATAACGTTTACCATTTATACGTTGTGCGGTGCATGACCCATAAGGATGTCTATAGAGTGGCATTTTAACATTTTCCAATTATTTTATAACTGGGGATGAAAATTAATATTTTGTTAATTAACCTACATGCAAATTTGAATTTGGCTAAATATTGAAACAGCGTAAACGCATGTACGATATTCCAATTCCTACAGAATAATAACTTCGGTAAAATCAGTGTCGTATATTTGACTTACATTACGATCGCCACACGAAATGGTAAATCTAAAATATTGTATAAGTATCATTCATGACTGCATGATGAACCGGTTCATATAAATAAAAAATGTAAGAATATCATGCGTTTTTTCAATAATAATTAGTTTCAGGCTTAATCGTACTTCCATGCAAATTGAAATAACGTATATGAAATATGAAATAACGTATAAGGTACCTGATTGACTTTTCACCTCTTTTTAGGTAGAAAGGCCAGCAGGTACCAATGTGAAATTTTAATATACTGTGGGGAAATTAGTCAAGAGTAATCGGTAGAAATTTTTTTTCCAATATTCTTATTCATTCAATAGTGCTGCCGAGTTTACGAAAATCAGAAAATCGAAAAATCTTTAAACTCAATTATCTCGAAATTACACTTTTGCGAATACGTTGTTTCATTATTAAAGCGACGAAATGTACACTTTTATTAATTTTTCTATCAATTACAAAATGCCGTAGTATAAAAATTTTCTGAAAAAATCAAAAACCGAGTCTGGATAACATGAAAAAAAAACAGGGAATTTTTTTACCGTAATATTCTAGATACCCTATCTATTACTCATTTTAAATTGATTGTTTTCCAACTTTTTCGGCGAAAAATTTCCATTTTTTCCATTTTTTTCAATCTGACTTTAAAACGGGTGCCCTGCACTTCTAAATTGGCCAAAATAGTTTTGATGATATTCTTACTTCTTAGCCTCATTTAACTTTTAACGAAATTTTTCACATATGTATGGTTGAGGTGCTGTCATATAAGGTTCGAATTATTGCTATTTTACGAGAATGAGATTCTCGAAAGCCGGATTGTTCTTGTGCTATATTATGCTCGTTTAAATATATGTTATAACTTATAAGTTCTTCTTCCAATATCTGCTCTAAAATTACTTAATAAATTAGCAATATATTAACTGGCCGAATTTCTGCAGTCACATTTACTGTTGATATTTTTTTGAATATGAATAAAAGAGGAGAAATTTTCTATTTATTTGGGCCTTTTTCTTCTTGAAAAGATTTGTTAATTACATTCATAAAAGTTAAACCAACATTTTTATTTTCAAGTGCAATTTTCCATTCTTTTAAAGTTTGTTTTTTAATATTATCGATGCCTGGGTCAGATTTAATACTTTTACAAAACTTTTACGATGTAATATAATACTTTTACAGATTTATTACTTGGGGTAGCGAAAAATCCGAAATTTTACGTCCACGCCGTGCTACCTGGGTAACGCTAACAGAATTAGGTTGGTGTAGTTGAGAGAGGCAGAGTAAATACTGCTTATACTCAAAGATTCTGCACCATGGCGCCATAAAACCAATGCAACTTAAGCGTCTGTTCTCCATGTTAGGGGCGGCTTGGAGCGGGCGTCTGTCTTGGATCAAGCGGCTCGCTATATAAATGTGTAGAAAGCGTCTGTTCTTGGATCAAGCGGCTCGCTATATAAACGTGTAAAAAGTTGTTTCTGGTGACCTTAAGATGCAGAACGAACCCATTCACGAAAATTTGGGTTGGGCGAAGGGCTAACACCCCATTTCCGTAAATTATTGTCATGAATTCTGTACACAGGCCTCGGAATATCTCGGATTCATTATTGGAACGACCTCGGAAACTGTACCCGGACTACGATTTAAAAATGGGAACCTGGAACGTGCTAAGCCTCAGAAGACCAGGAGATCTCCTAAAACTCACTCAACAAGTCGAGAGCTACACACTGGATATAGTGGCATTACAAGAACTAAGATGACCAGGCAGTGGAATCCATGAAACAGCGAAAGGATACACTCTGTATTATTGCGGTCATCAAAACGGAGGAGAATTTGGAGTTGGCTTTCTTATACACCGTCGCGTGAATCAGCATGTTCGACTTCTGCCCAATTAATATGTGTCTATGCACATTGAGAATCCGCACGCAAAAATTCAATGTAACGATCATCAAGGTTCATGCACCTACTGAAGATAAAGAAGATGATATTAAAGATCTGTTCTTCCTAGAACTCGAAGAAGTCATCAATAACATCCCGCGGCACGATATAAAAATCGTGGTAGGTGACTTTAATGCTCAAATCGGTAGGATTGCAGAACTTAAAACACATATCGGCTCTAACAGCTTGCATCATACCAGCAACAATAACGGTTTTCGCGCAGCCGAGCTGGCTATGATGTATGATCTAGTAATTTCCAGCACTTTCCTCACAAGAGAATTCACAAGGCAACGTGGAAATCAAATGACGGAAGAACGGAAAATCAAATCGATGACGTCATGATCTCTAAGAGACACTCTACAAGTATACTGACGTTCGATCATACAGAGGTGCTGATATGGACACCGATCATATGCTTGTCATCTTTAAGTACAAGTGCAAGTTGTCATATACATTTAACAGACAAGCAAAAAAGACAGTGCGCTGGAATGTCGAAGCATTTATGCATCCGGAAACGCTGAATAGATATCAGGAAATAATAACACAAAACATAGAAGAGCATGACATCTCTTCTGAGATGGCATTAAACATACAAGAAGAATGACAAACGCTTCAATCAACCATTATAGCTGCAGCACAAACTACAATCGAAAAACGACCACCGAAATCACACAACGAATGGTTTGACGACGAGTGCCGCCAATCCGTTGAATATAAACAAAAACTGCGAGAAAAATGGTTAACAAGGAACACCAGAAGCTCCCAAGCTGATTATCTATGCGCCAGGAAAGCATCAGCAAAACTTCTACGTAAAAAGAAACGCGAACACATGAAGAGCTGCATCGAAAACATCAACCAACATGCGGCCAACGGAAATTCAAAAGAATGTTTTGCCAATGGACGGAATCTTACAAAAGATTTCCACCCAAGATCTACAGCCATCAAAAATGAAAATAATGAGCTTACAACAAGTGAACGTGATGTGCTGGCAGTGTGGCGATCCCACTTTCAAGACCTACTGAATAGGACGAATGAAGTTCATCCTATTCGAGCAATTGCTCCATCAACTGAGGAGATTTTTGTCCCTTACCCAGCAATAGAAGAAGGGGAAGCTGCAATTAAAAGACTGAAAAATGGCAAATCACCAGGTTTCGCAGAACTTCTTAAAAATGGAGGAGCAGCTCTGGTCTCACATATATACGATCTGATTCTTACAATCTGGGACCAAGAAGAACTACCTGCTGAATGGAAAACAGCTCTCATTGTTTCGCTACATAAGAAAGGTGACCGTCTAAAGTGTACAAATTATCGTGGCATCGCACTGTTGAATACTGCATATAAAATACTAGCTAATATCGTACTTGCTCGACTCATCCCGTTCGCCGAATCTATCATCGGTGACTATCAGTGTGGTTTTCGTCCCAACCGCTCAACCACAGATCAATGTTTTACATTAAGGATGATTCTGGAAAAATGTTGGGAGTACAACATCTGCATTCACCAGCTCTACGTTGATTTCAGGCAAGCAAATGATAGTATCATCCGCAACAACCTCTGGTCCGCACTCATATGCCTTGGTATCCCAGAGAAACTTCTTTCTCTGTGCAAACTCACAACATCGGG
>OY856188.1:170829115-171012630 GCA_963693315.1 Diogma glabrata
CTTTTTTTATCATTCTTTCCAATGGAGCCCTTTCTACATGACCAAACCATCTAATCCGGTTGGATTTAATGAATCCGATTACATCGCAGCCTCCAAGAAGCTGTCTGATTTCATGATTCATTCGGATTCTATACTGATTTTCAGCAACTTTGCATGGACCATAAATTGTTCGTATGACTTTCCTCTCGAATGTTGATAGAATTCTACAATCGGAGGAAGTCAGTGTCCAGCTTTCACTTCCAAATGTGAGCACAGGTCGGATTAATGCTTTGTAAAGTGTGAGTTTGCACGACTGCGAAAGATGTTTGGGTCGCAAAAGTTTTGAGTATGCGTAGAAAACTCTGTATGCGGCTGAGACACGGGCTTTAATATCTGCCTGCATGTCATTTGACGATGTTATTACAGACCCGAGGTATTTGAAGTTTTCTACACGTTCCACTTCATAGTCGCCAGTATTCAGATTGCCGGGAGGTATATTCCTGGATGTTGTTAAAAGTTTAGTCTTGCCAGTGTCAGGGCTCCCGCTGAATCCACTTTTTCCATTTTTTTTGGTTCTTTCCATTTTTTTCCATTTTTTCCGTCATTTTTCCATTTTTTCCATTTTTTTTAAACATTTTTTTAAAATACATATACACATTTTTATATTAATTAAAAAACTTTTCCATCGTTATTCATCAACTAGTTTTATATATAATGCAAATTCAGGGAAATAGTAGGAGAATATGTGAGCAAATAATTAATTTATCGACATAAACCTCGATAACCTTTTCGTCGATCAATTAATAGTTTTAGTAATTAAACCCAAGTAACTAAGGAAAAAGTAATTTGAATTATGCAATTCAAATATTTTGAATATGTTCAACTTTTGTGAGAGTAAAACTCCATTTCTCTTCTATATGAAGCGATGCTATTTGACGTTGAAATTTCATCATCATTTATCAGATCTACATAAGTTAGACATTGTTGTTTTTATTCAATTTTCAATTCTAGTGTATATTGTTTAGTTTGAAGTTTGCTCTTCGAACACATATTTTACTGTTTTCCATACTCTACTGATCTACGAGTTTGGACGACAATCTCCAACTAATTGAGATGGGCACTAAACCAATTTATATTCTAGATTTTATTTGAATTGATATTTCTGTTTATATAAAAGACATTAGCTGCATTTCATGAAACCGTGTGATCCGGATTCGCATAAGTTTTACATGTAAAATGAGATCCAACTTTGTTTTTGGATCTCAGTTTACATGTAAAACTTAAGCGGATCCGGATCACACTGTTTCATGAAATGCAGCTAATGTTTATGTACATCAATATGGTAATTAAAAGTTATAAACATAGTTTTAATTCTAATATAGATGTCCATAATAATTAAATTTTAAGCACTTTTGGTGCTTTTTTTAGATGCTGTCGTTTTGAAAGTGAAAGAAAATGAAAATTGTTTCTTTGCTCTGTCCAGCACCAGCAGCCAAATTCTGTAATTGTGAAGCGGTGAAATGATAAGTTTTTTAATGAAAAGAAACGAAGAAATTTTTATCACTTCACCGCTTCACAGTTACAGAATTTGACTGCAGTTTTGTTAATTTTGCCTTAATATATAAAGAGCAAAAGCCGCTACCGAAACGTTGGCATCCAAAAACACCGACAAAGTCGACAAAAAGTACCTTATTTATTATAAAAAACGCTGAAAACTTAAATTAAAATATTGTTCTGTTAACCTGCAGACAAATGTAATTTTGCATGGACATTTATATTAGAATAGGGTTGGGTTGCCAACTACTACAAAACATAAACCCGAATAAATCTAATGCAAACTCGAAGATTTCATTAAATATCATAAATTTCGATAAACAATCTCAAAGTTTTTATAAAATATGGACTTAAAACCTCCTACTCCGATATATCAAAACTTTGGTCTGTGGGAAGGCCGAAGGGTTTGGTATAGTGATTGATGAAGACTGAAATATCTGTCGTTTTCAATTTTCCCTAAAACATTTCAATGGCATACAGACGGACATTTTTGTTTGCCCAGTTAGACTGGTTATGATCCAAAACGTTGAGAAATGCTTGTACACTTGTTGAGAAATAATTGTACACATCCCCAACCTCAATTTTTTTGAAGTACCTTTTATTTTCTCCACAAACGAATCTTTGTGGCCTTTGTTGTGTTACTCTATTTCTTCCTTCTGGTTTTGGTATTTGTTATTTCTCCTATTAATCTGTTTATTTAGCCATTATTTAGCTTCGTTCTCCAACTTCGTAATCGATTTCATTAACATCCTTGGTATCTCAAAAAACTTTCTTGGCATCCAATACGATCTCAACCAAAACAAACCTCATTTACTTGAGCTAGGTGAAACACAAGTTTCAAATATCAATAATGTACGATTCGGCTGTAAAAATCATTCTCCGGAGCTCTAAACATCGTGTTGTAATGATATACATATATACACAAGGATTTTAAACATACAAAGCTCCCCCTGTATGAAACAAGTAGTATTTCTGTATTCTGCTTTATCTGTCTCAAAGTCATCGCAAATAAACATGACATCTATTTGTGTTATTTACACCGTAGTTATCCTTACCACCATAATCACCCCATTGGACGCGTTTAATTCTCTTAAAGACACAATTGATAATATCTTCATCACTGCACCTAATCCAGTCCTCACGGAGAAATAGGGTGTAGCAATTCATGACTTTGGTGAGTCTCATAACATTTCCCTTGATATATCCAAGGCGTTTGATAGAGTTTGGCATCGGCTCTTATCAACAAATTAATTTTATTTTTAGTCTTTTTATTCCAGAGATTTCTTAGTAGTTGGTGTTGTTTCGGATAATTTCTCAATTCAAGCCTGCATTAATCAGGGTTCGGTTCTTTCGCCACCCCTTTTTCTTATCTTTTTTAACGGTTTGTTATCTAGCACCACAAACCCAATATATAGCTCTTCCGAAGTTCTATCGAACATTCATATATTAAGAGAATGAAGAAGAAAAGAAAAAACAGCCATCTAGTCTAACTGCTAAGTATACTCGTAGAAAAATGGTTCAATCCTTGGATCTTAAATCAATTCTGGACTAAAATCTAGATCTTGAATCAATCGGAACTGGTGTATACTGAACCTTATGACATTTAATTCTAGTTTTGTCCTATAAAAGCTCACTCTATAGCTCCTGTTTTGAAAAGTTTTCCAGACTAGCATTATTAAACTCACCTGCACTTAACTATTTCGTACTAATATAAACCACAAACGAAAATGGCATGATCACATTTGTTCTGTGGCGAAATTAGAGTCCCAACGACTTGGCTTCGTACGTTGTAGTCAAATTTTTGTCTCCATCTGAAATAACTACGATGTATAAAGAATTTATACGACCAATCCATGAATTCTACCCCAATTTATGGGTTGCAGTATACCAGAAACATCTAAATTTTGTCGACAGAGTTCATAGGCGTGTTGAATGAAGCCGATCATACAAGAGTTGTTGGAGCATTTACATTATACTACGCTATGCTCTAAAGAAATTAATCACTTAATGCCTCCATTACGTAGATCTTCACGAGCCACAAGCCAATCTTGGCATTCTTATAAGCATACCTTAGAGGTCTCATATGTGGAAACATCTATTTATACCAATTCCTTCTTTTCTCATTTCGTATACTGGTGGAATCGATTAACGAAAAATGTTTTCAAAATGGCTTCAATTACAACTATACTACATGATTATATAATATGAACAATTATTAAATCCAAATAACAGAAGTGGTTCAAGTGTTAACACGCTTTCCTTTTAACACAAAACACCTGCGTTCGATTTACGGCGAAGGTTTGGGAAACATCAAATGGATCTTAGTATTTTTCTAATTATTTAATTAATTAAAAAATTATCCATGAGGTTTGCAATACTATTAGGGCTCGTAGAATACTCAAACATTAAGTACCCGGGTATCGAGTAGTTATTTTACTCAAATACCCGGGTTACCCGGGTAACCCGGGTATTTGGATAATTAAAACAAAACAAATTTTCAATAGTTCATTTGTACATATTTAATTCAATTAATATTTATATTTATTTAATTCAATTAATTTAATTCTTAAAAATATGTTAAACGTTAAATGAAATTAATTTTTTTAATTATATAAGATTTACTATAACTTTTTGTTTATAAAATAGTATTTTAAAAATATTAAGCCGTTAAGTATGGAAGGAGCTAACGAACTGCGAATTTTGGTTATTATATTGCCGGCTACTGAAAACACCTGTTCGCATGCCGTTGATGCAGGATTTATAGTAAGCAGTGAAGCGTACAGATTATCTAACAATTGGTTTCGCTTACCTCCATTTGTCTCCATAAATGGAGGGATTGCTCAACATTTAAATTTTTGCTTTTTTCTTTGGTTTTAGTTATATATGATGCAAGACAATGCTGTAGCTCATTATATACTGATGTTGGTTCCGGCTCTCAATCAGAAGAGTTTGAGCTTTGATCTGCAACTCTGATGTTGTTTTCATTCGAGTATAGACGTAATAATAATTGATGAGCAAGCTGATTTGTAGAAGTTTTTGTTGCGTAGCTTAAAAACTCATTGCCTTTTGAAAAAATACAATGATGCAAATATAACAATATTGTTATTATATCCTTTTGTCGACGTCCATCATCTTCGTTTTTCAAATAGATCACGAGAAAGAGGTGTACTGATTTCGTTTATTTTTTTAGTACGTAGTAAAAAGTACCTTCAGCTGTTATTAGGGTGGAGTTTTTTGTACTCAGTTCTTGTACTGCTAGCATAAGCGGTTCGAGAATAAATGAGATTTCTTTTAATATTTCCAAATCGCATTCGTTCATTTTGTCAGCGCCTAGCTCATCGAGTGCAGTATTAATGCAATTTTTTAATTTAAGAAATCGATTTATTGCTGCAATGAGTATGTTCCACCGTGTTTTACAATCTAAAATTAGTTTCAACTTTTGGCCTTTCTGTACTTCTACGTGCTCTAATTATAAAAATAAAAGAAACGAGAGTACTCATGAATCTCTCAAGGATCGACATTTAAAGGTGAAGTATTTCTAAAAAATCTAGATTCATTAATTTTATAAATCTGCTTTGGTAAAACGCTCCATACTTTGTGACTTACAAGCTTCGTAGCTATTAGCTGAGGCCTTAGCTGATTTACGAACTTATCTAAAATAACAGTGTAAGATATATTTTTAAAACAGTGAGAGATAAGTTCGTAAATCGAAGCTTGTAAGTCACAAAGTATGGAGCGTTTTACCAAAGCAGATTTATAAAATTAATGAATCTAGATTTTTTAGAAATACTTCACCTTTAAATGTAGATCCTTGAGAGATTCATGAGTACTCTCGTTTCTTTTATTTTTATAATTAGAGCACGTAGAAGTTCAGAAAGGCCAAAAGTTGAAACTAATTTTAGATTGTAAAACACGGTGGAACATACTCATTGCAGCAATAAATCGATTTCTTAAATTAAAAAATTGCATTAATTGTAAGTTATTTTATTCTAAACAGTGTAAGATATATTTTTTGAAATTATTTTTTGAACAAATCAGCAAAAGTGACAGTGAGCTTCATAAGAATTTTGTTTTTGTAATACCCGGGTATTCGAAGCTATTACCCGGATATTCGAGTAGTAAATTTTTTGGTAAAATACCCGGGTACCCGGTTATCCGATACCCGAGTATACGAGCCCTAAATACTATTGAACATACAATAATATGTTTTTGTAACTCGGCGACCACTAAATGTGCCGAATGCAACCACTAAATGTGTAAATGAGAAGAAAATGTGCAAAGAAATGTATTTTAAAAAGCTTCCGTAATATATTTCCATATGCTTCCTAGTGGAGTACGGTTCATGATGATGATGGTAAACCAGACTTGCAGTTATTACTTTCACTTCGTATAATATGCAGGTGTGAAACTGCAAGCTAGTAAACTCCGAACTGTGTGAAGTCCAAGACGATAGAAAGCCTACGTGTTATATTGATCAACTTATGCTAGATTTAAATAAATTATTCATAATTAAAAACATAAATTTTCACCAGAAAAATACTAAAAAGAACATCGTTCCTATTAGGAACAGTTTATAAATAAAAAGTTTATAATTGTATGCCACTTGTCGTGACCTAAATTATTCACAAGTGCCTCGCTTTGTCCAACACGATGAAATTTTTTTTAAAAGACTGTGTTACATTGTGGTATTTGATCTTTGTAATTAGCGTTTCTATGATGAAGACAATGTTTTCTGTCAGTGAAATTGAACGAGAATTAAAACTAACTAAATTCCAAGGTACCGGTACAATGATATATAGAATTAATAATTATATCGAACTGAATCGACTCAATTTAAAAAATATATTTTGCTG
This sequence comes from Diogma glabrata, assembly GCA_963693315.1. Taxonomy (NCBI): domain Eukaryota; kingdom Metazoa; phylum Arthropoda; class Insecta; order Diptera; family Cylindrotomidae; genus Diogma; species Diogma glabrata. The sequence continues at coordinate 170,835,502 of OY856188.1, forward strand.
TAACTTATTTGCATGAGAGTCTAAAGCAGCAAATTGATATTGTAAGAATGATGGTATATAGAATGGTGATAAAAACAAATCACGAACGATTACCTGTTTAATATCAATCTATTTGGGACATACTACTGCCGAAAATTTGTAAAAAACTTTCATATTATGCATTCCATGAACCAATACTTGGATTCAAGTTTCGATGAACGGAACTAATGTTAACTTAAAATCTATTTGAATCTAAAGGTGGACTTAGCACATGATTGGAGTAATAAAGAAATTCTGAATCTGGGCAGCTGCGGCTTACGTAAAATTAGTAATGCATTTAACGCTGGAGTTAAAGCAACGAATTGATCTGTGGTTGAATTTGTATGATCTGATTCGCTTATAATTTATTTGCTTACTTTCAATGCTCCTAATCGAAAAGCCGATGAAAAATATTATATATTAAAAATATTAAAATATTCCTCACGAAACTTTGTTCAAAATGGTTGAACAAGCCTCTTTACTCTCTCCTGGTCTTAAGAAATATGTTAATGAAGTTACTAAAACTAAAAATTTAGTTTCTGAAACACTTAAAGATGAATTATTGGATTGAAAATTATCTGTTTTTATATTGTTTACTTATGAGATGCAATGCAACTATTTTGTACTCAGATTCAATCAAATAATCTTTTAGTTCCATTTCTTCATAAAAATAATTTAACAATTCATTTTATTTCAATTTTAAAAACAATATGTACGAGCATCGTTCAATCTGAAATTTTCGAGTCAAGGTTTTTGTTATATTAACGATTAAAAGTGTTAACAAATGAATAAATGTACACTTTTATTAATTTTTCTATCAATTATAAAATACCGTAGTTTAAACATTTTCTGAAAAAATTAAAAACCGAGTCTGGATAACCTGAAAAAACAGGGATTTTTTTTACCGTAATATTCTAAGATACCCTATGTATTACACATTTTAAATTGTTTGTTTTCCATTTTTTAGCGAAAAATTTCCATTTTTTCCATTTTTTTCAATCTGACTTTAAAACGGGAGCCCTGCAGTGTTAATGCATAATCCAAGTCGTTTAGCATTTCTTTCAAGCTGAGAGAGACTATCCTTGATATCGCTTGTTCTCCGTCCGAGAAGCACATCGTCATCTGCATAGCCAAGAACTTGACTAGATTTGTTATATATGCAGTTTTGTGTCTCAATTCGGCTTTTTCTTATCGCGTACTCCAGCGCCAAATTAAATAGTATGGGCGCGAGTGCATCACCTTGTCGAACACCTGATGTTATGTCGAAAGGATCAAGAACAGACCCTTCGATTACTATTCTACAATTTCATCCCGATGTTGTGAGCTTGCACAGAGAAACAAGTTTCTTTGGGATACCAAGGCATATGAGTGCGGGCCAGAGGTTGTCGCGGATGATACTATCATATGCTTGCCTGAAATCAACGTAGAGTTGGTGAATGCTGATGTTGTACTCCCAACATTTTTCCAGAATCATCCTTAATGTAAAACATTAATCTGTGGTTGAGCGGTTGGGACGAAAACCACACTGATAGTCACCGATGATAGATTCGGCGAACGGGATGAGTCGAGCAAGTACAACATTAGCAAGTATTTTATATGCAGTGTTCAACAGTGCGATGCCACGATAATTTTCACACTTTAGACGGTCACCTTTCTTATGTAGCGGAACAATGAGAACTGTTTTCCATTCAGCAGGTAGTTCTTCTTGGTCCCAGATTGCAAGAATCAGATCGTATATACGTGAGACCAGAGCTGCTCCTCCATTTTTCAGAAGTTCTGCGGGAATCCCATCGAAACCTGGTGATTTGCAATTTTTCAGTTTTTTAATTGCAGCTTCCACTTCTTCTATTGCTGGGTAAGGGACAAAAATCTCCTCAGTTGATGGAGCAATTGCTCGAATAGGATGAACTTCGGTCGTCCTATTGAGTAGGTCTTGAAAGTGGGATCGCCACACTGCCAGCACATCACGTTCACTTGTTGTAAGTTCATTATTTTCATTTTTGATGGCTGTAGATCTTGGGTGGAAATCTTTTGTCAGATTCCGTGCATTGGCAAAGCACTCTTTTGAATTTCCGTTGGCCGCATGTTGGTTGATGTTTTCGATGCAGCTCTTCATGTATTCGCGTTTTTGCTGAGGCTTTCCCGGCGCATAGATAATCAGCTTGGGAGCTTCGGGTGTTCCTTGTTAACCATTTTTCTCGCAGTTTTTGTTTATGTTCAACGGATTGGCGGCACTCGTCGTCAAACCATTCGTTGTGTGATTTCGGTGGTCGTTTTCCGATTGTAGTTTGTGCTGCGGCTATAATGGTTGATGGAAGCGTTTGCCATTCTTCTTGTATGTTTAATGGCATCTCAGAAGAGATGTCATGCTCTTCTTTGTTTTGTGTTATTATTTCCTGATATCTATTCAGCGTTTCCGGATGTTTAAATGCTTCGACATGCCAGCGCACGGTCTTTTTTGCTTGTCTGTTAAATGTATATGACAACTTGCACTTGTAATTAAAGATGACAAGCATATGATCGGTGTCCATATCAGCACCTCTGTATGATCGAATGTCAGTTATACTTGTAGAGTGTCTCTTAGAGATCATGACGTGATCGATTTGATTTTCCGTTTTTCCGTCATTTGATTTCCACGTTGCCTTGTGAATTCTCTTGTGAGGGAAGAAAGTGCTGGAAATTACTAGATCATACATCATAGCCAGCTCGGCTGCGCGAAAACCGTTATTGTTGCTGGTATGATGCAAGCTGTTAGGGCCGATATGTGTTTTAAGTTCTGCAATCCTACCGATTTGAGCATTAAAGTCACCTACCACGATTTTTATATCGTGCCGCGGGATGTTATTGATGACTTCTTCGAGTTCTAGGAAAAACAGGTCTTTAATATCATCTGCTTTATCTTCAGTAGGTGCATGAACATTGACGATCGTTACATTGAATTTTTTCGTGCGTATTCTCAGTGTGCATAACCGCATATTAATTGGGCAGAAGTCGATAACATGCTGATTCACGCGACGGTGTATAAGAAAGCCAACTCCAAATTCTCCTCCGTTTTGATGACCGCAATAATACAGAGTGTATCCTTTCTCTGTTTCATGGATTCCACTGCCTGGCCATCTTAGTTCTTGTAATGCCACTATATCCAGTGTGTACACTCAGAGAATTCTGTTATTAAAAACTATCAAAATAGCCATTAGATTAATAATTTGGTGATTATTATACAGCTAATCACAACTTGTGATTATTTTCACTAATTTCGTAATAACAGGCATTATTAAGCTAATACTATTTGTTCGTAGTATTTACTAACATTAAAAATTTTAATTTTAAATCTAAAAACGATAGCTTTTATATTTATAAAAATTCTTATTGAATTAATAACATAATGGATTAGATTCATATTAGGTATTCATTGGATACATAACATATATTATTAGAATAATAAAGTTGTTTTTAAAATAATATTAGGTTATCAGATTAATAATACAATCTAGTTATATTAATAATAGGTTCTTATTAAATTAATAATAAGCTGTAATTAAATTAATAATAGAACTTATTAAATCAATAAAAAGATGTTATTAAATTAATAATGGAACTTATTAAATTAATAATGGAACTTATGTTTAACACTTTTTAAATAAAAGAGAAAATAAATTTTTATTAATAGTTTTATTTATTTCAATCAGTTTTATTTAATTTTCAATTATTTACTATTATTTACATACATTTTATTTATACATTACATTTCATAGTTTTAATTTCAAAATAATTTATAATTTTATTTTTTTTTAAAGTTATACATATTGAGTTAGGTTTATTTTGTTTTAAAGTTGTTTTAAAGAAAATAAATTTTTTATTAATAGTTTTATCTATTTCAATTAGTTTTATTTAATTTTGAATTATTTATATTTCATATTTTCAATTTTAAAATAATTTATAATTTTATTTTGTTTTAAAGTTATATTAAGTTAAGTTTATTTTGTTTTAAAGTTGTTTTGTATTAATAGTTTTATCTATTTCAACTATAGCTTCACCGAAAGAAAAAATCTTGGTTGATTCAAACATGTTGCATTGTTAATCGAAAATTAAGTGAAAATTGGGGAACTAAATACGTTTGTGATTGAATCAACCAACGCTCCGTATTTAAATTAACAATTTAACCGTTGTTGATATATTTTTTTATAAGTATCACAAACATATTTGATTTAACCATGTTTGTAGTTGAGTCAATTATGATTTAATTTTCAATTGACTACAAACGTTGTAAATTAAAAATTAGACTAAATATAGTGATATTGAATACGTTTGTGATAGAATCAAGCAATACGCCGTATTAAATCTTTTGGTTTGGTACATCTTTGTTTTGTTTTTGCTGCTATCGATGTTTGTATGGGTTGGTTTTTTTTCGTAAATATAATATTTGAAATTTTTTATATTAGAAGTATGTATTTCGCATCAATCCCGACAAACATTTTTATGCATAAAGCTAGCGTTCGTATATTTACGTTCTAAATAGGAAATGTATGAGTGTGATTTTGTTTGTAAAGGATGCGTCCATTTTTTCGCCATTTTTTTAATGATACAATTTAAAAGACCAAAATTCAGAAATCAAAAAATTTAAATATTTGAATTATATGTAGAAAATTATACTAATTTTCTATAATTTTCTCATTATTATGAAAAATTAAATTAAAATATCGATAAATGGACATGAAACAAGACAAATAACAAATATTAAAAAAATATAATAATTTTTTTAAATCACCAAAATTAATGATATTTTTGTTATAACATTAACTGAAAAATTTCTTTCGCACATAATTTTATATGCAAATAATATGTAAATTATTTAAATCAATTAAACACATCTAAATTATTTCCTAAAGTAAAATGCTAAATAAAACCAGCCATGTTAAAATATATAAAAACTTTTTATTTTTCTATTCTTTCGATTATTATTTTTCTTTATTTTGTTTATTAGTTTCTTTTCTCCGAGTTTTTTATTTTAACAAACACAATAATTTTTAAACAAAAACATGAACAAACTGAACTGAAAAATATGAACAAGAAAAATTGATCACGCCGTGGTTGATTTAAATAATGAAAATTGTTACGTTTTTTAAAATAAATTGACAATGCTACATTGGTTAAAATAACCACGTTCGTATTAGACGCAAAATCAAACAAGCTTTGTAGTTGATTCTACCAACGTTTTTTTTCGGTGTTTATTTAATTTTAAATTATTTATATTTCATTCTTATAATTTTAAAATAGTATTTTATTTTATTTTGTTTAAAAGTAAGTGACAAAATGTGACAAAAATTAGAAGCAGTCTATACTCTATAGCATATCAATTAACAAATCGACCGAATAATGTGCTTTTTCTTTTTCATCTGTTAAAGTATAAAAATACTTTTGAATAAAATTCCAAAAATTGGTTGAGGATTTCGAATATTTTAGGTTAAATAAATAAAAAATTTTTAAACACACATCAACCGCTTTCCAAGTTGTATAAACTTCGTATCGTATATTATCAAAATATACTAGTATTTGCGTTGGCTTTAATATGGATCCAGTAATTAATAACAGTGGCTGAATCGGTAATTTTTTTTCCAAATACTTTTCTAATGTATCTTCAATATTTTGAACAGTTTCGCCTATAATCGCAAAACTGTTTTGTGAATCTCGAACTGTGAATTTTTTATATATTTTATGCTCCAAAGCTTTATTGGTTGGACGGAGTATACTGTGCAGTAAATATAGGATTGTTAGCAGAATACCATCTTAATAATATAAAAGAGAAAAATGTTATACTAATACAGAATCAAACATTAATTTAAATCAAAAAAATTAAAAATCAAAATCAAAAAATTAAAATCAAAAAAATTACAAATCAAATGTCCAAAAACAACTTTTTAACCTACAGCCGGGTATTCAGATACAACAGAAACAGAAACAGAATTTCATACAAATTTGGCAAAAAATTCTGTTGCTGTAAAATTTTAATGGAATTCTGTTTCTGTTGTATGTGATTTTCATGTTTTTGGAGCTAAAAAAAAACAAATTTAAAAAACTTACTTTCTGTCATATTCTCCGTATTGCGAAGCTTTTCAACAAACTCTCTCAACTTTTTATCTTTAATTTGTTTTTCATAAATGGGCTGAATTTTTTTAATAAATGTTGATAATTTACAAATAAAACTGCTGGCTTTCGGAAACATTGCTTGAAAATCAATGTCTATCTGAAAATTTTAAAAGGAATATTATTATAATTAAAATTTTAATGAAATACACTAATATTTAATTATTAATTACCAGTTTATAGCCCAGCGGTAATTTAAATTGCTTTCATTTAGTTAAAGTTTCTGAAGTTGATTTTGATTTGGAAATATCGCTGAGTCTCAGTTGTTTTGTTCTGTCCCATGCAGACTCAATTTCAGTCCAACTACTCTGTTCATCAAACAAAATTTCTATATGTTCTGATGAATCTGCTTCAGGAACTGAAAAAACAATTTTTTTAACACGGGATAGGCAGTACAAAATTTTTTAAAAGTTTCACATACCAAACGTATGAGTTCGTTTATTTGCCAGCGACAAATCAGGTATTTTTCGTTTAACAATAAGACCAGCCTTTGACATAGAATTTCTTTTGTTGTAAAACTTTTGATAAATTTTACCAGTTGGATGTTTTCCTAGTTCTTTATTATAATATGTAGTCTAAAATCAAATAGCTCATTAAGTTTAAAAAATTAGTTATCATTGTATTAGTTTATATGTAAAAAAGTAAAATTTACAATGCGTTCTGTTGGAAATAGTGCAATGATTTTATTTGCTATGTGTTTTGCAATACTTGTGTTCATAGTATTATTATTTTCTATTTTATACTCTATAGCGATATTAACGATAAAATTTCTATGGCCTTCTTTTAACATTATTTTATCATTATATGATGATATTATTTCTCTGCCTACTTTACAGTTTGTTATTAGTTTTTCTAAATTGATATTAAATATAGGCAATGGTTTGTGAAAATTAGAAACATCTACAGTTTCTGATACAATTTCTGTAGTATCTGATATTGATACTGTAGTATCGTTTAAATATTCAGATACATTAGCTGCTGTGGTTGCTTGCGATGTTTGCCAATTTTTCAAAGTATGCTCAAATTTAATTGCTAATCCGAGACTTAATGTTTTAACAAAAGCGTCTATATGATGTTGCTTCATATGCCGTAGTGCCCATAAATCTAGATCTTCATCTAAAAGAAATACAGAATTGTTTTAAAACTTACACGCCTACGTTTATAAAAATAATAAATTAGAAACCATAACATCTATTTGCTAAAACTTCTAATCCCCAAGATTGAAGTAAATTTTGAACTTCTTGGTGGTTTTCTTGTTTTTGATTTCCACTGGGGAATGCTGGCTTTTCCGGCACCAAAGCTATAGTTGATAAATTTGTATACGTTGGTATACTGTTATACTGTGGTTTGTCAGCCCTCATATAAAACTGTGAGCAACTGATGCAGTGCTAGTGCTTGGTGCGTTTAACATTGTTATTATACTATCGCTTTCTTCATCAACTGTTGGTGAATGCATTTGTTGAGAACTGTGTTCAATACTGTTATAGTTAAATGAAATTTCATCAAACATTTCTTGTGATTTTTCCATGACTTATAATCTAATCGTATATTTATATTAAAAATGTAATTATATAACAATAAATGAAAATTCTAATAAACTAATCTGAAAATTGTATTTTTGGCTATCCTTTTTTTTTTTCTTTTCCTTTAAATCACGTAATATAAAATGGATTTGGTTGACTACATTCGGACCCGGCACAAAAAAATGTATTATGTACATAAAAAACGTTCGTTTTATTAACTTGTTTTAGTTTAATTTAAAACTTGTTTGAATGTTTTATTATTTTTAGTTCACTGAATGAACTGATCTTTTGAATTTGTATTAGATTTATAAAAAGTAAAAAATTTGAACAAGTTTATCCATAAATTCAATTTGGCACTTAGACAAATATAAAATGTGAGATATTGATATGTTCTTTCGATTTAAATACAATATAAACTTAAAAGTTTTTTAATCTAATCAATTTTTGTCCAGAAACCGTCGTTACTATATGAACAGGTGATCCTGAAAATGCATTAATATTCATAAAAATTTCTTTTAAGATAATCGTTTCATTCTCATCTATTTCGAATGACAGAAAATGATGATTAAAGTTTTTAACTAAAGTTTGGTTTACTACAACTATTATTAAATTGCGTTTAGAGTTTACAATCACATTTACAATCTTAAAAGCCTCGACGAGTTCCTTTTCAGATTTATACAGATAAAAATTTTGTTTATAAAGAATACCATTATATTCGATTTGAGAGTAACATTTAACTGGATCCGATATTTTAAGTTTTAAACAAACATCATGTATATTATCGAAATTTATTTCATTTTTATCATATACGTTAATTAAAACAGGTAACGGTTGCAATAAAAAATTTGCTAATTTTAACTGTGCTTTTTTGGAAAGACTCAAACAAATATTTTTTCTACTATTGGATATTTTAGCATATGTTTTACTTTCCTTGTGTTTGGCTTCATATCCAAAGCACCAATAATTTTTGGGTGATCCTGAATACATTATAGTCTTTGGATAATGGAGAAGTAAGTGATGTTTTGGTTTAAGCGTATCCTTAAAAAGTCTTATATAATCCGATAAGTGGTTTTCGATTAATTTAGTTAAAATTTTTAATTTCTCATCATCGTATGACTTAGACAATAAAATATCTATTATTTTTAGAAAATTTAAAAAAAATGACCAAACTTCATCATTTTCTTGGATTAAATCACCAATCAATAAAGGAAAATAATGTACAAAAGTTTTCATTTCACTGGCTGTCATTTTAAGTTTATTATGTTTTAAATCACCAATAAGAATTTCGGGTGAAATATTTCCTTTATCTAAAGGTCCAAAATTAAAGTTAAGCTTTCTTCTATTCAATGTAGTTAATGAAAATAATTTTATTGTTTGTATATAGTGTTTGATAATATGGCACATGTTATAATGGCATATGCCTTCATAAATATCATGCATCATATCAACGAAATAATTATCCATAACATGAAATGAAGGAATGGTATTAAATATAGAATTCTGCTTAATGCCAGTTTCTATAAATGACGTATTGAGTATGTCGCTACTGTAATTTTCAACAGTTCTCTGATATTCAGAATTAAGTGCAGTTAAATATTGTGTTTCTGTTTTAGTATATTTGCAAAACCTACAAAAATGTCTGCTTGAAAATGACTTACTAAAGTCACATATACTATTAATTCCTAAGTTATCACCCAAAATTAATCCTAAGATTAAATGTACTTTCAGCGAAACATTATTAAATTTTACTGTTAATCCTTCTTCTTCCAAAAATTTAATTTCCTCTATTAATTTCTTTAAACAAAGATCATTTCCGTATTGAGAAAAATATTCAGATTTAATAAAACCAGCAACAAATATATTTTTAAATATAGGTAAATCTTTCAAAAAAGGAAATGAGAAATAAATACCCGTAATATTTTCGGAGTGAGAACCTAGACAGTTATTTACTTCAAATCCATCAAAATATAAAAAATATGGTAAACAAATTTTATCAGAGTAAAGCGATTTTTTTTTGTTCCATATTAAACTACTGCTAAACGAAAAAGCATTTTCCTTTGCATTATCATTACAACTTAAACAGTTTTGTATGTCTACTTTATCCAAAATACTTTTCATACCAAATGTTAAAGGTAACAACACACCTTTTGTAATAACTTCTTCATACATGGATTCGCCGTTAAATGTTACTATATCTATTTCATCATTTAATAAAAATTGATGTAGTGGATGAATCAACTCATTTTTTTCCAAAGTTTTATTTAATTTAAACTCTGAATTACACATTTTAAATGGAGATTTTAAAAATTCTACAATGGGGCATAAACATGATTTTATTTCTGAGTTAATGTTTGAAGTATGTAGAAGACGGTCTAAGTATTGTGCAACTGGTAGTAAAATTATATCAGTAATCATATTTTGTATTTCAAATACATTTTTCCGATTTGAATTATTGAGATTATGTAAATTTAAATTGAATAAAATAGTTGAATTATAAAATGTATTTAAATACTCTGTAGAAGAATTAATGGCATCTTCCATTGAAGTTTTATTATACGTGGATGTATTTATACAAAAAGATGCGTTTTCCTTTGTAATAGGTGTTAAACTATTGACATTATATGTAAAATCATTTGATTCTTTAGGGTGGGACGAATCTTTGTTTGCGTTTGATTTACTTATTTGCACAGATTTTGTTGTATGCTTCTCTATATGGCGTTTAAAACTATGCACGTTCGAAAAATATTGAAAACAAAAGTCATGAATGCACTGATATTCGCTATTTCGATCTAACCGATGACATATTTTCATATGTAGAACTAAAGCTTTGCTTGTTAAATAATTTCCGTTACATAAAAAACACTTCATTGTTTAAATAAATAATTTGAAAACACAGTTAATTTTTAGAAATTAAAAAATGGAAAAAAACGTCGTTTAACAATATTTTAAAGAAGGTGATTTTTTAAGTCAGACTATTTATTTATGTAAAAGAATCTTACCTTTCCTTTCGAATCCTAACTTCAATTCAACACTTTAAACACACTTTTATTTGTGAACAACACTTTGATTTGTGAAAAATTTTTAATTATATTTTGAAGTTGTTTATTCAGCGTCTGCATATAAACTGAATATAATTAATTCTATAATATAATTCTTACCAAGATTTTATTGACCGTTATTAAAAATAATTACCTAAGGTTAGATTGATGTATACAAAATTATTAATCTAAAACCCTACGTTTTGAAAGTAAAAACGTCGTTGATTAATCCAATAAAATGATTATTAAATTTAACTACAAAAATAATAACTTATGTTTTTATTTTAATGTAGAGCTGTTAATCACATAATTTTTTATTTGATTGTCTGAATTCATTATTTTAATAAGAATTGGTTATTAGTTTAATCAACCGTTGTGATTTTTATAATAATATTGACCGTTTTTTTATTTTAATAAATATTTTTATGAAAATAACAACAAAAAGTATTAATCGAATGAATGTGCCAATTACTTTAATAAAAATCGTTATTAGATTGATAAAATAACTTATTACACATTTTTAAAACGGGCGGTTATTAAATTTACTAACAAAATTCTCTGAGTGTAGCTCTCGACTTGTTGGGTGAGTTTTAGGAGATCTCCTGGTCTTCTAAGGCTTAGCACGTTCCAGGTTCCTATTTTTAAATCGTAGTCCGGGTACAGTTTCCGAGGTCGTTCCAATAATGAATTCGAGATATTCCGAGGCCTGTGTACAGAATTCATGACAGTAATTTTTTTACGGAAATGGGGTGTTAGCCCTTCGCCCAACCCAAATTTTCGTGAATGGGTTCGTTCTGCATCTTAAGGTCACCAGAAACAACCTTTTTACACGTTTATATAGCAAGCCGCCTGATCCAAGACAGACGCCCGCTGAAAGCCGCCCCTAACATGGAGAACAGACGCTTTCTACACATTTATATAGCGAGCCGCTTGATCCAAGACAGACGCCCGCTCCAAGCCGCCCCTAACATGGAGAACAGACGCTTGAGTTGCATTGGTTTTATGGCGCCAATGACTCGCCATGGTGCAGAATCATTGAGTATAAGCAGTATTTACTCTGCCCCTCTCAACTACACCAACCTAATTCTGTTAGCGTTACCCAGGTAGCACGGCGTGGACGTAGAATTTCGGATTTTCACTACTAGCTACGCTCATTTCACTCAAATAATATTTTTATAGTAACTTTTTGGAATAAAATAATATAAAAGTTTAGAAACTATTTTTTGTTTTTCAACAATTCAAACATAGTAAATTGTTGGAAAAGAATAAAACAGATTAGTTTACCTTAAAAAACACTTGTAACTAACTGGAAGTCTGCCTTTGATCGACCTATCTCAAATCCAGATGGTTGGCAACCATTAAGTTAAACCATTAACTCTTTATTTTGTTTACTAAACCGTACATTAAATGTAATATACTGACAACTACACAGTCGAAAAAGTTACTTCAATTTTCAAAACAAGCTTTTCTATATGGGTTATTAGGCCAGTAATAATAGGAGAAAAAATTAGAAAAAAAAAAATAATTCGTTACAGCAAACTGACAGTGGGATATTGTAGAACACGATATTGTAAAAGAGGGAAACATAAATCGAACCAGCAGCTGCTATCCGGGGGAGAGTGGGGAGGGTTTTTAGGGGTTGAAAGGGGTTTTTCGTGATTTCTGGCTAAACCGTGCATCCTATCAAAAAGAGTTATATGTTCTACACTTTTTGTATGGACCATTTTTACCCTCACCTCAACATTTTTCGAAAAAAATGCGAAAAACCGATTTTTTTCTTTTTTCTTGTTTTCTTTTACAAAAAAAATTTTATGAAGTTCAAATTTTGGAAAAAGATACCTCCATTTATTGGAAAAAGGCAGCAATTTTTTCGGAGGGAAATATTTAGACGTTGTTGTTAAAATTAATTTTTTTGAAAAAAAAACCAAATTTTTAACTGCGATTCCTCTTAAAACTACGCTTCCTAATGAGTTCAGTTTTGACACATTTACTCGTTCTTACGTCTATTTTCGATAAGTGGTAAAAAATGGTACACTGTTATGGAAAAAAAGGCGGGAAAATTGAAAAAACCGAGAAAATCGCTTTTTTTCGTGGTAATTTGCATATTTATTGTTGAATAATCGTTATTAATTAATAAAATCATTTAAATTTTTAATGATAAACGTAAACGACGATCATTTGGAAATAAATTAATGAATAATTATATGCTTTCGTTACTTTTAGTTTATTTAGGTAACAAAAAAGTAAATTTTATTCTTCAAACATGGCGATCTCAAAAAGTACCTTTTAGTTTTCTTTCATGTTTTTTATATTTTATAGATTTGTTATTTACTTAAAACATAGTAAACCTATAAGGACAATTGTTATTTTTTGTTTTTGAGAAAAACACATTTGAATATAGGTTGATTTTTTTTGTACTTTGTGCCATACACTAAACCCAAGTTTACTGATTCTATTAAACTTATTTTGGGTTTAGAAGGTACTAAATGAGGTTTAAAGAAGGTACTAAATTAGGTTTTTTTGGGTTTTCTGAAGGTTTAATATTTTACCCAAAACATACTCAAATTACAGACAGACGTTTTGTTCGACGATAAAAACCAATTCGAATATTTGTTAGTAAAAGTATGCCAGTTGCAGATTTTGCTGAAATTTATCAAATAGATAGTGAATTTTCCTTTCAATTACAATAAAAAATTCATATTAAATTAAAATATATCATATATTAATTATCATATATTATAAACTAAAATAAGCATTAAATATTTTAGAAAAATGAAAATTCTGCCAATCCCATGTACTTTCGAAATCAAATTGCTCAAGAACGGCTTTACCAATTTTACCAAACTTTTTTTTTTTTGTAGGTGATTAGTTAATCGTTTGAAAAAAAAATAATTAATTGTTTTTGTAATTAATTTTTAAATTAAAATATTAAAAAACTTTTTTAAAGTTGGCGCTTGGGCTGAAGATCAATTGAAATTTAATTTATTTTTTTTTGTAAAAACAGTTCTATCCTTACTCTAAAATATTACAAATTTACAAAGAGGCTAATATTCGTGTTCTTGAGATATTTAATTTTTAAGATTTTTAGTACGACTGAAATTCTAATTGTTGATTATTTCTTAGAACAATTTTTATCAAGTTCGAAAACGAAAGCATCTAATTATTCATAAATGTATTTCCGAATGATCGTTGTTTACGTAATAATAAAAAAAATAATATGATTTTATTAATTAGTAACAATTATTCAACGATAAATATGCAAATTACCACGAAAAAAGCAATTTTTTCGTTTTTTTCAATTTTCCCGCCTTTTTGTCCATAGATTTATACTTTTTTTACCACTTATCAAAAATAGACGTAAGAACGAGTAAATGAGTCAAAACTGAACTCATTAGGATTCGTAGTTTTAAGAGGAATCCCAGTTAAAAATTTGGTTTTTTTTTTCAAAAAAATTAATTTTAACAACAACGTCTAAATATTTCCCTCCGAAAAAATTGCTGCCTTTTTCCAATAAATGGAGGTATCTTTTTCCAAAATTTGAACTTCATAAAATTTTTTTTGTAAAAGAAAACAAGAAAAAAGAAAAAAATCGGTTTCTCGCATTTTTTTCGAAAAATGTTGAGGTGAGGGTAAAAATGGTCCATACAAAAAGTGTAGATCTTTTTATTCCCTATAACTTTTATATATAACTCTTTTTGATAGGATGCACGGTTTAGCCAGAAATCACGAAAAACCCTTTTCAACCCCTAAAAACCCTCCCCATTCTCCCCCGGATAGCAGCTGCTGGTTCGATTTATGTTTCCCTCTTTTACAATATCGTGTTCTACAATATCCCGCTGTCAGTTTGCTGTAACGAATTTTTTTGTTGTTAAAATACTATTTTTCCTGGCCTATATGTAAAGCAAGTTATTATTCGATTGCAAAGCAAATTTTGCATTAAAACTTATTCTAACGCAAAACTACAAATTTTAGTACAACTCGAACAAGATAACTTATTTCTTATAGAAATGGTAGGAGTTTTAAAACAACTTGCTACGCTAGAAGTTTGAAAACAACTTGCTAATGTAAAAAGCATTTATTACATTTATCTTTAAAGCAAGCTTTGCATTGCTTTATAATGGTGACTTCCGTAGGACCTATATGTGTAGCAAATTGCATTACATATTCAGCTTATTTTCAACTGTGTAGTATTGTTCTATTTTGGATTCATTAAGTAACTTATTTTGTTAGTTGATTATGTTTTATTTCTGTTTTATTATTTTTGGTTAAATGTCAATAGTATTTTGCTGGAGTTGTGTTTATTTTAAAATGTGTATATATTATTTAAGTTTTGTTTTGTTACTGGTGTTTTCAAATATTTCTTGCATTTTAATTAAATGGTGTGAGGTGAACCTAGGTTTTTCTTAAGTTGTATGCATTACAGTAAAACTTATTCAAAAGCTTTTTTAAATCATGTTTTATTCAAGACTAATGGTTTCATACCTATGCAATTGTACATTTTTCATTATGAATCTACAGTAAAAGAAGAAAGACATATCATTGGAACTTTACAAACTTTGCAACTTTACAAAATCTTGTGGTTTTGATAAAACAAACAATCATCTTTTAATAAGTCATTTACCATCCTATTTTATGCCGAACGTCTACATGAAACGAAAGCATGTTAAAAAAATTGTAAAATATAAAAACACTTGTTTTTGAGGGATTTTTGAGGCCAATTAAACTCAAGTAATTGGAATTTTTTCAATTCAAAGGTATGGTTTGAAGTTTCTCAGAAAAAAACTTCACTTTACATTTTTCGTGTTTCGGATGAATTCGAACCTTCCTCGTCAGTTCCTGGCTCGAATCCTTAGGCAGACACGCTATCGATTGCGCCGTTGAGGCGATGACAATTTCGAAGTTGAAACTTCTTCATCACTTAATTATTTTACTTAAGTTGAATTTTTCCACTGTCATTAGACTATGGAAAAATGTTTTTCCATTATATGGGATTTTTTGCATTAAATTTCTAGACAATACTTTGTCTGAATTCATAGAATGGGGAACATTTCTATTCTAATTAACATCCTAAGTCACGATTGTATAGTCATTATTGATTGTTTCCAATCAATGTGAAATCAATGGCTGACACTTGGTCAATTTGTAGTCCTATATGTATTAATATTAGACTACATTAAGGGAATATAAATTTATTTGGGATTTTTGAGATCAATTAAACTCAAGTAAGTAAAAAGGTAATTGGAATTTTTTCAATTCAAAGGTATGGTTTGAAGTTTCTTAGAAAAAAACTTCACTCACATTTTTCGTGTTTCGAATGAATTCGAACCTTCCTCGTCAGTGCCTGGCTCAAATCCTTAGGGAGACATGCTATCGATTGCGCCGTTGAGACGATGACAATTTCGAAGTTGAAACATCTTCATCACTTAACTATTTTACTTAAGTTGAATTTTTCCACTGTCACTTGTTTTATTTTTTATATTATAGAAAAACGTTGTTTTGCGATTAATTTTTTCTAAAACTCAAGTTTAAAATGTAAAATATTTATAATTTTACATTAACATAATATAATAACAATTATGAAAAAAAAACAATAATCTAAGTAAAGAAATAAAAGTAATTTAAGGAACACACTTTTTGAAAAACAAACAAAAAAGTATAAACTAAATTTTGCATTGACACAATGTTATGTTACAAAGAAACAAACGATATGTTCGTACAAACGTTGTCTTCTACAATTATATTTGAAATTGTAAGAAAAGAAATATTTAAATGGTATTTAACACATCTTACCATAGATACAAACATTAGATTTTTGACTATAAGTATTTTTCATAGATAAATAGTTTTCCGTTCCCATTCGTTACATATCATTAAAATGGGTGCATTCAATATGATAAAAGAACAAATGTGTGCTAATATTCATCACTAACAATAGACCACCAACGTTTATTTCCTTTCTATACTGAATGCGCTGCGCCAGCCACTTATATTTTAAGCACGTTATTTCACAGAAAATACATCATGAGTAAACCGTTATTAAATATTACCAAAAAGCCGTTATTACCAAAAAGTTATTGCTCTCTTGAAATTTAAAGTAATTTGAATAAGGTATATGTTACTCAATGTTGCATTGTTTTTATTGCTATAATATATAACAATAGCTGAATGGAGTAATTGATTGCACTATTACAATTTGTAATTATGTTATTTAAACATCCAGTAGATATTGTAGATCTCAAAAGCGAATTAATCATTGTCTAAAATTTGTAAGGAAATGTCACAATTTTTTTGGTTTATTTATGTGCTTACAATACAATATTTCTTTTGACTAGCTACCAGCGCACCTATTAACTGATGGATGAATTATAGAAATGTATAGAATATAGGACAGAAAGCTTTGAAAAAAAAATGCATGAAATAATTTAATATTTATACTCATTATTAACAATTTAATGGCATTTTTCCATCTAAAATGACAAAAATGTGTAAAACGTCCTCAAAATGGGCCATTCAGATCTTATAGATTTCTATATACATACTGAAGTTTTTATAAATGGAGAAAAACTTATTTAAAAATTGAATTTTTTTTCAACTTGTTAAATTTTTTGATCTAAAACTTTTAGAACAGGTTCAACAAACTTGCTTTTTAAATTTGACACCCATTATGGGGGAAGTTACTGAAAAATTGATGAAAAAATTCAAACCAACAGAACTGTCATATCTCAAGCTAAATAAAAGTGTGTAAAAATAAAAAATACGTATCTCATATAGTGAGGTATATTTTTAATACTCCGTATCAATAAACTACTGCTTTAAAGTGCCGATCATAATAAAAGTTACAAAAATTAATCACATGTATTTAAAAAAATGTATAATACTATACCGGGTGTTTTATTCGGCAATGACAAAAAGGGCACCCGGCACTGAACTATTGAACTTTTAATTCTACGAATTCTTCTTAGGTTATACTACCGACACCGAGCCCTTAAAATAAATCAATAATAGTAGATTCTCTTATGAGCTTAGAATGAAGGCAATTCTTCACGAGGATGAAGTTTCCCAAAACGAGCGTAGCGAGTGGAGGGAATCATCCGAGTGCCATCATCCTAAGCGAATACAAGATGCTATTTTATCCACGACTGTAAAATATTTCATTTAATTTCCCGTTTTCATGCAAAAATTTGTATCGCCATATTGAAATAAATACATCAAAGATAGCGTAAAACAAAACAAGTTTGTTGTTTAATTTGTTAGGGGAATATTTAATAAACTATAGAGCTGTTAAAGAATTTTAATCAAATTCACTAGTTGTGGAATGAATACAATTACAATGGAAGACATACGCATGGAAAGCATATATTCTTTAGTAGTCGTGGATAAACAAAATGATTAAATTGCCTTTGATAAAAATTACTGTTTCTGATGAAAAAAAAATGTTCTAATAGACAAGTAATGTTTTTAAAAACTTATCTGTGATGATGGTGATTGTTGATGATGATATGACAATGTTATGTTATTATGATTAAAATTGTTCTAAAACAAAATAAACGAAAAATATATATTATGTCGCTCATATGCCTACAAAATATTTTTTGTACGAGTAAACTGTAAAATACACCTTTACGATTCAAAAACTGTTCGTAAAGCAGACCTAAGTATTACATTCATGAGCTAAAAGGGAAATTCTTACCCCCACTTTTTTGGCATTTCTCGACGTTTTAGTGAATTTAAAAAAGCAAAAAAAAAGTGTATGTCTGTCTGCCAGCCGTCAATCCCGACGAAATCTAGAAAACCGCTGGACGAATTTCCAAATTTTTTTTTTCTAACAATAGGTTTACTCAATGGGAAGAGCTGAAAGGACGATGTGTTCGATAACTTTACCGGAAGTGTGTCAAAAAAATCGTCAAGTGTGTCAAAACAAGGAAATATGCATATTTTTTGCTTAAAAAAACGTTCATTTTTATTGATAATGAGTAGAAACAAAGAATGTGGAGAAATCTGGACGGTCGGGATTGGTATGTGAGATCAAAAACTAGATTATTGCATTATAAGTTTGTCAAAAAAATGTTGTCAAGTGTGTCAAAAGAAAGATTTTTATATATGTTTTAGATTTTTGAGATCAATTAAACTCAAGTAAGTAAAGAAGTAATTGGAATTTTTCAATTCAAAGGTATGGTTTGAAGTTTTTCAGAAAAAAACTCCAATTCACATTTTTCGTGTTTCGGATGGGATTCGAACCTACCTATTTTTATATAGGTTTTTACCCAATTTTTTGGAAAAAAATAAAATTAATTATTTGTTGAACATGAAATTTTATTATTATTATTGAGAATTATAGCATTATAAGTTTGTCAAAAAAATGTTGTCAAGTGTGTCAAAAGAAAGATTTTTATTAATTTTAATTAATTTTTGGAATATTTTTAGAATTTTGAAAAAAAAAATTTGAATTTTAACTATATTTTTAGAATATTGAAGGATGTTTCAATTTTTGATTTTGTAAGAATTTTTGGAATATTTTTAGAATTTTGAAAAATTAAAAATTTTTGATTTTATTATAATTTTAATAATTTTGGAAAAAGTTTCAATTTATGATATTGTTATAATTTTTGCAATATTTTGTGAATTTCGGAAAAAGTTTGAATTTTTGAATTTTTAAGAATTTTTGGAATATTATTAGAATATACAAAAAGTTTCAATATTTGATTTTATTCTAATTTATGGAATATTTTTAGAATTTTGAAAAAAAAATATAATTTTTGAATTTTATATATATTTTTAGAATTTTGAAAAAAGTTTAAATTTTTGATTTTGTAAGAACTTTTGGAATATTTTTAGAATTTTGAAAAATTTTAAATTTTTGATTTTATTATAATTTTTATAATTTTGGGAAAAGTTACAATTATTGATTTTGTTATAATTTATACAATATTTTTAGAATTTTTGAAAAAGGTTTAATTTTTGATTTTGTAATAATTTTTGAAATATTTTTAGAATTTTGTTTGAAAAAAGTTTGAATTTTTGATTTTATTTAGTTTTACAATATTTTTGGAATTTTGAAAGAAACATGAATTTGTGATTTTGAAATATTTTCTCGAAACGCTAAATGGAGGGGTTTTTGAGTAGTTTACTGATTATATAATCTTTTCACTAAATTATGTTAATATATGATCTGTTATAATCTTCCGACAACGTATTGATGTTTATTTAGTTTTGTAATATATATCTAAACAGAGATAAAAAATACATGTACTTTAACAAAAAGTTATGTTTGATATACATCGTTGCCCAAAACTAAAAACCATGTCCCCATAAAAGTTTTTTTCCGAAAACTATCAAAATCCTTAACCCAGACCGAAGTCTTGTATCTCAGAGCTGTGAGATTTCAACCCCTCCATATTTTTACACACTTTTATTTAACTTGACTCTTGAGAGCTCTGATGGATGGAATTTTGTGATTCATTTTTCAGTAACTTCCCATTATGTGATTGATCCCAAATTGGAAAGACAAGTTTATTGAAGCAGTCAGTACGTATTTCTAAAACTTTTAAAGTAAAAAACTTTATAAATCTGAAGAAAAAAAATTCAAAATTTTTCTTCATTTTGAAAGACCTTAAAGAATTGCACTGAAATCCTCATCCTCTGGTTGACTCATTTTGAGAGAAGGAATTTTGGTAATACTGTGTATATCATTATAATCATAGACATCATACATGTTTGTCATTTTATATGGATAAAAGGCCCTACATCATAAATAATGAACACAAAAAAAAATAAAAGTATGACTTTTCGTTCTAATTTCAAAGCTTATAGACCTTTTTTCTTAAAGTTCAAATCGTTATTTTGGTGTATTTGACAGATTACATACAGCAATGATAATTAAAAATCAGTTATTATGTATGAAAATATGAAAATCCATAAAATCTGAATGACCCATTTACCGCGCTGAAATTTTGCTCATACTGAGTATATCATTATAATAGAGGACATATTACACATTTTTGTCATTTTTATATGAAAAAATGGCCTCAAATTGTAAATAATGAGTGATTTGTATTTCGAAAATTTTAAATAATTTTTATTTCTTCTAAATCCAGATTGTTTTGTGATCTCGTTAAGTTTTTTTTAGTATAGTTGCATAATTATTATTTTTTCAATACATAATTAATGATTTCTAATTATCATTGCTGTATGTAATCTGTCAATTACATACAGTAATATAACGATTCGAATTTTAAGGAAAAAGCTCTATAATTCA
The DNA here is from genome assembly GCA_963693315.1 of Diogma glabrata. Classification (NCBI taxonomy): domain Eukaryota; kingdom Metazoa; phylum Arthropoda; class Insecta; order Diptera; family Cylindrotomidae; genus Diogma; species Diogma glabrata. The sequence continues at coordinate 170,856,480 of OY856188.1, forward strand.
GACCTTTTTTCCGAAAAAAACTTGACATTTGCGAAATCTCATATTAAATAATTTATGTACAACTTAAAATTAATACAATGAGCAAAGAAACGTACTTAAATTTTACACTGGATGTTTAAATAACATAATTACAATTGTTATAGTGCAATTAACCTTATTAAAATTACTTTAAATTTCAAAGAATATTAAATTTTCGGTAAGTGATTTAATTGCTAGTTTTACTTATGGTGTATTTTCTGTGAAATAATGTGGTTAGCTTATTTGTAGGTAAAATTATATAACTAAAAACTCTAAAATAAAAAAATAAATAAAAAAATTTAAAAAACACACTTTTTGAAAAACGAACTAAAAAGTAGAAAATAAATTTTGCATTAACATCAGCGTTATGTCTTATACTTATATTTCCTTTGAAATTGTAAGAAGAAAAAATATTTAAATGGTATTTAACTCATCTTAGCATAGATGCAAATATTAAATTTTTGACTAATCTAAAATGCTAATTTTCGATTGACAAATAGTTTTCCGTTCCCATTTGTTACATAAAATAAAAGTGGGTGGCGCATTCAGAAAGGAAAGGGAATAAAAGTTGGTAGTCTCTCTTGTTAGAGATTAATATAGAATACATTTGTTCCTTTTCTATATTAATGTAGGCGTCACCCACTTTTATTTTATGTAACAAATGGGAACGGAAAACTGTTTGTCAATCGAAAATTAGCATTTTAAATTAGTCAAAAATTTAATATTTGCATCTATGCTAAGATGTGTTAAATACCATTTAAATATTTTTTCTTCTTACAATTTCAAAGGAAATATAATTATAAAAGACATAACGCTGGTGTTAATGCAAAATTTATTTTCTACTTTTTGGTTCGTTTTTCAAAAAGTGTGTTTTTTAAATTTTTTTTATTTATTTTTTTTCTATTGAAATAACAATGTCAAAATTGAAATAACAATGCCTAAAATTGAAATAAAAATGCCTAAAATTGATATAAAAATGCCTAAATTTATTATTACTACTATTATTTCGAAAAACTACTTGGATAAAATAATTTTCTAAAAAAATATTTTATTATTTTGTGTAAATATATGTATTTTTATTTATGCAAATAGTACAGAATCTTACTCGTACAAAAATCTTGTATGCAATTCGGGCATAAAGTACCTTTTTTGCTTTCGAATGATTGTTTCTCTCGGCTAACGCCTCGAGCAACAATTTCACTCTGAGGTGGAGAAGACATACTTTATGCCCTTAATACTTAAATAGCTTTTCCATTCTTCGAAATAGTGTTTTTTGCACTCGAAAATTTTTTGTGCACGCGAAAAAATGTCACTCATCAAAACAAGCGCACAATAGCTATTTATGTATTAAATGCATAAAGTATGTCTTTTCCGCATGAGAGTGGAATTGTTGCTCGAGGCGTTAGCCGAGAGAAACAATCACTCGAAAGCAAAAAAGATACTTTATGCCTGAATTGCATACAAGATTTTTTGTACGAGTAAGATTCTGTACTATTTGTATAAATAAAAATGCATATATTTACACAAAATAGTAAAATACTTTTTTAGAAAATTATTTTATCCAAGTAGTTTTTTGAAATAATAACTTGAGGCATTGTTATTCCAACTTTAGGCATTGTTAATTCAATTTTGGCATTGTTATTTCAATAGGAAAAAAAGGCCTGCTTTACGAACAATTTTTGAATCCCAAAAGTGCATTTTACGGCTTAAGGTCATTCTCCATTAGTATTTTTTTCTCGTCATTTTTATTTTGTGAAATAGAAGATATGAAAATCATATAAGTGCGAAAGGAAAAAAGATGAAGACTTTTTATTTATTCCATGTCTTTTTTTACTTTCCATGACTTTTTTTTTAAAAAAAAAAGTGATATACTATAAAAAAGGGTTCTACTATAAAAAAAGTTCTATAGAGCAAGACTTTTTTATGGAAGAAGACGACTTTTACACTGAAAAAATATATTTAAAATTATTATGCAGTCTATGTTGGATACGACATTGTAAAAAATATATAATAAAATTGGATGTTTATTAAAAATAATGGTGAAATGTCACAATTCCAATTATATAAAATATTTTTTCCATGAAAAGTTGTGATATTCGTCTTACTCTCTTTTTAGAAAATTAATCATGGTTTTTCGTTCTATTTTGGGTAGAAAAAAAGATGAAAAAAAAAAATAATAGAGAGTCAGCTTAACTCGTACAAAAAATTTTTTTTGTACTAGTAAACCGTAAAATTCACTTTTGCGATTCAAAAATTGTACATAAAGCAGGCCTTTTTTTCCTATTGAAATAACAATGCTAAAAGTGAAATAACAATGCCTTAAATTGAAATAACAATGCCTAAAGTTATTATATTACTATTATTTCGAAAAACTACTTTGATAAAATAATTTTCGAAAAAATATTTTACTATTTTGTGTAAATATATGTATTTTTATTTACGCAAATAATACAGACTCTTACTTGTACAAAAATCTTGTATGCAATTCAGGCATAAAGAACCTTTTTCGGAAACGACATACTTTATGCCCTTAATACATAAATAGCTATTTTGAGTTGAGTATCTTTTAATTATAAACTAAGAACGCCACTTCGTATGAGATTTGAAACTTCAAATCGTTATAAAGCTGTATGTCAATTACACATTATTATATATATACCGTAATTAGAAGTAGAAATAAATAATTTATTTTTTGCAATAATATTGATAATTAAACTAATTTAACATATAGTCAAAACAACTTAACTCAAACCCAACCCAAAATAATCTGACTTGCTGGAAATAACAATTATTTTGAGTTTTCACAAAACAACCCAACGATTGCTGTGTTTATATTATTATATACCCTATAAAGGGGACCGCATTGTATGACCGTATATGTTTGTCATAATCACTTTCTGAGAAATCACAATAAGAAAAAACAAACATTTCTTTCATCTTTTGGATAATAAAATTGTATGAATTAATTTTATCCGGCTAAAATCCTGGATAAAATGAATTAGCCACCCGGATAAAATCCAGGGGATAAAACCGGTTAGGAGAGATCGCTGCCATCCCTGCATCTGTAGCTGATAATCGAATTAGATGAAACTTGATACATAACCATTTAGTACGGTTCACAACAGTTCTGCATTCCAACTTCCTGTTTGCCACTTCCGGTTAAAATGTTTTTTTACTTTTTCTCGTCTAACAGAATTTATGTTTGATGCGATACTACTGCTTTCTTTAATATTTTTATAATTAGAACTACGCGAAATCTATAACATTGGTTAGCTTTTAATTAAAGTATTTGATGGATATTAGCTCATTATATATCCAGAACACTGTTTCCAGAGCTGTGGCGAAGTCAGCCTATGCATCAGCGTCGCAATATTTTTTTAATAGTTTTATAGTTCACATACACAAAATATATAAAATATTGCTTATCCTGTTTTACATCCTGTTTTACTAGATGTTTTCTTCAGTTTATAAAGTTTTCGTAACTCCATAGCAGTTTTAATTAATTGAGTGTTTTACTTATTTACAAGAATGTTTGGATTGATATCGAAATATTAATTAATCTTTCAACGAATAAATAAACTTTAGTTTTTTTTGCTAAACAAATATACATGGATTGGCATTATTTATGTTCTAAGAAATAATAAAAAGAAAGTAGCGAAAACAGAAAAAATTCAAGGTCAATTTAGTTAGTTGAATCAACATTCGATGAAAATTACCAACATTTTGATTTTTTACTAAAGTTTGAGCTGGATCATAAAATTTGATATGTTTGATATTGTTCTTCATAATTAATTTGCTTTATCTATACATTGTTTATGATTGTAATGTAAATACTTAACTGTTTCCAGTTAAATGAAATACAGTGAATCACAAAATCGCGCATGTTTCATTTTAACTTATAAAGGGTGTTAGAGTTACACAACTTTAAATTAAAATAAAACAAAGAAATATATTTTTAATATCAATTAAACTGACTTAATTGGATAGATCATTTTATGGAATTAATGCTTAAATATTATTTTGGGCATGTGGCCGCCGCGGCTAGCGCGTAGAAGGCGCAATCTGGAACTCCAATTTTCACATACTTTTCGCAGCATTTGCGGCCGTATTTGGCCAATAACTCTTCGAATGTTGAATTTCAGGTTTTCAATTGTATCTGGTTTATCGGCGTGGCCAAGTGACTTTACATAACCCCAAAGAAAATAATCCAATGGGGTTAAATCACACGATCTTGGTGGCCAATTCATAGGACCATTACGTGAAATTATTCGTTCATCAAAAGTTTCTTTAAATAAATCAATTGTAGCGTGTGCTGTGTGGCATGGGGCTCCGTCCTGTTGGAACCACATGTCAGCAAATTGAGGTATGAAAAAACTTCTAATCATGTCTCTATAACGTTCACCATTGACAGTAACATTCTGACCGTCATCGTTTAAAACAATAATTTTCTGTGGATGTAATGGTGTTTTTGAGAAACGCTTGTGGATTATCTTCACTCCAAATGCGACAACTTTGCTTATTTACGTACCCATTCAACCAAAAATGAGCTTCATCGGAGAACAAAATTTTGTATGGAAAATCAATATCAATTTGTGCTTCAGCCTATTCGCCGGCGCCAAGATCCTTTCGTAAAATCTTCCATAAAGTGTAAGGACACAAACCCATTTGCTGAGAACGGCGAAGAATTGATTGATTTGGGTCTTCTTCAATACTTTCCTGTACAGAGGCTACAGTTTGTTCGGTGCGCACTGTTCGGCGTCTCACGGGATGCACATTATCATTAAGAGTAAACGTGATGCGAAAACGATCCATAGTCATTCGAGTTAGCCGCTCTGAATTATAATAGCCATAAAATGGACGAAGTGCACTATAAGTTTGACGAACAGAACCATTATTTTGATAAAAAATTCAACAATTTGCAAGCGTTTCTCTGGTGTAAGTCTATCCATAATGAAATGCCAAACCAAACTAAACAAAAAGCAACTATCAGCTGTTAAATCGGTTGTCAAATAAAACAGCGTTGCCAACTCAAAGTGTACCTATAAAAAAAACACCCTTTATATTCTTGTCAGCAACATATACTTTATTTTCTCAAATTATCGATATTTTAATTCGTTTAATCATTGTCAGTTAAGTTTAGCAATACAGTTGTTTAATTAAGAAAAATATATTCCGTTCCGCCTGTGTTGATTTGTTTTTCTACCCATTTTTGAATAACTGATTTTTTTTTATGTGAAACATCTGTAGACGCGACTTAATTGAAATAATAAATGATTTTCCGTCACGAAAAATGGTATAACAATTGTATCTGTATGTCATCACGCTTAATGAAAAATAATAAATATTTTGAACAGTAAGTATGCCATATTTTCTCTAAATATAGTAAATTTTATAAGAATGAAAATAATTTTGAACTTTTTTGGTTTTATTCATAATTCTGTGTTGGTGTAATACAAAAATACAAATCTCGATAATTCGGTGTTTTAACTTATTCGTGTGTGTATGGGTGTGGGTATGTGTGTGTTATTGGATAAAACCATCTGCCCTTGCTCGTGATCCTGTTCTAACCCTTCGGTACCTCCAATTAAGGCATTCTATTGCAAGGCTGGGGTTGATTGTAGTACTCTCTCGTGTATTATAATGTTGTGTTGTCGTGGTTTTGTTGCGTAGTGTTGAGCATGGCTAGGTAGTCTTCGTTCGTCTTGTATAAGCTTTTTCATAATACTTGTGATGTTCTCATTCGCTATATCTCAGTTGTTTTTTGAGTTCAGCGTAAATTGCATGAGGCTAAGCGGAGTAATTTATTCTCTCATATGCTATTCATTAAGTCTCCGTGTATTTGCTCCGTGTGGGTCCGTTACGTATACTTGTATAAGTACTCACAAAAATCTACCGCCTGAGAACATCTGCGTCAAGTAATGTTTGACGTCACCATGTTCCCTTGTTGTCGATGCTTTTAGGTCAGAAATCTTTGATGAAGTCGTCTCGTTGGTCACTGTCATTTTGTGTTGCTATATGCAGAGCCTTTTGCTGTAATATCGATCAGCATCCTACTCGCAATAATATTTACGGCCTCACCATGTCAGTCTGTAGGCCGTTTTGATATGTCTAAGATGTCGTTTTCATCGCTGAGGTCCATATGTGTGCCGCGTACATCAATATTGATGTGCCAACACCACCAAGAAGCTTCTTGATCGGTTGTCTAGGGTCGCAAATGATTGGCATAAGCCTTGCAAGAGCAGCCCCACTCAATGGGCTTTGTCACCAGCCTACATCAGGTGGTTTTCGAAGATGATTCTGTGGTAGGTGAGTTTATGGTAGAATGACTCTAAGATACCTCTGGTGCTGGCCAAATGTTATGACCTGGATATCGATGCTTTCCACAATACTTCTGTTACTCATTAGTACGAATTCCGTTTATTACTCGGCTACCTCAAGTCCTGTCTTGTTCATATATGCCCTAACGTTTATTATGGTCTGGTTACAGTTGGCAATAATATTCGTGAGGTTCTGAACTACAACAACTATGATAATATTATCTGCATTGCCAATAATCGTTGTTTATTTGAGCACACGTAATCTGAGAACACCATTGTACATGATGTTCCATAACAGTGGTCTAATGATTGATTCATGTGGCAACCTGGTTATCCCTGTTATATTGTACTTCTTCGAACATGCTTCGGTATCATAAACCAGAGTTCTTCCCGTGAAGTAAATAGCTATTATAGGTAACAGGTAGTTAGGTCCGTGCAGTTCTTTTGGAGCTCTTAGGATTAGTTCCAGTAAAAGGCATTTTTAACATGTGTGTTTGTTTGTTTTTTAAAATTTAAAAAAATTTATGTTATAAATTTCACTATCAACTTTATGTTTCACATCTGCTGGATATCTCGTGACAACATACTTTTTTAAGCTTAGCTCTTAATTGATAACGAGTTTGGCGATTCTATCTTAATTTGAAGGGGATCTATAAAGTTAATCGGATCAAAATGAAGTATACTACAGCTTTTTATGTACCAAAGGCATTTTGGAGGTTTTACGCCCGACAGGCGACGTAATCCAGTGCGATAGTTTCATAAGCGAAAAACTAAGAAATAATTTAATATAATGTTTTTACTTGGCTTAATTGAATTAAAAAAGTTTTTATTGTTTATAGCCAATTATTGTTTATTTTATTATTATTTACCCAACGTTTCGAATAAATTTCTTATTGTCAAGGGTTTTTTTACTATATGATGATTTAGTAAAAAAACCCTTGACAATGAATAAGAAATTTATTCGAAACATTTTGTAAATAATAATAAAATAAACAATAATTTGCTATAAATAATAAAAATTTTTTTAAAATAATTTAATATTTTTTTCTACGGCTGAACTGGCTTTCTATGGCTGATCAGTTTATTATAATTTTTAAACACAAAAAGTACTCCGTTTCATACTTATTTTTTCGTTTAATCATTATTCCAAAAAAAATCACTCGAACATTTAATAGCGAAAATGCTGCTTAAAAATTCAAAACTACCATAAACTAAATAAGAAAATATAAAAGGACTGAAATCATAAGGCTCTGAGATATTAAGACTTTGGGTTAAGGATTTTTATATAGTTTTCGGCAAAAAGCTTTTATTAGCTACATTAATTTTTGTTTTGGGCAGCTTAGTATACTAAACAAAAAATTCTTTGTAAAAGTGCAAGTATTTTATCTCTGCTTAGAGGTGTATTACAAAACTAACACGAAACATCAATACGTTGCTGGAAAATTACAACAGATCAGTATTAACATAATTTAGTGAAAAGATGTTACACTCACCCTCAAACCTCTCCACTTTTCGAAAACAAACAACCCCATTATCTACCAATTTGTTGTTCAATTACATTTCATGCCATTTAAATAATTATTTCATTTTTTAGAAAAAATTCAATCAAGCCCCATTGAATAGATTGACTTAATTTCAAAAAATTAAATCGAAATCAAAAATTGAAAGTTTTTCCGAAATTCTTAAAATATTGCAAAAATTATTACAAATTTAAAAATACAAACTTTTTTCAAAATTCTTGCAAAAGTTATAATAAATTCAAATATTTACACTTTGTAAAAATTCTAAAATAATTCCAAAAATTATTGCAAAATCAAAAATTAAAACTTTTTTCAAAGTTGTAAAAACATGGCAAAAATTCAAAATCAGAAATTAAAACCTTTTTCAAAATTATTCCTAAAACAAAAATATTCCTAAAACATTAAAAGATGGTGGCAGGCAGTATTAAAACAAGGAGATCTAATCTATCCATTCGAAGAGCTTAAAAAAGACATATATACTATGTATAATCAAATCATCGATTTTGAATCTATTTGGAAGTTTTACATACAATTTAACTTATTTCATTAGTTCATCAAATATTCCTTTTAATTATCTTTTAATTTTATACACTAATTAATAATGATTGTAAAAAATGTTCATTTCATTAAAATATATCCCTAAAATGAGTCATAATAAAAAAATTTATTACATGCATTAACTTTATTAGAAATCATGAAGCAACATAAAATTGCTTAGAAATAATATAGATATCGTAATTTGTATACATCAAAATTTGTCTTGAAATTAATTTCTGGATTTTTTAGATAATCTTTGATTCTTGTTAATCGTAGGTGGAAACTTAAATGTTTAGACTGACTATTTTTTAAACAATTCAACATTTTTTTGTCAATGTAAACATTGTAAATTAAATCTTGATAAATAACAAATTTGTATATTTGTTTGCCTCCGACTAAATTGTCACTTATGATACTATATATTTTTAAATTAGTGTAGTACGCCGCTTCAGTATCGTTATTTTATTAAGATAAAAATTCCATATGCCCAAAATACATGTGCAGAAAGTCTGCACGCAGTGCTGCATGCATATCTGCATCTGAAATAGATGTGCAGAATTTTTATATATTTGACGTGCAGAATTTTCGATTTCGTAACAATGACAGTTCGTGTTCTTACGTATCATGAAATAGTTATAAGTGAAAATTGTCGCAATTTAAAGAAAACTGTCTTTTTAATTAAAAAATAGAAGAAAATAATTGAATCGTTGCCTGTAAAAACGTGTATGTCTAAATTAAAATTTAAGTTCAATTACATATACCACTGTTCCCGTTTTCCACTGTTTTTATTTATTAACAATATTAGTTTTAATTATTTTATAATTTGGATTATTTAGAATATTTGAATATCTTTATAAACAAATAATCATTACAAAAATAATATTATTTTCAAAAAAATATCATTCATTTTTATTTGAGTTATAAAAAAATAATTCATTTCCAAACAAAATGTCAAAATCATCCATTTTTATCTGAGTTTTCAAGTAGTTTTTGTTTTTTTTATTGTGGTAGCACTGCCTCTGTGCAGCGAAATTACAAGTAGAGATATCTTGCAGAATTTTTCTGCTTGCAGAATTTACATGTAATTGCTCACATATAACAACACATGTTCTAATTTCGCTGCATGCAGAATTCTGCACATGTATTTGGACCATTAAGACCGATTTAAACACACAGTTTAAATGTACAATAAAATTGTGTAACGTCATTACAAAATAAAATTTAAAATGCATTTAGGGGATTTTTACGATCCCTGCAATATTTTCTTCAGTTTTTTAATTGAAGAAATGTTTCCTGGTTATTCAGTTTTTTTTTTTGTTGTTTTCTTCTTTTTTCATTTTATTCTATTTTCTGTTGGTGATTGTTGTATCCCATTTTTGAATTTTTTGTGGAATGGAATAACATTTCGACGTAATAAAACTTAATAAAAACAATACAATAAGACTTAATGAAAAAATATACTGAAAAAGTTTTTGCTTATTTTACATGAAATTTTGCAGTTTTAATTTTTCAAAAAATAGAATTGTTATTCATGCCGAAATCCAAAACTGCCCTTTTTCTTTTCTATTTTTTTTGTTTTTCAAATAGTTAGTCCTTAAATCAAAACATACTCAAACACCAGACATGCATTCGGATTTGTTGACGAGAAAACCCTATTTGAGTATTCACTAACAAAAAATAAGAAAGGTTTCGATTTTCTCAATGTTTATAATTTAAAATTGAGTTGTTTTTTAATATTGTATGCCTTCACTATAGTAGTGCTCTTCCTTGAGTCTTGAAATTATCATGATGTAATGCGAAAACCACACATATTATATCAAAATTTTTATAAATTTTGTAATTTTTTAAAAAATTTGCTTGAAATATTTAATACGAATTTCAACTTACAATATATGACAATTAATCAAATGAATTTTTTACTGTAATTTAAAAGAAAATTCAACAACTATAGGCCAAATTTCAGGCAAATCAACAACTGTCAAATATTTTGTTGGTAAATATTCAAACTTGTTTGTCTCGACAGCGAAACAAAACGCATGTCTGTAATTTGAGTATGTTTTAGGTAAAGAACTAAATCTTTAGAAAACTAAAAAAAAAAAGAAAGAAACTAGCAGATGAGAAACATAAAAGTTGGTAGTAAAATTTATAAAATTAATTTTTTTAAATTTTACAAAACAAACAAACACACATGTTAAAAATGCCTTTAACTGGAACCAAATCCTGAAAGCCCCAGAAGAACTGGACGTACCTGACTACCTGTTACCAATAAAAGCTATATACTTCACAGGAAGAACTCTGGTTTATGATACCGAAGCATGTTCGAAGAAGAATATAATATAACAGGAGGGAGGGGGTGTTATGAAAAAAAAAGTTTCACATACGATTTAACACCGAATTATCGAAATTTGTATTTTTGTACTACACCAACACAGAATTATGATAAAACGAATAAAGTTCGAAATAATTTTCATTCTTATAAAATTTACTCTTTTTTAGAGAAAATATGACATACTGTTTGTAGTAGATTCTTGTATGAGTTTAGAATGATGGCAATTTTTCACGAGGATTTAGTTTCCCGGAACGAGCGAAGCGGGTGGAATGAATCATCCGAGTGAAGAGTTGTCATCATCCTATGCGAATACAAGATGCTATTTTATCCACGACTGCAAAATATTTCGATTAATTTCCAGTTTGCCTGCTAAAGTTTTTATCACCATATTGAAATACATAGATAGATAGTATAGAAAAACAAAACAATTGACAACGAAAAATGTTAAATTTCTTATTTTATATTTTGTAAATGTATTGTTCTCGTTTCAACCTTTTGATATTACTATACCAACAAATTAAGTTTTTATTTTGTTAAGCCGCAATCAGACTATTGCAGAACTCTGCAATATTTCTGCAATAGTCGTGCAATGGTAGTGTGTAAAATATTCATTGCAGAAAAGTTTGGCAATGAACTCATAGCAAAACATTGCAATGAGTCATTGCAATGTTTTGCAATGAGTTCATTGCCAATTTTTTCTGCAATGAATATTTTACACACTACCATTGCAGAAATATTGCAGAGTTCTGCAGTAGCCTAATTACGGTTTTAGGGGAATATTTAATAAATTATAGAACTGTTGTAGAATGAACGATTGCCGTATTGCGTCACATTCCACATCAAGTGAGAGAATGTATAAAGTTACAATGAAAGACATACATATGGAAAGCATATTCTTTAGTAGTTGTGGATAAAAATATTTATTAACTTCCCGATATGGGAAGTTGTTGTTTTGGGGTCGATTTTCGAAATCGGAATTTTTTTCATATCTTTATATTTCATGACCTCCTGAAGCTGTTTAGACTATTTTTAGCTAACAGTTTGTATGTGTGTGTGTATGTATGTGTGTATCGGTGTATGTAGACAAATTTTTGTCCAACGCTTTCTCAACCACGGATGGGTGGATTTTAACGAAAATGGTCGCAATCGATGTATCTTGGCGTAACTTAGAGCCCAGTCCTTTTTTAGCTAAATTAAATCATTTGTTTTTGTGGTTTCCCAAAAACTGAAAATCGTCTCTTACAAATAACATGAGATTAAATGATGCTATCAAGGTCATGAGACTTCCATATTGTTTGTCAACATATCAGTCATTTATAATGATATTTGTATAAACAATTGCTATCTTACTTTTTGAGTTTTTAAAGAAAATGTGAAAAAACTACGTGTGATTTTCATTACGCAAACGCATGATATCTAGATGAAACTTTGGTATTTAAATGAGCTGCAGATGAATACGGACTTACTTGAATATCGAAGATCTGAGCTATTTTCAAAATTTGACAAAAAGTTCAGAGGTTCGTGAGTGGATCGCTTGGTCAACTGTATATTGACTTCTCGATACGAGAAGTTATTGTTTTTGGGTCGATTTTTGAAATAGGAACTTTTGATCGTTTCAAGGTTCTTGAAACTGTTTAGGCTATTTTAAGCTGGCAGTACGTATGTGTGTGTATGCGGCTGTGTATCGTCGTATGTGGACAAAAATCTGTCCAACGCTTTCTCCTCAACGGATGATCCGATTTCAACGGCAATGGTTACAATCGATGTATCTTGGTGCCTAACTTACAGCACAGTCCTTTTCTAACGAAATCGGTTCATTTGGTATTTAGTGGTTTCCAAAAAACTGAAAATCAGCTCATGCAAATATTACGAGAGTAAATAAATAACCCTGTCAAGACCATTTACCCCCTTTTTGTTTGTCATCATGTCAAAAATTTATAATGACATTTGTATAAACAATTGCTATCTTACTTTTTGAGTTTTTAAGAAAATTGGAAAAGTAGGTGTTATTTTCGTTACGCAAACGCATGAGATTTTGATGAAACTTTTGAATTAAAATAAGCTGCAAACGCATTCAGGTTTATTTGAATATAGAAAATGTGAGCTTTTTTAAAATCTGGCAAAGAAATCTGTGGATCGTTGAACAACTGTTTTTTTAAACTTCAATGACACTCAGTCCTGACATTCAATTTTGTTAGTAATTTTAGTTGTTAGTAATTTTGTTAGTATAGTAATTTTGCAACTTCCGGTTTTTCACTTTCGGCTATATAGTTCGGCTATAATATATCTCAACAACAGCCATTGACGAATCTTTGGTAAAATGTTTCAGTTAACATAGAAGAAATATAGAACAAATTTGCTTTTGAGGTGTCTTGTATATAGTAGGGGGTGTTCATCAAGCAAATGCTGACCTTTTACCTTACCGATAGGTTAGGTTGTTAGGATGCACGCCACCTGCATGTGAGATTTGTAGTTAAATCTATCCATTTATATATCTATATATAATATTTTTATAGATTCTAAAATATCAAAATAATGATTTAAATAACCTCCCATATAGTAAAAACAACTTAAACAAGAGTTAGTTTGCCGCACGACCGCAGGAAGTGCGGCAAATAACTCGCGTTTGGAAAACGCATTCGCACTAGTAATACACACTATTTTTTGTAACAAGTGCGTAAAATTTATAAATATTCATTTAATTGTTCATTTAATCATTTATTTAACAACGTTATAAACAAATTTAAGCTTTTTAAATAATTAAAGTGCGCCATCTTCGTTGTAATGGTTGTAAATTATACTAGCTTGAACATATAAACATAAGAATCCAATAAGTGCTTTCAAAATTGTAAACTTTGAAAACCTAAATAAATTGTTTTTTCTTGCAATTCAAATGATGCAATGTGTTTAAGTTGTTTTTACTATATGGTAAGATATTTAAATTATTATTTTGATATTTTAGTGCTACAAAAATATTATATATAGATAGATATATGGATATATTTAACTACAAATCTCACACGCAGGCGGCGTTACGGTCCAGGCTTACAAAATATTTTGTGGTCATATGTGCGGAAAAGTAGTTTTTTCTTTTATTCTATTCTAGTACAAAATTGAATATTTTTTACGCATCTGTTACAAAAATAAATTTATCAATTAGGAATTCCGAAACAAAATAAAGCAGGGGTGAGTTTCATAATTCTTAAGGTTTACAATTTTGAAAATTACTCTATGCTCAATCAAAAATACATACTTTTCACGACAGTTATATATTTTCTAGTGTTCTATTTAAATCTCAATTAAAAGATAATCCGTACTGTCAAACCAATTATTATTCCATTTGTATTCTTTCCATTACTTTTGTATGTATTTTATGTTCAATAAATCGAGCTAGTTATTCTTTCCTATTAAAAACATACATAAATCTCAAAATTGTCAATGGTTGCCATCATTTTTATTCTCCCTTATGATTATTCATTAATTTTAATTACCTCTTTTATAAATAAAAAAACAATCAAAACCTAATTAATTGAAATAAAAAAACATTTTATATATAACAATCAATTTTATTTTATTTATCGTAAATGTCAATAATATTTAACAACGATACAAAAATACGATACAAGTTACTAGTAAATCGAATGCAGACGAAAAACATATTTCATTGCTTAATTCTTCTAACAGATAATTTTATTATTTAACCATATTAATTCTTTTTTAAATATGTAATTTTTCTTTAATTACAGATGTAAGTTATGGTTATGTTATAGATAAACAACCAATTGGACGAATTTTATTTCGTCAGTTTTGTGAAAATAAACATCCACTATATTACAGATATATTTCATTCCTGGATCATGTGACAAGGTATGTTATTTTTTTGGCGATCTGAAAACAACTTAATTACTTAATCATAGATTTGTATTTTTTTTAAGGTATGAAGTGGAATATGACGAGCATCGCATTGAAATAGGAAAAGAAATCGCAAAACGTTTTCTTGGTATTATATTTGAGGATAGTGGAGGTGGTTATGATAACAATAGCGATGATAGAAAACAGAGGCTGAGTGACAAAGACATTATTATAAATAGCATCGATAAAAAAGATGAATTAGTTTTAGATGTTTTAAATGATGATTTATTGGATCAGTTGCAACGGAAACATACAAGTAAGGATATATAATTTTTTTTTAAAACTACATCAATATTAGTTGTTTTAGTAATATAACTTTTGTTATTGATTGTGAAAACTTTACCGTTCCTTATTCATTCTATGGGTTTTTGTTTTCGCCACTTCCTCTTCCTTCCAATTAGTAGAACTTTGAAATATAGCTTTGCTTTTCGGTCACTGTAAAAAATCTAAAAACCTTTAAGTTATTGCTACTTAAAATATTAGGTAACTTGCAAGTGTAGGTAACCCTCAGAGTGGTTCTTTGTAAACTGTAGTACGCTTTAATATTTCGTTTATTGATTCATATCTGAATCAAAAAAAAAATTCTACAACAACTAAAGTCAAATACTGTATTATAGTTATAAACAATCACATGTAGTTTTCGTAAAGTTCTTATTACTTAAGGTAATCTACTTTAGAATTATTTTCCGGTTTTAAAACACGTAGCAACTTCTCCCCCTCCTCCACACACTTAATCATAACTGACCTGGTTTACAGTCCTCAGACGGTTTTCTTTTTTACAATATTCAATCTAAGAAAAAATTATTTTAATAAATAAGCGCCAGTGAAACAGGTCGCTTTTCAGTTCTTTAATGACTTTAATGAGTTTACAGTTCTTTAATGACTTGAAACTTCGGCGAAAAATAAAAAACTTGTCAAATACTTGTGATTATTTTATGATCAAAGCAACTAAACGTTTGTTCATTTCTCTAAAGGTCCAAAAATTTATTTTTTACATGTTTTCTCTGATTCCTTTTAGCTTTCTCTGATATCCTGAATCAAAAGTATTGTTAAGTCAAACTAAACTCTTATTTAATTTTATCTAAAAGTTGTATTACAGGAATTGCGATATTTGTAACAGCAACATATAGAGCCTTTTAAGATCTAGTTCCAACAAAAACTTGCGTTCTAAGGAATTGCTGGACACTTTTTTAAACTATTTGTCGATTTAAATTCCCACCGACTCTTGATTCCGGAAAATCATTCCATTTATGTGGTGTTCAGAAAAGCGGTGTTCGAATTCATATAGGCACGCTTTTAAACAGTACAATAGAGCTTGAAAATACAAGCAACGCCCCAAACTTGACAACCATACACTGACAAATATATGACTTGATAGCAACGGTTTTTCGATTTTTTCGGGCATACATGACTGAGTTTTCAAACACTGCAGTAGGAATTAAAACTAAAATAGGATGTTAATCTGTCCATTTGTGGAAAGCAATATGTTTGAAGAATAAGGTAAATAATTAGAAATTATTGACTTGATGTTAGCTGGTTGACTTATTAACTTAATGCCAGCTAAATTTTGTATTTTGTTTAGACGGCATTCTCACTATTGTCAAGAACGATGACAAATATATTAATATATACCTAGTCCGAGTATTCGTTGAATATTATCACAATAAAACGAACTGAAGGTTTGTTTCTTGATGCGAAATCTAATCTATCAAGTTCGAAGTAGTTATTTTTTCGCTTAGGTTATTTTATTGTAATATTGTATTATTATGTTGGTTTTTATGAACGAATAAAATATATAAAAACTACGGGTTTTGGTAAACAGAACCTGTGTCGTAAAACTGTTATATTTTTGTACATATATTTTTGTTTCTTAATTATTCCAGATGGACATAAGGAATTGTTTGAAAACTGTGTTTATTCTGTTAAAGCATTTTTAGCCGGTGAACCATTTCGAGAATTTGAAGCATCAATGTATTTTCACAGGTAAGTTAGTTGAACAATTATTTTTATATTGGTCTATAAATTGGTCTTCTAGTACTCGTATTTTCAAACAGCTAGATAATGTTTCAAAAGAATTAAATAAAGCTCTCGAGCAATATTCTGAGTTTTAACTTGGCGTTAAGAAATTGAGCACGATCATACTGTTAAATAATTGCTTGAAATCTATGTCGAATGTATTGAGTTATAATTATAACTATATAACTTATATATAACTACTTAGAATTTTTGTTGTTGTCAGTGATTTATGTGTATTTTGTGCAGGAACCATTTCATTTCGTTTTTTTTGAGGTCGGAAAACAATTAAAATTTAATGTCTTAAATTTTGTCTTCAATAGGTGTTTAAATACGATTAGTTTATTGCGTATCGCAGCCAAATGTGCAGAGCATCATAATGGTTAGATTGAAGTGGATGATATGTTGATTCAAGTGGCTGTGTTTGGGAAGCCTATATTCATCATTTTCATTTGTATTGAATATATGTAGTAGAAGGCCGTGTATATTCTGTTGTAACTTCCTTGCTTTCTCAGTTCTTAAAACATCAATATATCTAGTGTTTGTTTATCAGCTAAATGAGTCTACGCTTTGCTATTAGTCTTATCTGTATAGATTCTAAATTAACTAGCTATATAATATTTTTTTTTTATGAACACGTGTTGTTTAATTACGACCTTTAAGTCCCACAGCAGCATGCGTTCTGAGGTGTTGATAGACGCTTCATTCAAACCTTTGTAGATTAAAGACACTCGAGATTATTGATTCCGGCAAACCCCATTGTATTCCGTCACTATAAAACTGAGTAGGTGATTATGCCAACGGCTTGGCTATTTGCACAAACCAAAAAATAATGTGTTTGAGGCATGATGTATCTGATTTCATTCGCGCACTAATGGAGACGGTATTTATTAAAACCACAAGATCAGCATTAGTGCGATGGAGTTGTACGGTCATTTTCTGCCGTTTTCGCCGTTTAGCCGTTTTTAATATTTTTGTCATTTATTAAAACTAATGTGTTGTTATTTATTAAAACTAATTTGTCACTGTAATGTAAAACATACTAACACTCCGGAAAATCAACTAGCACCTACATTTATTTCATTTTTAAAAATAGAGAAAAAATATTGTATGTTAAAAATATTTAATTTTAAACATAAAAATTTTATCAATGTGTAATTAATTTTGTCAAGAAAATTGTAAATTATTTAAGTTTATGTTACCACTTTTATCAAAAATTTAAACCATTTTTATTAACATATAGAAAAAACATAATTCTACCAATTTTAGTTTTAAAATTTTCGATTACATTGATTTTATTTAACAACGAAAATCAACAAACAATTCATTAGCTTTGTTAAACAAGAATTAACAGATAACAGAATTTAACAAATATGGTTGTTAAATACTCAAATTCAAATATGTATGTACAAATGAATTTAACTGACAAGTGTTTCTAAGTTACATACAAATTTTTTCTAATTTTTCTTTTCTATTCAAATTTTCTATTAAGCATAATCAGTTTTTCTACTTTATCTCGCGTTATTCTGTTAGTGCATCGTTGCTTTTTTAGCTAGCAGCACCCCTAATATTTTCAAACAATATTCTCGCACCCCTTTCCCAAAATAATAAAATTGTATAAATGAATAACAAAAACACTACGCATGAGGAATCTTTATCCACGACTGCTACAGAGTATATGCTTGCCATGTGTATGTCTATTGTAATGTTATACATCCTCTCACTTGTTGTAGATTGTAACGATCGTTACATTCTACAACAGTTCTATAATTTATTTTGAATATTCCCCTAACAAAATCACATCCTAACATTTGTTGATATAGTACTATCAAAAGGTTATAAAACGAGAACTATACATTTATAAAATATAAAATAAAAAATGTAACATTTTCCGTTAAATTTTTATTTTATCTATATGGGTAATTCTTTTATAAACCGAACAGATTTGGACAAAATCTGACCGACCCATTTTTGATTTGGCTGAAATTTTTTTAGGGGTTTTTTATCGAAAAAAAAGATATACGTGTTCGAGGATTTTTTTTTTTTGGAAAGTAGAGCTGTTCTAAATTTCGAGAATTTCGTGATTTTCGGCTTGAAGACTTATTTTCAAAAATTCATAACTTCGGTTTTATAGAAGATAGAAGGTTTTTCATCCTCAAACAAGTATATCGTTATGTTTATATAGAACCCCTAAAAAAATTTTTAGCTGAATCAAAAATGCCTTAGTCACATTTTGTCCTAATCTGTTCGGTATGTAAAAGAATGACCCATATATTGAATTTTTTGTTGTCCCGCGCCCGATAAATTAATTTATTTCTAACAGTAAATATCATTTCTCCATTAAAAAAAAATACTTTTTTTATAGGAAATTGAACGATGAATACGATGATTATATTAAAAACTAATTTCATGTGTGGGGCAATGGTTAAAATTTAGTTTTAACAGTTTATTTGTTTATAACAATAGGAATTTGTTAATAATTTTAGTTGAAAATATTTATTTTTAAAAAATTCCATCTTTTAACTTTCAAATAAAGAAAAGAAAAACCTTCTATCTTCTATAAAACCGAAGTTATGAATTTTTGAAAATAAGTCTTCAAGCCGAAAATCACGAAATTCTCGAAATTTAGAACAGCTCTATTTTCCAAAAAAAAAAAAAAAAAATCCTCGAACACGTATATCTTTATTTTCGATAAAAAACCCCTAAAAAAAATTTCAGCCAAATCAAAAATGGGTCGGTCAGAAAGGTGTTCGGTTTATAAAAGAATTACCCATATGAGCAATTTCACGCAAGTTCAGCAAATTTTTGGGAAATTTTGACTTGACTCCTTTTAATTTTGATTATTTTTTGTTTATGGATAGTCTTTCATAAATAAAAAATACAAGTTCTCTTAGAATTTTTTTTTTTCGACCAGGGGTCTTCACAGGGTGCCCCTCAATTTTTTGTTATTTCGATTTTCATAAATGATATGTCGTTGAATAGGTATTAGAACAAAGTTTTTAAAAATGTACACTGTTACATTTTTTAAATAATTTTTAACGGTGTAATTGAAAAAAAGATGGCATAGCCTTTTTTTTTTTAAACTAAATTGAAGCTTATATCTAACTAATATCTAACCACTTGTGAAAGTTTGGGACTTATTTATTTTTTATACTTTATTTTTTGTTTTAAAGATAAAATTCGTTGTGCATATGACTGTCGGGAATCAGTTTTTTTTGTTCTGAAGGAAAATTATAAAAATGGCGATTTTTAGATTCAGATTTTTTTTTATGTTAAATATCAAATATTTTATTATTAAATGAACTTTTTAAAAAGCAATTTCAGTCAAGTTCAGCAAAATTTTGCGACATTTTGACTCGACCCTTTTTAATTTGGTTTATTTTTAGTTTATAGATAGCCTTTGATAAATGAAAAATACGACTTCAAGTAGAATTTTTTTTAAATATAATAATATAAATTATTATATTTTTAAATATAATAATATAATTATAATAACAGTATAATTATTATAACAAACAACAGTAATGCTACGCGTCATTTGGTTGAAAAAAGTAAAACTTTACATAAAAATAATTTTCAGCATTCATCTGCGACGGATAAAAGAGGTGTATCCACAACAGATATAAATGTTGTGGAGCAGTTCTATAAAAGGGATGAAATCAGTAGATTATTGCCAGGCAAACAAGATGCAATATCTTTTAAAAAAGGAGAGGAGCGCATAAAAACACAAAAGCGCTTATGTACATTAAATGAAGCTTATGTGGAGTTTAAAAATAAGTTTCCTGATGTGAAAATAGGATTTACTAAATTCACGTCCCTTCGAACACAAGAATGTATAAAATTATCCCAAGGAGTTCATAATGTGTGCGTGTGTACCATACATCAAAATATAAAACTAATGATTCAACACTCTAAGATGTCTTGGATTACTGATGCTGCTTTCCAGAATTATAAAACATTAATTGACTTTGTTTCATGTGGTGAATTAACAGAAGATTGTCATACTTTGAAGTGCAATGAATGTTCAAAAAAACTTCAACAACTGGAAGAAAAATTACTAAATTATTTTGACGTTAAAGGAATCCTTCAAGTCAAATATCAACAACGGAATACCACTGATCGATGCAATTTGGATACTTTAATAGAAACTGTAGAAGAATTTATGAAAAAATTTATTTACCGTTTACAAATTTTGATACCACACAACTTTATAGCAAAACAGCAATCTACATTCATTGAGGAAAAAAAAATTAGAAGCAGGAAGTGCTTCGTTCAAGGGGATTTTTCTGAAAACTACGGCTTCATAATTCAGGATGCGGTTCAAGGCTATTATTATAATAATTCACAAGCTACTATTCATCCATTTGTCATTTATTTTAAAAGTGCCGCAAGTGAATATATACAGCACCGAAGTTTTATACTCATTTCGGATATAAACGATCACAACAATACTACAGTCCATCTTTTCATTACAAAACTTATTGAATTCATCAAAACGCATATAAATTCTAATATTACGAAAATAATTTATAACACTGACAGTGCACCTTCTCAATACAAAAATAAACATAACCTAATTAACTTATGCCACCACAAAAAAGACTTTAAGGTTGATGCAGAATGGCATTTTCATGCTACCAGCCATGGAAAGGGGACCTTGTGATGGAATTGGTGGTACACTGAAGCGTGCTGCACACCGTTATAGTATAGGGAGCAAAGATATTATTGATACATCAAAAAAACTTTTCGAATGGGCTTTAAAATAGGAATCTACCATGAACTTTGGATACGCCGATAAAAATGAATATCAATTAACAAAAAAAAATACAAAATCGTTTTGTAATTTAATGTTAAAATACAATCTTTTACTTTCTGACCATAATAACATAATACGAACATAATACTTCTCCAGTCAAAAGTTCCTAAATAGATTTTGTTATTTATACGGTTTTTTTGTTTGCAGTCGAGACTGTCAAATTATTTTTTATAAGGGTGACAAGTGATTACTAAAAGTGACAAATAAACATTTCATTGTTTTATGCCATCTAATACAAAGAAAATAATTGCAGAACTGTTTTCCTATTCAAAAGAAACTTCTGCTTGTAAAATAAGTAAATCATTTTTAACAATTGTATTTATTTTATTTATTGTACTACATATATAATTTTTATAATGTTTTAAAAAGTTCATCTAATAATAAAATATTTGATATTTAACATAAAAAATCTCTTAGTTTATAACGCCATTTTTATAATTTTCCTTCAGAACAAAAAAAACTGATTCCCGACAGTCATATGCACAACGAATTTTATCTTTAAAACAAAAAATATCGCAAGTCCCAAACTTTCACAAGTGGTTAGATATAAAATAAGATTCAATTTAGTTAAAAAAAAAAAAAAGGCTATGCCATCTTTTTTTCAATTACTCAGTTTTTTTCTTATGTTACACCGTTAAAAATTATTTCAAAAAATTAACAGTGTACTTCTTTGGTATTTTTTTTTTTTTTTTTTTTGTATTAAATTTCTAGATATTACGATGTGTGAATTCATAGGATGAGAGAATATTTCGTCAACATCTAAGTCAACATTCTAATCAACATCCTAAGTCACGAGTGTAAAGTCATTATTGATTGTTGCCAATCAATGCGAAGCTTAATATCTGACGTAAAGTCAATATGTTGTTATATTTTAGTTAGGAAATATAGACAACATTAGGGGAATTTTTTTTTAATTTCGGATTGGTTTTTGTGAACAATTAAGCTTAAGTACATATTGGAAATCACTTGAATTTTGCAATTCGAAATAACTTTTCATTTTCTCTAAAATTCCTTTAGAAAAAATTTTGTTGTGTTTCGTGTCAGAATTCGAACTACATTCATCAGAGACACATTGTTCAAATTCTGTGTGTCTTACAAAACTTAGCCAAAGCGGCGATGACGAAACATATTTTAATTTTGATGTTCAGATAATTTCTAAATTGAAACTTCATCATTTTTCATATTTACTTAAGTTGAATTTTTCATCTATGATTACATATTGAAAATTGTATTTCTTTGGTATTTTTTGTATTAAATTTCTAGATATTACGATGTGTGAATTCATAGAATGAGAGAATATTTCGTCAACATCTAAGTCAACATTCTAATCAACATCCTAAGTCACGAGTGTAAAGTCATTATTGATTGTTGCCAATCAATGCGAAACTTAATATCAGTGTACATTTTTAAAAACATTGTTCTAATATCATTTATGAAAATCGCTTCAGTAGTTTTTCTACAATCGCTCGTCAAAATGCACTCACATCACAAAATAACAAAAAATTGAGGGGCACCCTGTGAAGCCCCTGGTCGAAAAAAAAAATTCTAAGAGAACTTGTATTTTTTATTTATCAAAGACTATCTATAAACAAAAAATAATCAAAATTAAAAGGGGTCAAGTCAAAACGTTGTTGAATCTGCGTGAAATTGCTCATATATATAAAATTGAAAGTATGTATGTTTGTCGTTTATGCATTAATAAACCATTCATCCGATCAGCATGAAACTTTGGGAAGTTGTTGTGTACACTTGCGCATAGGTAACAGGCACATTTTTTTTTGAATGGAACCACAGGGCCATTATAATTATCTTAAGGGGTTCTGCCTAAATGTTGATAATAATTTAATTTGATTTTTCTTTAAATATCGTTTTATACGGTTAGATTCCTATGATCAATTTTTTTTGTTGAACATAAATTTAATGAAATTGAAAAATGAAAGTATAATCTGAAACAATTACATTTGTATATCAAAACTATATGTATTTGAATTAAACACATAATAATGTTACAATTTTTATCATCTATACAATGTGTTGTTATTGGTAATAAACTAAATATGTTATTGGTTTGCAATTGTATGTAATGCATGTTTCATCAACTAAGAAAGATAGTTGATAACATCGATTAAAAGCTAAAAATTACGAAATAGAATTCGCGCAAATACTATTCAAAGAAGTATAGCTTATGTATAATCAAACACGGATAGCAAGTATGATAAACAAACTAATTAAAAATGTGGCCCTTAGCCGGCAACATGTTTGCCATAGTGATTTGCAAACAGTTACAATGCATTAATACCAATGAATTTATAATATATGCCCGCCCGCAGGAACATATGTAAAATTTAAAATTTTGGATCTATGGATGTGACAAAGCGGTACCTGCTATTGGCAAATCAGTTAACGTGAGATATCGTATACTACCGACAATGGCAGGAAGATATCACTTATATTAAGGGAATAAGTGATATTTTCGGTGTGCTGGCGGATGTACTTTTTTCAATCAACGATAGTACCCTTAGTCTTAGTTATGGATTATTCTTTGACGATAACGCTCTATTTTTTTTGTGTTGGGTAGTAGGAATTACAATGTGTGTCACAACAACACATAAGAACATGCTTTCTAAGGTGTTGATGGACGTAATTTTTTTATTTTTTAAAAGTATAAACTTTTTGCTTGCTCGAAGAAATGAGCTTCCATATAATTATCATATATGCTGGCTTGAGGTAAAAAATGCGTTATATGATCTGGGTATATGCTTCTAGCACTAGGATAATTAGGAACCTAATTTTAGCTTTGTTCCTAGAAATTTGAAAAAAAAGTATATTGTCTTTATTTCCTCCATCCTATCATGAAATATTGCCCTATATCGTACATTATTATGTGAAAGGATTTATTATTAAGTTTTCCATTCTTTAAGAAGAATATAAAAAAAAGAAATTTGCGTCCATCAACGTCTTAAAAAGCATTATGTTGTAGAACCTATGTCTTTAAAAGTTTATATGTGTTGTTGTGACACATATTGTAATTTCAAATATGTCACATATTTTGAAATTGCACAAACTTTTTTGAACTTCGGTGAAAAAGATGATGAACAATATCATTAAAGCTACAATTTTGAGTGGAAAATTCGAAGAGGAAGATGTAGTGGTACCACGACAGACAGCCACATATTTCAATGCTCCCAACAGATTCAAACGTTTAGTTTCCACTTTCCAGTGCAACTCGCTTTTGAAATTACCATCAACAAAGCACACGGACAGTTACAGCAAGTATGTGGACTAGATTTGGAGAAACCGTTCTTCTCACATGGACATGGACAACTATATGTGGCTGGCGCGTGAGGAAAACCTTCTGATTTCCTTCAAAACCTTCAAAAAATAAAGTGTACCCACAAGTACTCGAATAAATAAATAGAATTAAAACGACATTTTGAAATTCGTTCCATATTAAAATAAATAAGTTGCAATAAAAATGACACAATGTTAATTGAATGTTATCTTTACGAGTTTTCTCGAGTTTTCTTTTTTATGAGATAGCGGCAATATGCGACCAATGTTAAATAAACAAAACTTTTACGCTATTTGTTGTAAAAAATAAAACTTTGAGAGATTTTGTGAGTGATTAAGATCAAAGTAATTATTGTAATTCACTTGAATTTTACAATTTGACAGCATTTTTCATTTTCGTTTCTCAGAAAAACTTCTTTAGAAAAGTTTTTGTGTGTTTCGTGTCGGGTACAAATACAATGCATGAGCACTGTGAACATTTGTGAATCTGTTTTTGTGCTGTATAATGTTCTATATAGAGATGAGTGTTGACACACCTCTACTAATTCAACAAGTCATTTAATTTTTTTTATAGCTTACTCGAAAACTTATTCGATCGCCAATTTTTTATATATCCGAACTGATGAGCTAAAGTACTGATTATTTTTTATTCATATTTTTAAAAACAAAAATTAAAAACTACGCTATCATTTCTCATTACTACTTTTTGAAATCATTGCTACTACGTCAACAAAATGTCTGTGCACAAACTATATTTATAAGCGTAGCAAATTCTCATTCTAACCTCTTGATATTTCTATACCAAAAAATGTAAAGATTTGATTTTGTTTTTTGTATGACGTGTTTTGTTTTGTTTTTCTTTGATGGCTATGATGTATTCATTATGGTGATAAAAATTAAAAACTTTAGCAGTTAAGCTGGAAATTATTCGAAATATAATGCAATCGTGGATAAATAGCATCTTGTATTCGCATAGGATGATGGCAATTCTTCACTCGGATGATTCATTCAATTCGCTTCGCTCGTTCCGTGAAAATTCATCCTCGAGAAGAATTGTCACCATCCTAAACTCATACAAGAATCTACTATTATTAAGATCCATAATATATTTTAAAAAAATTGCCATCTAGTTCTTTGTGTCTTGATTTCATTGAAAACCTTATATGAAATATTATCTGAAATAATAAATATTCAATATAAATGTATGGTTATTGGTTAATAGCTTTTTTGTTCTTGTTTTTCTCAATTATACTTGAAAATCTGGGCAGCTATTAAAAATGAATCCAGATTACAAATAAATGGATTTACTTGGAAAGAAAAAGTTTGGACACTTCATCCTCTTTTCTGCCAACCGAATGTTCTATGCAACTTTCCTGAAAAATCGATATCTCCCAGTATCCGAAATATTGAGCAAAAAATTCGTTGAACGATTTTAAATTGTTGTTAATTGCAATAGCAATATTGTTTTTTTCATTATTCTAAATAAGCAAGGGAAAGTTCGAAAAATTTCTCTTGTCAACTTGGCTAATCCAAATTAGAACATTTCGGATAAACGAATTCAATTTCTCTTTCGCTCTAACAGCGTCCATTTCCAACCGTCCATTTCCAGCTTATTAATGAATTTATACGCAAAATTATTGCTTTGATTAGTAACAAACTGAATAAGAACGCAACAACCACCTTCCTTCTGTGTGAAAAAAAGACATTAGGATCAGTGCCTAGTTCTGCGTATAAATCGCCGATGGGACGATCTAACTTAAAGCACGACCTCTACCAACACCACTTTATAGGGTATTCACGCTATGAATTTTTAAATTTAGAAAATTACATATTAGTTTCTAATACCGCATTTACAGCGACATAGCAAATTAGTAGATGTAATTTAAATCTGTGCTGTAAACACTTTATTTTAAAAGCCTGCAACTAAATTCTATGTTTACTACAATTACAAACGATTCAAATACTTACGATTCAAATTACAATCTACGATGTAAACTGATAGACTAAGAGCCCGCGACGGCCAGACCTTCGTTATTTTATAAAAGCTGAAAGTTTCTCTGCGCATACCCCCCACTCAGGTAGGAACAATTAATGACATATGAAGTTTGGATCATAGTGGCTTTGGCAGGGAGCAGGTTCCAAAGGGGCCTCCAAAGTTTCGTGAAAGTATAAAAGCTAATTTTTTTATATATTACTCGGGATAGTATTAGAAGTCACGTCACCCAATGCCAGACACTTACTATCGTGGAAACCCCCTGCCAGACACCCTTAAACTTTAAAGTTTAAGGGTGTCTGGCAGGGGTTTCCACGATAGTAAGTGTCTGGCATTGGGTGACGTGACTTCTAATACTATCTTGAATAATATATAAAAAATTAGCTTTTATACTTTCACGAAACTTTGGAGTCCCCTTTGGAACCTGCTCCCTGCCATAGCCACTATGATCCAAACTTCATCTGTCGCTTATCGTTCCTACCTGAGTAGGAGGTATGCGCAGAGAAACTTTCAGCTTTTATAAAATAACGAAGGTCTGGCCGTCGCGGGCTCTCAGTCTATGATATTAAATATATTGATGCAAATCAATATACTATCTACTAATTTGCTATGTCGCTGTAAATGCGGTATAAGTTAATTTATTTAGAATTTTTTTGTTTAAATTAAATTTGTTTAATTTAAATATTAAAAAATAATTTAATGAATAAAAAAATTGTTCGTTTATTTATTTGTTTAAACAGGTTGTTTAAATTATCTCTATATACTGTCTTCATTTAAATTTGCAGAATAACTACTTTGCACCCCTAGATACTTCAATTCTCACCTCTAAGGGATGCGAGCACCACTGGGTAAGAACCGATGTTTTAGAGTAATGCAAGAAGCTCTAATAAAGAAGTCGATTTCCGAATTTTCTGTTTGAATTTGACAATAAATTAATCTCACTCATAAATATTTTGTAATATCTAAATGCCGTGAAGTCTCCATGAAATATATTTATACAGTACTCAACAATCATTCGTTGGTTCAGCATTTGTTTTGTAGTTTGTTTGATAAGTAAAACGAATAATGACTATGACAAAAGAAAGATAAAGACAATGAAAACATCATATATTAATAGTATAATAAAGTTTTAATCATCTATGATATTAGGTAATATGTTTTAGAACTCATCTCTACACCTTTTAGTGTAGTTAACGCGACTTGAATTTTTTATTGTATTAATTTGTAAACATGAAACAATCTTTATGATTTTTTGCATTAAATTTCTAGACATTACTATGTATGAATTCAAAGGATGAGAGAATATTTCGTCAACATCTTAAGTCAACATTCTAATCAACATTCTAAGTCACGAGTGTAGAGTCATTACTGATTGTTGTCAATCAATGCGAATTTTTGGTTAGGAAATATAGACAACTTTAGGGGAATTTTAATTTGGAGGGGTTTTTTGTGAGCAATTAAGCTTATGTACACATTGAAAGCTACTTGAATTTCGCAATTCGAAATAATTTTTCATTTTCTCTAAAATTCCTTTAGAAACATTTTTTTTTTGTGTTCCGTGCCAGGATTCAAACTCACACTCATCAGAGACACATGTTCAATTCCCGTGTGGCTTACACAACAAAGGCACAGCGGCGATGACGAATCATATTTTAATTTTCATGTTCAGATAATTTCTAAATTGAAACTTCATCTTCATTGAATCTTCACTTCTTCATTCTATATTTCAGCATCCATACTACCAAGAAAAATTAACAATAATCCAAATAATCTTTTTTTTTTTGAATAAAATGTGTTGTGTTATAGGGTTAGAAATATGTGTTACAACAACACATAAATATCTTTTGAGACCTAGGTCCCTCAACAACTGGCGTTCTAAGGTCATGATGAACGTTTTTTTGAAACCTCTGCGGGTTGAAGTCACCTGAGACTGAGGATTCCGGCAAACTATTCCATTTGTATGCAGTTCGGACAAAGAAGTCTCTCTTCGATCTGCCAGTATGACAGCGTGGGATCTCGACCGTTTGACTGGTTGCGGTAGCCGATTGTCGAGTGGAACTGGGGTAAGAATAAGTTTGAGGCATGATGCTGCTGATTTCATCTGAGCACTGTTGATGACGATATTTGTAAAAAACAACGAGGTCAGCAACAGTGCGACGATGTTGTAGGGAATCAAGTTTTGATGTCGAAGCTCGATCACCCACAATTAGTATAGCCCGCTTTTGAACAGAGTCCAAGAGGGCCAAGATGGAAACAGAAGCATCACCTCATAGTTGACAACAGTGCTTCATACAGGGACGAATATCGCACTTATAAACATGGAGCAATTGGTATGGAGTGGAAAATTTTTTGCATCTATTTAGGAGGTCGAGTTTTTTAGACGCGCTTTTTGCCATCGCCATTACATGATCGTTCCAGAGTAGGTCATTTGAAACTATGACACTCAATAAACGAATGCTTTTACATTCACCTATTGGTTCAATACACATACAGAATAAAATATCTTTGGGGAACTCGGTCTTTGATCTGGAAACAATCAACAGCTGTGTTTTGGTAGAGTTGAAATTGACCAGGTTTTGGTCACCCCAATCGGCGACATTTTTTAGGTTTTCATTCACGTTTATGGCAGCGTCTCTCCGGACAGGATTAATTCGTTCGTGCATTTTACCTTTTGAAGGAAGGGGCTCGAACGACATGTGCAGAGTACTATCATCTACAAAACTATTTATTGGGTTGCTGGTGATTTTCAACAATTCGTTGATATAAATCAAAAATAGGGTTGGGACAATACTGAGCCTTGAGGTACACCAGCGTTAATTAGTTTAGACTCAGAAGAAAATCCGTCTAAGGAGACCGAAATGTATCGGTTCGATAGAAAATTTTAAATCAGCTTATCAATATTGGGATGAAAACCATACGCAACGAGCTTGTGGATCAAGTTGGCATGCCAGACTCGATCGAATGCCTTGGAGATGTCTAAAGCGATAACGTATGTTTCACCACCTTTATCAAGTATGCTGTTCCAACAATGCGCTACATATATTAATAGATCGGTGGTTGATTTTTTGTTTCGAAACCCGTATTGGTTGATTTTTTGTTTCGAAACCCGTCTAACATTAAATGATTTTCTTCCAGAAATTTTGAAATGTGTGTATGTGTTAATGTGTTAATGCTCGTAGACTTTGGATAGGACCGATAGTAAAGCTATTGGCCTATAATTTGAGATATCGGATTTTGGTTCCTTCTTGGAGACGGGCTGGACATTGGCCAACTTCCAGCACGAGGGAAAAATACCAGATTTGTAGGATTGGTAGAATATTTTAGTCAAAGTTGGTGCAAGTTTTTTAGAAAAGGTTTTTAAAATGATGGGTGGAATATTGTCCATTCCTGAGGCTTTGTTGATGTTTAGCCAATTTAAAAGTTTGGCGACTATTTTAGGTTTGAAGTGGAGTTCATTCATATTAACTCCTGAAGACTGGATTTGGGGTACATCTTTAGGAGTTTCTAAAACAGTGGAGCTCAGAGCAAAGCGTTTAGCGAACAAGTTAGCTTTTCTTGCGGGATCATTGACGGTTAAATCACCATCAATAATAGGGGGAATAGAAGATTTTGTACCAGAATTTAAAGAATTGATGGCACTGTAGAAGCTCTGGTCAGAAATAGACATAGACGTAAGTTTTGAAGCTTTCGCTCTGTCAATTTCAGACTTTTCGTTTGAGATAATCTGGTTAGATATTTTGTTGGCCTTTAGATATTGGGATCGATTAGTGGGAGTTTTGTTATGAATCCATATGATAAATGATCTACGTTTGTTTCTAAGTGCCGCTTTGGCAGCCTTCGAATACAAGTATTTTTGTTTGGGTTTTACAATGGATAAAGGGACGAATTCATTGATAGTAAATTGGATGGTTTCTGTAAAGTTTTGAGCAGAAACATTTACATTGTCAGTGTAAAAACAATGACGGTCGAAAGGGAAACCATGGAAAAAATTTTGAAGACCACTCTTATCCATTTTTGAGTAGTGAAATATTTTATGGGGTTTGGGAGCTGTAGTTTTAAGTGTAGGTAGAAACACGACACGGACGATAACGTCGGACGATAAAAAAACGTCTCCAATTTCGCTGTTGTAACCACAACAAGGGCCTCAGCTTGAAAAGCTGTCAAAAATAAAATTACATAACATATTTGTTTAACACATGTTTTTTACGTACGTTGCGTAACGTGCGTAAAAAACAAGTGTTAAACAAATATGTTATTCAACGAATTAGAGCCTAGGCAAAAAGTGTAAACAAAATTACATAAACTAAAATACTTTGTTCTTTGTCAAAATGAATTTCACAAGTTTCAATTTTAAAAATAACTAATTTTTACTAATAAATAAATATTAATAATTTTTCTACTAATAACTAATTTTAAAAATAAAATACGAAATACAAATTATGAAAATATATAAATGAATAAAACCGAACTTTCAACTTAAACTGAAAATTCAGTTGACAACTGAAAACAAAACGATTACAACCTCAGAAACGCGAAAAACATCAGAAAATCATATTTTTCAGTTGGCGGCACTGTCACAATAACATTAAAAATTACCCTTGCAGCCAAATAAAAATAAAATAGATATCTGGCAATAATCATAGACGATAAATTAGAAATAGAATCTAAATTTTCTGCGACGAAAAAAACTTTTTCGTTTATCGCTGTAGTTGTGTTTGAAATGTATGTATCCTGTGTATTCGAATGTTACTAACGTCGTCGTCGGACGAATTCGCCCGTGTTGTGTTTCTAGCTTAAATCAGCTTTGATAACTGATGAAATTAAATAATGATCAGAATTTCCAATACTACCTTTCGCTACATATCTGTCATTGTGGTAAGATAGAGATCTAAAAGAAAACTATCATCACCGCCATTACGGGGAGTGAAATTTGGGCTTTTTACAATTTGGAATAGGCCCTGAGATGCGGCAAAAATTTCTGCCAGCTTTCCACTATTGTCAACATCGTCGGTCGATTTGGAGAATTCCAACCATGATTTGTTGTGGACGTTGAAGTCACCGGTAACGATAACTTTACAATTAGGGGACTTTGCTCTAATCTCGTTCACAATTTTTGTTAGTGAATTAAAGTTTGGGTTACGTTTGTTGCGGGACCGATATAAAGCTATTGTTAAAAAAGTAATTTCGGGAAGATAAATTTTTAAAACCATTGTATTGAAGCTATCACCGTGTAGTTCAAAATTTGGAAAGCGTGTATACGCAACACTCTCATGAATGAATGCGCAAACGCCCTGATGGAGTTTGAAAGCTGATTCGAGCCTATATTTGGAATTAAGCGATTCTATAAAGAGAAAATTTTCAGAAACTTGTGTTTCTGTAAGGAATAGAATGTTCGGTTTGTCGTGCTCAAGATGATGTTGCACGTGGTCATGGTTAGCGTTCAATCCGTAGATGTTTTCAACATGTATTTTGAAATTTTTTATTGATTCATATATGTGTTGTCCCTGCAAATTCCGTGGACGTGCCGGTTATGGGATTGCGCAATTTTGCTTTACCACTTGCAGACTTATTTTTTTTCGGTTGTACTGCCATATATATACATATATCAAAAGATTTATTTTGTTTCTTATGTTTTATTTTAAAATGCATAACTAAGTAAAAAAATCTTACCATACAATAAAATATGACATATGCCAATATTTCATGATAAGGTGAAGAAATAATAACAAAATAATTTGGAACAATTAAAATATTTATTCAATACATCACAACGGTTTATTAAGATGTAACAAATAACGCATAGATATAGCTAAAATTATTGCAAATTATATATGTCAATGATTTTTTGAAAATCTAAACCGGTCGTAAATAAAAATAAGTGTAAATACAAATAATTGGTGTTTTGTAAAACAAGTTATATTTTCAATCAAAATCCTTTAAAACTAGTACAACACAATAGTTGATGTATTTAATGCACATAACTTAACAACTTAAGTATATCTAAAATCTTCAAGTAATAAAAATATTTTTAGAATGTTGCGTACTTAAGGCGCAGTTATGATTTTATACTTTAAACATTTCATGTATTGCAAGTAGTTTTTGGTGGTAAAAGTTTGAGTCATAATTTCCATCCCTATAGTATCAATTTTAATAACAAAATATGGAGGGGCTGAACTCTCAAGCACTGAGATATAAAGACTTTGGTCTGGGTTAAGGATTTTGATATAGTTTCGGTAAAAAACTTTTATGAGGATATTGGTTTTAGTTTCGGGAAGCGATGTATATCAAACATAAAACTCTTAGTTAAAGTACAAGTATGTTTTGATCTCTGTTTAGAACTTTATTACAAAACCAACACGAAACATTAATACGTTGCCGAAAAATTATAACAGCTTATAAATTAACACAATTTAGTAAAAAGATGATACACCCAGCAATATTATAACAAAATCAAATAAACAATTTTTTTTCAAAATTCCAAAAAATATAATAAAATCTAAAATTAAAACTTTTTCAAAATTCTAAAAATATTCCGAAAATTCTTACAAAATCAAAAATTGAAACTTTTTCCACATTCTGAAAATATTGCAAAAATTCATAATTCACAAATTCAAACTTTTTCCAAAATTCTAAAAATATTGCAAAAATCATAAATAAAGTCAAAATCAAAAATACAAACTTTTTTCAAAATTCCAAAAATATTCCAAAAATTATAACAAAATCAAGAACACAAACTTTTTTCAAAATTCCAAAAATTATAATAAAATCAAAAATTTAAACTTTTTCAAAATTCTAACAATATTCCGAAAATTTTTAAAAAATCAAAAATTGAAACTTTTCAAAATTCTAAAAATATTGCAAAAATTCATAATTCACAAATTCAAAAATTGAAACTTTGTCTAAAATTTCAAAAATTATAACAAAATAAAAAATACAAACTTTTTTAAAAGTCTAAAAATATTCCGAAAATTCTTACAAAATAAAAAATACAAAATTTTCAAAATTATTCCAAAAATTATAATTAAAACAAAAATTTCCTTGTCCAATTTCATGTTCGATTACATTTCATCTCATTCAAAGAATATATTTCATTTTTTTCCAAAATATTTAGTAAAAAAAATGAAAATCGTTCTGTTGACACACTTGACAATATTTTTTTGACAAACTTATAATGCATTAATCTAGTTTTTGGTCTCACATACCAATCCCGACCATCAAGATTTCAATGTTCCTACTCGTAATCACTTAAAATGAACGTTTTTTTAATCAAAAATATGCTAATTTCCTTGTTTTTACACACTTGACGATTTTTTTGACACACTTTTGGTCAGTTATACATATCGTTCTTTCGGCTCTTTTCATTGAGTATACCTATGTTTAGAAAAAAAAAATTGATATTCCGCCAGCGGTTTTCTAGATTTCGTCGGTAGTGACGGCCGGCCGGCCGGCAGACAGACATGCATTTTTTTGCTTTATTTAGAATCAGTAGGTCTTAAAACGTCATAAAATGCCAAAAAGTGAGGGTAAGAATTTCACTTTTGGATCGAGAGTACGATACTTGAGTCTTTCAAACCGAAGGAGTACCGTATTCGTTGACGTAAAATAAAATAAATTGTTTTGTAAAATAAGTTTGCTTAAAACTAAAATGGAATTATCAATAATCCAGTTAGCAACATATCTCTTGATCATGTTACGCACTGTGGCGTGGTTGAACAATTAATACAACAAAGAAGAATCCGTGGGATCCAAGACATCAACCACAAACACATTCAACAACTCCGCTGCTCACACCCAGGTCGCACCATTTTCTATGCACAAGAAATTCAAAATGATTGATTGATTGAATTCGAAAAGGCGAGTTTTCGGTAAATTCAACAACTCCGCTACAAACCACCAGGTTCGACAATTAATCCAAAACTATGATCTCCATATGAACTCACCCTCCTCCATCTATATTAACACCACCAGGTATAGCACCACTTTCTATGCACGAATGGATCAAAACGGCGGTCTTAACACCTAATGAACCCCATTTAAAGTAGCCTGTGTTTTTGAAATCGGAGTAGTCTAGAATCTAGACTACACTTCGTTCATTGAGTTCAACTATGTCGGAGTCAGCATGTAAGTGTGTGAGCATTTAAAAGCAAATATTTTGATTTAGGTAAAACTTTTAGTAAGAAATATATTTTTTATTTTCTTTCTTTTTGGGAATGTTACATATTTTTTTGAAGAACTCCCTCTCGTGGAATGGCGTAAAAGATAAGTCCTTAAACTTTTAAAGTCATTTTTTCTATATAGCTTTTTGATGTTTCTTTTTAATAATTATTTCCAATAAGTAGAGGTTATTTTATTAAATTAAATAATTAATGACAACCCTGTAAAGTATGTTACGGCAATATAACGTTTTCTTGAAAATGAAATTAAAGACATCAAAAAAGGTACGAAAATGTCATTCAATATTCTGCAATCAAAAATTCAATTTTGTTAATATTGATTTTGTCAATAGTACATTTAGAATTTACAAATTGAGAGAAAATAGAGAAAGTGAATCGATAATACTGTAGGATTTTTTTTTAATATCTAGAAAAAGCGAGTATATACAAATAAACTACCGATATTCAATCATAATTTTGTCTACAAAATAGACTTATGAAAAATTGATATAATATAACAGGCGATTAATCACTTGATGCTAGCCATTTCACATTTATTCGAGACAATAACTAATAAGTAATAACTAACTAATTAGTGGTATATATTGTATTTTCCTACATTTGCTTAGACATTTTGTAAGCATATGTTCAATTAAACTATAATGAATCCAGTCACTTCGAAATAAATGTTTTAAATTAATTAGTAATAAATGAAATTAGTGCCATTAACAGTGACTAAGAAGTAGCAGTTTTGCCCATTATAACCCTTTTCTATACGACGCATCGCTGAAATATTTATTTATATTTTATATGTGTGGGACGGGCTCTTGTCTCACATGGTCTTAATAAACAGCTTTATTCTTTTTCTTCATAAATCCCAATTACCACAAAAATACACAACCACTATTTAATACAGAAGACACAATTCAATCATAAACACATAAATTAATATAAAATACATATAATACATATTTATTTTCATGAGTATTTTCTTTATAACTATAATAATTCAATGAGGTTTTATCAAAATTCTTTTAATTAAATTTATCTCAAATGACTTTAAACAAAAAATAATAATAATAAAATAATATAAATACTCAAAATTTTTATGGTTGTTGGTTGTCCAAACACCAATACTGAATAGACTTCTATCATATTTTTTTACAAGAGTATTTTTACTAGTGATGGGAACAATCGAATGATTTCAACAATCGAAGAAATAGTAGTCGACATGTTGTAACAATCGAATAATTATTCGAAGTGTTTTTTTGTCGTCGACAAAGTAGGACACACCACCCCTAGGGTCACAAAACTAAAAAACTTGTTGGATTTCAGCCACTTCATTTTTCACTTTAAAAAAACTTAATGAAAAATTATTTTTCTGTTTTGTTAACTAGGTAAGGATGAATAATATGTCTATATGCGTATTTTCAGTATTAAGATAAATGATCTAGCTACAACATCTTTTAAAAACTAATATCAGTTGGACTTGAAGTATTTTGTTCATAATTTTTTGGTTAGCACTTTTAAAGTTCAAGTATAATGAATGATGGCATTTTATCAGTCCCCAATGCAGTAACACTAGTCAAATTTAAATTTATAGTTTTTAAGAACTCAGAAATTTAGCTAAAAATACTATCTGCTGATTAATTGAAACTTTCGTAAAAATCAATAAACTTATGTTGTAAGCCAGTTACTCATAAAAAGTACTGTATTGTAATAAAAATGTTTGGCTTCTTTTGCTTGACGCATCATCATTACATTAGTGAAAACAACAAATTTTGACCTTTTATTGCCAGTATGATGTCTTCCAATATTTAAGGACACAAAACATTCTCAACTTAGCTTCCACCTTCGTTCTAAGACTCTAGAAAATGGCCTAAGTGAGAATCCAGAAGATGGCCTAACAAGCTAAAATATATATAACAGTAAAATTAAAAAAAAACTTTTGTCTTCTTTATTTTTTCCATTAAACTTATTAAATCAGTTATTTGCGTAGAGTAAAAACAGATTAACATTATGTTATATGTCTATTTTATTCATTTGTAATACATTTATATTGATTACTTGTTTACAGTGAAGATTTTGCCTGCCTATCTATTCGTAAACTAATCAGAAGTTAATGCGTATAAAATTTCTTTAATCACAAACGACTATAATTAATCTTTTGGTCGGGTTGTAAGGGTTATTATTATATCATAAATCCTACAATCGTTACTAGATAAATTACATACAACAATATTTCAAAAAAATCTTCAGCATACACTTATAGTTTCACACTTTGATGTCTTGATACCTGTTACATCTAAAGTTTTATAAATCAACAGTCATAACGCAACAATAATCAATCAACGTCTCTTGCAAAACAGTCATCAAACTACGCAAAACCAATAAATTTAACACACATGTTTCTTAATTTCTCCTACTTAATGAACTCCCAAAATGTTAAGATTTAACAATAAACTAAAAATTCTAATTAAAATCTTCATTTTTTTAATTCCGTATAATATTATGTTTGTCAAAATCAATATATGTATCCCATTTTTTCAGTAACGAATAAAGTAATTTATTTACAACGGAAAAAATATTTAAGTATAAACAAACAACGCACATATACTTTTACAATTGCATTCTTTAAATTTTTCTACTCATTTATCCTCATAAACGAAACACAAATTAAAATTTTTCTTCAAATCCTTTTTATTCGCCTACATATTAAAGTGTTTCTTTATTACTGTAATTTGCGGCCTTAAAATATGACTTTTTAACCCTATATTTTGTTGTCATTAGTTATTTCCAAAAAAAGAAAAAACATTTAAATATGTATAAATTATATAAAAATAAAAATTTTTATCAAATCCTTTCAGTCCAATCAATTCAAAATCTAACCAATTTTTTGTTGCCATTGTCATACAATTTGTTTGACAAAATAACAAATTTTTTGGTAAAAAATTGCTTGATCAAGGTATTTTTTCTCTAAATTTATGCAAATTTTTAATTTTGATTTTGATTGATTAAACAATTTCTATTAAACTAGACTCATTTATTTTAAACTTGACATTACAATTTCTTTTAAACTAGAATCGCCCAAATAATCGATAAAAACCATCACAAAACACACCTTCACATTTTCATCATTTTTCTCACAAACATCCAAATTGTTTCGGCACATCTACTACTCAACACCCGCCAACTCCACATGCCTCCAAAAACCTAATCTTTACGTCCTTGTATCATAATCTACTATTTCAATTATGTATTGTTATTGTCATCAATAATGTCTCTCTATTGTTATTTAATTAACTGTCCAACCACTAATTTCCAAATGATTGATGAACAAAAGAAAACTGCCTACTCCTATTATAAACCATAATCTAAAATTATAATTGATATCATTAGGATATCATTGTTTTGTATATACATTTTCCAAATACATTTAACTAACTACTCATGTCAAATACCAATTTTTTCAACAACATAATTTTTATAAAGATAAAACACAATTATACCCAAACAAATATTTATCAATAATAACCATAAAATAATTCTTAAATTATTTCTTCTCAAAATTTAAAATAACTATAGCTCAAAGCTTTATTTTTTTTATTTAAACTATTTTCAGAAACATAAAACAAAATAAAAGATTTATTATTTTGCAAATAATTTTTCCAATCAAGATCAACCAATCAATACCTAGTTCACTTATTTTACAACCGATAACTATTTATTCGATTGTTCCGTCCAACGAATAAAAACACTTCGAATAAAAAAACTAGTAGTAAAAACACCTCGAATAAAAAAACACTTCAAATAAAAAAACCTTTCGAATAAAAAAACTAGTAGTAAAAACACTGCGAATAACAAAACCTTTCGAATAAAAAATTTAGTAGTAAAAACACTTCGAATAAAAAAACACCTCGAATAAAAAAACCTTTCGAATAAAAAAACTAGTAGTAAAAACACTTCGAATAAAAAAACTAGTAATGAAAACACTTCGAATAAAAAAACTAGTAATGAAAACACTTCGAATAAAAAAACTAGTAACTAGCTTTATTGGAATGAATTTTTTATTTGGTGGCGGACAATTGAATAATTAGAATTGTTTCAACAATCGAATAACTCGATTGTTTTCACTCGATTGTTCCCATCACTAATTTTTACTGTGTATTTTTACTGATTACAAGAGTATTTTTACTGATAACTGATGACACTTGATATTTTACAAAATTTTATAACTGTTACTATATTTTTGAACTTTTAATTTGTTCCTGTATGCATATTTTTAAGCTTTTTCACAACACTATTTAACTATTTGAAATTGCTCAATTAATCTATTATATTATATTTTAATTATTAAAATTATTGTTTTGGTTTTAATTCGAACCGCTTTAGAACCACAGGTTAATACCGGCCGCGGCAAATGGTTAATGTTGCTTAATACATGTATACAGTATATGTGGTTCCTTACCTGTGGATGGTTCTCAAAACATTTTAGTTAAAACACTTATTTCTTATTATTCTCACTTATATTTATATATTTTAATTTATCTTATAATATTCATTAACGAAATACATAGAATTATATAGAATCTTCTTCAATTACCTTATTAATACACTTAAAATCAACTCTAACTTAAATTTCACTTAAAAACATAAAATCGACTGTTGTTTTTTAAAACTAGAACTCAACTCCGTTTAAAAACTAAAATCCAATAATATATATCAGCGATTCTTAAACTATGGGTCGCGACCCAAAGGTGGGTCTCAGCTCTTTCTTGTTGGGTCGCAGGAACTTTTCAAATATACAATAAATTACACTAATTACTAATAAGCGTTTCTCGGGATAAAATCTGTCAAATTCCCATACAAATCTTTACTAGCGATGATAAAACGTCACAAAATTACGGACATCATAAATTACACATTTATTAAAAATATAAATAAAAAACTGCAACCCATGTAATCCAGCGAAAAGTACTTAGTGGGTTGTTTGTTATTTGTTACTTGGGTTGCAGCTGCACCTGTGTTGTGTTTAGCTGTCATTATATTTTTGTTTATTAATCGAATTGGGTGGTTTTATTGGCATCTTATGAAATTTCGTATTTAATTGCAAAAGCAAAGAAACCTTTCACTATCGGCAAAGAACTTAT
Organism: Diogma glabrata; assembly: GCA_963693315.1. NCBI lineage: Eukaryota > Metazoa > Arthropoda > Insecta > Diptera > Cylindrotomidae > Diogma > Diogma glabrata. The sequence continues at coordinate 170,896,529 of OY856188.1, forward strand.
TTTACCGGCTGCAATTAAAATCTGTGAAATTATACATGGGAAAGAACGTATTCAAAAACGTGTCATTGTCAAATGATACAGTGACAAGCAGAATTAAGGAAATAAGTAACGACCAGCTACAACAACTTATTTATAGAATTAAACAAAGCCCAAAATTTTCAATCCAAATTGATGAGACGACTGACATAACAAATATGGCACAAGTTTCTACGTACGCGAGATTTTGTTATGAAGATCATTTGGTTGAGGAATTTATGTTTTGTTGCCCACTCAAAACACGATCAACAGGTGAAGATATTTTTAACATTTTATATGATTTTTTGTATAAACATCTGCTTTTATGGAAAAATTGTGTTGTGGTTTGCAGTGATGGGACTGCTGCAATGACTGGAAAGTTAAACGGACTTTTTGCTAAAATAAAACATTTGCCCCATACATCAAATATTAAATTTACTCATTGCATGATACATAGTATCAAGCACTGGTAGCGAAAAAAATTGCTCCTGAGTTAGATAAAGTCTTAAAAGAGGTTGTGACTGTGATAAATTTTATAAAAAGTCGCGCTCTTAATAGTCGTCTCTTTTCTTAGCTCTGCAATAATATGGGATCAAATTATGAAAACCTTCTTCTACACGCAGAAGTTAGGTGGCTTTCCAGAGGCAGAACGCTACAAAGGGGTTTTCAATTAAAAGATGAGATTAGAGTATTTTTAATCCAACAAAATTATAATATGGCTAATTATTTTTGTGACGAAAGATGGATTTTGAAGTCATGTTATATGGCCGACGTATTTGATAAACTTAATGAATTGAATTTATCAATGCAGGGTGAAAATGTAGATATTTTGGATTTGTATGGTAAAATAAATGGATTTGTTAAAAAAATCAAAATTTGGAAATTAGCCATTGACAAAAACAATATTGATATGTTTCAATATACAAAAGATATTATTCGTGCAAAGCAAAAATGATTCTAGAAAACACTGGGATATTCTAAAAAAGATGTTATTTAATAAACACAAAGCGCACAATAATAATAATATAAGTCTATTAAAGAATGATATACTCATTAACGATTCTAAAGAGATTGCCAATGAATTTAATAATTTTTTTGTGAATGTTTCGCTTACTTGTCAAGCTAATTCAAATCAAATAAATATGCCTGATTTTCGATCATTTTTGTCCTATGATATCAATGACACGCTCTCTCTTTCTAACACCACGGATACTGAAATACACAATATCATTTCTAAACTAAATAAAAATGCGGCAGCTGGAACTGATAAAATATCCATGAAATTTCTAAATACACATAAACAATTACTATGCGCAGTTATTGCCAAATTAATAAATGCTTCTATCGATTCTGGAACTTATCCGGATAAACTAAAAATTGCGAAAGTCTTGCCCATTTTCAAACAAGGAGACACTACAAATAAAACAAATTACCGTCCGATATCTGTATCTAATTCCTTTGCTAAAATTTTCGAAGAAGTAATTCTGAGTCGACTAAAATCATATTTCAATAAACATGCAATTATAAACGAAATGCAATTTGGGTTTACTGAAAATTCTTCAACAGAATCGGCTGTTACAAATCTGTTAAATGCATATATAAGGCACTTGACAAAAAGTTGTTTGTGGCTATAATGTTTATCGACATACAAAAAGCATTTGATTGTATAAGTCATATAATTCTGATGGAGAAGTTGAAATCTATTAATTTGTGTGATAAAACTCGAGCGTTACTGGAAAATTATTTTCACTCTCGAAAACAACGAACAATCATTAATAATGCCTACAGCGTTGAACAAAATATAATAGCAGGGGTACCTCAGGGTTCAATTATTGGTCCTTTGTTATTTAATTTTTATGTGAATGATATTTTCAATCTTGATCTACTTGGAATGTTACAACTATTCGCTGATGACTCGGCATTGGTGTATTCAGCTTCTTCGGCAGAAGAGCTTGTAAATAAAATGGAAAGAGATCTAAAAGCTATTCGAACATGGTTTGTTTCAAATAAACTATCTGTGAATTTAAATAAAACCAAATACATAATATTTGATAACAAACAACTACCAACAAATTTCCCAAATTTTTTTAATTTTAGTTCTGAAAAAATTTTTCAAGTAGAATATTTTAAATTCCTAGGGATTATTATAGACTCAAAACTATCATTTAAGGAGCATATAAAAATGATTAAAAAGAAAATTACACCGTTTATATTTGCGCTAAAAAAAATTAGAAACAACATTGATGAAAAAACCGCATGGCTTGTTTATTTTGCTCATCTGCATAGTCACTTCAGTTATATGAATGTAATTTGGCACCCTGCAGCTTCTAAAGATATTATTAATACCATACAAGTCTTGCAAAATAAGGCTTTGAAAGTTATAATGAAACTGCCGAGACTTACACACACCAAAGACTTGTATAGTTACCGTATCCTTCCTATCGAATGTATGATGAAATATCATCTAATACTGTTTATACACAAAATAAACACCAATAGTTTCAAGTGTAGTATCAATTTGAATACACTTACAAGTGTACACTCCTACTCCACACGAAGACAATCCCATTTCTACATCCCTAATGTAAAAACAGCTCGAGCTGGAAATAATGTATTCTTCATGGGTCTCAATTTATATAATTTACTTCCTTCTACGATGAAACGTATCAGATCAATAAATTTAAAGAACTGTTAAAGAAAGAGGTATTTGATGAATGGCATAATACCGATAGGTATAGGATTCGGATCTGATTTGATGTGATTTTGTATTATTTGCTTCTTAAAATTTTGTAAATTTGTTTTTTTTTATTGTATCTTGATTTACGTCTTGGTTTATGTAGTAAACACAAATAACTAGTTAAGATATTTATTTAATAATTAATTATTATAATGATTATTATTATCAGAATAATTAATAACGTAACATATAAGTAGTTAAACTTAAATTAAATGATCTATACACAATTACATAAAGTAGTTCTCATATTGAAATTATTATGTATTATATGCATTGTGAATAATAATGTTATTTAACAACATATTTACCCTGTACAGTGTAAACTTTTGGGTATAAATTTAATGAATAAATAAAAAAAAAAAAAAAAAAAAAAGAGTTTATAGACGAAAATGAATTAAGCATATCCATTATAAAAGAAACAATTGAACACTCAGTTCAAGCAATATTTTTCCAATGAATTTAATATCTCAAATTACGAATGGGCACTGCAACCATTCAATATATACTGCGAAACTTTGCAGCATCTTGAAATTAATGCACAAGAGGAATTTGCGGAAATGTCTACTGATTCAACTTTTAAATTAAGATTTTCAAAGCAAACAGTTGATAATTTTTGGTTATCAATTAAAACGGAATACCCTTTGCTATCTAGCCAGGCAATTGATATTATTTTACCGTTCGCCACCACATACTTATGTGAATCCGCCTTTAGAACTTTATTATACATAAAGTCAAAATATTGCAATCGAATATGTAATATTGATGAGATTATGAGACCGGCTCTTTGCAAAATCGAGCCACGATTTAGTTTGCTCTGCTCCAATAAGCAAGCCCATCCATCTCATTAAAAGTTACCATTTAATTATTAAAAGAGACTACACAAAAATTTATTATTATTATTTATATTTGTTTTGTTTTTACTATTTTACTATTTTATTATTTTGTTCTTGCTGAATTCATAGGAACTATGTTTTGTTATTTATGTAGAATAAAACTTTCTTTGTTGTCAAATTTGTTTTTTTTTATTTCTTTATTGCGGTATCCAGCTGCTATTGTAGTTTCGTTTATTTTCATCCGAATTTAGTATTGGGTCACAGAAATTCTTGAACTTCAAAAGTGGGTCGCAGGAAAAAAAAGTTTAAGAACCCCTGATATATATTATTTCATTTACCCAAAATCAACAAAAATGATTTGGTGTAATTTTAAAAAATCGAAACATTAAAAAAAATTTTATTGCAGATAAAATAAAATTATTTCAATATTTCGATTTGTGCAATTATTGCATAATTAACAATTTACTGAATTTAATTTTGTAGATTTTGGATAATTTATATTTTTAGTTATTTCTTAATCTATTGTTACTAGCTAAATGTATCATAAACCAAAGGAGATTTCAACAACGTCGATAAGTCATGGTATTTACTCAAAGATGCTGTTTTAAGCGCTGCTGAGGAAATACTTGGACGTCCACAAAACCACTCCCAGAAGTCATGGATGGATCAAGCATGTTTTGATGCTATTCAATACAAAAGAAATTGCTATCTGAAATGTCTACAAGGACCCAACACCAGATCCACGAAGGAGAACTATAAACTGGCAAGACAAACCGTTAGAAAGTTATGTAGACGAACGAAAAGTGAATGGTGGAAGAGAAAGTGTGAGGAAATTGAAAGCTTCAATAAGGAACATTATTCGCGTAACTTCTTTCAACAGGTTAAAACCTTAAAGAACGGACCTCAAACTAGATCGACAGCTATTCAGAACGAAAATGGGGTGCTACAAGTAGACCTTAAAAATATTTTAGATACTTGGGCCGCTTGTTTTGAGAATCTTCTCAACTTAAGTGACCAGCAAAAAGTCGGGCGACGGGAAAAAGCTTATTCGTGCGTCAAAGGTACATGTAAACGAACCCACAAAAGAGGAATTCGAAGCGGCGCTGGTAAAATTAAAACGCAATAAAGCACTTTGTATCAACGATATAACATCCGAAATGATTTTACATGGTGAAGAATCTCTGTCTTTAAGATGGTTTGAGCTTGTTCAAATGATCTGGCGGACTGAAACCATGCCACAGGACTGGAACTCAGGTATGCTGATACCAATTCATAAAGAGCTATACCTTTTATATAATAATTCTATATATTTTGTAGATAGAATACTTTGGTTCTAATAAGTATGTTGACACTTATTACACATAGATTGTTGTAATATTAGATGTTCCCTCAATCATATCTACTCTCAATGATGTCTAACTAACAACTAACTTCATTATATTTTTAACTAGCAGGACCCGGCGTACGTTGTAGTCCAAGAGCTAATGAACCTTTTGAGTAACGGTCGTCCTGTAAGGCAAGAATTTTTTTTAGTGATAATTCATGAAATGTGAAGTACGGAAACCACAACCTGGCAGACATCAGCCGTGCACGTCATCATCCCCTATATGTTTAAAAAGTGCAAAAAAAATAAAAAAAAACTTGGTCCTGTAAGCTTGAAGTTTTTATATGATTTAGCTTACTTAAAGTAGAGTACAAAAACAAATTGACAGGCGATTTGGAGGTGCACAAGTATCTGCCAGGCGAATCGAAAGGTGTTACAACTTGCCGGCCGGCCGTCACAAGCGATGAAATCTAGAAGACCGCTGATTGGATTTCCAAAATTTTTGATTTTAAAAATAAGTTTACTCAATGGGAAGAGCTGAAAGGCGATGTGTTCGATAACTATACCGGAAGTGTGTCAAAAAAATCGTCAAGTGTGTCAAAATTAAGAAATTTGTATATTTTTGGCTTAAAAAACGTTCATCTTAAGTGATTCCGGATATAAACATTGAATTTGAAGAAATCTTGATGGTCGGGATTGGTATGTGATACCAAAAACTAGATTGTTGCATTATAAGTTTGTCAAAAAAATGTTGTCAAGTGTGTCAAAAGAACGATTTTTATTTATTTTTTTACCCAATTTTTCGGAAAAAAATAAAATAAATTATTTGTATGACCTGAAATTTTATTATTATTATTGAGAATTATGGCATTATAAGTTTGTCAAAAGAAAGATTTTTATATATTTTTTTAACCAATTTTTTGGAAAACATAAAATAAATTATTTGTATGACATGACATTTTATTATTTTTATAGATAATAATGGAGTTATAAGTTTGTCAAAAAATGTTGTCAAGTATGTCAAAAAAATTAAATGTTTGTATTAGGAAAATGTGGCATGGAAAATTTTTGAACTTGTTATAGTTTTTGAAATATTTTTTTAATTTTGAAAAAGGTTTGTATTTTTGAATTTGTAATAATTTTTGCAATATTTTTAGAATTTTTTGAAAAAGTTTTAATTTTTGATATTGTTATAAATTTTGCAATATTTGTAGAATTTTGGTAAAAGTTTCAATTTTTAAGAATTTTTAAGAATTTTTGGAATATTATTAGAATTTAGAAAAAGTTTAAATATTTGGTTTTATTTTAATTTTTGGAATATATTTAGAATTTTTAAAAAAGTTTGATTTTAATTAATTTTTACAATATTATTGGAATCTTGAAAGAAATATGAATTTGTTATTTTGTAATATTTTCTCGAAACGCTAAATGGAGAGGTTTTTGAGTAGTTTGCTGAGTGTACCATCATTTCACTTAATTATGTTAATTTATGATCTGTTATGATTTTCCGTCAACGTATTGATGTTTCGTGTTAGTTTTGTAATAAATTTCTAAACAGAGATAAAAAAAATACATGCACTTTAACAAAGAGGTTTGTTTGATATACATCGTTGCCCAAAAATAAAAACAATGTCCTCATAAAAGTTTTATGCCGAAAACTATATTAAAATCCTTAACCAAAACCGAATTCTTGATATCTCAGAGCTTGAGATCTCAGCCAATCCATATTTTATATATATGTTTGAGTAAGTGATTCAAAGAAAGTGGGTAAAATGACAGACAGTTCTGGCTAGCTAAAGTCCTTGACAGGCTAGGGGAAAGATGCTATGGGAGTGTGAGTAAGAGTCGTAATTTCAGGTCATACATATAATTTATTTTATTTTTTTCCAAAAAATTGGCTAAAAAATAAATAAAACCTTTCTTTTGACACACTTGACAACCTTTTTTTTGACAAACTTATAATGCCATAATTCTCAATAATAATAATAAAATTTCAGGTCATACAAATAATTTATTTTATTTTTTTCCAAAAAATTGGGTAAAAAATAAATAAAAACCTTTCTTTTGACACACTTGACAACCTTTTTTTTGACAAACTTATAATGCCATAATTCTCAATAATAATAATAAAATTTCAGGTCACACAGATTATTAATTTTATTTTTTTCCACAAATTGGGTAAAAAAATAAATAAAAATCGTTCTTTTGGCACACTTGACAACATTTTTTTCACAAACTTATAATGCTATAATCTAGTTTTTGGTATCACATACCAATCCCGACCATCAGGATTTCTTCAAATTCAATGTTTATATCCGGAATCACTTAAGATGAACGTTTTTTAAGCCAAAAATATGCAAATTTCCTTGTTTTGACACACTTGACGATTTTTTTGACACACTTTCGGTACAGTTATCGAACACATCGTCCTTTCAGCTCTTTCTATTGAGTAAACTTATTTTTAGAAACAAAAATTTTGGAAATCCGTTCAGCGGTTTTCTAGATTTCATCGCTTGTGACGGCCGGCCGGCAAGCTGTAACACATTTCGATTCGCCTGGCAGATACTTGTGCACCTCCAAATCGCCTGTCAATTTGTTTTGGTACTCTACAATGAGTGAGTTAAATCATATGAAAATTTCAAGCTTACAGGACCAAGTTTTTTTTTCTTCATTTTTTTTACACTTTTAAGCATATCCCCTACATACGTACACGGCTGATGCCTGCCAGGTTGCGGTTTCCGTACTTCACATTTCATGAACTTTCACTAAAAAAAATTCTAGCCTTACAGGACGACCGTTACTCAAAGGGTTCACTAGCTCTCAGTCTATTGCTACGCCTATAAAAAAGTTTGAGTGCGTACATTTTGTTGAATTAGTAAGAATAATTTCAAAGAGTCGTAATGAGAATAGAATGAGTCTATTTTAATTTTTCCATTTGGGAAATATGAATAACAGGGATCATTAGCATTCTAGCTGATCAATTCAGATAGTTTGAAAATTGCACGGAAGGTCAACATTTGAAAGTGATTGGTAAAGAGTTTCGGAGAGTTTAAATTAAACACTTGCAATTTTTCGCGTTAATCGGCATAATATGTGTGGCGAAAAATTAGGTGAACGTCAAAACATTCGTTTATTGGGTGTTACAGTTGTCAATGGCTTACTCTGGAACCGTCGTACTTGCGATACAAAATAGGCACACCGCACCCAAATTTATTGTTTTATCGTACCATTTCATGTTGACTAATTTCATTTATCAATCTATCCAGATTGTTTGCTGATCTTAAATAAAGTCAATTTGGATTTTCAAATATATTTTACCAATTATTTCCAATGCTCGACTTGCGCTCTGTGTGTTTTTTAGTAATGGAGCATGCCACTGAAAGAAAACTTTGAAGAGCAGACTAAATATGCATAGCACTGATGTTTGATACTAATCGAAAAACAGCATTTTTAGTGATGGTTTACGTTTTTTGGGTTTTGTCGATTTATGGCCATCGTCTTATTTCGACATTTCTGCCAGAGTTTAAAAAAAAAAATTTGGACAAACATAATAATAAAACTAATTTGTAGTATAATATAAAAATAAAAATAAGAATAATATCATTTATAAATCCAGACTTATATACTAATCTAAAACCAGTCAAATCACTTCATTTGTTGCCATATTTTCATATATTTTATCGATTTCTTCAAATGACCTACATTGTCTGTTTGTTTTTTAAATTAATGGGGACGCATATTTTCCTTAATAAGTAAAACACTTTCAACCTGTAGATTTGATATTATTGTTCACAATCCTTTTTTTCAATACAAAGGTTCTATTGCAAAAACTTGCTGCATCAATGTTTCTAAAAAGAGTAAAAGAAACGCACATTTTCTATATTTTGAACATGTATAACATATATATAAACCAAATGAAATATGTATTACACATGTATATAAACCAAACCAAGAACATGTTTGTAGTAAATTAGAAATATTTGTTGCAACGTAATGTGTTGGATGCATATAATTGTATGTATATAATAAATATATAAATGTATATAATTTTCATCTAAATGAATTTGTTTGTCAACTTTAATTTTCCGTTTGAATGGTAATTCTGTTTTGCGGAAAAAAAATCGATCAAAGATAACTGAGTGAAAGTTGAATAAAGCCAAGTATAAAATATAATATACATTTAGGCATACATTTAACCATTAGGAAAATTAAAATTATTAATTAAAAAAAACTAAATTTAATTTTAAAATTTCGGCTCCGAGGTGCATTAGTACCTGTTAATGGCCTTCTCCTGGCAAACTTTTAGACTCCTGTGTGCTACAAATTTCGTTGGAGGGCGCACGCAAAAAGACAAACACTTTATTTTATTATTATAGATTTTAATTACGTACAGGGATCGATCGTAATCGTAAATAGTTTTTTGGGATTCAAACGAGATATTAATTTTATACGTTGATAGAATTATTAGGACTCATCAAGTTTTTAGAATATGATAAGTACTTAGTAAGGTGTTGAAAATTTTTGCATGCAGGCTTTAAGGTGTAAAGTAGCATTTAGAATCAATAGTCTGAAAATAGTTTTTTGAGATTCTATTTGGATGTTAATTAGTATTTTTATAGAATTTGTAGGGGTTAATAAGTTAATCAAGAATGAAAAGTTCTTACTTACATGCGATATATAGGATGAATAGAACTAGAATAGAACTTGTGATAAGCTAAATGTTACTATTTTCTATTTTGAATTCTCTTATAATATTTGTCTGATAACCACGTATGTGTGTGTTAATGTGTGTTTATTAATTATGCCTTTCTCCTTTCTTTTGCCCTAATTGTTTATAGAATTAAAATTATTAAACTTTTAGTCTAGTCTTTAAGTTTTTTTTTTTCTAATGTTATACTGAAATAATTTAATGAGTAAAGTAAAAAAAAAAAAAAAAAAATAGGTCTAGTACTTAAATCGTAGCTAAAGTTCAACTCGGGTTATTTTATAATAGAACTTGAATGAAGTTTATAAATATTACCATAAAATAAATTGACTTAGGCCTTAGATGATGTACGCACGAACGCAATATACGCGTTTGAACATTCTCGTGAATCTGAATTCTTACTAGGGTTCTGTTTTTTATACGGAACACTATTGGTGAGAGTAAAACGAGTTTTTCAAATTATATCGATTATCTCGTAAACTATAAATGCTATGGACCTGAAATTTGAGGTGCGTTTAAAACTAACCTGTCCACATGAAATGACGGAAACAAATAAAACTACAGTGGTTTTCGTTTGGGTTACAGTTGTACGATGTGAGACCTTTGAGAAAATACATTTTTTTTTATAGATTCAAGTAGGGTATCATACGAAAGGGCTTCATTTCAGTATTCCTTAAAAATTTATTTTGGAATTTTACATCTCCCCATTTTTTGTATAATTTTGAATAATGTTTTTTTCGTGTTTTTTTTACCTCGATTAGCTCCGAACCTAACTGATCGAAAATTTTCAAATGTATTTGGAATGATAGAAAAAGTAGTACGTTTTTAATAAAAAAAAAAATATAAGTGTCATATTCTCAAAATTAGATTTATTAAGGGGGTGGAAATGAAGAGGAGTAAAAACATTATTTATAGATTTAACACCCCACTTGACCACTAAATGTGGTCAAGTGGGGTGTCATTTGGAAGAGAACTTTATTTAGAAAACATAGCAATTTTTTTTAGAATTTTGCGATGCACAGTTTTTGAGTTATTTTCAAAAAAGTGCAACTTTCAGACCGTTTCCTCACCCCCGCCAACGTTTCGACACTGATTGACAGAAAAATTTGTACAAATTCACAGTTAGGAAATTTGGTAAATTTTGTATGAAAATTAAAACGAGGTCTCAAATAACTATATTGCTGTGTGTTTAGGGGACCGGTGTAGAGAGGGTAAACAAAAACCTTTTGTGACCCAAGCGAGTGGGGTGTCATATGAAAGAGCGCCTAATTTAAACTTTGTTATAATTTTTTTAAGAATTTTGCGATGCACAGTTTTTGAGTTAATTTCAAAAAAGTGCAACTTTCAGGCCATTCCCCCCACTACGTTTCGACACTGATTGACAGAAAAATTTGTAAAAATTCACAGAGTTAGGAAATTTGGTTAATTTTGTATGAAAATTATAACGAGGTCTCAAATAATTATATTTCTGTGTATTTAGGGGACCGGTGTAGAGAGGGTAAAAAACCTTTTTTAACCCAAGCGAGTGGGGTGTCATTTGAAAGAGCACCTAATATAAAATTCGTTGCAATTTTTTTTAGAATTTTGCGGTGCACAGTTTTTGAGTTTTGTACAAAAAAGTGCAAAATTCAGACTGTTCCCCGTCCCTACGTTTCGACACTGATTGACAGAAAAATTTGTAAAAATTCACAGAACTATGAAATTTGGTAAATTTTGTATGAGAATTATACCGAAGTCTCAAATAATTATATTGCTGTGTGTTTAGGGGACCGGGGTAGAGAGCGTAAAAAAATGTTTTTTGACCCAAGCGAGTGTGGTATCATTTGAAAGAGCACCTAATTTAGAATTCGTTGCAATTTTTAAGACTTTTGCGGTGCACAGTTTTTGAGTTATGGACAAAAAAGTGCAAAATCCAGACCGTTCCTCCCCCTACGTTGCGACACTGAATGACAGAAAAATTTGTAGAAATTCACAGAGCTAGGAAATTTGGCAAATTTTGTATGAAAACTATAGCGAAGTCTCAAATAATTATATTTCTGTGTGTTTAGGGGACGGGGATAGAGAGGGTAAAAAAACCTCTTAATGACCCAGGCGAGTGGGGAGTCTTTTTAAAGAGCACCTAATTTAGAAATCATTGCAATATTTTTTAGAACTTTGCGATGCACAGTTTTTGAGTTATTGTCAAAAAAGTGAAAAATTCAGACTGTCCTCCGTCCCTACGTTTCGACGATGATTGAGAGAAAAATTTGAAAAAAATCACAGAGACAGCAAAATTTGTAAATTTTGAATGCAAATCAAAGCGAAGTCTCAAATAACTATATTTCTGTGTGTTTAGGGGATGAGTGTGGGGTAGGTAAAAAAACCATTTTTGACCCAGGCGAGTGGGGTGTCATATGAAGCACTTAATTTAAGAAACATTACAATTTTTTAGAACTATGCGGTGCACAGTTTTTGTTTTATTGAAAAAAATATTTTTAGTATGTAGCCTCTCCACTCCCCTAAACTTCAACACTTGATTGACAGAAAAACTAACAAATTTAAACCATTTACAAGCTGTTGTAATTGAATCTTTCTTGAGTTACCATAAACATCTATGGATGAGATTTAACCTAAAGTAACATTTTTTGAGTCATTTTTGATCAATGTAGATTTAATTGTAATTTACTATTGACATTTACGATTAAACATTTATTTTGTTATGCGTCTATGGTCTGGAAATGACATTACAACACAATTTTTTGTCAATAATTTTTGATATTGTGTTCTTTTACATTCACGGAACCCTTGACGAGCGAATTTTATTCGCACTTGTCTGACTTTTTTTTTAAAACATTTAATGCCTACAAAATATTTTCTGAAAATGTGTGTTCTACTTAAGTCTTGGATAAGGTCATCAATCAGAAAAAGCCGAAACATAGATATACTTTGGTAATTTTAATATTTCGTTTTTAATTTTAACCAATTTAACAAAAATTATCCACAATTTCGTATAGATAATAGTAGTTTCGTTTAATATTTATAATTCGATTTATAAATTTTTTTAATGTGTAATTCTGTTTGTCCTCAGACTTTTGCAAGGTGCGTCATTTTTTGAATTTCGGCCAAATTTTGTTTGCCGAATAAAGACATATGATAACAAGAGACGAAAAATCAAATAAATAAATATATACCTTTACCTTAGATAAAACTTCAACGAGCAAAATCAGTCATGTGGTTTAGACCTTAGAATCTATTTTGTTAATTCTATTTGTTTTTTTAATATATTTTTGGTAAATTTCATTTAAGATATGTTATGCCCGCCAAATTACGTGATGTTTGACAGGTAGTACTTATGAGAAAACCTACATCAACTCTAAAACAAATTTAAGTTCCGTACCGACCAAACAAATCTTCGGACTTTTTACGCAAATCAATTTGCTACATTCGATTCTGCTTCGATTTTGCCGATCTGTCTTGCCACGAAATCTGCCTATATTTATAGCTGATATCCTGTACTTGTTTTTTTTAAAACTTAAGTCCCACCACTAAGTGGTCCTTATGTCCTCCTGTCGCAACGAGTTGCATATACACTTCTAACAGGTATAGACGAAAGCCTGTTGGTGACTTTTATTTCGTCTTAACTCGTACGAACAATTTTATTTATTTATTTTAGTAACCTTTTAAATTTTTTAAACATTTTGTTTGCACCTGTTTATTATTTCTTACATCCTATCATAAAATATTGTCCTGTCATATTTTATTATATGATAGGATTTATTGTTTAGTTGCCCATTTTTAAAACAAATTATATTTTGATCAAATGACTATTACATTTGATAAAAAATTTAAAATAAACATCCAAAATATTTGTGGACCTGAAATTTCTTTTTTCACAATAGCTCTATACCGGTCCACAAACAAACATAATCCCAATTTTTTTAAATCTCTTACCGACGACGACGACAACAATGGGGGGCTGGCAGAAATGTTTGCCGCATCGCACGACCTGACGCAGATTGTAAAAAGCTCAACTCCTCGTAATTTCGATGATAAAAGTTTTCTCCTAGACCGCTGTCCATTTTTCAAAAGTGAAATATTTTACGGGGCTTGGGAACTCTAGTTTTTAGTTAATCAGTTTTGACAACTGATGGTCAAAATTTCCAATACATACTACCCTTATTGACATCGACACTCGTAATATCTGGCATGTGAATCTATGCCAGATATTACGAGTGTCGGTGTCAATAAGGGTAGTATTGGAAATTCTGACCACTATCTAATCACATCAGTTATCAAAACTGATTTGTTAGAAACTAGAGTTCCCAAACCCCGTAAAATATTTCACTTTTCAAAAATGGACACCAATTGTCTTGTCTCCGAAGTTTTTTTCAAGGTTTCCCTTTCGATCGTCATTGTTTTTGACGATGTAAATGTTTCTGCTCAAAACTTTACTGAAACCATTCAATGCGGTATTAACAAATTCGTTCCCTTTTCAATAATGAAACCCCAACAAAAATATTTGTTTTCGAAGGCAGCCAAATTGACTCTTAGAAACAAATGTAGATTATTTAATATTTGGATTCATAAAAAGAACTCTGTTAATCGATTCAAATATTTAAAGGTCAACAAAATATCAAACCAGATAATTGAAAACGAAAAAGCAGAGATTGACAGAGCGAAAGCGGCAAAACTTTCGAGTATGTCAATTTCTGACAAAAGTTTTTACAGTGCCATTAATTCTTTAAACTCTGGTACTAAATCTTGTATTCCCCCTATCATTGATGGTGACTCAATCGTTTCTGGCCCTGCAAGGAAAGTTACATTGTTCGCGGTTTCATTGTAATGCCTTGTTACAAATTCGACAGTTTTGGAAACTCCAAAAGAAATACCCCAAATCCAGTCTGCAGGAGTTAATATGAAACAATTACATTTCAAGCCCAAAATTATCGGAAAACGTTTAAGGGGGTTAAACAACAACAAAACCTCTGGTTTGGACAACATTCCTCCTGTTATTCTAAAAACATTTTCAAAATAACTTGCACCAACTCTCACCAAAATATTCTATGAATCCTATAATTCTGGTATTTTCCATCCTGCTGGAAGTTGGCCAATGTCTAGTCTGTCCCAAAAAACAGAGTGAAATGTGATATTTTAAATTGTAGACCAATAGCCTTACTCCCAGTTCTGTCTAAAATATACGAGCACTATATTAATTCACACATATCCAAATTTTTGGAAGACAACCATTTTATATCTGACAGCCAATACGGTATTAGAAACAAAATATCTATTGAACTTTGTAGCTCATATTTGGAATAGCGTACTTGAGAAAGGTGGTGAAACAAACGTGACCGCATTAGACATCTCAAAAGCATTTGATCGAATCTGGCATGCCGGATCTGCGTACATCGTACAAATTGAATGTTTTGCCCGAATCAAAAGTCTCGAGTGCCTTCAATCCACAAAGATTTAAAATGCATGTTGTTGTGGGACCTAGGTCTTAAGAGGTATCTATGTGTTGTTGTGACACATTTCTGAACTCCTACTACACAACAATTTTTATAAACAAAAAAATATATTAATAATAATGTGTATGTCAAGTACATTTAAATTGGTTTCTTCATTGGATAAAGGTAGAAAAAATTTGAATCCAATTTTTATTATTTTCCATTGTGTCGTTTTATAAGTTAGATAAAATTAATGTATGAGCATGTGCTGTTAAAAAATAAAAATATTGCTATACTTATCCTTTGCTAATCAAAACATAATATATTTACTATAAAAAAAGTTTTCTAGATTTGTTTTTTTATCGAACAACAAAAAGTTATAGGTTAAAAAAGGTTTAATGGGTAAAATCGAAAAAATGGAGACTTGGAAAGGAAAAAGGTTAAATGAATAAATATTTGGAAAAAAAATATTCTTAAATTCCTAATTGTTAGTCATTCTATCTGTGACAAAGATTTGTTTGCTTTTTTCGAATAGTTTTTGAATAATTTGAATGAATGACTTTAGTTGAATATAACTACTTCAAAGTAAACGTCTTAAAACTTGAATTTTTTAAAAAGAGTTTCAATTAGTTAAAGAAATATCTTGTGACTGTTGCCGTAGAAATATCAGAAATATCTTGTAACTGTTGCAGTAGATTCGTTTAGTATATGTTAACATTCTTGGAAATTATTCGAAACATCGTGTTTATTTGACCAGACAAACTAGGAACAGTGCTTTCGAAAAAATCAAATTTTCTTCGTTTATGGTTATAAGTATCTGTTACTTATACCCATAAACGGTTAGAGATTAATATATTTAAATATAAATAATTACTCTCTACAAACATAAACGATCACCTAGCTTACTCGTGACACAAACCATTTAAACAATAAACGATAAAAATCACATTGCAGATACGATAAAATAATACGATTAAATAATTAAAAAAAAACAACGAACGCTCGAATAATGGATTTTGGTTCAATGGACATCTTTCCGTTTTTTGTTGGTGGCAAAATTGCATAAAAGTAACCATTTTGTTAATATAGTGAAGTGAAGTTATTTTCTTTTAGACGATTGTATTACTAAATAGAATAAGCTAATAAATTTTTATTGTGTATTGTGTAGCAGAAATTATAGTATGTGTCACAACAACACATTAAAAGCTTTTAAGACCTAGATCTCACAACAAAATTCTCTACGCTAGAGAATAAAATAAAAATAAAATAAAAGTAAAAGCAAATTTGTATTAAAAGTTTGCAGAAACAAACCTAAAATTGTTTTGCGGATAATCCAGCTTGTGGCATATTCCTCGATTATGCGATGCACTGCTTTCTCAATGATTAAAGCCCATCACATAGAGTTGTGTATGCCCGTTTTTTTCCGAGCAACAATAACGTGCTATCATCAAGAAATACTCAGTAACCAAGATTGAGGGTACTACAGTTGACAGACTAGAGTTTACGCGCTAGCACACTTAAGATATCACCTTGGCTAGTGTTATCTCATTGCTTTTGTCAATAGTAAGTAATATCTCTCGTTGACTCATATATGAATAAATGAACAAGAAGGAACAATTAAAACTGTTATAGCAATGCATTAAATGTTTGCGTATTAACAAATAGAAAACAAGGGCCTTGTATTGAAAAGGGACTGGAGTATTGGATCGATATTATTAAGCTTGAAACCAGAGTATGGAAGAGCATAGTAAAACATGCATATTTTTAAGAATGTTTCTAAAACCTAAATCGAATTTATATTGGATTGAAATAACAGGTGATGAGGTGTCAGATTTCGTTCTGCAAGAGTGGTTAAATATATGTATAGTCTTTGAAAGAAAACTGATTTATTGCAAATCTTTTTAGTTGGGACAGAAACGTTTGGAAAAACTAAACCTCTTTGCAAAGAAACTAACACGGCACATGTATATGTTTTGTTATAATTGTATTGTTTTTTTTCTTTGTCTTTTTTTTTTTTTTATGCCTCATCTTTTCATTTTGAAATCAGTTTTTGTTGATTGTAGATCTACAGGAGTGACAACGTTGTGTAATCTAGTTATTGCTATTTATATATGAGTTAACGTGAGCTATCACTTATTGCTGGAAATAACAGAGATATCACTAGCCAAAGTGGTATCTTAGTTAGAGGTACAAGCGGATGAACTATATTTAATCAACGGTAACACTTTCATTCTTAGTTATGTGTTGATGCTTGTTTGAAGAAATAAGCCTTCATTCAACTCTGTGTGCCTGATTTATTGACGGCGACAGTATGTGTCATATAATCAAGAAATAGCCTACTACGAGAGCTATTGGCAACCCTATTATAGTTTTTTCCCCGCAAATTTAAAAAAAAATTTGTTTATGAATATTAGACAACATTTATTTTAAAGTTAAGAAAACAGTTGTGGATTTACACATTATTTCTTTTATAATATAAGTTGTCGTTTTTAAAGAAAATTACTGTAACATTGACAATATATTATTATTAAATGTGCAATTCGTATTAATATGATAACAATACGAGTTATCTTCTTAAAAACAGACTAATATTATCTTGAGTCTATGACAATACTTTCTTTATAAAAAATACAATTTATGTGAAAGTATGATTAAACTTAAAGCAATAAAAGAGCATAACTTTGATTGCCAAAAAGATCCTATAATCAACTGTGAAAACATTGCGATGCCATCTGGCTTTAAAGCAAAATATAAATTTGAAAAGCTGCTGTGTTTTTGTTAAAAATTTATGAATGTTACTAATTTATTTTGCTTAAATTTGGTAACATCCAATCCAGTCTATTTCTTAGATGAAAAAATAAATTCTGTTTATATTGCTCAATTTTCAACAATTGCGATTCGGTTCCCCTCGATTTTGGTTTGTATGATTATTATTTTAAATTAACATGTTATATTCAAGAAAATTATATTATTCTCATTTTCATTTTACTTTATTTGTCTGTGATGAGAGCTATAGTCGTTGATGTCTATCATTTTAATTACGAAAATTTAATTACAAATATTGCGACTCAGTCATTTAAATTCATATTAAGAATTTTGAAGTTCTTGGATATAAATAATTTTAGCGGTTATTTCATAATCTTAATTAACAAATAAACAGTTTCGTTTTGGCAGCCTTATTAATTAATTACATTCAATATACTACTGATCTTATGAATTTTGTTAATTGAGCGCTCTTCCGAAACAAAGCATCTTAGTGCCTAAATAAGAATATTTTAAAATTTATTTTGTGAACATTATTAGAAAATATTATTAATTTTCAAATTACAACCAATTAGTAAACATAAATAAATAGTAATTTCAGCTGAAATTGACTAATCTTTCTGACAAGCAAGCTTTACTTATTTATAGCACATTAAATTTCTATATCGAGTCAACACGATGCCAATTTAAGTGTTTAAATTGGTTTTTATGTGATAAAGACTATTTAGTTGAAGCCGAATTACTTTAAAACTTTTGAATAGTTAAGATACTACATTATTAAAAATATATAAAATACCAAAATACAATTTGTCAAATTAATTCAATCTTTTTGTTTAGTATAAAAGTAAAATATTCTCACAATTACATCTTACGTTTAAACATTTCCACTAACGAAACCTTTCGTTTTGTGTTTACGAAATAATTTTTGTATAAACCATTAACCAATTAAAGCATTTTATCAAATCTAAAAACTTAAACTAATGTTGAAAAGCTTTTACATTTATAAGTAAAATATAAAAGTAATTTTATTTAATTAAACTTTATCGAACAAATGTTTCGAAAAACTTTATATGTTCGTTATAATCTGAAAATTTTATGATTTTCTGTTAAAATAATATTTATGAGAATGTTTAACGAAACAAAAATTTTTAGAGCAAAAACAGATATGTAAGGAAAAAAGCTTTTATTGTGATGAGCTTCTTAATCAATAGCTGTTTTTAAATGTTATGCAACAATAATTTATAGAATAAACGAAAATTTTGAGCATAAGCATTTTCCCTTTGAGTTTAAGTACGGTAATTTCAAAACTGAAGAATAAATATATTGAACTATTACCACAAAACTGCAATCTCAAAAGTATGATAGAAGATTTTCCACAGTAAAGGAACGTTACTATATCCGTTACATATTTTACAATTATTTTCGAAACATTAAATTTAAGATTGAGAGATGTATGTATATTAGACTGGTCGTTAAAAATTAAATTTTCCAAGACGCCTCTATAAAAAAATTCTTTGTGGTCAAAAAACCATGAGGGTAAATTTTTTTTGTTAAATAAAAACACATGCCGCAAAATCACCGAAATTTAATTCTCTACAAAAAAAATCGTAAAAACAAATGTTAAAAATTTTGACGAAAAAGTATTAACTTTGTTTTTTCTTTTCACGATTATTTTTTTATTCTTTTTATTCCATAGCAGAAGAAGAAAATTAGTACTTTTTCGTCATCTTTATCATATATGTTTTTTATAAATTACGAACATTTTCAAATATTTACAAACATTCAAGTTCTTTTTCAAAATATCATCCAACAGATATACGTTTTAGGCCAAAAATCTTTTTATTTAGTATATTTTTGTATAGAATTAAATTTTCTACTAAAACGTTTAAACGATATATTTTTAAATCTGCATATTTTATGAGATATTTAAAAAAAATTGCGATTTTATTAAAAAATCAACTTCGATGATTTTGCGGGACGTATTCTTTTTATTTAAATAAAAAAAAATGCCCTCCCGAGAAAATTTAATTTTTAACGACCAGTCTAATGTATATCCTAAAGAACAAGTTGGCTGAAAATCTTGACTGTTTTGTTTTAAAAATTTAAAATTTTAAACGGTTTATTACTTCTATTAAAATACAAAGTATTTTGGGTGTAATAGTGTAGTGTTTAGTGTAATAGGCATACTAATAAACGTTACAACTCAAAGACTTTTTAAGACCCAGATCCAAAATACCATGCGTTTGTCCTCAGATGTCGATGGACGTCAATGGTTATTTGTTTACTAAACTTGAATTAAATTTCAGTTACTGGCGATCTCCAAAAAGGAGGCTATTGTGCACTAACTGGCCAGCACCAGTTATGGCTATATTTTCCAATAAACTTTGGAACAAACACACACCATTCGTTAGTCAACACTTAACACCCAGATTTTATATATAAAATGTAAAATCGCTGCAGGAAACCGAACATTCTAGAATCAAACCTTTCTTTGGATCACTGTATGTGTCGAATAACACCGTCATCAAGTTATACAAGACATTAATTAGAGGTGGTGATATATGATTCACAAACATAAACCCTCACAGAAACTGACGAATTATATTTATCTGTATTTGAGCGTTCAATCCAATGTAATTCTGATATGAAGCTTTTCCTTGAAATTTGTGATATAATAGTACTTACTACCTATTGCTCTAAAAAGATTGTTTGGTTTGGGTATGTTCTAAGAGTCGGTTTAGATGATTGTATGTCTGTATTTTAGCAAGTTGCCAGTCGCGATGAAGACTATTGTCGTCTACTGAGCAGGTTTTGTCATCATTAGATAAAAAATCACACAGTTCATTTCGATTAAAATGAGTTTTGTATATTCCGTAACGCTTTATACTTTTTGTGTGTTAATATCCATGATTATTTTTACAAGAGTTAGTGAATTTAGAAAATACCAAATTTTAACTTGGAAGAATTACGAACAATTACGTTCTAATTTGGAAGAACTTTTAACAATAAAAGCTGCCTAAAATTCTTAAATTAACAATTTCGAAGTCAGAGCTAAAAACACAAGAATTGTAAGAATTTGGCCTTATTGTGTTTTCAGTAAACGACCCCCTCTCCCTCTCTCTCTCTCTCTCTCTCTCTCTCTCTCTCTCTCTCTCTCTCTCTCTCTCTCTCTCTCTCTCTCTCTCTCTCTCTCCTCTCTCTCATCTCTCTCTCTCTCTCTCTCTCTCTCTCTCTCTCTCTCTCTCTCTCTCTCTCTCTCTCTCTCTCTCTCAGCTCTCTCTCTCTCTCTCTCTCCCGCTCTCTCCCTTTCCCTTTCTCTCTCACCCTTCCTCTCTCTCTCTCTCTCGCTCTATTTTTTTCTCTCTCCCTATCTCTATTTATCTTTATCTACCACTCTGCTGTTTACATCCATGGAAGAATGTTCAATAAACTACCATTAACCTCATTTCATCGCTAATTGACTCCATTGGAATCCTATAGCTCGAAAGTGAATCACTTGAATAATCTCATCACGCAAGCGTTGTCTGGGTTTTCCTCTCCGATAACCACTAGCTGGCTGTGGTTGGGACACTTAACCATTCTTTCGAAAAGGCATATGACGAAACCATCTAATATGGCTTCGTCATATGCCATATATTAAATTCAAATAAATTCGATTGCATCGTAGGTGCCAAGGAGTTGTTTGATTTTATGATTCATTTTGCTACTATGCTGTTACATGTTTAGCAGTCCAAATTCAACATTTTGCAATTCAAATTCAACTTTTGCAAATCAAATTCAACTTTTTTCAAATCAAATTCAACTTTTTACAAATCAAATTCAATATTTTGCAAATCAAATTCAACTTTTTGCAAATCAAATTCAATTTTTTGCTCTTCAATTTGATTTGCAAAAAGTTGAATTTGATTGGCAAAATATTGAATTTGATTTGCAAAAATTTGAATTTGAAGTGTAAAAATTGAATTTGAATCGCAAAATGTTGAATATGATTTGCAAAATGTTGAATTTGGACTGCAAAACCTGTATCAGCAACTTTACATGGATCTACAATCGATGTTAGTCAGTGTCCAGCTTTTACTTCCATATGTTAGCACAGGTCGTTTAATACTTTGTATAAAGTGTGAGTTTACACGACCGCGACACATGTTTTGATCGCAGAAGTTTTAAAATTTGAATGCAGTACTGACACTGGCCTTGAAATATGCCTGCATGTAATTTGACGATGCTAAAACTGACTCGAGGTATATGAAGTCGTCATAATCTAGATTTTCGTAATGATGCCTTACTTCATTTTGTTAAACTGTTAATTTTGCCAGTGTTTAAGAATAATTTAATAAATATTTAACACCCAACAAGGGTGTTTTTTTTAAACGGTACGAGATATTCCTCGAAATCGCTTTGTCTACGGTCGAGAATCGCAATATAATTTCCATATGCAAGAATTTCACTGCAGTGTTTATTTTAGTTTATAGATTTGTTAAAGATGCAGTTTTGTTTCTCGATGTGTGCTCAAGCGCCAAATTAAATAGAACCGGCGTGAGTCAGATGTTATGTCAGATGTTATCGTAAAAAGGTCGGCAACTGATCCTTCGATTAATATAGTTTGATGTTGATGTTGCGAGTTTCCAAAGAGGTACAAGTCTCTCAGGAATTTCAAGGCATATGAGGGCGGACCAAATGTCGTAAATGATACTATCATATACTTGCTTAAAATTCATATAGAGCTGGTAAATACTGATATTTTATTCTTAATTTTTTTTCCAAAACAATGCCGTCGGCTACAAAGCATTTACGTGTATCTACATTTTAGAAAAATGGAAAGGAGGTTCACAAAACGATTTATTGCGCTTCTAAACATGATTGAAAATAAAATTTGTTTATCAATAAATAGATAGATAGATAGATAGAAAGGGGTGGACAGGTTGCTCGAGGCGGAACTTGTCCTGGCACGCAGATTCTTCGGTCCATAGCGCAGTGTCCGAGTTTGGCCTCATAACAACTATTCCACAAACCTTTCTGTCTGGTTAATGAAATCCAAGACCGACTGTATTGGCGACAGTTTTATGGTGCTGGCCTCTATAGTATCAGAGCCAAAAATTCTAGCTCTAAGTTCTGACATTAGAGAAGGTCGGGCATATTCACAAAAAGTGCTCAGAGTCCTCATCCTCTTCAAGACAACAACCACAGAGAGGACTATCTATAAGTCCCATCGTAAAAACATGTTTATTTAGATGTCCATGTCCTGTTAGGACACCGATCACAGAGCTGAATGTTTTCCTCTTCAGGCTTAAAAGAAAATTAACATTTTTCTCCGAAATGCTAAAAAACATCTTACTTTGTCTACCTGTTGATGACCCATTCCACAGAGCATTCATCCTAAGGTTCGCATCATCCTTTAATAATGATAAGCCAAACTTTTTGGATAACCCTAAGGCGGGTTCTGGCCCAGAAAATTTCAAGGTCGCTCCCGCCCTTGCAAGCTCATCAGCTTTTACGTTGGCCGGAATGCCACTATGACCTGGAACCTGGAACGCAGCGTGATGTTGTTGAGTTGCGCTATCCTACAGAGGTTTTTTCTGCACTCATTGAAGAGTATAGAAGTAGTCTCCGGGCTTACAAACGCTTTAATAGCTGTTTGGCTATCCGAACACATACAGATTTGTTTACCCTGCAGACACAAACGTGTTATTACGTGTACATTCATTGATAGCATACACCTCCGCTTGAAGGACTGTACAAAACCGTCCAAGCGAAAATTTATTGCTACTTATTGCTACATCATTTAATTCCAAGTATAACCCAACGCTTGCATTTCCATTCAACAGTGAGCCATCCGTATAGAAGTCGTAGGTTT
Organism: Diogma glabrata; assembly: GCA_963693315.1. Taxonomy (NCBI): domain Eukaryota; kingdom Metazoa; phylum Arthropoda; class Insecta; order Diptera; family Cylindrotomidae; genus Diogma; species Diogma glabrata. The sequence goes on from OY856188.1 coordinate 170,920,186, forward strand.
CGCTGGAGGCCCAGTCGGACCAAGGTCCCTCATATTCCTCTCTAGAAGAGATGATCAGTTCAGCGGGCTTCTCAAAGTTATATACTGTGGTCATGACGTCACTATGCATATCTATTTCAGGACAAACTGTCCGTAATCTGTCAAGAATGTGACCATGACCGCATGTTTTCCCTCTGTTTACCCACGTTCCTGCCACATGTAGTCTGTAGACAGCCCTTTTAGCCATGTACTCCACATGTAAAAGTAAGGGAGAAAAACCCACCATGGCATCCAACGACAGTGTTGCTGTGGTGCGCATCGAGCCACTGATACCTACGCATGCCATTCTCTGAACTTTATTTAACTTAGCACGGATGTATTATTTATCCATCTTTGACCACCAGACAACACATGCAAAAGCAAGTGTTGGTCTGATTATAGCTGTGATCCATAAGATTATTTGGGACTAAGACCCCAATTACTTTCAAAGGATCGGCGGCATTGCCAAAAGGCAATAACAGCCTTATCAATTCTTTTTGTTAAATGACTATTCCAATTCAACCTTTTGTCGAGACTAATGCCTAAAAACTTTACCTCATCTGAGTAGCTTAACTGCATACTGAAAAGATACAGACTTGGTGTTGCAGTGCAGGCACTTTTCTCTTGTTGGTAAATAAGACTACCAGCGATTTGGAAGGAAGGACTCAATCAATAAATAAAATTATCAATAAATAAAATTATCAATAAATAAAAAAAAACAATTTCTTTTAATTATCGTTAGTAACTTTTTTTTAAAAGCTTGTTTAGAGTCCCAATAAATCGTTTTGTGAGCTTCTTTTTTTTTCTAAATTGTAGTTACACGTAAATGCTCTGTAGCCGACAATACTTTAAATGAGACATTGTATGTACGTGAGGACAAGAGGTGCTCCTTCATTTTTAAATAGTTCTGTAAAATAAATCGAAACCGATTTAAAAGGACCAAAACCTTATCACTTGTCGGAGAAATCATTGTTGAATAAAATAGACTTTATTAATCATTTGTCTTATTTAGTAGATCTCGAAAGTGGGATCGCCATACTCCCAGCACTTTACGTTTATTTGTTGTGAACATGGATGAATATCTTTTGTGAAATTTCTGGCATTTGCAAAACAATCTTCTGAATTGCTATTGATAGCCTATCGACTTATGTTTTTGTTTTAAATACAGTTCTTCATATGCTTGCGTTTATTTTGACTTGTAGTTTTGCTGAGAGTTTTTTATATTTCCATCCATATGTTCATAATGTTGATCCCTACACTCTGCATTGCTTAAAACGTGGTGTCCTTCATTTGCTAGTGAACATTAGAGAACATATTCTTCGCTGTTTAGTTGCTCACCGTGAGTGGACAGTGATCAGTGGGGAGGTAAAGGACAGTAATGGTTCATTTTCCAATCTGTAAAAATTAGTACAATAACAAAATTACATATAATATAACTGCAACCAGTAAAAGTCAAAACATATAAACATATTTTTAAAATTCTTTTTATCCTATAAAATGTTTATTCTTATAATAATAATAATTTTCGTATGAAGGATACTAAAACCGAAATTGTTTCATTGCTTTATAGACGACAATTTCCATGTTATATAATTCTTAATATAGCACCATATTGTGTGTACAAATAAGAAAACTAGGTTGTAATAAAATAATTCTTTTTATTTGACTTAAGAATTTATCTTTCCACTTGAAGTTGAAACATTTGACTCACTGAAAATTTATAGTTGATTGGGCATTGTACATTTGATTTATCATCTAGTAAATGCTAAATATTAATGGTTATTGTAAAATTAACAGTAAACATCTCAAAACATTCCTTAAACTATTGTTATGTGTGCACTAAAAAAGCCATGTATTTGAATACAGCCTTAAATTAAAGAAAACTTCTTACACACAAAAAAATCAATTTTTTGTCTATATGAATACTTCTCTATAATCACAAAGTCTTTTAATTCGTTATTTCAAAGAAATTTCATTACTGATTATTGCTTCAATTAAGAATTAAATTAAATTTCTGACTAAATTTAAGAGAATTAACATTTAGTTTTTGGAAAGAAAATATAGCAATTTGAGATTGGAAAACTTTCAAGAATAGAAAGAAAATTTAATTGTTATTTATAAGAAAAGAAATTTATTATTTTTTTACATAGATTTACAAATTTACATTATTGTTTGTTTTACAAGCTGACGAGGCTCTTGTTGTTTATATGCTGAAGAGGTTTAAGACATATTTTAGGCATTCTATAACTTTTCCTGATGATATATAATTATGTTTTTAAAGGAGGTGTGTGACTTTAACAACATATCAGATCAAAACTGGTTTAAATAGTCCCAGCAAATGGTTCTACTATAACATAATCGTCTCATGATTAGTGATAAATCGGGAGTTTTGATCTCGAGCACATCCACTTCTCAAAATTCTTTAGCCTTTCATGTTTATCCCTGAAACAGAAACTCTTCGCCACAGTGTTTTGGGCTTGAGGTCGTTAGTGAAGTCAACTAAATATTTAGCTTCACTTGTTGATTCTTAATTTAATTGGACGTACCACCTTCGCAATCTCAGTCAGAATGTTATCTGGACCAGTGGACCATTAACAATTTTTATAGTTTGAGAAAATGCTGTTTAAGCACTATTCTAAGAAAAATTTCTCATGCCTAATTTGAGTCGATAATAATGTATGGGATATGTTGTAGGGTTGATATTTACTTCGCCAACCTTTTTCTTCGGTTCTTAGCAATCAAAAGAAAAAAGAAAAATTTGTTCTTACAAACAATTTATGGATTGAACACTATAACTTCAAACTAATAACACATTGTTATAAAAACAAAAAAATTTAGAAAGGCATTTAGACTCGTTATTACCCAAAACAAAACATGAAGATATTGGAAATAATTAGAAGTAACATTTTAAAATTTTTCTAATGACTGTAATACTTAGGTTATTGTTTGTTTAAAATATTAGAGAAAAGCAAAATATGTAAAATGAAACAATTCGATGATGTATCTATGGAGTATTATATAGAGAGATAATATATCAAACTACTCTTATCTTTGAGTTGTTATATAATATAATTGATGGAAAACAGTATTGAAGGGTCAAAAGTTTATTTATAGTACACAAGAGTAAAAAGAGCTTCCCCCTTATTTTTAATGTTCTAATAGGGTCATGTAAAAATCGACGACTTAAGATTTGTTTTTTTACAACAGTAATATATGAACAGAGAACTGTAATTTATGTATAAAATAAGCAATAAATATATATTCAATCCTATCGTCGAACTTTTTGATTAGAACAAACAATTGAAAACGATGTTAATAGATAGAAAAATATAATTTTTGCTTGACTGTTAGTTATTTGATAGTTTGCTTTTGATCGAAATTATAATATTATAAATATGAAAAGGCTGAAATCTTACAGCTCTGAAATATCAAGACTTCGGTTTTGGTTAAGGATTTTGATAAAGTTTTCGGCATAAAATTTTTATGAGGACATTGTTTTTAGTTATTGGCAGCGATGTATATCAAACATAAAACTCTTTGTAAAAGTACAATAAGAAATTTATTACAAAACTAACACGAAACATCAACACGCGGAAAATTATAACAGATCATGAATTAACATAATTTTGTGAAGATATGAATAGATGAAACAATCAGCAAACTAATCAAACACCTCTCCATATAGCGTTTCGAGAAAATAATACAAAATCACAAATGCATATTTCTTTCAAAATTCCAAAAATATTGTAAAAATTAAATAAAATCAAGCTTTTTTCAAAATTCTAAAAATATTCCGAAAATTATTACAAAATCAAAGATTAAAATTTTTTTTTCAAAAATTCTAAAAATATTGCAAAAATTATAACAAAATTAAAAATTGAAACTTTTTTCAAAATTCCAAAAATTAGAATAAAATAAAAAATTGAAACTTTTTCTAAAAAATTCAAACTATTTCCAAAATTCTAAAAATATTGCAAAAATTATAACAATATCAAATATTGAAACCTTTTTCAAAATTCCAAAAATTATAATAAAACCAAAAATTTAAATTTTTCAAAATTCTAAAAGTATTCCAAAATTTCTTACAAAATCAAAAATTGAATTTTTTTTTCAAAATTTTAAAAATACATATATAAAATTCACAAATTCAAAAATTCTGTTTATTTTCAAAATTCTAAAAATATTGCAAAAATTATAAAAAAATCAAAAATTAAAACCTTTTCCAAAATTCTAAAAATATTGCAAAAATAATTACAAAATCAAAAATACAAATTTTTTCTAAATTCCAAAAATATTTTAAAAACTATAACAAATTCAAAAATTTCCATGTTCAATTACATTTACGTCATAAAATTAACTAAATTTTTTTTTCCAAAAAATTGACTAAAAAAATAAATGAAATCATTTTTTTGATACACTTGAATATTTTTTTTTGAAAAACATGCAATAAAATTCTCAATAATAATAATATCATGTTCATAACATTTCATTTCATACAAATAACTAATTTTATTTTTTCCATAAAAAAATAAATAAAAATCATTCTTTTAACACACTTGACATTATTTTTTTGACAAACTTGTAATGCCATAATTCTCTATAATAATACATAATAAAATTTCATGTCATACAAATAATTAATTTTATTTTTTCCAAAAAATTGGGTAAAAAATAAATAAAAATCTTTCTTTTGACACACTTGACAACATTTTTTTCACAAACTTATAATGCCATAATTCTCAATAATAATAATAAAATTTCATGTCATACAAATAATTAATTTTATTTTCTTTCCAAAAAATTGGGTAAAAAAATAAATAAAAATCTTTCTTTTGACACACTTGACAACATTTTTTTGATAAACTTCTAATGCAATGATCTAGTTTTTGATCTCACATGCCAATCCCTGCCATCAAGATTTCTCCAAATTCAATGTTCCTACTCGTAATCACTTAAACTGAACGTTTTTTAGCCAAAAATATGACAATTTGCTATTTTTGACACACTTAATGACTTTGTTGACACACTTCTGGTACAGTTATCGAACACAGCGTCCTTTCGGACCTGTCCATTGAGTATACCTATTTTTAGAAAACAAATTTTGAAATCCCTCCAGCGGTTTTCTAGATTTCGTAGGTAATGACGGCCGGCCGGCAGACATACATACATTTTTTTTTGCTATTTTAGAATCAGTAGGTCCTAAAACGTCGAAAAATGCCAAAAAAGTGGGGGTAAGAATTTCACTTTTGGCTTATGAATGTAATACTTAGGTCTTTCAGACCGAAGTAATATTCGATTTACGAAAATATTAAATTATTTCAGTACTGTACAGTTTTTATAATCGCATGAAATTGTTTTACTTCGGTCTGACTGAAAGATTTTATTTTAGTTTACTTCGCATTCATGAGCCAAAAGTGAAATTCTTACCCCCACTTTTTTTGGCATTTCCCGACGTTTTAGGACCTACTGATTCTAAAAAAGCAAAAAAAAAATGTATGTCTGCTGGCCAGCCGTCACAACCTACGAAATCTAGAAAACCGCTGGACGGATTTCAAAATTTTTATTCTAAAAATAGGTTTGCTCAATGGGAAGAGCTGAAAGGACGATGTGTTCGATAACTATACCGAAAGTGTGTCAAAAAAATCGTCAAGTGTGTGTCAAAACAAGGAAATTTGCATAGTTTTTGCTTAAAAACTTTCATTTTAAGTGATTACGAGTAGGAACATTGAATTTGGAGAAATCTTGATGGTCGGGATTGGTATGCGAGACATGGACATGGAAATTTTTGAATTTGTTATAGTTTTTAAAATATTTTTGGAATTTTGAAAACAGTTTGTATTTTTGATTTTGTAATAATTTTTGCAGTATTTTAAGAATTTTGTATAAAGTTTTAATATTTGATTTTGTTATAATTTTTGCAATATTTTTAGAGTTTTGAAAAAAAATAGAATGTTCGAATTTGCGAATCTTATGTATATTTATAGAATTTTGAAAAAAGTCAATTTTTGATTTTGTCAGAATTTTTGGAATATTTTTAGAATTTTGAAAAATTTTAAATTTTTGATTTTTTTTTTTTTTTTTTATATATTTATTTTTCCAAAAAAATTTACATTTGTGTTAGGAAAATATAATTTAATTAAATACCCAATAGGGCAAGACTAGGCTCTAATATTTTATTTGCAATAGACTACGAGCTAATTATGATTTATAAAAAGAATATGAAGAGAAAAAGAAAACTAAAATAAAAGAAAAAATCTAAAATAAAAGAAAAATCATTTGATTTCAATAAAGAAACATTAGGGTTTCAATACAGCAAATTAATAATAATAAGTGAGAAAAACAAAATTTAATGCATTTAGTAAATTCAAAATAATTATAAAAGCTTTGATTTAAGCTAGATTTAATACTTAGTTAATACAAAGAAAGAAAATCAAGTAATACAATTGAAGTTAAATTAAAATCAAAGTTAAAGTTAGTCAAATTGAACGACTAACAACCAATCACTTGTAAAAATATTACTATCCACAAGTCTCAAGCACTACATGTATTATGCTATCATTTTTCAAGCATAATTTACATCACTTATTAGACCGTGACTTCGATTATAGTCATATACATATTGGTTATATAATTCAGTTTTAATATTGTATTTGAACTTGCCAATAGTATAATTTTTTAAATTTTGTTCGAGACTGTTGAAGAGTTTGATTCCTTTATAAAATACGCTTTTAAGTGAGATGCAATAGTTGAAGCGAGGAAGCCGGAAATTATCAGCATATCTGCCAGATCTGCTTGTCATTGATTCATTTGTTACGAGTTGACTATTGAATTTGATTAGTTTATGTTTAATTTTATATACCGTTAATAAGTATTCATAGTCAATTAATACATTAAGTGGAAGTATTTTGTTGCTGTATAAATTTAAAGTAGGTGTCAAATTTGGTAGGCATTTTAATTTCTTTAGCGCTTGGTTCTGTAATATACTTAGTTCATGAATTTTTGTGTCGTTTGCGCTACCCCATATTGCTAGGAGGTAGGTAAGATGTGAGTGAATTAGTGAGTAATACACATTCTGTGCTACATTTGAATCAATATATTTGCCCACTCTATTAAATACACCAATTATTGGAACTATCTTTGATTTAACGCTGTCTATATGATGAGACCAATTAAGTTTTGAACCTATTTTTAGACCAAGATATGAAGAGATATCAACTTTTTTTATAAATTCGCCTCTAAATGAAACTTGAGTAGAATCAATGGATTCGGTTGGATTTCTTATGTAAAAATTAATGAAACATGTTTTTTTAACATTGAGTCGAAGTCTATTTTGATCTAACCACTCTCCCAAGATGAGCAGGTCTGATTCCATTTCGGCTTTGAGTTTATTGACGTTAGAACAACTATAACTAATGACTGCGTCATCTGCAAACAATTGTAGTTGTCCGCCTAGATTTAAATTAAAGATATCGTTAACGTATATTAAGAACAATAAAGGCCCTAGTACTGATCCTTGAGGAACGCCACAAGTAACATTTTTTAAATCCGATTTATAAGAACCTAATTGAACAAATTGTATACGATGCGATAAATAATTTTTAATCAATTTAAGGGCTTTCTTTGTGATACCAATGTTTCTTAGTTTCTGCAGTAAAATACTATGATTTACACAATCGAAAGCCTTCATCAGGTCAATGAATAAGCATGCGGTTGTATTTTTATTATCAATACTTTTATAGAGTGTCTCAACGAGGTTCAAAGAAGCTGCTAGAGTGCTACTTTTTTTCAAGAAACCAAACTGATTGGAATTAATTATAAGGTTGTTTTCTAAGAATTTGATTAATTGGTTCTGTATGCATCGTTCGTATACTTTCGATAACACAGGCAAAACTGATATCGGACGGTAGTTGTTTTTATCCATTTTGTTTCCTTTTTTTAAAATTGGGACTACTTTTGCTATTTTAAGATCATTAGGGAAACAACCATTCTCAAATGTTTTATTGATTGATCTGGTCAGAGCGGGAATAATTTTGGTTGAAATGGACTTAATATATTTGACTGAAACAAGATCATATCCACTAGAAATGCTAGGCTCTAAATCTTCGATTATCTTAAGTACTTCACTTTCTTCAACATGGGAAAAACTGCTGAAACAAATAGGTGGAGTGTGAGTTTGAGAATGTACTGGATTTGAAGTTTGATTGGTGAGCTCACTAGCAACATTAACAAAGAAATCATTAAAAATATTGGCTACTTCAGTTTGATCTTCATGGGTATCGTTGTTATTTTTTAGTACAAAGTTGGGCATGAATGTCGTTGGTTTAGAATTATTTGATAATATCTCATGGACTAGACTCCAAATCTTTTTCGGGTTTTTCAGATTTGACTTGAAAGCTTCTGAATAATATTTGGATTTGGCTTTAAATATTAAGATGCGAATTTCATTTTTTAAATTTTTTGTACAATCTGCTAGATAATCATTTTCCGGGTATTGTTTGGACAATAGGTAGAGCTTCTTCCGCAGTTTTATTTTTGGACTCAGTTGTTTTGTAAACCAGGGTTTGATAAAAGTGGAGGAAGAGCTACATATAATTTCTGACGTAGTCGAATATTTTTTTATTTCACGGCATAACTGAATATAAAAGCATTCAAAGTCGACTTCGTCGAAATTTACTTTTTCAATAAAGCTTTCTAATTTGGCGAAGTTTGTTACACTGATGCGTTTAGTTTGAGGTTTATGAATGTTTCCAATGTCACAGTTGAATAATAAATACCGATGGTCGCTAAGATAAGTGTCCTTATACAAAACGTAAAATTGAGATGAGACCGAGGAAAGTATGTGATCTAGATAAGTACGTATAGTGTTAGAGCGTCTAGTATAAAAATGTTTCCCAAGACTGTTAATGATTCTAAACCCATTATTCAATGTCAACGACTTGTAATTAAATACATCTGGATCGTGCAGATCAGCAATATTCAAATTGAAGTCTCCCACAATTATGGAGTGTTTGTATTTTTTAATTAAGTTCTGAAAATAGTCCAGGAACTGATCTATATTAGTATGGCCCGGACGATAAACACCGATAATATTCACTTTTAACTTATTTGATTTGATTATTAGGAAGTCGTTTTCAAAATAAGAGATACTAAAATTGAATACGAAGTCAAGATCTGAAGAAACAAATATGCTTACTCCACCTCCCTCTCTTTCTCGATTTAAGTGAAAGGACCGATAGTTATCAAGGTTTATGTTCATATCGCCTTCTTCTAAGAATGTTTCGACAAGAACGATTATACCAATTTTCATATTCAAATTAAACAATAACTCTTCAATCCCTTCTGTTTTGTTTTTGAGACGGTTAATATTGATGTAAAGAATGTTTAAACCATGTAAGCTTTTAACAGCGCTTGAATATTCGGTTGTTTTTAAAAAATAATTATTGGTGTTATCTTCAAACGGCAGGTTCATTTTGACCAACCTTAATACTTGATCTAAGGAAAAAAAGAAAAAAAAAACGATTAGAGATGTAATGAAATCAAATTAAATTGAAAAAATGTTTAAAAATTTTTTTCTATGCAATGCGTAGAGAAAGATACAGTTTTTGTTTGTTATTTTTTTTTCTCTACAGCTGTTATTGTGATGTGAGGTCATTAATTAGTTTGGTTTATAGTTAAAATAATTTTTTGTTCAAGTTCGATGACATCTTCTGTTGATTGTATTTTGAGTGCAGTTTCATTATTATCATTTCCTATTTTAGCGTACAAATGTCCATGGCCGTACCAAGTATATTAGATTAACTTTTTTTTCTTTAACTCATTTAGCTTTTTTAGGAGGTCACTATTATATGGAGTTAAACGTTCATTTATAAATATTACATTCGTTACTGCTGATGAATTTGGAAACAGTTGATTTTGAAACAGTTTACCACACTGCTTCTTTTGTTTTAATAGGTCTAACTTGGTGGTGTAGTTGATAAACCGCACTATAATTTGAAGTAGCATGAAATTGCTGGCTTCATTCTTCTCTTTTGGTGAAATAGTTCTTCCATAGTAATATAAATTAATATAAATTAATATAATTTTATTATAATTTTTGAATTTTGAAAAAAGTTTTAATTTTTGATATTGTTATAATTTTTGCAATATTTTTAGAATTTTGGAAAAAGTTTGAATTTTTAAGAATTTTTGAAATATTATTGGAATTTAGAAAAAGTATAAATATTTGATTTTATTCTAATTTTTGGAATTATGAAAAAAGTTTCAATTTTTGATTTTGTTATAATTTTTGCAATATATTTAGAATTTTTGAAAAAAAGTTTTAATCTTTGATTTTGTAATAATTTTTAGAATATTTTTAGAATTTTGAAAAAAGTTTGATTTTATTTAATTTTTACAATATTTTTGGAATTTTGAAAGAAATATAAATTTGTGTTTTTGTAATATTTCTTCGAAACACGAAATGGAAATGTTTTTAAGTAGTTTGCTGATTGTATCATCTTTTCACTAAATTATGTTAATCCATGATCTGTTATAATTCTCCGGCAACGTTTCGTGTTTTGTTCAATTTCTAAACAAAGATAAAGAAAATACATGTACTTTAACAAAATGTTTTATGTTTGATATACATCGCTAGCCAAAACTAAAACAATGTCCTCATAAAAGTGTTTTGCCGAAAACTATATCGAAATCCTTAACCCAGACCGAAGTCTTGATATCTCAGAGCCTTCGGATTTCGGTCCCTTCATATTTTTTCCTTACATATTTCTCTCTCTCTCTGGCGTTTACATCCCATGGAGGGATTTTGCCGTCTGTGCAATCAGCTTCCAATCGTCTCGTTCCATGACCAGTTGACCCCAGTTTCGACATCCTATATCACGAAGGTCTTGGATGATGTCATCACGCCAGCGTTGTCTAGGTCTTCCTCTTCGACGAACACCAGCTGGTTGTTGTTGGGACGCTTTTTTAATCATTCTATCTAATGGTGCCCTTTCTACATGACCAAACCATCTAATCCGGTTAGATTTAATGAATCCGATTACATCGCAGCCTCCAAGAAGCTGTCTGATTTCATGATTCATTCGGATTCTATACTGATTTTCAGCAACTTTACATGGACCATAAATTGTTCGTATGACTTTCCTCTCGAATGTTGATAAAATTCTACAATCGGAGGAAGTCAGTGTCCAGCTTTTGCTTCCAAAGGTAAGCACAGGTCGAATTAATGCTTTGTAAAGTGTGAGTTTGCACGACTGCGAAAGATGTTTAGATCGCAAAAGTTTTGAGTATGCGTAGAAAACTCTGTATGCGGCTGAGACACGAGCTTTAATATCTGCCTGCATGTCATTTGACGATGTTATTACAGACCCGAGGTATTTGAAGTTTTCCACACGTTCCACTTCATAGTCGCCAGTATTCAAATTGCCGGGAGGTTTATTCCTGGATGTTGTTAATAGTTTAGTCTTGCCGGTGTTAATGCATAATCCAAGTCGTTTAGCATTTCTTTCAAGCCGAGAGAGACTATCCTTGATATCGCTTGTTCTACGTCCGAGAAGCACAATATCATCTGCATAGCCAAGAATTTGACTAGATTTGTTAAATATACAGTTTTGTGTCTCAATGCGGCTTTTTCTTATCGCGTACTCAAGCGCCAAATTAAATAGTACGGGTGCGAGTGCATCACCTTGTCGAACACCTGATGTTATATCAAAAGAGTCAGAAACTGACCCTTCGATTACTATTCTACAGTTTGATCCCGATGTTGTGAGTTTGCACAGAGAAACAAGTTTCTCTGGAATACCAAGGCATATGAGTGCAGACCAGAGGTTGTCGCGGATGATGCTATCATATGCTTGCTTGAAATCAACGTAGAGCTGGTGAATGCTGATGTTGTACTCCCAACATTTTTCCAGAATCATCCTTAATGTAAAACATTGATCTGTGGTTGAGCGGTTGGGACGAAAACCACACTGATAGTCGCCGATGATAGATTCGGCAAACGGGATGAGCCGAGCGAGTACAACATTAGCTAGTATTTTATATGCAGTGTTCAACAGTGCGATTCCACGATAATTTGCACACTTTAGGCGGTCACCTTTTTTATGTAGCGGAACAATGAGAGCTGTTTTCCATTCAGCAGGTAGTTCTTCTTGGTCCCAGATTGCAAGAATCAGATCATATATACGTGAGACCAGAGCTGCTCCTCCATTCTTAAGTAGTTCTGCAGGGATTCCATCGATACCTGGTGATTTGCCATTTTTTAATTTTTTGATGGCAGCTTCCACTTCTTCTATTGTTGGGTAAGGGACAAAAATCTCCTCACTTGACGGAGCAATTGCTCGAATAGGATGAACTTCGTTCGTCCTATTCAGTAGGTCTTGAAAGTGGGATCGCCATACTTCCAGCACATCACGTTCACTTGTTGTAAGCTCGTTGTTTCCATTTTTGATGGCTGTAGATCTTGGGTGGAAATCTTTGGTCAGATTCCGCGCATTGGCAAAACACTCTTTCGAATTTCCATTAGCCGCATGTTGGTTGATGTTTTCGATACAGCTCTTCATGTGTTCGCGTTTCTTTTTCCGTAGGAGTTTTGCTGAGGCTTTTCTGGCGCATAGATAATCAGTTTGGGAGCTTCGGGTGTTTCTTGTTAACCATTTTTCTCGCAGTTTTTGTTTGTGCTCAATGCTTTCGCGGCACTCGTCATCAAACCATTCGTTACGTGATTTCGGTGGTCTTTTTCCGATTGTAGTTTGTGCTGCGGATATGATGGTTGATTGAAGCGTTTGCCATTCTTCTTGTATGTTTAATGGCATCTCAGATGGGATGTCATGCTCTTCTATGTTTTGCGTTACAATTTCCTGATATCTATTCAGTGTTTCCAGGTGTTTAAATGCTTCGACATTCCAGCGCACGGTCTTTTTTGCTTGCCTATTAAATGTAGATGATAATTTGCACTTATACTTAAAGATGACAAGCATATGATCGGTGTCCATATCAGCACCTCTGTATGATCGAACGTCAGTTACACTTGTAGAGTGTCTCTTAGAAATCATGACGTGATCGATTTGATTTTCAGTTCTTCCATCATTTGATTTCCACGTTGCTTTGTGGATTCTCTTATGAGGAAAGAAAGTGCTAGATATTACTAGATCATACATCATAGCCAGTTCAGCTGTGCGAAAGCCGTTATTGTTACTAGCATGATGCAAGCTGTTAGGGCCGACATGTGTTTTAAGTTCTGCACTTCTACCAATTTGCGCATTGAAGTCACCTACCACGATTTTTATATCGTGCCGCGGGATGTTATTGATGACTTCTTCGAGTTCTAGGAAGAACAGGTCTTTAATGTCATCTGCTTTGTCTTCAGTAGGTGCATGAACATTGATGATCGTTACATTAAATTTTTGCGTGCGGATTCTCATTGTGCATATCCGCATATTAATTGGGCGAAAGTCGATAACATGTTGATTCACGCGACGATGTGTGAGAAAGCCAACTCCAAATTCTCCTCCGTTTTCATGACCGCAATAGTAGAGAGTGTATCCTTTGGCTGTTTCGTGGATTCCACTCCCTGGCCATCTTAGTTCTTGTAACGCCACTATATCCAGTGTATAGCTATTGATTTGGTTTGTAAGTTTCAGTAGATCTCCTGGTCTTCTAAGGCTTAGCACGTTCCAGGTTCCCATTTTTAAATCGTAGTCCGGGTACAGTTTCCGAGGTCGTTCTAATAGTGAATCCGAGATAATCCGAGGCCTGTGTACAGAATTCATGACAAGTAGTTTTTTACGGAAATGGGGTGTTAGCCCTTCGCCCAACCCAAATTTTCGTGAATGGGTTCGTTCTGCATCTTTAGGTCACCAGAAACAACCTTTTTACATGTTTATATAGCGAGCCGCTTGATCCAAGACAGACGCCCGCTACAAACCGCCCCTAACATGGAGAACAGACGCTTGCTACACGTTTATATAGCGAGCCGCTTGATCCAAGACAGACGCCCGCTCCAAGCCGCCCCTAACATGGAGAACAGACGCTTGAGTTGCATTGGTTTTGTGGCGCCAATGACTCGCCATGGTGCAGAATCATTGAGTATAAGCAGTATTTACTCTGCCCCTCTCAACTACACCAACCTAATTCTGTTAGCATTACCGAGGTAGCACGGCGTGGACGTAGAATTTCGGATTTCACTACCCCTTTTCCCTTTCCTTACATATACTGTAGTTAAAATGTTCGATATTCGACATCTATTAATAAAGAGTTGCACCATTTTTTATATTACTTAGGCGTGACTATGCGCGCGGAATTTATCAATAAAAACGGGTTTTTATGAGACAGGTGTTCATATGTATTCACTATTCCATTCATATTTCTTATTATACATACAAAGATTCTTCCGAAACGTTTCTTATAATAGAATGACAAATTAGGGATAGAAAATCGATTTGTTATACAAGAAAAAATTTAAGGGATATGTTTCTTATTATAAGTCACTAGAAATGAATGTATTCAATTGAATAGATTGAAAAGTTGTTTTGAAAAGCGAAAGATCCATAACAAATGTTTTATCTCATTCCGGTTGGCTCGGGAATCGAACCGGCGTCATTCTGATCAGAGTTTATGGTTAGTCATTTAACCAACTCGACCAGCGACCATTTAATTGTTTTTAATTTATAAAAAAAGTTTGTGGTAGTAAATATAAACTGAAAAATAAATCAAAATGGAGAGAAGAGAAATTGAATATGACAGATGTGGACCATTTCTTTTGTCTCTCTGTATAAAATTTTATAGGTATCTTCTCTATATACTTATATATACTCTAACTAAGGGGTAAGGGAGTTGAAATAATAGTACCTATAAATTTAAACGCACTCTTTTCAAATCTGCTTTTTCAAAATTTTATACAATTGCTGACAAAAATCTATGGATTGGATTGGTTTTAATCTTTTGGCATTTCGTTTTTAAATAAATTCTCTACAGAATATATTGCCGTTTAATCTTAGATTACAAAAGTCAACTTCTAAGAGAGTTTAAAAGCTGAAAAAGAGCCTATTTAAAGGGTTCAGTACTTTAAAAATGTAAAAGCATTACCCTATTGTTGAGACTTCGGTGTCCGTCCACAATACTACATAATTTCGTTGTTCTCACAAACTATACCCGTAAAATAATTTTTAAAAAAGTGTGTGAAATGTGCAATAATTGTGCATGCTAGAAAAACTTCGTGCACCAAATTGTGCATGAAACTTGGCATGCACATGATGTGCACCATACAGTGCTCATGTCGTATAACGCTTTTACACAAATATGCACACAAACGTTAGCCACTTGTTTTACGAATAGTAAAAAACGAAGCGAAACGAAATTTATTTATGATAACATAATAAATAAAGAATAAAAAAAATGGAGAGTGAAAAGGTAGTTTAACATTTTCTAAAATGGCTGGTTTCATTTAAATTTTTAGGAGATAATATGTCCTTCGTAATAATAAATTTAAGAATTTTATTTTATTTTCATTTAAAATTATGTGCGAAAGAAATTTTTTTGAGAATGATATTGAAAATATTCACAAAAAACAAACGAGCACTTTAAATAATTAATTTTAGTGATTCCAAAAAATTATTATGTGTATTTAAAATTTTTTGTCATTTTTCATGTTGGTTTACTAATATTTAAATTTGTTTTTTTATAATATTAAGAAAATTGCCGAAAATTAGAATTATTTTTTATATGTAAGCCAAATATTGGACTTTCTTGAATTATGATTTTTTTTCATTTTAATTGTATCGTTAAAAAAATGACGAAAAATGGACACCTCATTTACAAATGGAATAACATAAATTCATTTTCATTTTAGAACTTAAAAATACGACCGTAATCTTCATTTGTCGTAATGAAGTTACCAAAAATATTTGTCTAGGCAAAATTCATACGGTATTAGAAGATCCAAGTCATAAAAATCATATATCAAATATTTATGTTTTTATGCCTGAAAGTTCTATCTACATTTTCAATACATATTTACAAGACTTAAAAATGTTAAATTAAAACAAATCAGGTAACGTTAGCACTCAAATACTTTTAAACTTCAACTCAATTTAAAATATTCAATAGAATTAATATTTGTTATTTTTTCAGCTTTTCGGTCATGACCGAAAAGCTGAAAAAGTAACCAAAATTAATTTACAACACACGGTCGGAAATAACAACATCTTATATACACTAGAAAATTTAAAAAAACTTAAACATTGTTAAAATAAAAAGTACACGAAATGTGCATAGAATCGTGCACTGTGCATGGTTTGTCGGGTATAACTATAAGTGATATCAACTTGAAATTTTCTAGTTATAAAATGTATTTGTCCACGCCTACTGAAAACAAAAAGAGCAAATATTTGGTTTATCTGTATTTTATAGACATAGATAAGGAAGGAGATAGTAAAATAAAAGTTTTTTTTACGGAATCGAGTTTGATTTAGAAATATTGGAAAAGATTGAAATAATTCAAAAAACAAATTCAATAAATTACCGTTCTTGAGCTATTACCAAAAACTTGAGTTTTTTCCAGTCCCCATACACTCCCCACACACAAATATAATTATTTGGACTTTATCAAAAACTTATCAAACTTCCTGTTTCTGTGAATTTTTTCAAATTTTTCTGTCAATCACCGTCGAAACCTAAGGAGGGAAGGGACGGTCTGAATGTTGCACTTTTTTTAACAATAACTCAAAAATCGTGTACCGCAAAATTCTAAAAAATGTTTTTGAATTATGTGGTGTTCTAAAACCGTTTTGCGGTGTTCTAAACTTTTTCGATATTGTTTTCTTGGATTCTAAACATTTGTTATATATGCGTGGGATAGAAAAGATTTATTATATGTATTCAAAAAATTCGATTTTTTTTGTGCATGAGATACGAAAAAAACAATTTTGAAACCTGTTATATTAAATAAACACCACAATAACAGATTATGTATATACGTAAAAAACTGCATTGTACGTAACGTTACAACCATAAACTGGCATAAATTTGACATTGAGATCTGTGTAGATTGAATATATTGAAATACATAAAAGGTCATTCATTGTATAGATATTCACAATATCTCACTCAACACTTATCGTTATTATTTAGTTTATCACAATAACTGCTGGTAGTAGTTTTGTTCTGCTCTATTAGGGAGTATATGTGTCATGTAAATCAAACTGAAAGCTATGCAAACATTAATATTTATTATCATTTAATTAATTGGTAGTGGTGTTGGTTTAATTAAATTGGAAATTCAATAGATTGCAATTTGTTATTATGCATTAGATTACAGCAACATTGAGGAATGTATTTTATCCACGACTACTAAAGAATATATACTTTCCATGCGTATATCTTTCATTGTAATTGTATTCATTCCTTTCTATATATCAAATTCTTTTTTATTTATTTCATTCCACTTTATTTATTCAAAATTCCCCTAACAAATTAAAAACTTGATTTGTTGGTATAGTAATATAAACCAGATAAAACAAGAACAATACATATAAAATAAACAAACATGTTTGGTTTTGTTTTAATTTCATAGATTTATTTCAATATGGCGATATAAACTTTTACAGGAAAACTTGAATGAAATTATTTGAAATATTTGTAGTCGTGGATAAAATAGTATCTTGTATTCGCTTAGGATGAAGGCAATTCTTCACTCGGATGATTCCCTCCACTCGCTACGCTCGTTCCGGGCAACTTCATCCTCGTGAAGAATTGCTTTCATTCTAAGCTCATACAAGAATCTACTATTAAAATAAAGGTCAATAAAACTATCACGGTTTCATGATAGCTTTGCATAAACTGTTTAATCCGTGTTTAAAATTAACAAAAAGTAGAAAAATTAACAGAAGTTCAAAATTCCGTCCATCAGTATTAGATTCGCGAGGGATTAATAAAATTCTTACACCGACATAAGGAGGTTAAATGATCAGAATATTTCATTAAAATGACTTAAAATAAATGTTAGACCGATATTTTTACCCCTTGGACCCTCGTGTTTCAACACTGAAAACAAAATTCGTTCACTACAACCTCTTTTATGCCAACCGAATGTTTTCTGTCACAAAAACCTCAAATCGTGACAGAAAACATTCGGTTGGCACAAAAGAGGTTGTAGCGACCGAATTTTTTCTTTCAGTGAATCCATAGATATTTGTCCATTTGATAATACATATTATATATTTGAAGAAGCATCATTATCAACTTTTTTACTTGTGGGCTTCATCATATTTTCATCCAGCCTTTTTGAGGAGTGTCTTTTATTATTGTTCCTAGTGCAATATTTTAATAACTTATTTACTGCAGTTGAAAATTGTGTTTGAGCTTACAAACCCAGGTAAGCAGAGAGGATTGTTTTTACATTGAGCCAAGCTTGTTTCAAGCTCGAACAATGTTGGGACAAGCTTTACAATAAACTTGGTTGAATGTTGTTTTAACCTTAAATGATAACCACGTACCATTATTATTTTTACACATTGGAACAATATTTAAATACAATGCTGGCCCAATTCTACCCAGGTAACCAGAAAGGATTGTTTTTACATTGAGCCAAGCTTGTTTTAAGGTCAAACAATGTTGAGACGCAAGCTTTAAAATAAAAATGGTTGAATGTTGTTTCAACCATGATTAAAAACTATGTACCATTATTATTTTTACACATTGGAACAATATTTAAATACAATACTAGGCAATTTTAAAACAAATAAATCGAATTCATAGCTTTTTAATTTTTTATTCAATACATGTCCCGAGTAGGAGCTGGCAATATTAAACAACGAACCAATATTGGCCCAGTATTGGCGAGCCAAGCTTTGGCTAGTTCACTTTGGTTTCAGTCTGGGCCAGTTGTAAATGCCTAGACTGAACCAAGATTCAGTTTATTATGTTACGCATTATTCTAATGTAGTGTAAACATGTGCAAATTATTAAGTTTTTCTCAAATTTTATATATGTTACTCTTTCCACAACTTCTTTCCACACATTTAATGGAGGTCTGGAAAAAAAAATTTGTTTGGTAGACCTGGTCCAAGTCTTATTTGCCAGACTTGGCCCAAGCCTGGTTTGCCAGACTTGGCCCAAGGACATCAGTCCACACTTGGCCCAAGCTTGGGCCGTTTGCAAATACTAAGTCTGGCCCAAACCTCAAAAGCTGTGTAGGCTTGGCCCAGGTCCGGCCACTTAGCCTTTTCTTACCCGGGTCTTGTAATGGAATTCCATCATATATTGTAAATTTGTTGGTTACATTCCATCATTGCACTGATGAAGGCCTTCTATACATTGATCTTAAAAATATAAAAATGCTGAAATTATATAACGATTACAATAAATTTGTTTCAACATTGGACCAAGCTTGACCCAAAGCTAAATATCGATGGCAAATTGTGAATAGGGCGTAACATCAATTTTTTGGAAAATTTGATTTTTCCTTATTGTGGTGCCTTTGTTTGATTTACATAATTAAAACAAAACAAAACAATCGGTTTTCAATCGGAAATCGTAGTTCTGGCGCTTTTTCTAAAAGTCGTAACATCACGATTGCTAAACGTCAAAATAATAAGCCGTAACAAACACAATGTTATAGAGTTTTAGTGGAGTAAGTTGAAAATTTACTCAACTCCAATAGAAATAATGGCTGCAAACAAAATGACTGACGTAGAGTATGCATCTACGGAAAGAAAGAATAAATGTGAATGAAATGCCAGAAATTGTAGAATACGAGTTTGAGATTTCAAAAACCAACATCCAAGCTCACAAACATCTTCAAATACCCGAGGAAATTATGTGAGCTGAGTGTGAGCGAGATGGCAGAAAATGTGGAGTACGAGATTCAACTCTCAGAATCCAACGTCCAATCCGATTTAAACTCTGAAATACTAATTGAGGCAAAGCAGAGGACGAAAATAACAATGATCACAGTTACTCAAAAATAAAAAATTATCTAAACAAAATCGTATGAATGGGTCGGCATATCAAGGCTATAAACGGTCAAGAACCAACCAAGTAACTTTTGGTATTGAAAGACCAAATTGAAAACTTGGTGAAACGTGCATATCCGAATATTGTGTAAAAAGCAAAATGAGGAAGTTTGAGGAGTTTAGCTAAAAAATTCGAGAAAACATTTTCACAGAGTTTTGGAAAATGAATTGGCAACAAAAACAAATGTATGTTTGTAATCTAGTTAAGGAGGGGCCCAAAAAAAGAATATATACGGAAAGTTCGTCCAGAAAAACCACATCCCATTGCTACTATTTGAAGGCAACTAACAGGGATATATTAAAGTGGTGCCAAAACTTTATACAACTCTTATACACTTGGTATAAAAGAAAAATTATGCGAATATGGCTTAAAAATAGCCTACCACATGGTCTGCAAATTAATCCGTTTGAAACCAGTAAAACAAGGAAAAATAAATTAATTGCTAGCGAAAAGTTTTTAAATAATGACAAGCGTTAACCACATTTGAAGCAGTTTTTCGAATTATACCCAAAACTCGAATCACACCATTGTCGTAAAGATTTCGTAATGTAGAGTAAAGAAATTTTATTTTTTTAATGTGATAACTGTTATAAACAGTAATAAAATCAAATTAAAACTGAATTAATTATGAATCTTTATTCATAATTAATTCAGTTCAAATAATTCAGTACAAATAATTTGAAAATCGATATTTTATTACAGACCCTTTACCTAATAGGCCGTAACAGAGTAAAAAATCAAACAATAACAAGACGTAACAAGCAAACCATACAGAAATAAAAGAAATATATTAGTTTAAATTAGTTTATTGAAATAAATGGAATTTTTTATTAATTTTACCATAAATTATTACTGCATAAATGCAATATTATTTAAAATATGGAGTTTTTTCACTCCCCTGTAAAGTTTACATAATGCGGCTTGCGCCCTATTCACAAAACGCCATCGATATAGTAGTCAAATGATAAACTTATTGATTTATTTTAACCATTGGCTTAGTATGCCAAAGTGTATCAGACTAAGACTTGGCATCATTTCTTAGTTTTCCAAGCTTGGGCCAAGCTTGGCCCATTCGATAAGCCTTGGTATTACTAACCTGGGAAGTAAACATCATAGTTGTTTGAATTATTATTGATAAATTTCATCGATGATGACTGTTTTTATTTAGCTTTAATTTTTTGAGCAATGAATTCTTTTGGATTGGATTACCTTGTCTTAAAAGAAGAAGTTCTGTACACTACTGTAGTGCAACTAGAATGACCACATCCTAATTTTAAAAAGCAAATCCAGATGATACTGTGGTGATCAAAAAAAGATTTCCAGTAATTCTTTTTTGCATAGAACTTGTGGGTGCAACACATTTTACAGGAAAAATTAAGGAACTGATTTATACGAATTAAAATTTGATTGTATAGATAATTAATTTGAAATTTTGTTTTT
Source organism: Diogma glabrata (assembly GCA_963693315.1). Lineage (NCBI taxonomy): Eukaryota > Metazoa > Arthropoda > Insecta > Diptera > Cylindrotomidae > Diogma > Diogma glabrata. The sequence continues at coordinate 170,941,651 of OY856188.1, forward strand.
TTTTGACACTAAAGATTCAAAAATATTATTGTGTCCATTTAACGAAAGTTGAAAGTATTGAATTAAAGACAGAAAACAATTAAGGACAGAAAATCTAAAGTTTTTTTAAACCCATTTTAAGCGGGCTGTTTAACTACAGTTCTGCGAAACGTGTACTAATACCAGCACCTGCTAGTAACTAGTGAAAATTATCTATAGTGAAAATAATCAAATCAGCACACTTAAATCAGTTCACGAATTGAAATTAAGTAAATCGAACGCAAATTTCACATGATATTTAGATAAGAGTCTTAATTACATTTATTGGTGCTTGTAGAACGTTTTTGGTGCTCCCATACGACGATTAATTTTTTTGATCTAATCATTTTAAAATTTTGTGCTCATTTTAAAATTTTGTTGTTGACTTAACCCTCTTTATAATTTTGTATAAAAACATTAATGCCTTTCAAATTTTCTTTGCATAACAAATACATAAAATATTTATTCATCATATCAATTCCAATGAATTATTTACGATACATAGTAATGAACTAAGATCTATGCATACATAATTTTTCAGATTTGCTCTTGAATATTATATTAAACAATCCTATATGTTCTTTAAAAAAACCAACATTTTGTATTTTTTTTTCATTGTGATTTTAATAAATAAAAAAATAGCATCTACAACGACAGTAAATCAATATTTACTCGTATGAGAGTTAGAGTTTTATAGAGGGTTAACCTAATTTGAATTTAGTTATTTTTCAAACTAGCTATGAAAGTATTTTTAGACCTATGTATCCAACTAAGTCGACCTTTTAAGTACTGGAGTAATCGATTATTTAATTTATGAAATACCCGGAAATTTGAAATAATACATATTAAAAAGCAATCCTGCCGCTGTATTCACTGTCGCACTGCTTATCATGTTATTCATGATCAACTCCATTTTCGGTAGTAAATACTTCCAATCTTATTTTTCCTTATCGACTAACTCTGGTAAAATTGGTACTAATGTCCTGTTATATCTTTCAAGCTGTCCGTTCGCTCTGGGACAGGCCTTTGCTGTCAATACATGAGTTATTTACCTCTCTTCCACCCATTTCCTAAACCTAGCCGACGTAAGCGTTGTTCTCCTATATTTGAGAGAGATTATTCTTTTTATCGTCAAGAGCACCCTACAGTAATTAATGAACGCTTTTCGTTTCATACAACCTTTTTTTTGTGTATGTGTTGTATATATTTGTCAATATTTGTCACACCAACACATAAAAACCTTTTAAGACCAAGGTCCCACAACAGCATGTATTCTAAGGTGTTGATGGATGCAAATTTGTTTTTTTAATATTTTTATATAGAAGGAATAACTAAACAATTAATCCTATCACAGGATAGAAAAATAAAAATAAAATAAAAGGTAAACAAATTTGTTTTAACAATTTGCAGTAACAAAATTAAAATGTGGTTGAAAATAATCCAGCTATAATGGCATATTCCTTTATCATCGAATGCACTCCCTTCTTCAATGATTAAAGCCCATACATAGAGTTATACCCAGGTTAGCAGAGAGGATTGTTTTTACCTTGAGCCAAGCTTGTTTTAAGGTCGAACAATGTTGGGACAAGCTTTACAATAAACTTGGTTGAATGTTGTTTTAACCTTAAATGATAACCACGTACCATTATTATTTTTACACATTGGAACAATATTTAAATACAATGCTGGCCCAATTCTACCCAGGTAAGCAGAAAGGATTGTTTTTACATTGAGCCAAGCTTGTTTTAAGGTCCACACAATGTCGAGACAAGCTTTAAAATAAAAATGGTTGAATGTTGATTCAACCATGATTGATAACCATGTACCATTATTATTTTAACACATTGGAACAATATTTAAATACAATGCTGGGCCAATTCTAAAACAAATAAATCGAATTATCATAGCTTTTTAATTTTTTATTCAATGCATGTATATTATAATTCATTTTTGTTCAAAAAACAATAAAAGTAAATCAAAGTAATTTATCTAACAAATTAATTATCTTCTTATGACAAAGATATTAATAAAAATTTAAAAAAATTAAATTATAAAACGGATATTTGGACCGGCTTAGACCGTTTATGAATTAAATTGCATGATTTATGGTTGCCCCGGGTAGGAATATTGGCCCAGTATTGGCGAGCCAAGCCTTGGCTAGTTAACTTTGGTTTCAGTCTTGGCCAGTTGTAAATGCCTAGTCTGAACCAATATTCAGTTTATTATGTTACGCATTGTTCATTAGTCTAATGTAGTGTAAACATGTGCAAGCTGTATTAAGTTTTTCTCTAATTTTATATATGTTACTCTTTCCACAACTTCTTTCCACACATTTAAAGGAAGTCTGGAAAAAAATTTGGTTTGGTAGACCTGGCCCAAGTCTTATTTACCAGACTTGGCCCAAGCCTGGTTTGTCAGACTTGGCCCAAGGACATCAGTCCACACTTGGCCCAAGCTTGAGCCGTTTGCTAATATTAAGTCTGGCTCACACCCCAAAGCTGTGGTGCAGGCTGGGCCCAGGTCTGGCCACTTAGCCTTTTCTTACCCGGGTATTGTACTGGAATTCCCTCATATATTGTAAATTTGTTGGTTACAGTCCATCATTGCACTGATGAAGGCCTTCTATACATTGATCTTAAAAATATAAAAATGCTGAAATTATATAACGATTACAATAAATTTTTTTCAACATTGGACCAAGCTTGGCCCAAAAACTAAATATAGTAGTCAAATGATAAACTTGTTTATTTATTTCAACCATTGGTTTAGTATGACAAAGTGTATCAGACTAAGACTTGGCCATGCCTTGATAATCATTTCTTAGTTTTCCAAGCTTGGGCCAAGCTTGGCGCATTCAGTAAGCCTTGGTTTTTCTAACCTGGGTATGAAGGCTCGATTCTTCGAGTAAACAATAACGGGGCATCATCAAATAATGCTCCATAGCTAAGATTGAGAATGCTAACGTTGACTGAATAGAGTTCATCCACCAGTCCCCCCAAGATATCACCTAGTGATATCTCACTGCTATTGCCATTGGTATATGATGGCTTACGTTAGCTTATATGTCAATAGCTGCAGGAACTGTCAATAGCTGCAGGTTGTCACACCCGTAGATCAAAAATCCAAAAAAAAAATTAAAAATAAAAAAAATAGATTCATCCTTGCGGGTGACCTTGTAAATTTTGTAAATGCATCTACTAGTACTAAGACATGTTACCGTCATTTATTTGTCTTATTTAACGGCCCAACATGAAAAAATGCCCAACATCATACATGGATCGTATGAAACGGTCTCGGTTGCTTTATAATTATATTTAGTTTGTGCTCCTTCCTGATTTTGAATTCAACGCTAAACAAGGTAGATATTAGCTTATGTGCTCGCTTATGAGCCCGCTCATATTAGCGAATTAAAATAGGTTTTTTGATTTTATTGCAAGTTTTTTTTCCCTTAAATGCCCCATGTTGTCGAGCATTTGTATTATTATACTCTTAATCATTTTCTCTGGGACGACCAATTGTAATCTCTCGCCTTTCTTTCTATACACTATTCCTTCTCTAACTTCATGCCTTTTTTCTTAATTCCTAAATTTGCCTATTCTTATTCTGCGCTGTTGTTAATCTTAATTTTCATCTATCCCTGTCTAGTGCCTCCTCTTCTACTCATTCGTTTCTCTTGCATTCTTTACCGTAATCTGTGTTCAATCGTATATTTTAACTTGCTATTTTCGCACATACGTTCCTTTTTTCTAAAGTTAGTTTAATTGCATTGCAATCCGTTACTAACTTAAACTTAATATAATATATAATAATATAACTTAAATGCAATATAAATAAGGTTTGAATCTTAACACACTATTTATACCACCGCTAGGATCTCTAGCACGACGCTATGCAACCCTTGCTTGTTTGATCTTTTACTGTAAAAAGAGAGCGGATGCGTTTTCGCATCTTCTTTACATCTTTGCATTAGGGTTGCCCCGAACCCGTTGGACTATTCGTTGGAGTATTCAACTCCGTTTCTAACTCCGTGTAAATATTTTTAATATTGGCCTTTTTATTAATTCTTGTCTCAGTCCGTTAAAAGATTCTTCCCTGTTTTTCTGCCATTTATTTCCTTTTTTCCTAACAATTTCTTGCAAGGGTGAACCACATCCTTGAAATTTTTTACAAATTTTCTAAAATAACCTATAAGCCCTAAAAATCTCTGTACCTCTGTAAACTTACGTCCAATGGGGTTGGATATTCCTTTTATATGCTCTTCATTCGGTATAATGTCCTTCTGTGCTATTGTGTATCCTAAAAAAATTATTTTCTCCTTTAGCCATCTACGATTGACCTTATTTATCGTTTGACCTTATTTATAATTCCATAACAATTTTCTTATGTTTTTTTATTGTATCTGTGTCTATCAATATACCGTCTATGCATACAATAATGTTTTTTAAGTTTAAGAATTGTTTTAAAACCCTTCTTAGATCTTACGAATGCCGCTGGTGCATTTGCAAACCCGAATGGCAACTTATTGTGGTCATAATGTCCATTCGAACTCTTTCTCTAAGTTTACGTGAAAAAATCCATTTTTCAAGTCCAGTTTACTATAGAGTTTTTTCCCGTGTAACTTTTGTAACGATTCCTCAATTACTGGCTTTGGGTAATGATCTTTTTCTACAATTTTATTTAATTTTCTATGATCAACACACATTCTAAACCTACCGTCTTTCTTTTTTACTATTACTATTCGGCTACTATACTCTGAATCGCTTTCCTTAATTATTTCTTCATTCATAAGTTCTTACACCGATTTTTATACCACTTGTCATCCAACTCATTCTCCTTAGCTTTCCCGACACTTCTTCATCCTGTTTTAACCTAATCTTTACTTCATGCCTGATCGGATTCGAATTTTTATTCACTGTATATTCTAAGTAGCTGCCCCTAAACATTTTTTCTATCTCCTTACTTTGTCTTTTTGTTCTATCCATATCTCCAATATCTAATTCTAAGTCTGACTCCTCCTCTATACCTCCCATTGGCGTAATGTGATTCAGTTCTGCCCAACCCGTAATGCTATTTTTTTACATTTTTTTCTTCTAAATCTTTTTTTGTACACTCCCCAAATCACCATTATATTCGTTATTAGTTAATTTCTTATCTTGCAACTAATCAGCTTTTCCTATTACAATTCTATTAATATCATTGTTAACTGTAAAATTTCTGCCCAAAATCATATTTTCTGGCATTGTTTCACCCGGCACTATTTTAAACCATGTTTTAAAATTACTTTCACAATTTTTATATCCGTGTCAAGTTCCCCCATTATTCTAATTTAGAATTATTTCCCTAACATCTAAGTTTTTATTATTTTTAACTATTTTTAACTAACCCTTAAATGCTACTTTACTATACTATAAGGTATTCATCGAAGATCCAGTATCTAGAATTCCCTCTATTTCTTCCTCTTCATCATTTGCTTGTAACCTTGCTGTGATGCGTGCAGCATCATCAATGTACGTTACTCCTTGAACTCCAGGTTCGCCATCATCTTGTCTTTTAAACATGCGATCCCTTTGAATGTGTCCACTCTTATTGCAATGCACACATACAATTCGTTCTCTGCCACTGTACATTTTGTTTCCTTCCTTGGGGAACCGCCGATATTCTGAATTTCTATATATTACAGTTCGCTGATATATGTCCTCTCTCCGCATCTAAATCACCTTATTCCATCATTTTTATTTCTTTCAACAGAATTTGATGCTATTTTCCCTCTCTCCTTTTCAATAGCTGCCGCTTCGTCCACATACTTGATTTTTTGCCATAATTCGTTACGGGAAATTTTTATTACAGGATTAGCCATCTCCTCCCTGAAATTGTTGTTGCTATTCTCTAGTATCATCTCAACTAGATCCTCCTCCGCAACTTTATTTCTTTAGTATTTTGAGCTACGTTAATGTCTTCGTAAAATCTTTAATTAATTTATGTTTTACCTACTTCCAGGTATCGCCAGGTTCAATATTGGTGTCATACCACTTCGTAATTGGATCCCCCTTTCACGCACGATTTTAGTAACAACGCAATTTCTTTTTCTTCTATATCAAATATATCCATGTAACCTTCAATCGTTCGGTCCAATCCTCCACTTTTAAAGCCGCCTCAGGGCTGAACGATAGTAATTGTTTTAGTATGGATACTTTCCTCTTCCATTTCCACAATTTTGTTCTTTGAATCCACATTTTTGCGTTTCAGCTTCAATAACGCTTAATTAATTATTTTCTAGTGCCTGCTTCTCGGCTTCCAATTCAATATGTGTTACTTTTGTTTGAGCCAATTCTAATGCGAACCTCGATATTTGTTCGTTTGAATTATCATCTATACTGTCTTTTCCTTAATTTTATCCTCGCTCTCATTAATTATGTTCTTCGGCTATGGTTATATTTTATTCTTGTGCTCATACAGCGCTCCTATTCTATTGTCACAGTGTGACTTCTACCCTAACTACTGCCTTACAGCTCAAATCTGCAATTTAACTGTACAGTGTACACGTTATAAACTGTTCTAGACACTAGTATCTTGACTCATTTTACCAAATGTAAAAAGGTTTCTATACAAACATGTTATGTTACTTAATTTTGTCTAGTGAAACATAAATATCAAAAATGTTCACACCTTGAAATAATCAACAGGTCATAGTAAAACATTTGGGACGAAAAGTACAATGCTTACAGTACTTAAAACGCAATTAAACAATAAATCCAAAAAGTTTTTATTAATTATAACATAATGTTTTTCTTAATTAGCGTGTGATAGCAAAAATTTTCAATAAACAGCCTAAAGGCAATCAACTTGTTTCCATAAAAAAATACCTTGATTTTATGCGAAAAAAGTTTTCGGTTTATAAAAAAAATCTATAAATAAATAATGAAACTTTTTTGCGATGAAAATTATTGTTGTTTTAATTTGGCTTGGTTTTTAATCAAATACAAATTAAGATAATTTTCTAGTGGTTAAGATTTTTCATTTCCCTTTCTTCTTCTGATACTTTCGAGTGGAAAATAAATGTTTTTTTATTTATTCAACAAAAATTGTTTTAACGACTGAAAATTATGTTTTAGGTTTGCTTTGGGTTTTGTAATGAATTTTAATTTCTTTTGAAATTTATTGCGAATATTTCAAAAGTTAATCAAATTAATTTATTTCTTTGACTTTTTTAACCGCAACTTTATTATTTTTTTACAACTACAATGTTAAACGTTTTTTATACATCCTATACAAAATGAACTATTTTACGCTTACTTAGATGTTGGCCCCGACTAACATCTCGGATAACAAATTCTCACTCGGGCTGAAATGTATAAATTTACACCCTTGATACATAAATAACTAATGTAATGAATTTTCGAATCACAGCAATGCAGTCAAACGTTTAAACGTACAACTTTCATAGAATTATCATAGCATTTACAGTAAATGATTTACTGTCGATTAATAATGGCATTAAAGTTCGTTAAAAAAATATAGATTATATAGATTTTCGATATGATTAGAATGAAAAATGCAATCAAGATCGTTAACCTATTGTTACTTTACCACAATTTTCAATTCTATCGAATCTATTGAAAAAATGTCTTACATCCCCCAACTTTTATTTTACCTCTTGTCTTGGATCATTCTCTATCGAAATAGCTAAAAAAGGGTGTACCTATGTCTGTGGGGGATGCTTCGAAGGCCGCGGGATACCCCCTTGTTATTATAATAAAATTTAAAGAAGCGTTTGCCTTCTTATGTTATGACTTATGAGTTTTTTTACGAAAATTCGCAAAATTAATGGTAATTTTTGTTCGGTTCTTTGATGTCAACAAAAATAACTACCAAAGTAATTGACATCACAATCAATTTCTTGCCATCTTAATTTCATAATGTAATATTTAGTTCGAAATCAATCAAATGTCTTCTGATTTTTTTTGTGAGATTGTGGTTATGCAAAAGCAGTTTATTGCTGGAATTATTCCGTAATAATTAAACCAATAACAAAATTGATAACAAATTTTACAAACAAATGCAATGAGAATATTTCTAATTTTTTATTACATCTGATTTTTTTAAATTTTTTTTCTATTTAGTGTAACTTTTTCAATGTTATCATTTTTTGCAGAGGTTTTAAATTAATTTCTTTGCGATTTTAAATAACTGACTATGTTGATTATTTTGCATAACATGATATCCTTTTTCAGGATATTACAACAATGTTCGAGCTGCGTTTGAATTATTGCCGGTATTATTAATGCTTAAGGGTTATGGAGATAGTAAAGATTAAGATTTTTATTGTTACTAAAGATTTATGCGGTTATGTGTAATTTTATGCCTATACTTTTGCCATTATATTATAAAGGTGTGCTCGCTCAAAATACATCGGTTCTTATTAATAGATATACAATTACATATATAAAAAATGCAAACCAGTTAGTTTAGAAATGTGAGTCATTTTCAATATTTGTGATTTAATTGAAAATAGCACTGAAACATTGGTAAATTACGAAAAGATTATGATTGCTAAATTTTCAATAACAACTGAATTCTATTACCTTCTATTTCAACTCAATCTATTGTGAATGAATTAAATTCTATTTCTGTATTTCTAGTTGATTGAACATTCATCCAAAATCAATATTTTAATTTATTTTTACATATATATAAGTATATCTACTATGGAAATAGGAAGTTTAATATTATTTTATGATTAAATAAATTGAGTGTTATTTGATTTTCAAATACAGAACATATCATATTGTATGTTTGTGCATCAAACAAATTTATATCCAACCGAATATCAGTTTGACTTGAGCAAATTGTAAAATAATTTGACCGACAGAATATCAGTATGAACTATGTTGATTTCTTTATCAAATACATATGTCTAGAATAAATTCCTTTAACGCATATCAGGATTGTTTTTCTATTTAGTGTGAAACGCCGACTTCAGATTATCATATCATGGAATGCAAAAAATATTCCTGAATCGATCAACTGAATTGTAAAATATTTTGAAACAGAAATTTCTGATTACGACGAAACTAAATTTCTAATGAAAAAGTTTCGACCGAGAATTTCAATACGTGAACCTTGACTGAGGTTGAAAATCGGGTCGACGTTTGATGTTTTCATGTACTGAAATATGTGAATAAGATCGTACATTTATTACGCTTTTCTTACATTTTCTGAAAAGAACATTTCTTACAATATTTCAAAAACCATGTAAAATTACATCAATCTTTCGGTATAAATAGCATTAAAAATTTTAACATTTTGTCACTAAAGTACTTCACACAACAGGTTAAAAATTAAACCAGACTGTATATCTAACTAATTCAAAATTGCTCTTTTTCAGATATTTACAATGGAAATGGCTGGAAGCACAACCAGTTACATACAAAACATTTCGTATGTATCGCGTCTTAGGAAAGGGTGGTTTTGGAGAAGTTTGCGCATGCCAGGTAAATATAAAAGCATTTTAATCGATATAAAAACGTTAACAACTAACGGATAAATTGCTTTTTATAACCGCCAAGCCCCAGTTTTAGTAAAAACATCTTATTTGCTTAAAAGTCAGTCCCAACATACCTGCACCTTAACTTTAATAACAACATTTGAGCTAATTATAAAATCATTTTCAAATAAAAATGTTGGCTAATCCGAAAATCACACACATCCGTTTATGATTTCAAAAAACAATAAATGGAATAAAAATTTGATACAATACTTACTTGTATAGTCAAAAATTTATCTAAATTTTGCAATTAATAATAGTGAAAAAGCTCCAAACAATTCTTCATAAAATACTTTTTAACTAGTCTGATGCCTCTTCATATTATTTCCTAAATTTACGGTTTTTTATCATTTTTATACTCAAGATAAAAAATAAATTCAGAATTGAAAATTGAAGCTCGTTATTCAGGTTTTAATGAAAAACTTGACCTACCCACTCCAAAATGAATTTTGAAGAGTTAAATCTTCAAAAAATAAATAAATCAATAAATAAATTGATGAAAGATATGAAATAAATAGAATTCTGTTTGAAAAAAAGTACAGATAATTATGATTTTCAAAGCACATACCAATACCCGGGTAAGAAAAATCTACGGGACTAAACCAGGGCAAAGTCCGAGCCACAGGTTTTGGGGTTCGGGCTAGGCGTAACATTTTCAAATAGCCCAAGCTTCGACCAAGTTTGAACTGGTGTCCTGGAGCCAAGTCTGGCTAATAAGACTTGGGCGAGGTCTACCAAACCAATGTTTTTCCTAGACCTCCTTTAAATGTGTGGAAAGAGGTTATGGAAGGACTAACATATATAAAAATAAAGATAAACATAGTATGGTTTGCACATGTTTACAAAGCATTAATCTGGTGAATAACGCGTAATATATTAAACTGAATTTTGGTTCAGTCTAGGCATTTACAACAGACCCAGACAAACCAGAGTTAACAAGTCAATGGTTGGCTCGCCAATACGGGGCCAGAGATTGGTTCGTTGATTAATATTTGCAGCTCCTACCCGGGTAACATAGTTATTAGTCAATTGACTTATTTATATACATTATTTTTGTATGAATATTGGATTGAGTTTATTATCTAATTTGTTCAGAATTATTTTCTTTTTTCGTATATAAGGAGCGAAAGCTTGCGCTTATTAAACTTTTTGAAATAACATTAAAATAACAAATCATAAAACTTTTGGTCTTCCAAACAACACGTTTTGAGGCAACTAATAAAATGGGCGACTTTGCCTTCAAATGCTGTGCTCATAGACTATGTTTCATTATGCGATTTCATTGATGTTCATTTTTAGAATGAACATTGTAAAAACAAATAGTATCGCCATATTGTTTTCATTTTAAAAAATATATGATATTAAACTTATTAAATAGGTAATAAGATGTACCATTTATATTTCAAGGCTATAGTAACGACAACCGTTTTAGTTATAGCCTACAAAACCTTGTTAAATAAGTTCTGCTTTTATGTAAATAAATGAAACTTGCCAGTGATTCATTTTTCTAAACGAATTGATTTTTATTTCCCCCTTTGATCATGAAAAATATGCTGCGGTTTTTATCCAAACCCTTGCAAGAAAAAGATGTAACCAAAATTAACAAAGATCATAAGATTTATGATTTGTTTGTAATTGTGTTAAATTATAAATCCAAAACTTTTTTAAAAAAAATGTGAGAACTAAGTGTAAGAACATTTAAAACAATGTGAGAACTTTTAATGTGAGAACTAAATTTTAACGTACTGTTAGACACCTGCCACCATACATTAAATTGTCAAAAATTTATGCCAATCGCACTACAAAAAGTTATAGCTGTTGCAGTTAATAGCGTAAACCGAAATGAATTGAGCAAAATAAAAATAAAACTAATAATTAAATAAATAAATATAATTATTAATTAGCGAAGTAAACAAGTTCATTGTAATTCAATTTCAAATGTTTCACCGACGTGCGTAAGTGCCAACGATTCATACAATTAAATTCTTTAGATTATATTTTGTTAGCTTTAGAAAGGAATTCGAAAAGCATCTGTATCTTTAAAACATATTAAGTTAGTTAGACAGATAATATTATTTTAATTGGCTTTTTCTTATTTCCTTACAGGTTCGCGCAACGGGTAAAATGTATGCATGTAAAAAATTAGAAAAAAAACGAATAAAAAAACGTAAAGGCGAATCAATGGTATTAATAGAAAAAACAATATTACAAAGAATTAATTCTCGATTCGTCGTAAATTTAGCATATGCATATGAAACAAAAGATGCGCTTTGCCTAGTTTTAACAATTATGAATGGTGGTGATTTAAAATTTCATATATATAATATGGGTGGTGAGCCGGGGTTTGAATTATTACGAGCGCGATTTTATGGTGCTGAAGTCGTATGTGGTTTAGAACATTTACATCAACAAGGAATAGTTTATCGTGATTGTAAACCAGAAAATATTTTGTTAGATGATCATGGACACGTTAGAATTTCAGATTTAGGATTAGCAGTTGAAATACCGGAAGGAGATATGGTTAGAGGTCGTGTTGGAACTGTAGGTTAGTAAGAAAAGTAAATTGTTGTTAAATTTATTCTAAATTTTATATTTTTTCTAATAAAATTTTTATATCGTGCATTGTAATCTATCAGTCATCTTTCTCGATTATGATACAGTTTTACTAATGCATTTAAATTAATCTAGAAGTGCATTTACAATAAATATAATTTTAGGCCTGCAATAACGACAATCCAATTGGGTGATAACTATTTGTTAGTTTAAATTGCAATTGTTTTAGTTTTAATTGTCACTTTAATTGTGTTTGATAATAATGTTGTGATATTTTTAATAATATTTTTATATCATTGCTATTAAAACTAACACTTTCTACCATGGGCATTTTGTGCAATTTAACGATTAATATAATAAAAAAATATTAAGAGTATGAAATCTCAAAGCTCTAAAATATCAAGATATCGGCCTGTGTTAAGAGTTTTTATATAGTTTACGAAAGAATGCTTTTATGATGACGTTGGTTGTAGTTTGGGCACACTGAAAAAAATTGAAGTAATGGAAACCTCATCTCGAAGTTGGCAGTTTATTATTCAAACAAAGAAAACATTTTCCTGACAACGGCATGACGTTTCTTTAAAATATAAAGTATATATAATATAACAGTAATTGAATAAAGTTAATAACTATTTACATGAAAATATTTTGCTAGGCCTTATACCATAAATTTTTCATTTTAAAATTGAAGTATTTGAGATTAATTGAACTATATTTTATTTTCATATGAATATTACGTGTGATTATCTCAACTACATCGTTCTATATTTGTACACTTGTTGAAACAATTTCGTAGTTCTAATCGCCATATCTGACCCAACTGCATTTCGATTGGAAATAGAACATGTTTTTTTCAGTGCAGAGAAGTTATTAAGCATAAACAGAAAAATCTTTGTAAAAGTAGTAAACTAACACGAAACATCCATGCTTTACCGGAGAATTATAACTGATCATAAATTAATATGATCACATTAAAAAGAATAAGGCAGAACGAGAATGCACTCAACAAACTTCTCAAAAATCTCTGCATATAGAGTTCAACAATTTTACGTTTTTAAAAAAAAAGACAGCGTACTATCTACCAATACCCTAATATTTTATATTATTAAAGAAAACATCGCAGAAATCCTTTTAATATAGGCAAACGCTTATTTACAACAATTATAACTGACACGAGCTTTTATTTTTCTACCCAACTATTCCAATTAGCCCAGAAAACTTTTAGTTACTTTAGTTTTAGCAAACCCTACATTTAGTCTAAATGCTTAAACACGCCTAAATATTTTTTTGACAATAATTAAGCTCCTAGTCGTTCATACAGATATCGTCATCAAGGTTTTTGCTTCTTTAGAATCGTTAATAACTTAAACGTTGAAAAATGCCAATACAAGGGGGGTTAGATTTACACATTTCGCTCGATATTGTTATATCTTTCAGACCAAAGTGATACTTGTTGCGGAAAATAAAAAAAATATTTTTTTTAAAAACTCGATGAACATTGAGTCTTCTTAGGATTAATAATCATGTGGCACGACAATATCGTAAGAAGATGAAACGTATATTGAATTTTTGTATTGAGGTTTATTTAAAATATAAAGTGTTACATGCAATATAACAGTAGTTGAATAAAGGTTATAACTATTTCCATGAAAAAAATTTACTTTGGCCTTATATCATAAATTTTGCATTTCAAAATAGCAGTATTTGAATTTATTTAAACTATATTTAATTTTCACATTACGTGCGGTTGTCTTAACTACACCGTTTTGTACCTGTACAGCTGTTGAATCAATTTCGTAGTTCGATTTATCATATCCGCCCTCGCGGTGTGGTTGAAACAACAGCATTTTGATTGGAAATGTTTTTTGCAGTGTTCATTAAAATTTAAATACTAACTAAATGATGAAAAACAATCTTTTGTTTATGTAGAGTTAGTATTTTTTACACTAGGTAGTGAAACTAAAACAAAATCTATTGCGCATTGTTTCACATTTATGGGAATAGTTTAAAGAAAATTGCGAGCTTGCGTTTCATGATCTAAAAGAGTTACAAAACTCAAGAAACTAAAAATAAACACGATTAATATGTTCTTGTTGTAATTAGTGAATTACAGCCCATGCCCTAGACTTTAATCGAATATAAAACATATTGAAACTTTTTGCATTGTTGTTATAGTATAAGATAATATGATCTTTGGTAAGGAATGCTTAGTAACACATAATTGGTCCAAGTATGGTTCAACTCGGTGAACATAAGAACTGGCAAAAGACTATTATTCCAAGTATGAGTAAGTTTAAAAGCCAATGTATGATTAAAGGTTATTGGGCCAACTATATGGTAAAACTATGATTAAACAACGTTTTTCCATACACTATTGGCCCAAATATGGTAAATTGTCGAGAAGACAATGCTCAACTAAACATATTGACCCAAGTATGATCCAACTATGAGAAAACAAGGTTTGGCGAATCATTATTGGGTCAAGTACGGCCAAGTACATAGTTGGTCTAAGTTGAGTTGGCAATTTTGTTAACTATGGTAATTTCTATATGGGAATATTGGTGAGACTTCGGTGTTCGTTCAAATTTCTATATAATCGATATTCTGGCTAACTAGAAGGGCTATCAACTTGAAATTTACAGTTATACAAAGTGATTGTCTACGCCTACTAAAATAATGAAGTCGTCTGATATGTCGTTTTACGGTAAAAATAAATAATTTGGTATCTGACATCCGAGGTTGTGCACACTAGGTATTTTACATTTTTATGAAGCTCTTAATAATTTTGTACCTCGATTCCAGTTTATTCTTTTATACCGTATTTGTGCGTATACGTGCGTATACAACAAGTGGCAAACAAATATGTTATTTAACGAATTACGCCAAGTGCCTACGGCAAAAAGTGTTAACTGTTATTCTTCTGTTTTTTTAAATATTTTTTAAGATAACTTTTACGTTTGTCTCTCTTTGTGAACTTTTGGTGTCCATGTGAGCAGAATATGTTCAGTTGAACGTAAACAGTGCACAGAGTTCACGTGACATACGACATTCCACTGGGAATAGCAGTGAGATATCAATAGCAAGGTCAAATTTTTGGGGGTGCTAGTAGATGAACTGTATACTGTCAACGGTAGCGCACTCAATATTAGTTATGGTTTCAATCTAAGTTTTCCTTGATGCTGGCACGCTATTGCTTTGCCGAAGAAATAAGATTTCCTAAAACTAACTCTTTGTCTTTGTTTTAATAATTGAGGACGACAATGGCACATGATCGAAGAATATGCTACTAACTAGATTATTGGAAACCCAATCTTTGTTCTGCTTGCTTTTGCTATCTAAAATTTGCTCTTAATATCGTATTGGATTTATATCTCTCCTCGGGAAATATAAACCTGTGCCATATTGTATGAATTGATAGGATTTATTGTTTAGCTATCCATTCTGAAAAAAACACCTCAAACGCATGTTGTGATAAGACCCAGGTCTTAAAAGGTTTTAATATGTTGTTGTGACATATATTAAATTATTTCTACTATACATACAAGTTTCAATACAACATATTTTATTTGACAAAATTTTTAGGTTCAAGTTTACCGGCAATATTTTACAAAGTTGCGACGGTCTTTCAAACAACTACTGATTTTTTAATTTAATGATTACATGGTTTTAAGTGTTCATATTCACAGCAAAGCCTTCGTTTATGTAATAATTTTAATAAATCTTTGCTACAGAGTCCACGTCAACAAGAAACATAAAATTTTTTAGTGATGTTGAACAAAATGTTTACTGCAGGTTTTGTGAACCGCGATTTGTTTTAAACTTCAATCATTGATGATCGATTTTTCTGAAACTTTCATAAATTTTTTAATAATTGTTATCCCACAGCAAATTATTTCTCAACAACAAACACTGTGGCGTAATTTGTTTGTTATGTTTTTCTACAATTCTTGATAATAAGCTTTTTCAAACTATATAGAGCTAGCTATATACAACAAGCGTTTGAAATTGTAATAAAGAAAAAAAACATCCTAGCATTTCCATAGAATAAAAAACAAAAATATATATAAATTAACTTCCACTTTTTATGTTAGTTGAAACAACATTGAAACAACAAAGTTTACGATGAAAAGGGTCGTAGGAATTTAATATTTTACTTAATCAAACAAATTTAAAATTAAAAAGTAAAATGAAAATACAAAAAAATAACCCTTTCTAATGTTTTATAATTTATTGCTTTGTTATTTTAGGTTATATGGCACCAGAAGTTATTGACAACGAAAAATACTCATTTTCACCAGATTGGTTTAGTTTTGGATGCCTAATATATGAAATGATTGAGGGTCAAGCACCATTTCGAGCTAGAAAAGAAAAAGTTAAACGCGAAGAAGTTGATCGACGTGTTAAAGTATGACTAATCTGTTCTAAATTTCTTCAGTGATTTTTTATAACTTTAAAATGCTATTATTTTTTATGCTCTTGTTGTTTAGGAAGAAGCTGAAAAATATTCTCATAAATTTAGTGACGAAGCCAAATCTTTGTGCCAACAGTTATTAGCCAAAACACCGAAAACACGACTTGGATGTCGCAATGGGCGATATGGAGCGCGTGAAGTTAAATTGCATGGGTTTTTCAGTTGTATCAATTGGAAAAGACTGGAAGCTGGAATGGTTGATCCGCCGTTTTTGCCAGATGTAAGTTACACTAACAATAATTTTTTAACACCTTACTGAAAAACACTAAAAGGATGAATTCGAATTCTTTTCAAACCAACTTTTGATGTGTTTTGTGATTGTTTTTTTGATTTTATGCATAATAAGCATTTTAATGAAATGTATACGTTACTGTATATTGTAATTTGTACAACACCGTTGGCTATTCTCTTTCAAATAAGGACACGAAAAAAAAGTAATGTCAAACCACATTCAAAAGTTAGCATTTTAATATTCAAATAAAGAAAAAAAAAGTTTCAAGTAATTTTAAGATGATTAGTACTGCTCACAAAATGGATTTAAAATATTAAGTGTCACAGTGTTATGTACTATACGTTTAGTAAATCAATTGCTAGGTACGGTTCGCCATTTTCACTTTCGCGACGAGATTGAGAGAACCTCAGTTCGATTGGAAGTAAAACATTTTTTTCAGTGTACATTCGTATTTTATTAGAATGTTCACGTTACCAAGTATAGACTAATGTTTTATGCCTAATTAATAATTCACTAGTTTACAAGAAAAATCTCCCGGAATAAAACCCAACTTTTCTTATAGATTTGGACCTCCTGAACACGAATATCATATTCATTTTTTTAGGTTAGCTCTTGTTTTTGAGATATTCACGAAAAACCAATTTTTTTGGTGATCGAAAATGTTGTTTCGGCTTTTGGGTCTCATATTTTACAAAACAAACAAATAAAGAACATTAATGAAGCAAATGCATAGAAAATATACTAACAAACATTTTGAGCTTTATTTTGTAAGAATCCATTAAGGATTCTGGAAGCTTTTTATTTCTTGGAGTCTATAGTCGCTTTACTTTTCTTTCTTTTAAGCTAAAAGACACGAATATTGGTGCAGCTTGCACCAAGTTATTCAAGTTTTTCCAAAAAAAGTCAAAACTCAAAATTTTATAAAAAATAATTTTTTACTTAATTTATTGTGCCATAAATAATAATTTTAAAAGTTCAGTTATTCTCAAACATCAGAAGAGAATTATTTTAAAATAGTAAAGCATAATTTCCATTTTTGTTTCCGAAGTTGGATCGATATGAGACGAATATAGAAAAATATAAACAAAAGATAATGAATTGTAAGGAGAGGCAAAACATCAGAACTATTTAAGTTAGTTCAAGCACCATAAAGTTAAGCCCTTTTTTATGTCTATTAATACCTGTAAAGTTTGTTTCTTTTCTTTTTTCTCTTTATTTTGTTTTTTGATAATGTAAATTTTTTCTATCACCGCCCACCTTGTGTTACTCCTTACGTTTATGATCATTTTAAGTTTAATTTAAGAAAGCAATTACTTCTCCTTTTTAATAGTTTTTCGGTTTTCCCAACTTTTGTTTAATTAGTTTAATGAGGTTTCTTTTTAAGTAGATAATTGTCGTATGATTAGTTGCAAATATAGTCTCTCTGAGGATAAAATTAAATCCAAACATTCAAGTGAAAATATCAATTAAAAAAGAAAAAATATTACAAATATAAATATTAAATAGTGTATTGTTTTTAAAAATCAATAAATCAATAGTGATAGCTGCCTTTTAAAGCAAAATAAATTGTTAGCAAAGTGTAAAATCAAGTTTATTTAAATGGCGTCGTCAAGAAGTTTCAAGTGTAAAAATAGTCCAAATTCGTTTTGTTTTATTTGTGGAAGTTACATAATATATACTGCTAAAAGAATCACCCCATTTATAAAAACTGCCTTTCTTCATTACTAACTGATATTTTCCAACTCCTTAAATAAATCCGAGGTGGGAGGAGCTAGATCAGGTCAAAAAACTTCACAAAAAAATCTCAATTTCGAGAAAAATCAAATACAAAGAAAATGCAACTTTTGTCAAAAAATACATTTCATAATCAACTAACTGATATTTTCCAACACCTAAAATAAGTCCGAGGTGGGGGAGCAAGAATATGTCAAAAAACTTCAAAAAAAAAATCTCAATTTCGAGAAAAATCATTTACAAAGAAAATACAACTTTTGTCAAAAAAAACATTTCATAATCAACTAACTGATATTTTCTAATTCCTATGATAAGTCCAAGGTAAGAGGAGCTAGATCATGTCAAAAAACTTCACAAAAAAATCTCAATTTCGAGAAAAATCATATACAAATAAAATACAACTTTTGTCAAAAAAAGACATTTCATAATCAACTAACTGATATTTTCTAAATCCTAAAATAAGTCCGAGGTGGGAAGAGCTAGATATATCACGAAAACAACTTATATGTAAATCAATTATGTTGCAGAATTTAAATTATTGTTATAGTTCCAAATTTTGAGTTTTGACTTTCTTTGGGAAAACTAGAGTATCTTGGTGCAAACTGCACCAATATTCGTATCTTTTAGCTTAAAAGAAAGAAAATTGAAGCTACTATAGGCTCCGAGAATTTAAAAAAATTAGTGTCTTTATTTGTTCAAAATTTATGGTGTTGAAAATGGAAAAATTTAAAAAAAACGTGAATTTTTCGTATTTTTTCAACTTTTTTCGACTGTAGCTTCCAGAATCCTTGATGTATTTTTACAAAATATAGCTCAAAATGTTTGTTGGCATATTTACTATGCACATGTTTCATTAATTTATTTAATTTGTTTGTTATGTAAAATATGAGACCCGAAGCCGAAACAACATTTTTGATCACCGAAAAAATTGTTTTTTCGTGAATATCTCAAAAACAAGAGCTAACCTAAAAAAATGAATATGATATTCGTGTTCAGGAGGTCCAAATCTATAAGAAAAGTTGGGTTTTATTCAGGGAGACAAAAAAAGTTCAAAATTTGTAAACTAGTGTAATTTATCTAGAGGCAGCAGCGAAATATTCTTGAAGTTCGTTAAATTAATCAATTTTTTAGTTAAGGTTTTACAAACAAAAGAGTTTTTGCTTTGTCTGAAATCTCTGAGTAGTCAACATGATTAACTACTCGTATATCCAAATCTTAATAAGTTTGTAATTTGTATAGTTTGTTTTAATAATGAAAAATATTTCGCTATCCATAAAAATTCTTGTTTTCAAACCTTCCAAGGAATGAAGAGGTTGCAGCTTTCAAGTCGCTTATTATTGTCCACACTGTCATTTTTGTTATTTTGACGTTAATAAAATTAATAAAACAACAAGCCTATGAAGAATATAAAATTATTCAAAGTGAAGTACATATGTCACTTCTGCGGTAACCATAAACAGCTGGTTTTTAAATCTTCCAAAATATATTACTGAACCAACTTAGAAAACAATTAAATATACAATGTCTATTTTTATTTCTAGCCACATGCTGTGTATGCCAAAGATGTTTTAGACATTGAACAATTTTCAACAGTTAAAGGTGTTAATTTAGACGCATCAGATGAAAACTTTTACACAAAATTCAACACTGGATCTGTGTCAATATCTTGGCAAAATGAAATGATTGAAACAGAATGTTTCCGTGACCTAAATGTATTTGGTTTAAACGAAATACCAACACCAGATCTCTTAATTAATGCACCACCAGTTATAGAAAAACCAGGTTGTTTTCCATTTCGCAGAAAGGTAAATTATAATTATTTTGCATCTTTCATTATATTTTTATTTGTTCCTATCATGTAACTGGATTAATTTCAACCTGTTGTTTATGGTTACACATATGTATTTTTTCGCTCCTTAAAAGAAACAAACAATAATAATTCACTACATATATTGGGAATATTATAAATATGATACCCAGTTGTTATTATCGTTTTTTTTGATTTTATTTGTTTGTGTTTGTTCCAATACAAATTTTGAACGAAATTTTAATTCTTTTACCGTTTTGATCTTCGAATCTGTTGGGAGGGAATTGTATTTTTATTTCAGAAAAGTCTTGAACTTTTGTAAATCGTTGCTGGAAAATCCATAAATTCCAAAGAGAATATTTTTTATATTTATGTTAGTTATTTATTTATTTATTTTTATATTTATGTCAAAAATGTTATTTTGCTTGAATTATTCTGAACATACTATTAATAAGTCGATTAAGAAATATAAGTTTTACTTTTACGTAAGTTTTACTTTAATACTCAATCGAGTTTTGTTTAACATATACTATCTTTTTCGTAGTTTTTTTTCTAAATTCAACACCAAAAGTACATTTCGTAATCGACATTCTGAAAGGATCAATATTTTTTATGCTATCCGTATAAAGACAGGTTTCTATAATAGTAAATCAGTCCTATTTAGAAGCTACAAACTCACTTTCTAAAACCTAGTTAGAGGGTTATAAATAAAACTAAAAAGCAAATTTTATGCGAAGACTTGTTGGAATTTTTTTCGTAGGGGCTAAATATTCATCTGATCATGAAATATTGGCATATTTCATTAAAAAACAAATCACTTCATTAAAAAACAAATTGCGTCTTTTAACACCTCAGAATGCATTTTGTTGCATGCAGTCGGCTTTCAGCTTCACACGTTTCTATGTGTTGTGACATATATTGTTATTCCTATTGGTATTCCTATTACACATTCTATTTTATTTTAAAAAAAAAATTACTCGGTATCACTGCATCTGAGCAGCAATTTGGAAGCTAGCGTTGATTCGAAATTTTTTTTAAGATATAGTTATATTAACCCTTGCATAAATCTAATGCGAAGTAATTAAACCTTTTGAGTAAATGGTTTGATTTTTATGACGTGATATTGATTACGTTTGATATTTGTATTTATAACAGGGTGTAATATAATTTGCATGTTTATATGTGTGTTCGACTTAACTGAAATAACTGAATTTACTGCAAAAACTACAATAATTGCATACAATTTTACCGATAATCCAGTCAAATCTAAATCAGCTATATTCTACACTTATAATAAAATTTACAAATATTTTTTAATAAGGTATGTAATAGGAATTACAATATATATCACAAATTCACATAAATACCTTTTAAGGCCATAGGACCCACAACAACATTTAACAATTCGTCGAGAAAATTGATTCGGGCAAATCATTCAATTTATACTCTATTGATTTCATTTGATGTAACTAACTGTTTTACAAATATCTCACCTCAATTGGCATTAAAAATAATTGAAAGAGATTTTGATAAATGCATTAGTACAAACACAAAAATTCCTAAGAAGGAATTTCTGAATCTTCTAAGTTTTTGTTTGATTGATTGTAACTATTTTAAATATGAAGAAAAATTTATGAAAATGAAGAATGGTTTATTTATGGGGTCTAGTTTAGCACCAGTTTTGGTACAATGTGTTCTTGATGATGTCATAAATCAAGCATTACTTAAAATTGATTTTACTCCACTTTTTTGGTATTCATATATTGATGACCATATTACATCTATTCCTGAAAATAAAATACAAATGGTACTTGATGCATTGCATTCGTATGATCCTAAAATTAGATTCACATATGAAGTTGAACAAAATAGCATATTAAATTATTTGGATTTAAGTATTCATCATTTGGATAATGGAAAGGTTATAACTAATTGGTATCATAAAGAGATTGCTTCTAATCGGTTATTGAATTATTATTCTACACATCCATGATGTTAAATGTAGCTAAATCTTTTATTCGAAAAATATTTCGACATAGCCATGTAAACTTTTGGAATGATAATTTAAAAATAATTTATAAAATACTTCGTACTAATAACTACCCTAAAAGTTTAATTGATAAAATGATTAGTCAGGTTCGTAATACTAATTTAAATCAATTGGGTAATAGTTATAATTATTTATCACTTGATCAAACAGCTAATAATATGGTATCAAATATTGAAAATTTAAATAAATATGCATCATTAACTTATGTTCCTGGTCTAAGTGAAACACTTTCTCGCTTTTGTTCACAGTTTGTTCCTAATATTAAAATGGCTATGAGGCCTAAATATAAAAATAGTTATAGTTTTACAAATTCAAAATCAAAAATACCTAAAGAACAACATAGTGTTTATAAGGTTGATTGTAATAACTGTAACACAATATATATTGGTGAAACAATTCAAAAATTAGGTGTTTGTATGGATCAACATAAATATGATTCTAAAAAAACTTCAGTTAGTAATAATTGTTCTGCACTTGCTAAACATCTATAGAAAATAAACATGAATTTAAATTCGATGATGTTCAAATTTTGGCTAAGGAAAGAAATAAAACTAAATTACAGATACACGAGGTGTGCCAAATTATAAAAAATGAAGAAACAATTTGTAATTTTAAAAGTGATAAGAAGGATTTTTCGAATAATTATTTTAATTTAATCCGATTGTTCTAAAATTTAAAGTAACTTTAAGCTTTTCACTTGATTACCATTTTTTAAGTTAATTATAACATAGTAACTCATGTTAAATTGTATATCAATTTTTGTTTATATAAGGCGCTTTCCAATCGAGTGAATTACTGAATGATTCACTTAAACTGAATTGGTCTAATATTCAGTAAATCATCAAAAATAAAGCCAAAACAACAAAAAACAGCAATTTTTTGACATTTAAAAAATACATAACCAAAATCGAAAATTTAGACCCAAACAAATATGTTCCGATTTATTTTTTTATTATTTTTAACGTTTGACCACAAACCGCAAATTAAAAAATATGAATATGTTGAACTGATGGACCTATTTTTTCCTTCACTTTATTCAATTCAATTCAGTTCTGTGGTAGTAGCTCAGTTTACGTTCAGTGGAAACTGAATATTACCATTGGAACAAACAAATTCCGGAATACAATTCAGTTTAAGTGAATCATTCAGTAATTCACTCGATTGGAAAGCGCCTATAATTTATGTCAATTTATTTTTTTTGATTGTGATATAATTTTTTATTATTTTATTAATAATCCTGAAGATGGCCCTAGCCCGAAATATATAGATTAAATAATAGAAATTATATTCAATTAAAACGGGGTAATTTGAGGAAAAACAAAATAATAAAATAAAAAATTTTAAACCCGGCAAAACAAGGTTATAATATAAAAATATCCTACTATCTTTCATTTGCCCAAATTCTTTGCTGTTCTAGTTGACATTGTATTTGCGGCTATTGAAATATGTAGTTTAAATAAAGAATATTTCATGAATACTGTGCTTGTGCTAAACATGCCCAATTAATTAATAAAAATAAAAAAACTTTAAAATTCTCAGTGCAAAATAAACACCGAAATAATTCTTACCAAAACCAAATTTACATATAACAACTATTTCAAGCTCGGTGTCATATATTAAATTTATTTACTAATTTTATGTATCCATCAATGTATCATATCATCCATACAAATGTTTTCACTTTACAGACAAATTAAGTCATCCTCAAAAATGTAAAATTGATTTTTTCTTCATTCATCAATTTATCTTTTGAGTATCAAAATTGTACTTTTTGAGTCTCAAAAGATAAAGGATGCTCAATTTGACGAAACAAATTTTGAAAAAAAATAGTTCAGTTTATTTTTTTTATTTTGTTTTTACAACAAAAAAAGTATCAATCTTTCCTTCAAACGAAACTATGAGTGATCGATCATCGTTTATCCGAAATTTTTTGTTGATCTTTTGCGGAGTAGAAGAAAGAAATGAAAAAAAGAATTCAACAAAAAAAATTTCCTCACTCAAATGAATTTAACTTTATATTCAAAAAATTTTCGATTTTGCTTTTTCAAGATAAATTTAAGGACCGGTTGTATGAAATGCGGATAAAAGAGAAATCCTCGGATTAATAGTCCTTTGTATTGTATGAATCAGGATAGATTAAATTCTATTCTCAGATTTATTCTTTATTTTTCTTCTATAAAACAAAGGATAAAACAATTTGTTTTTTTTTCTTGACATGCGCATAGTAGGAAAATTTTGTTTTGAATTGGTGGTTATTTTTAAATTTAAATTTCTGTGTTTCAAAAATTTGTTTTTAGATACAAATTAATAGTAAAATAAATAATATTTTTAATATAATTTTAATATATTCAATTTCAATTTTGAAATAATGTTTTTAATATATTGTGACGATTATGGAAGATGATAGAACACAAAAACAATAGAACTTTCAAGAAAATTCTCGTTAGTTCTACAAATATAAAAATCAAAAGATACAAAAGGTAACAATGCAACCAAAGTAAACATTTAATAGGAAGTATTTGTTTTATCGAATAAGGATTGGTTAACGAAATAAAAATTGGTAAATAAAACAATTGAAAAGAATAGATTTCACACCTAGGTGTCAATATTTGAAGATCGTCTTATTGTTGAAATAAAGGAAGGAACAACAAAAAAAAAGGGTTTGTTCATCTAGAATATTGCAGTAATATCGAGGCTATTTCATGTAGTATAAATAAGAGGTGTTCTTCGAGGATATTATTAGTATAAAATTGTTAGTGATACAAAAAGTATAAAAATTTAGCAGTGATAAAGGCGAAGTAAAATTAAAAGTGTTATAAGTAGAAAGTTAAAAGTGATATTGTGAACAAGTATAAAAGAATTATAAGTGGTGAAACATTGTTAGTAGAAGAAGAACTAAAAGGGGAATAGTAATAGGAGAAATATTTTTACTGTAAAATCTTGAACGAATAAAATTATAACGTTTAGAAAATCCATTGTGTTTTGAATTTCCTGATTTAGTGATCGAACTAAATAATTGTAACTCGGCTAAGAAACGTTACAACTGGTGTCAGAAGTGAAATTGGGAAGTAAGATGGATTTGAATGGATTAAAAGTTCAAGATCTGAAGAGCGAATTGGAGAAAAGGAACCTTTCAACAACGGGAACCAAGAATGAGTTGAAAGAACGATTAATAAAAGCTATGGAAGCAGCTGGATTGGATCCAGAAAAATATCGTTTTGGGCAAGAAGAAGCAGATGAAAATCCAGATGCAGGAAATAGTGAAGCTAAAGATGGTGCTGTTGAAGCAACGAGGCAAGTCGTACCAGCAAACAACGACTTTGCACAGTTAATGGCTATGATAGAGCAAATGAGTTTCAACATGAGAGCAGATGTAAAGGCAAACATGGAGGTTATGAGTAAAGAAATGAAAAAGTTAGATGTAAACATCGATCAACAATTAGCTGCAAGTCGAGAAGAAATAAAGCAGCAGTCCATAACCATCAATCAACAGTCTGCAAACATCGATAAACAATTGGCAACAAATCGAGAAGAAATGAAGCAATTAATGGAAGAAAAGATTCTTCAAATTTCAAACACATTCCATGGAGAGGTCGAGAAAGTACAACAAGAAGTAAAGCAATTGGAGCAGAAAGTTCTCGACGAAAACCAGAAAGTACAATCAATGGTTGTGAATTTTGAAAAAAGGCTTCAAGATGTTGAAATTAATGGTAAAACAATTCACACGGTTCAACAAACACAAAGCATGAAGTTAAAACCGCCCCCATACGATGGTACATCATCGTTTGGAATTTTCAAATTCCAATTTGAAACGGCAGCTGATCAGAACAGTTGGAACGAAACACATCGTGTGGCAGCTTTAATAGTGGCACTGAAGGGTGAAGCAGCAGAAACAATACAATCAGTTCCAGAACAAGATCGAAGGAGCTACAATGAGATCATGAAGGCTTTAGATCGCAAATATGGTAGTGACCACAAACGGGAGATATACAGACTTGAGTTGAAGGGTCGCTACCAGCGAATAGGAGAAAGTCTGCAAGAGTTTTCGTCTGCGATCGAACGTCTGGTACATATGGCACATGGAAATACATCACCAGACTATATGGAAAGAATGAAGATAGATGCGTTCATCGACGGCATAAGAGATCCAGAGACGCGAAAGTCAGCTGTGATGACACCTAAAGCTACATTTGCTGAAACAATAGCTTGTGCATTGACTAGTGAGACGGCACAAGCAATTGTCAAACCAACAATCAAAGTACGCCGTGTAGAAATGGAAGAAGAGGATAGTTTTAGGCCCCAAAGAAGATCTGGAGAATTTAACAGTAGAATAAGATGTTGGGTATGTGACAAACTTGGTCACATATCTCGAGAATGCAGAGAGGCTAGACGAAAACGGGGCAGATCAACATCACCAATCAGACGGAGATCATCTGAAGAAAAGGCTCAAGCGGGAGAGGATGGTCAAATAGCAGCGGAAGGGTTAAACTAAAACGAGTCAGCTTTAAGGGGCGTAAGCTGGCTCCCACAACCGAATGCCCCATAATCTCCATCCCTATTTCAAGAATCGCAAGGAATGGTGACAGTTTAACGATTGGAGCTAAAATTGATGACAACAACTGTATCATTACGCTAGATACTGGAGCAACTCGCACAATAGTCCGTACAGATTTACTAAAAGGGGAATTACAACCAGCAGAAAAATATCGAATACAAACAGCAACAGGGGAAAGTGCAACTATCAGGGGAAGCAAAATTGCCGATATAAAAATTGGAAATACGCACTTTCAGCATGAAGTTCTAGTGGCAGACATCGTTGATGAAGTAATTTTGGGAATGGACTTCATGAGGCCGAATGGATTTGTAATAGACGCTGGAAATGGAGTACTCAAGTATGGTAACGTAGAGTTGGTTCTTCAGATGAATGGTGCAGAATCAAGTATGAGGCGAATAATATTGGAACATCGCGAAAAGCTGCCACCTAATACCGAAACAATCGTCTGGGGAAGATTGGAGGGAGATTCTGGGTCACCAAGGTTGTGGGTTGTGGAAGCCAATGAAAATGGTCTTCAACATCAAGAGATCATTATAGGGAAAACATTAGTTGTACCAGATGAAAACTCAAGAATACCGATAAGAACACTAAATTTATCAGACAAAACAAAAACCCTCAAGAAAGGAACAATCGTTGGTAAATGTGAAGAAGTAACTACCATTGTGAAATGTGAACAACAGCACACAGAAAGGAAAGTCGAAAATCAAACGCAGAAGAAAGAAATACAAAATCTACTACAGAAGTGGACAACAGAGCTTACAAAAGAACAAAAGAAAGAAGCAGAGCAGTTGCTCGAACGTTATTCGTCCCTCTTCTGCAGCACATCAGCAGACAACGGAAGAACTAATCTGGTTAAACATAAAATTGACACGGGAGCAGAGATGCCGATTCGCCAAGCACCAAGAAGATTACCATTAGCAAAACGGGAAGAAGCTGATAGAATGGTAAAGGATATGAAAATGGCTGGTGTTATCGGGCAATCAGATAGTCCATGGAGTTCACCTGTGGTTTTAGTTGGAAAGAAGGATGGAACTATGAGATTCTGCGTCGACTACAGAAAACTGAATGCAGTAACAAAGAAAGATAGCTACCCATTACCTCGAATTGATGATACCTTGGACACATTATCAGGTGCCAAATTATTCTCAACATTAGATCTGCAAAGTGGTTATTGGCAGGTAGAAGTCCAAGAAGAGGATCGAGAAAAGACAGCGTTTAGTGTGGGTAGTGGGCTATGGCAGTTTAACGTTATGCCATTCGGACTATGTAATGCTCCCGCAACATTTGAACGTTTAATGGAACGTGTGCTGAAAGGATTACATTGGAGAACGTGCCTTGTGTACTTGGACGACATCATTGTAATGGGCAAGGATTTTGACGATCATTTGAAGAATTTAGAAGAAGTCTTCGAGAGAATCCAAGCAGCAGGACTAAAATTGAGTCCAAAGAAATGTACACTATTCAGAGAAGAAGTAAAATACTTGGGGCACAAAGTAACAACGAATGGAATACACACAGATGCTGATAAGATCACAGCAGTAAAAGAATGGCCAAGACCTAAGAATTTACATGAACTTCGCAGTTTTCTGGGATTGTGCACTTACTACCGACGTTTTGTACCAGGATTTGCCAATGTTGCTAAGAGTCTACATGAGCTCACGAGGAAGGATAAAGCTTTTGAATGGACCGAAAAGCAAGAAGATGCTTTTGTGGAGCTTCGGAAAAGATTGTGCACAGCACCAGTTCTGGCTTACCCTATACCAAATTTTAACTTCATATTAGACACTGATGCCAGCAATGATGGTATAGGAGGAGTGTTATCTCAAGAAATTGATGGACAAGAAAAAGTAATAGCTTATTACTCAAAAATACTGTCCAAGCCAGAAAGGAATTATTGTGTAACCCGTAAAGAATTGCTGGCTATAGTGGAATGTGTAAAACATTTTCACAAGTATTTGTACGGCCAAAAATTCCATTTGAGAACTGATCATGGAGCATTGAGGTGGCTACTGCAATTTAAGAAACCGGAAGGACAAGTAGCACGATGGATTGAACGCTTACAAGCTTATGATTTCGACATTGAACATCGAAGGGGAAGTGCACATGGAAATGCTGATGCATTATCAAGAAGGCCATGCCAGGTGGAATGCAAGCACTGTAATCGGGCGGAAAGTAAGGAAAACATTATTGATGTCAGGCTTCTGCAAGTGCTTCCTAGTGAAGACTGGACGCATGAAGTGGTAAGGAAGGAGCAACTGGAAGATCCGAGCTTGGCACCAATAATAAAGTGCAAGGAAAAGGGAGAAAAACCTACATGGAGTGAGATTGCCGATAAAAGTCAAACATTAAAGGCATATTGGGCACAATGGGACAGCCTCTGTATTGAAGATGGATGCTTGAAAAGAATTTGGGAAAGTCCTGACGGATCAGTTAAAGAATCAATGATAGTAGTTCCCAAAATAAGAATACCTCAAGTATTAAAGGAATATCATGAAGGAACCAGTGGCGGTCACCTGGGTATTAACAAAACCCTTTCTAAAGTACGGCGTAGATTTTATTGGTCAGGAGCACGTCAATCGGTAGTGGAATGGTGTCAAGCATGCGATCAATGTGCGGCTGCAAAGGGACCTGCAAGAAGAAGCCGTGGTAACATGAGGCAGTATAATGTAGGAGCACCATTCGAGAGAATTGCGATGGATGTAGCTGGACCATTTCCGACTTCTGATAACAACAACAAATATGTGCTAGTCATAATGGATTATTTTAGCAAGTGGCCAGAAGTGTGTGCAATACCAAACCAAGAAGCAACAACGATCGCTGAAGCAGTAGTTAGCAATTGGATAAGTCGCTACGGAGTACCGATGGAAATTCACACAGATCAAGGAAGAAATTTTGAATCTACCATATTTCAAGAAATCTGTCAGATGCTTGGAATTAATAAAACTAGAACAACTGCTTCACATCCCCAATCAGATGGCATGGTTGAAAGATTTAATGCTACTCTTGAGAAATATCTAGCAAAAGTAGTGAACAAGAATCAACGTGATTGGGATCGTCATATTCCGTTATTCTTGATGGCTTATAGATCAGCAGTGCATGATACAACCAAAACGACGCCTGCTACAACCATTTTTGGAAATGATTTACGGCTACCTGGTGATCTGAAGTTTGGGATTATTCCATCGTCAACATTATGTGTACAAGATTATGTTAATAAACTTCAAAAAGAACTTGAGGAGGTACACACGTTTGTCAGACAGAAAGCACAGATATCCAGTGATCGAATGAAGGCTCGGTATGACATTCGCGCAAACAACAAAGGATTTGAGGAAGGACAACTAGTGTGGCTACACAATCCACAGCGGAGAAAAGGACTATCTCCAAAACTACAAACATCTTGGGAAGGACCTTATACCATCATAACAAAATTAAACGATGTCGTTTATCGAATAAAGAAAGGTCAACGAGCGAAACCAAAAGTCGTTCATCTAGAAAGATTAGCACCCTACAGAGGGGGAGATTTAGATTCTATTCGGGACGAACAGAAATAAGTGGGGGAGAATGTGACGATTATGGAAGATGATAGAACACAAAAACAATAGAACTTTCAAGAAAATTCTCGTTAGTTCTACAAATATAAAAATCAAAAGATACAAAAGGTAACAATGCAACCAAAGTAAACATTTAATAGGAAGTATTTGTTTTATCGAATAAGGATTGGTTAACGAAATAAAAATTGGTAAATAAAACAATTGAAAAGAATAGATTTCACACCTAGGTGTCAATACTTGAAGATCGTCTTATTGTTGAAATAAAGGAAGGAACAACAAAAAAAAAAGGGTTTGTTCATCTAGAATATTGCAGTAATATCGAGGCTATTTCATGTAGTATAAATAAGAGGTGTTCTTCGAGGATATTATTAGTATAAAATTGTTAGTGATACAAAAAGTATAAAAATTTAGCAGTGATAAAGGCGAAGTAAAAATAAAAGTGTTATAAGTAGAAAGTTAAAAGTGATATTGTGAACAAGTATAAAAGAATTATAAGTGGTGAAACATTGTTAGTACAAGAAGAACTAAAAGGGGAATAGTAATAGGAGAAATATTTTTACTGTAAAATCTTGAACGAATAAAATTATAACGTTTAGAAAATCCATTGTGTTTTGAATTTCCTGATTTAGTGATCGAACTAAATAATTGTAACTCGGCTAAGAAACGTTACAATATAATTAAATTTATTTAATAGAAAACTAAATACTTTTTGTATTGCCACTTATAAAAGCTCAAAATAATGTGCAGAAATTCTGCACGCAGTGCTGCATGCATATCTGCATCTAAAATAGATGTGCAGAATTTTTATATATTTGACGTGCAGAATTTTCGATTTCGTAACAATGACAGTTCGTGTTCTTACGTATTATGAAATAGTTATAAGTGAAAGTTGTCGCAATTTAAAGAAAACTGTCTTTTTAATTAAAAGATAAAAGAAAATAATTGAATCGTTGCCTGTAAAAACGTTTATGTCTAAATTAAAATTTAAGTTCAAATTACATATACCACTGTTTCCGATAATCCTTTCCCAAAAATTTATTTATTAACAATATTAGTTTTAATTATTTTATAATTTGGATTATTTAGAATATTTGAATATCTTTATAAACAAATAATCATTACAAAAATATATATTCTATCTATGATTCATTTTTATTTGAGTTATAAAAAAATAATTCATTTTCAAACAAAATGTCAAAATCATCCATTTTTATCTGAGTTTTAAAGTAGTTTTTGTTTTGTTTATTGTTTGTGGTAGCACTGCCTCTGTGCAGCGAAATTAGAATTAGAGATATCTTGCAGAATTTTTCTGCATGCAGAATTTGCATGTAATTGCTCGCATATAACAACACATGTTCTAATTTCGCTGCATGCAGAATTCTGCACATGTATTTTGAGCATAACTATGAATACTTAAACGTATTTTATTTATTCAGTTAGTACATTGATTAAGTATTATACCTAATCAATGGTAGTACCAATGGCTATGTTTGTTTTGCAAATTTGTTTTTATTTTTCCAGTAATTTATAATAGTACGTTTATGTTAAATCGTACATCTGAATGTTAAATTTTCGTATTTATGTGTTAATCGTATTTTATTGTTTGTTTTATCAGACGATATACGGTTTATGTGATAAATTGTTGGAATATTAGTAGTATTTTATATGCCCAATCTGAATTCGCATTGAATGGTCAAAACACAATTTTCAAATAAAATGAACCATAGAATTCGATTTGGATATCAAGTGTTTTCTGGAAGTTGGTAGTGCTTGTTCAGAAAGTAAATAAAAAATCAGCAAACTTATTTAATTAATTTTTTATTATCGTTATAACTTGATAGTTCTGCGTGTTAATATACTTACATTACTTATTATGTTTTCATTTTTATTATAAATACTAAAGTCAAACTGTCAAAACTTCAAAATTTCGAAATTCTGACAACTTTCAGAAATAAAAAATGATGGGTAGCGAATTACGTGTTGAGTACGGTAACCAAAATACAATTCTGATTTTTCAAAACCAGAAATCCTATATTCGTCCCTGTATGGAGTATTGTTGTCAAGTTTGGGGCGCTGCATCTGTTACTATCCTGGCTCTTTTGGACTCTGTTCAAAAGCGAGCTATACGAATTGTTGGTGATCGAGATTTAACATTAGGTCTTGATTCCCTGCAACATCGTCGCACTGTTGCTGATCTCGTTGTTTTTTATAAATATCGTCACCAGCAGTGCTCGGATGAAATCAGGTCCATAATGCCTCAGACATATGTTTTTCCCCGTTTTACTCGTCAATCGGTGTGTGCGGGCGGTCGAACTGTCGAGATTACTCACTGTCGTAGTAATAGAATGCAAAGAGATTTCTTTGTGCGTACATCGTACACATGGAATGCTTTGCCCGAATCAATAGTCTCGAGTGCTTTCAATCCACAAAGATTTAAAAAAAGCGTCCACCTATACCTCAAGACGCATGTTGTTGTGGGACCTACGTCTTAAAAGGTATCTATGTGTTGTTGTGACACATTTTGTAATTCCTACTACACAACACTTCTTATTAAAAAAAAAAAAAAAAAAAAAAAAACTAGTTTGTCAGATTTGGATTTGGATACATGAAATTGTTAATGTAATTTGGCAAATAAAATACGCCTATTGTTTTGTTTACATCCATTTTGTATTCTTTTAAATGTTGGAAGTCCAGGGTTTCGAACCCGAACCGAACCCTGAACCCGCTCCGGAGCAAGATTTTTTTTAAATTATGTGAACCCGAACCCAATCAAAAACGCGGTTCAGGTTCAATTTTTGATATAGGAAATTTAGGAAGTTTGCGTAAGAAATTTCATATTTCGCAGAATCTTTTTTGTTTCAAACAAGATTATTTTGGTTATTATTTTTTTCAGTAGAGAATAGTGAATAGTGAGAATTAAATGAAAATTTTTTTCCAAAATAAATATGTGTGTAACATAAATACGGTATGTAATGCAACATAAAAAAATAAAAAAAATAAAAATAAAATAAAAGTAAAAAAATCCCATATAATGTAAAAACATTTCCATTATATGGAGTCTAATGACAGTGGAAAAATTCAACTTAAATAAAAATAAATAAGTGACAACGAAGTTTCAACTTCGAAATTGTCATCGCCTCAACGCCGTAATCGATAGCGTGTCTGCCCAAGGATTCGAGCCGGGCACTGACGAGGAAGGTTCGAATTCATCCGAAACACGAAAAATGTGATTTGGAGTTTTTTTCTGAGAAACTTCAAACCATACCTTTGAATTGAAAAAAATCCAATTACTTCTTTACTTACTTGAGTTTAATTGATTTTGATTGAAAATTCTCAATAAGAAAATAATGAATTCATAAAAAAAATTCGAAAAAATTTTTTTTTTACAAATTTGAACCCGAACCCAAACCCGAACCGAACCCGCACCCACTAAATTTTAATGTATTGAACCCGAACCTGAACCTGCACCAACATTTTTCTAGGTTCGAAACACTGGTTGGAACACATGATATGTACGTTTGGTGTACGTTTAAGGATAATTTTAGGGATATTATCAAAACTTGAACATTTTCTGTTATTTTATTGCTTAAAAATTATAGATATTTTTTCAATCGCTGTAAAGTAATTCTGATAATTAATTAGTCATTATCAGTGGTGATATTGTCTGATCTGTATTCTATTTATTAAGGATGTATAAGTTTTATTCGTTTGTATGTCTGTTGTAACAGGTGTTGTATACTTATTCTAATCGTTTAGTTTGATTTAATGTTGTGTTTTTAATGCTATCATGTATTTGTTGTATTTAGTTCATCAAAGTAAATATTTTATTAATTTGATGTAATATGGATTTATCATATCTCAAGGAAGTTTGCCAAATTATCTTCAATTTCGGTATCTGTAATCTTTGATTGGATATGATTATTTCGCATTTGTTGTTTCATATCCTGTGTTTCTTTTTTGTTTTTTTTTTTATATGTTCGTGATGTAGGTTTCAGACAACCTGTGCAAGATACTTGATGTCCATACAAGTTTGTTTGTTTGGCAAGATGTTATTCAAATATATTCCTTCTACAAAATTTACCATCCCTATTTCCTATGTGCTTATAAGATAAACAGATCAAAACTGTCCTTTTTACTAATTTTACTTAATTTGCGCCTAAGTTCAAGTAATCATGCCACTTTTTAAAACCTAGAACCTACAACCACATGCGTTCTAAGGTGTTGCTGGTTGCAATTTTTTTTTAAGGAATGGATAACACTAACTGAGTAGATTTCATCTGCCAGCACCCCTAAGGTATCAACGTAGCTAGTGATATCTCACTGTTATTATTAGTGGTATGTGGTAGTTTACATTAACTCATTTGTCAATAGAAGGAACTGATGTAAATGAGGTTGTCACTCCCGTAGATCAAAAATAAAAATTTTACAAAAGCTTTAACATTTTAGCATTTTAAGTCAAATTTTGACCAATGGATAACTTGGTGGTCTAATTATTTATTCTTGTATATTTGATTTTGGTTCGATGCTGAATAAATTTTTACAACTTCATTATCGCAATTGAATTGCAAATGCAACATTCTGTGACTAATCGAGTTGGCTTGTGAATTTAAATTTGTTCGGTAATTCAACTATGTCATATCCGGCGTATAATGCAAATAGTACTACTGTTCCACATCCTAAATGTTTAGGTATTTATTTAAAGCAGGGAAAAACCTTGTTTTATTTTATCTAAGTCTTCTATGCTTTGCACCTGTATGGTTTGTTTAATATTATTTACTATTATTTAAAAGCTT
This sequence comes from Diogma glabrata, assembly GCA_963693315.1. Lineage (NCBI taxonomy): Eukaryota > Metazoa > Arthropoda > Insecta > Diptera > Cylindrotomidae > Diogma > Diogma glabrata. The sequence goes on from OY856188.1 coordinate 170,976,959, forward strand.
TATTGTAATTTTTTTTATAAAATTGTTTGTTTATGTATGTCTGTACATCTTTTGTATAACTGTTACTCTGATTGATTGTATTCTTTGTGGTTTTTATTAGTTGTTTACGTTTGATTCTTTGTTGATTATTTGTTTGCGTTTGAAACATACAAATGTTTATTTTGTGTTTTCATTTTAGCATTTTTTGTTGTTATGTTGATTTGTTGATTTTTTGTCTTTTAACATTGTAATGAACTTATTAGCACTATTACTACTCTCACCTAAGTCTTTGTGGCTGATGTTCTCGTTAAGGAATCCTTTTCTCTTTGTGTTGATTAGCTAATGTATTAGTTGCTGGAATGTAGTTGATTTAAGACTTCAAAGCTGCTTGGACTAGCTTAGTTTTCATATATAACTTCGTCTACTAATTCTTGCCTGTAGTTTTCTGTGTTGTAGATGTTTGCCATTCCTGGTGAGTAATTCTCTTTTATTCTTCCATTTAATGGTTTTTGTTTCAATATTTTGTTATTTTGTATTGGTTCTAGGTTTTTAATGTTTACTGATGTGTTGTCCATTCTTTGTATATTAGTATAAGTTATATGTTGTATATTGTTGTAGATTTTGAGGATCAAAATTTTCGTAAAATAGCTGTATGTTACTCTTACTGATTGTTGCCGTTTTCCTGCTTTTATAACCTTCTTTTTTAACTCACATTTGTTTGTATTTTGTGTTGATTGTATTTGGTTATGTTGCAAGCCTTCGTCTTGCTAGTTATTAATTGTTTTAGAGGCATTATTTATATGCAGTATATATGCCGATGTTTGGTTGGTTATTGTTGTGTTGTTTGTCGTTTGTGATGGTTTTTGTTTTTCATCCTTTTTAGAAATTTTGTTACAATAATTATGCTTCAAAATTATGAATACCTTAATACGTATATCCACTACGCAGATCTTTAAACTTGTTTTTGTTTTATTGCCCTTGTTTTATATCATTGTTATATTAATGTTAAATGATTTAATTTAGTTAGAAAAAGGGTGTTTTTTTCTTTTCGACGAATCAGACAAAACTCTCAATACATATAAATGTGTCATATGTTATGAATTGAATTTGACCCATACATTAACAAAAACAAAACTATTAAAGCTTGTGTACATAAACATAAACGTAGTATATGCATATTTTTATGTATTATTTATTTTTTAAACGAATATGTTTTGATCAAGATTGGGCGAACATCAAGCAAAGTAAAATCTAACCGCAACGCAATACCAGTATCTTTGAACCAATTTTATTTATTTCGTAACCATAATATTCCTAATTAAAATGACAATAATATATAGTCTGTAAATTATTTTATTTCTAGAAAAAACAACCAGCAAGAACACAACAAATACCAATTCCAGATCATTTTCTAACATCTAGTCAGTCCGTAACAACAGCTGAGGTAGAAAGCTGATAACGTAGTATTCAAAATTTAAATCAAAATTCAATTATGATTAATACAAATTATAATTATCATCAAACTAAAAATAGTAATATTAAAATGAGAACTGATTTCGTTAAATCAGAATATAATAATATTAATTATAAAACACCATATGACAAGAAAACTAATAATTATTTTTTTTTTCTAAATCATATAAATAGGAAATCTAAACAAAATGTATCAGCAGTTACAATATTTATAAACTCTAACACGTTTTTAGTACAAAATGGATTAATTTGTTATGAAAGTAGTTTGTAATTTAGAAGAAAATTTTTTGATATGTGTAAAAATTTTTTTTAACCTATTTTTATAATTTTAATATTTGAAGTTTGTAGCGTCACTATTTTTTTTGTAGAAATTTCATCACAGCCAAGCTTAAATTTTAAAACCGATTCTAGACCCGGAAGTAGTCCTAGCTAGGAGAATGTCCTAGGTATTGGAATATTCTTAGTCGGAGTCTGAATATGATGCTATTGAAAATTAGCCTTTGGCGCGATTGCAACGATTTGTAACCAAATAGCTCATATGTGTCATAACTCTTTGTTGAATATTTTTTTCGATTGTTTCATAAACTTAAAACTTAGTTATAATTAATAATAATAATAATAATAATAATGATATTTATTTGCAATTAAGCTTGTATATGTACAAAGTATTTTTTAACTAAATATCTAGACCCTGGCGGTAGCCGTCTGTCGGAGTGGCAAATATTTTGAATTTATTCTTGGTGTCTGTAACATGATTGGTAAATACAAATCTTTTTACAAATATTCGATATATAATATATAATGCTCCAATCACCCCAGACGAATATCTAAATTATGATTACTTTTTGATTTAGAGAGAAAAGAAAAAAGAAAACTATTTATCCTGAATTTTAAATATTGAACTGATTGATTAAAAACTTTCTGTATTTCAATGCCTGCATTAAAAACTGACTCAAGTGCTCCCACTGCTTCCCATTTAACCATTCTTGGAGTTCGTGTTTTGATAAATTGGATTTACCCAGCCAATATCTTCGGAATTCATCAAGTGCTGGACAGACTGCTGCGAAATGGTATAAATCTTCTACTTGTCCCGTATTACAGAGCGAACAAACCCCAGTTGTCCCCATCTCCCAATGTCTTATATTCAGGTCAATAAGACTTCCTCGAATTATAAAACTTGATCTAATTATGTGAGTAGGGTGCTTATCATTAAAGTAGCTTAATGGGCCGTCGTATTCTAAACTTTTGTACTCACCGTGCGTTTCTGATGCTCGGGCACGTTGACTGTACTCAATACGTTTAATTTCTTTGAGTTCACTAATAAGAGATTTTGTCTGAGTACTCCAGTGTACCTTATCAAAATTATTGATATTTATATTGATCCCTGTTTTCTCAATTAGTCGCTCCCATTCTTTTGCCCAGAACCCCTTTGCTTGGATAGTTCGTAATGCCAAGAACTTTGGAAGTCTTTTATCTGAATATTGAAGAATTTTTATAATATAATCAAAGTGTAGTTTTAGAGTGACTAGCACAATTTCATTCTGTCCTGTTTCTAGATATATCATATAAATTCGCGTATTCTGTGGTAAACCAAGCACTTTTTTTCACAAAATAGCGCAGCAGTATTTCAATTTCTTCATAGCTTTCAAAGCCCCACAGTTGTGCCGCGTAACAGGCAATCGCTCTTGATACTGCCCCAAAAAGCTTAAATTTATGCGATATGGGTATGCTTGATTTACCTAGGAAATTTGTCCACATAATGTTTATGGCTACTTTAGCCTTCACCATTCGTTCTTTTAGATGTTTATGATAGGAAAGTTTGGGGGTTAATACTACGCCTAGGTATTTATAATTATTTACTATTTCTATTTCGTTTTCTTGGTAACACCAGCGTTCGACTACAGATCTTCTACCTCCTTTGCTGAAAATCATAATTTTGGATTTGCTCAAGTTAATTGTGAGATTCCATCTTTTGCAATACTCATCTAACTTATTTATCATTTTCTGTAGGGTGACCGGGTTATCGGCTAATAGTACAATATCGTCTGCGTACATTAATAGTTTTATCACCCAGCTTCCGATACACACTCCCCCGTTCAGAAAATCATACAAATCATTTAAAAATAACGCGAATAATAAAGGACTTAAGAGGCACCCCTGTTTGCCTCCCATTTTAGTTTCAATCCAGTTAGATAAAGATTTACCATCCCATATACATACTTTTGTATCCTGATACATTGATTTTAAGATTTTCAGGAATTTTGTTGATATACCTGTATTATACAGTTTATAAAATAGTGCATCTCTATCTATAAAGTCAAACGCTGCCTTAAAGTCCACAAAAAACGTATATACCTTTCGTTTTGGTTTTTGCATGATTAGATTAATAATACTTGTGAGGGAAAAAATACTATCCACCGTTGAGTATCCTTTCCTGAAGCCTGATTGATATTCGTTCAGTATTTCGTTTTCATTTACCCAGTTCTCCAGTCGTTGTAACAAGATACCCGTAAAAATTTTACTTATTGTGTCCATAAAAGACACTCCACGATAACTTTCCGCTTCGTTTATGTCGCCTTTCTTATATATAGGAAATATAATCGATTTTTGGAAGGATTCCGGAACAATACCATTATCGTATATTTCTGTAAAAACCTCAGCGGTAGTTTGTAATAGACTGTTTGTAGAATTTTTGTAGAACTCAAACTGTATTCTATCTAGACCCGGTGCTTTTCCTTCTTTTGATTTCTTCAGGAAGGTCTTCACTTCTTCTATCAAGATTGGAGAATCCAATACCGGGTGATATATATAGGGCTCGGCATATAATGTGCGATATGAAGTTAAAGGAGGGTTAAGTAAAAGACGGAAGTAATTAACAAAATCAGACATTTTAACATTACTTCCACAAATAAACTTTCGTCCTTTAATTTCCCCAACCAGCTCCCACCACTCTCTTGAGTCCTTTACTCTACTTAACTTTTCCGATAAACGTTTATAGTACTCTATTTGCTTGAGTTTACATACTTCTTTATAATATCCATTCGCGTTTTGGTAAGCCTTTCTAACATAATCGCTATTTATTCGCCTAAGCTGACGCAGCATTACAAATGCTCTTGATCTTGCTCTATGGCATTCTGTGTCAAACCATTTACTCTTATAGCGTAATGAACCCTTATTTTCCGGTCCTGTATATTTGGCAGCGCTATAAATAGTGCTAGCTATATCATTTATAGACTCAGTATTCCAGATGTAATGCTTCTTTTCTTTTTCTTCTAGAATTCTGTCTATTTCTGCTGCATAATTATTTGTATTGGTTTTATCCCAGTATAACTTTGGGAGTAGATTTTATACACATTTTTCCTTCTCTACCTCATTACAAAACATAGAAATAACTATTGGTATATGATCAGAACATGTTTGTGCTAATACCCTAAAATCTTTAATTAATTTTACACCGTTCATTGAGATGCACCCTATATCGTTCACAGATGAGCCCATTGCTCCTACAAAGGTAAATTCTCCATGGTTATCCCGTGGAGTTTGACCATTCAAGATTATTCCCCCATTGTCATCTATGAGTTCTAAAAATCGTTTCCCCTTGCTGTCCAGTGTTTTGTCTTTAGACTGTCTAATTTTACCAAGTTTCGGATTTTCTCTAACCAAATAGGTGTCTAGGGTTTGTTCATCTCCCACGCGAATATTTAAATCTCCCACCAGAATAAAGTTCTTAAACTTATTTTCTTCGAATAGTTTCTTTAAACTGTCGAAGTCGTTGCTCCACTTGTTGCATTTCAAATATATCGGTATAACAATTAGATTTACCTTATTAATATAAGCTCTCAGGCTCTCGTTGTATTTGTCGAATTTTAGCTGGTGTGCTATAGGTATAGTTTTCTTGTATCCGAATAAGCACCCTCCACTTGCACGATCATATAAGTGTGTTCTTAATGCAGGCATCGACCTCAGTTCATATTCATTAAAATACCCATTAAAAACCTCTATATTCTCTTCTGTTATATATGTTTCTAAAAGAAAAAAGATATCATAAGTTTTTATAAATGAGATAAAGTTAGGAAATATAATTTTGTTTTTAAACCCAGCAATATTGTACGATAAGATATTTAAATCATATTGCCCATTGTTTGACTTTAAGTGACAGACGGCTTTTGATTGCTATAAGTGCTCCTCTCCAAATGAATGTTGCTCATCTCCTTTTGTTAAAATATTTTTGTTGAAGAACGTTTTGCTGAATTGCGAAAAATCGGTTTTACATATTTCGGCTAGTTTTTTGAACCCCTCTGTGCTCCCAAAAAGCAATTCCCCATCCTCTGTGGCTGCGAACTCTTTATCATCCACTATCAGTTTATCGTTTCTCACTTTTACTCTTATGTTGTTATCATCTCTTATCATTTCCTTATATAGTTATAATTATAAAATATTGTTAACCTTATTTCTATTTGACCACTTTTATTTCGAAAAACCAAAGGGTTAAAAATTGAACATTGAATTTGTAAATCATTTTTAAACAATTTTATGACTATGTCTGTGTTAGATTCTAAAGAACATCATAATTTTGTATGGCTTGCTCATTCATGGTTGTTTAGTAATCATAAAGAGCGAGCGATTTTCTTAAGTTTTAAAATTTTCACACAATTTTAATTAATTTTGAATTTCGTAGCACTTATTTTGTCACTTGGCGACCATACGTATGAGTAGTCATGTTATAAAATACAAGGGGCATGTGCAACAAACAATCAATCTAGACTGTATCCATATTGATAAAATTGTGTTAGTTCTTTTATATTATTTGAATAATTGCTTATTTAAACCAAATTTAATTTCTATGCCTATAACGCAAACTATAATGCAGAAACAACTAACAAAATAATTACAATAAGTTCTTGTATTTTTAAAATTTTAATTTAAGTTTCGTGAAAATCTAGTGTATCAATAAAGTGTAATGTTTAAATACTCTATAACGAATAGGCTGTGTCTAAAGTTTTTAATAAAATTGTGTTGTTTATTTTCAAACATTTTTACATACAAATTATTAAATATAAAAACAAATACCAAACAAAAATTAAGAAAGCGAATGGAGTTAGGAAATTGTTGGAAATTTTTATATCACTAATATAGTCAACCGCTCAAATATGTTAAAAATAAAAAGCTAGTTTTGTAACACTGTATATATTATAGAGAAACTTTTTAAATAATCTCAATTCTAAAGCATTTTCAATTTTTATTATAAATGAAACTATATTGCTTTTATTATAATATCTTAAAATATATTTAATATAATTACCACAAATAAATAAATGCACAAACGTATTAAATTTGGTTGAGTTGTTGTAATTGTAACGTAAGCTTAAATTTATATTATTTTTTGATACATTACTGTAAAACTACTTTTTAAATCGTTAATTTAAACAATTCTTTAGAAAGTGGGGTAAAAGTAAAAAATTAGTAAAAAATAGTAAAAAATTAAACCAAAATTATTAGTGTTAGTAAAAGGTTTTGTTGAACGTTGAAATCGATGGTTTTTATTATTTAACCAGAATATGTTATCTATAGTAACCAAAGAATTAAATTGCCAAAGTTATGTTTTATTGAATAGAATGAATGGTCAAAAAATCACAAGACGTTCAACATGATAATAGTTAGAAACTATAGTTTCGAAAATCAAAAGAATTTTTCTTTTAATAAAATGTGTTGTGTATGAGGAATTACAATATGTGTCACAACAACACCTGAAAACCTTTTCAGGACCCAGATCCTACAACACCATGTGTTTTTTGTTTATTTTTTAATTTTAAGCTTTTTTTTAAAGAATGGATAACTAAACAATAAATTATATTACATAACAAAATATGACATAGGTAAAAAATTTATGATAGGATAAAGAAAATAAAAATAATTAAACGGTTAAACTCAAATTTTTTAGAAAAATTAGCATGAGCAAAACTAAAATAGAGCTGCCAATAATCTTAGTGTTATATTCCCCGATCATATGGCGCACTGTTGATTAAAGTCCTGATATAGTTATATTTGGGCTCGCTTCTACGAGCAAACAATATCGTGGGATTATCAAGGATAATGCCATAACTAAGATTGAGGATGTGTGTTCACTGAATACAGTTCATCCACCAGCATATTTAAGATATCACCTTGGCTAGTAATACATCACTGCTATTGCCAATGGTATGTCTCAGTCTCATATTATCTCGAATGCCAATAGTATGAACTGGAGTAAGTGGGATGGTCACATTCCTAGATCTTAAATTAAAAAAAAAAATTACAAATCTAAAACAAATCCCACCATGCGGATGTAAGTTCATAATATTAATAACTATCACGAATAATTTAACAAAATTTGAAACAACTTTTAACTGATTTTCAAAATTTTCTAAATAATTTAACAATACGTCTATCTGACGTGGTGATTTAACTATTTTCTTTTAAATAGATTTTAATCAAGCCAAAAATTTAAAATTTTCTTTATTTAAAGCGGTGAACGCCTAACCAAATAAACCACAGCTGTCGATACTCAAACACAGTTTTTGATATTTTAGAGAAATGTTCATGTTTTTTATCCCAAAAACTAAACACGGCTGTTGTGGATGGCAAAATTTCCAAATTATCAAAACTGTCAAGCTTTATTCCATAGAAATTTTTGGATTCGAAGCAACTGATCTGGATTGCATTTTGATTTTCATTTATTTCTTGTATAACAAATCATCTTCTATGCTTTGCAATCCATCAGAAATAAGAGTAGAATCAAAGAGTGATTCATTTACCTCATTGGTATTGTTGTTAAGTGTATTGTATATATAATTCTATAATTTGACTAAGTGTTTTTTTGCCAACATTTTTTATTAGCGCCTAATAAATTTTGATAACGTGGATCAACATATACAGCAGCTATGGTTACCTCACTTTTAGATAATATAGATTTTTCTCTAGCTTTCACTGCATATTTAAGCGATTTTAAAAATATATTTTTCATCAAGATAGTTGTAATTTGCACCTAAACCAAATGGCATAAACCTTACTCATTGTAAGCTGCTCTGATTGAATTATTGCTTCATAAGTAATTTTTCAAAGTTGAAGTCATTTTTTCCATATCACGCCAATCTCGATCACGATTTTGCACACAAAGTTTACATTTCATTACAAAATTTTCTTAGTTCAAGTAACCTGACTACCATGATTAATGTTGAGTTCCACCTAGTAACTAAATTTCAAACCCGTTTTTTAAATCCTTTTGATTTTATCAATACAAGAATTACAAGCATTCTTAGTTTTATTGCAACAGTTAGTGCTTTTTCTGTTATGGTCTTAAACAGAGCACCTTTGACAGCACGTCATTAATCGCTGGCTGTAGCGTGTAAGTCATGCATTTTACTGAAATTAAAGTAAGTGAGCTTTTGGATCCGTTATTACGAAACATAGAATTTGATTCCTCCTCGTCAAATATAATAATCACATCATCATTTACTTCTACGACCTTTTCATTTTCCAATTGAATGATACCAAGTAGCTCAGCAGTTTTTAGTACATTACGTCCATTATCTGACGTGCAGCTACATGTATATATCACTAATTGCAATGTTATATGTAAGGCTCTTGAAAGTTCATCACAAATTTACTGGACCGTATGATTTGCTGTCAGTTCACGTACAGGCGAGAGAAATCGTATTTCCTTTGAAAAAATGAATATTGACTATTTATCACTCTACAATTTGCAACGCTACATATTGCATATGATAAGCAGGCTGGATATAGGTAGAATATGTTTTCTTCTAATGGCAAATATATAAGGCACGACTTATTTTTATGTTTTCTAATATGTTGTTTCCATTTTAACTCTGAACCAGTTGTTAAACCTATATATGAAAACGTTTCAACCCTTTTAATTTCACACGCTTACTAAGTAAGATAGTAGGAGTTGGTTAGCAAAAAGTGAATATTTTGTTTTTTCAGTGTTTAACAAAAAAAAAACGATTGGTATCAAACCAAACTTTTAATTCCACCAGATCTGATTGTCAGAGAACAATCTTTCTAAGTTATAGAGTTGAACTGAGCCTTTAAGTCCATCATTGGTATGTTATTTAAGAAAAAATCTTAATAAAGAAGGTGACAGGAGTTCCAAGGTATAGAACCTTGTGGAACTCCACTTCTAACCAACTGAACTCTACTTGATTGCTTCTCAAGACAAATAACTTGCGTTCTATTGCAAAGGTTTGTCCGAAATAAATCCAATTAGTTACCGCTTATTCTAGCCCAAATCAGTGTATAGAAAATAATTTTATGATCGACCTTATCAAATGCTCTTTGTAGTCCAGAACAATGGTGCAGCAGAAACGTTTCCTATCAAACTGTATGCTAACAAAATTTGTCGGATTCATACAGCGAATATTACGAATCTAGACATATTTAAACTGAAATTGCCTTTTTTAATTCAATACTTTCCGATAAAAACTTAACTTAAACGGTGTTAAGTAATCGCGAACTAATATTAAATGATTTTCTTCGGTGATACATATATCCAATTTCTTTAGCCAAGAGAAGTTTTTTTAAATTTTGCTGATCATCATTTTCGCCTTTGCTGTAGCATTTTAAAATCTGATTAAAATTTTATGATTCTTTCTTGTTTTTCGGTTTTTTGACCTAATTGAGAATTCGTATTCTTTTTCACTAGTATATATTCTGTTTTAATGTTTCTGTCGAACCTTTCACATGTAGTGCAGTTAAGATGCGACTGACTAATTTCTTAGCTGCTAATGTAGTATTAGATCTTTTTGCGTATATTCATTTACGCTCGCTTCAAGTATTTGTAATTTAAATTTTAGCTTCTGATTCTCACAATTTATTCCTGATATTTCACTTTCTAACTAATCATTTTCATTTGTAACCATTTCTAGCATTCCTTGCATTTTATCGAACTGATCAAAAATGAAAATTTGACAAGTTTTAATTTCGTGCATAAGACTTTTAAACTCTCGAAATTGTTCTGTTAGCTTGTTTTGTTTACCTTCTAATGATCGTTTCAATTCACTTTGCATTTTTAGTGACTCTGTTTTCTGTATACTTTCAACTTCTGCCGAGGCTGCAAGCTTGCATTCGTTAGAACAAACCCATTCTGTTTCAGTCGCTAGTCGATTTTGTGGAGCCTTTAATTCCTTTGCAATTAGAATGAATTTGAAATTAGAATTAGAATGAATGCAATGCTCGTATTCAAATATTTGCTGCTTAGCAGTTATCTGTTTTTGATAGCTGGTACATATAGCCATACTATGTCTTGGATTCCTTTAAGCACACTCAAAATAAAACATGATTCCTAATTTGATTACTGTATCAATTTTATGTTTAATATGATAAAATAGTGTTAGAACATCAGCTCTTAAATTATTTACCACAATCTTTTAACTATACTGTATCACTTCTATATTATGACAAACTGGTGTTACCGTACCGCTAATTGAATAATTAGCGGTACGGTACTATACTAATTTATAGTTTTATTTTAATTAGTCCAAATAATATCTAAATCAAATAATATATAATATACAAATACTATACTATAATATATTAAAAAAATGAATAATATATATAAATAAATTTTAAATTTTTCCATCGAGCCGATGTTTCCTTTGAGGAGCTCTTCTTATTAAATTGCTGAATGCTTGCATCACTTTTTTGTTATAATCTGCATTAACAACTACATTTGATCCAGCTGCAATGCATGCGGAAATTAAGGAGATTACACCGTGTTGTTCATTAAATATGAGCTTAGTGGCTTCTAAAATAATGGAATATTAAATTGTTTTAATAAACAAGTGTATACATTTTATGTTAAGATTAATATTTTTACCATTATTTAAGCCCTTTCCTGTCCATGAGTATTGGCAAATTAAATTGATTCAAAAAAAAATTCCAAAAGATTTTTAGCTGATTTATTAAAGTCTGTACGCGAGACCAAATGCTTCACTCGAACCAGCTGTAATATAAAGTTTAGCTATCTGTGCCGTTTACTGCACAAAGTGACTAACTCCACTTTTTGAAAAATTTTAAATTTAAATGTCAAAGTACTTGCTACAGTCTTAACTTTCTATGATAAAAACAACTTTCCTGAATAATTAAGATATACACCATTAAAAGTCAAAATTTGTCTGGCCATTAAAAAATGACTATTGACTAAATGACTAAAAAAAAAATAAATATCTATTATACTAATTGAATTACTACTATAATAGCTAATTGATATTCTTACTAACCAAAATTTAATAAATTATGTTTATAATAACATTCCTGAATGATAAAGATTAACACTACTAAACATCGAAATTTGTTTGACCTTTGTAAAAAATCCAATTTCTCAACATTTTGTTTTGTGGAGTTAATCATTTTGTGCAGTGAACGGCTCATATACTACCATTAATTTAATATATGTACTTATTTTTATTATTTACAATCTGTTCCAAATATGTCTGGTTAAGTAGATCAATATTAAATTGACTCATTTCTGCTGCAGTTTTAAATTTTGAGGTTGGCATTTCAAACAAATTGTCAGCTACTATTTCATTGTTTGTTTTGCTTGCCATTTGTTTTGCTATACAAGAATGCAATGCATCATTTAATGAATCAATTTTGTTCATCATCGTTTCGAATGTTTTTTGCATGTTTTCTTTCGTTCATTTGTTGTTGATCCCTTATAAATTTTTGCATTGCTACATGGGTCTGCTATTGTGCATTTTGCAACTTTTTGAGCTGAGCTTCATTTTTTTTTTTAAATGGTTTGTACATAATTATTTCTAATCTTATTAGGAGAATTATTGGGAGAGGATGTTTCAGTTGATGAATCTGGTATAATATCATTGTCACCATGAAGTATATTTTCATTAAAATATAATTTTTTTGATGAATTATTTTTTGAATTTTAGGATAAAAGTAATGTGTAACTTTTGTTGGATGATGTAGTTGGAATGATTGATTGATTTATGCGAGTAATATTCCCGTCCATTTCAAATATGGGAGAATGTAAACATTCTGAATGAATAAGATTTGACGCGTTATAAGACATAGAATTGCCTGGTGGCGTATTTCCAAACAAACATGGCTCAGTAAAAACTCCGACATTGCTTTCTAAATTTGTCTTTTTTGATAAATTTTCAAACTCCTCATTGAAATCAACAAAATTTTCATCGATATAATCATTTACTTTCCTTTTTGATGTTTTTGTTTGGAAAAGCTCTCTTTCCGACTCAATTAAAAAAATTATAATAAAATTTTTCTCTTTCTATAGCTCTTTCAAAGGTTTCTGCAAAAAATTAAATGATTAGACAACTGATAATTCAATGTATAAAATGACTAGCACGATAAACAGTTTTTGAAGACTGAATAGTGAATACCAATCTATTTTTTCTTCGAATATTCTTATAAAACTAAATTTTTTCCAAGAGCTTAAGGGTTTTTCTAGAGATTGTCTTGCCTTTTTGGAGCCTGCGGTTGGCCAATTATAAGACAAAAACTCCTTTAATACCCATGAATCAGGAATGGCTACAATGCTTGTACCATTTTGACCAGGGGTTTCTAAAATCATATGCATTACCAAAAAATATATTTTAAAAAGCCAATATAATGAAAGCAGAAAATAACAATATCCTTTCAAAATGGAAATGAATATATTTTATTATTATTCATATTTCTAGTTAATTAATACATTAAAAACATTTTAAGAACAAAATGGATTTGATTTAATTGTATCTGCCATAGCTGTGTTTAAAAAGGCAGACGTAAGTACATATTTCTCCTGTTGCATAACTCCTTTACCATTTGAACTGGAAAAGTGGTTTAATCCCTGAAAACTTAAAGACGTCAGACGATATGATATGCTTGGTTTAGTAAAGATTTTATGCACCTATGTTGTATTGTATGCAGCATTGGGAAAAATGCCAATGTTTCTCCAGCTACCTAAACGCTCCAAATACTCGAATCTGACAATATTGTTTTGTTTGGTTAGTAGCCATTGGCTTCTTTCACTGCTATTTATAACAAACGTTTCCATTTGAACCATTTTACATATGGTCTTAAATTTACCATTATCTTGTGTTTCAGATTTTTTAGTTAGTATTGGATATTTGTCGCCTTTGATTTGTCTTTTCTCATTATTAAGATTTATTTCAAAGATTCGATTACATATCTGTGAAAGTGGTTCATTGTGTTTGTGTAACAAGGATTTAATAAATGACATGTAGCTTTCAAATGGGAATGTACTGTACTCATTTAAATTTCCAAATATTTTGACATCATCGGTAATATGAACTAAGGAATGAATGTTATATATAATGTGATGATCACCATAAATTTCACCAAATCCATTAATAAATTCCTTTAGCATTTTTTCTGCCAAACTGACTTATGCAAAGTTTTTGACTGCTCAAGATAGTAATGGATATGTGAAGTAAAAGAAAGTTATTATACTTTTCGATCGATAAAATGTTTTGCAGTGCAAATGGTCCTCCATATAAAACTAAATTTCCTAATTCAGAACCCTTGAAGTAGCCAAAATCAGACAAAGATCTAATTTTTCTTTGAAATTCAGGAGGTTGGGTAGTTGACATTCTTAATAGTCTTTCAGACACTTGTTTTATGCTGTAACTAGGCAAAATTGATGTAGTATCCCCAGATAACCACATTTTAAATAATTTTTTAACAACACCTAAGCAGACTGTATGTAAATATTCTAAAGGGAATTGCCGCCCAATATCAATTTGAAGTTCTTCAATAATGGAAACGGAACTATAATAATGCTCATCAAATTTTTTCCCAAAAGACTGATCTGTGCGTAAAACACTGTTGTTTTCTGGAAATGTCATTCTGTTTTTGATGTAATGCCCCTCTTGAATACATCTGCTACATCCAAAATAAGCAGTGTGATTTGTTTCCTGTAATAGCGGCTCTAGCTGGAGCATCGCAAATAAATGCTCTTATTTTTAGAACTATTTTTAAATTCTTAAATACAAAACCGTTTTCGGAAAAATTTTTTATTTCATCTTCAAATAGACGTAAAAATCGTTGAATTGCTTTGGTTTGTTAAATCCATGATAAATTCCAATAACGAAAGGAGCTGTTTTACGTAAATTGTATATTTTGCCCAATATCAACCAGAACGAACTGTTGCTGCTTCTGGAAATTGGCACACCATCTATATTAATATCTAATAACAGTTCTGACGGTATATTAATCAATGATTCATTTATTAAAATATGGTTCAACCCATTCTTTAAACCAATATGAACGTATTTTCCAGGTGCAACATTAACAATTTCTCGATTAATGGGTGTATTTAGGAATGTTCTGCTATCCATTGGCAGTTTCGAAAAACCATTGTGTTTCAAAAATACTAGCATTTTATTTAATGCATTTCGAATAATATTAAACTCAAATGTCAACGAGCTAAGAAATTTGTATACGTTTTTATACCGCTCATCTTCAGTATCAATTTTATTTGCGAAAGTGTTTCCTCATAATTAGACACACAACCTTTATTATTTATTTGAACAACATTTGCTTGATTTAATTGGCCAAACGAATAGGTTTTCGAATAGGTTAATTTTCTTAGTCACTCTATGTTGATAACGTTGTTTGCGAGATCGTTTAGAAAGATCGAGTACATGCTTATATTTCATTTCTACCACTTATTTTAATCAAAAAAAATTGAGAATAAACAGTAATACCACCGTACTTAAATGATATATATATCGTCGCCTTAATAATGAAATTACGTATGCCATATATACGTTGTTATTATATAATGGGTGCGCTGCATTCCCCACAGAGTTTCGAACCGAAATTTTTCCGTTTCGGTTTACGGTTTCGTTCCGACAATTATTTCGTTCCGGTTTTCGATTTGGTTCCTTAATTTATTTTTTCGTTCCGGTTTTCGGTTCGGTTCCGGTTCAGTTCCGATGTCAAAATCAAGGATTTTCAGTATTCTTATGCAAAAATTCAAAAGAAACAACTTCAGTAATTATTGCATCTTGAACATTCTAAAAAATTAAACGAGCAACCATTTTTTGTAAGTGTAACCAGTTTGATAAAGGCTTCAGTAAGAAGTTTTTCAGACATAGTGAGCGTAATATTTTGAGGTTTAAATTTCATATCTAATAACGTTGGAGTAAGCGACATTACACTACTTGAGCTTAACTTTGATGACAGATTTCGCTTACATGAAGCTTTTGCTGATATTTTAAGACATTTTAAAATTTTAAATTCTTTTTTATGACACCGTTCAATATGCCTCTCAAAATTGCTGCATGGTTTCATGGTATTTTAAAAAAATGTAATAAATTTTGGACTAGATTATAAACCAAAAATGTAGTATCTATACTCTATAGCTAATTTTACATGCGAAATGAAAATCTTTTACTCATAATATATGAGCAGCTTTTTGTTAGAATATTTTTTTTGTTCTTTCACTGCAAACCGTTTCACATGAACCGTAAATAAAATGATTTTTTCGTTCCGGTTACGGTTCATTACATATAAAAAATTACGGTTTCGGTTACGTTCCGGTTCAGCCATAAATTTCGGTTAATAACGGTTTTCGGTTTACGGTTTGGTTCCGGTTCGAAACTCTGATTCCCCATAAGGATGTCTATAGAGTGGCATTTTAACATTTTCCAATTATTTTATAACTGGGGGTGAAAATTAATATATTGATAATGAACGTACATGCAAATTTGAATTTGGTTAAATATTGAAACAGCGTAAATGCATGTACGATATTTCAATTCCTACAGAATAATAACTTGGGTAAAATCATTGTCGTATATGTTACATACATTACGATCGCCACACGAAATGGTAAATCTAAAATATTGTATAAGCATCATTCATGACTACATGATAGACCGGTTCATATAAATAAAAAATTGTAAGAATATCATGCTTTAGTTCAATTATAATTTATTTTAGGCTTAATCGTACTTCCATGCAAAATGAAATAACGTATATGAAATATGAAATAACGTATAAGGTACCTGAATGACTTTTCACCTCATTTTAGGTAGAAAAGCCAGCAGGTACCAATTTGAAATTTTAATATGTTGTGGGGAAATTAGTCAAGATTAATTGGTAGAAATTTTTTTTCCAATATCTTTATTCATTCAATAGTGCTGCCGAGTTTACGAAAATCAGAAAATCGAAAAATCTTTAAACTCAATTATCTCGAAACTACACTTTTGCGAATACGTTGTTTCATTATTAAAGCGACGATATATAAAAAATAATTCCAAATAAATGTGCCTTTGTCTATAAAACTAATATAGAGTAAAATAGGTTTGCTGTTTTATTAATCTTCAATTTAAGACAAAAGGGTTCATGCTCCAAACACCCACAATAACACATGTTTTGTGTTAACAATAATAATTTATTTATATTTAGATTTTAGTAATTTATGTATTTCCTTTGTTTTGGTAAGGGAGAACACCGACCATGCCCAGAACCGGTAAACAAATATGTATTTTTGTATGTTTATAGCTTGATATTCTTTTGGGTGTTTTACATGACTTTAGTGGAACTATTGGCCCCAAAGAGTATTTTTCAGAACGATGGACTACCAATTTTTTGTATTTAAATGAATTTATTTTCTACCTAAAGATTTCTACAGCTATACTGTCATTGCCAAGGTATTTTCTTAACAAAACTTTTCTCAATATTAAGAAAATATCTTGACAATGACAGCATAGTTGAGTAGATAATAGGTTCATTTAGATATAAAGAATTATTGCGTTTCTAACTCATCACATTTTTTATAGAATTCCATCTTGTCCGTATATCTATGCTAAAAAGATTAAAAATATTTGTTTTTTTTGATAGCATATAAAAAGTCTATTTTCATCACGTTTAATACCCTGTGAAAATGAGTTCTTTTTCCACTAGTTTAAAAAGAATGACAAATTGTAGTTGCTATGGTTTTTCATATAATTTTACAAAGATTTTTAAACAACAAAAAATAGAACATGAATTTTTAATGTTATGTTGTCGATTTCTAATTTTATAATTTATTGTAAATATTGATTATATATATACTATCATAGAAAAAATTGCATTTCCTACGCGAGATAAAAACGTTTTTCGTTTCCTGAAAATCAATATTTTCATCTTTCTAGTAAAATAAACTATTTTCTTGTAAATCAATAGACGGAGGTCCAGAAAAAAAATGCTCCGAGTTTATAATAGCTAATATTCTGTTAGGTGGTTATAGTAGATGTGTACACACATACTTCCGTCAGTCAAGCGAACTGTAGAACAGGCGTCTTCTATATGTTATCAAACCTGTTATCACTACGTTGGTAACAAAATGAACTTATAAAGGCTGAAAATTGTTTTACACATTATATATTACATATAAATAACAGTTATGTCAGTCAGTCAGTTAAATGTTAGAACTGAGCTAGCCAGTCAGTCCCAATAGTCACAATATTTGCACAATAAATAAATAACCGCCATTTTATTTATTAAACTTGAACATTTTTGAAAAGTAGCTCTAAAGAAATTTTCAAGTTTAATAAATAAAATGACGGTTATTTATTTATTCTGCATACATTGGGGTTGACTGACCAGCTCTGTTATAACAATAAACTGACTGACTGTCACAACTATTATTTATATGTAATATATAATCTGTAAAACAATTTTCAGCCTTTATTAATTCATTTTGTTACCAACGTAATGATAACATAAAGAATACGTGTGTTCTACAGTTCGCTTGACTGACCGAAGTTGGGTGTGTACACAACTACTATAACCATTAACCACCTGACAGAATATCAGCTATTATAAACTCAGAGCATTTTTTTCGCTGGCTCTTGGACTACAAGATTGTTTTTGGCGTGTTATTGTTTGTTTTTACTGTAGTTAAGTTATTATTATTATTATTGTGATCGATTTTAATACATAATTATTGAGTTTAACTCCATTTTGCTGAGGCTAAAACGACAAAATATTTAACAAAATATTTAATCGCGAAAAAATTTCATGTTTTTTTGGTAATAAAAATTTGTATATTTTTACATTTGTTACATATTTAACATTATTTAAATTGATGTAAGGGCATATAAAAATATTAATCCTTTACATGTAAAGAATTACTCAAATTACTTTTTGTAAAGAATTTACCCAAAAGTGTCTAGTGCCATAGGCACTACTGTTGACCTGGTCCACTGTTAACCTTATTCCTTTGCTTTTTAAATGCATTTTAGGCCTTGAAATGTTCTTTTATTTAATCGCTATGCAACAGGGTTAAAAATTAAATCCTAATTGTTATTTTTCTCAACACTGATCCTGAATTTGGTTTTGTTATCATTTAAATAATTTTGTTATCCAGTTTATATTGTAACAAACAAACCAAACTTTAGACCTTTGTTAACATAATATGCTGATTGATGTACTGTTTTATAATAAATAATATACTTACGAGTATTTTGTTAATACTATATCGTGATACAATTTTTTTAGTATCCCTTATGTTTCAGATTTTTTTACAAAATCTGTGATGTTAGTACCCAAAATGTGATGATGGTATGATGTTTTCAGTAATTCATCGTTTTTGTAATTTACATTTTCGTAAAGTTACAAATAACAATTGCATTTTATTTATTTTAAGTTGTAGCTATCTTTTTCTTTTCATGTCAATCAATGGTAGAAAAATACAACTATTAGCTATAGTAATATTGTTTTACCATTAAACGTCTTTTATCTTTTGTTCTTAAATTTTATTATTTGTATAAAACACAACTGGTGCTCATTGCTGAAATTTAACATAACTCCATCCCAGCTTCAACAAAACTTTAAAAACGCATAAACAAAAAATAATTATTAGTTTTTAATTTTAGTTAGACACAATTAATAATGATATATTTAGTTCTTATTAGTATAGGCTATATTAGCCTAATAATTTATTTAGTTAAGAAAAACAATTTATTTTATCAAAAAAATCGTTCAAAATAAACGTTAATATAATATTCGAACAATTTGTAGCATAGTTATGAAATTTTAGAACATAGTTTTGTTAAAATAAAAATTCAAAAAGTTTATTTTAAAATTAAAGTTCTAATGCAAATTTAGATACAAACCAAAATCATAATAGTAATAATGACTACAATTTTAATTTGAATAGATGATAATGGCATACGATTTAATTCTGAATAATTAAGATGTTCTGTTCGTTTCTTTCACATGTCTTTTATAGTTGACATAACGTGTAGCATGGCAATAAAAAGACGACGATATACTGTGTAACACAGTTTGATTAGTTTTATTTATTTACTATGTTTCTTTAAATAACAAGAACAATACTTCATGTTAAATGTTAACTTTACAATCCTGTGTAAAAATTTTTATTAACTTGTGGATTTACATTACTCATAAATATTGGACAAAATGTATATATGAATATTATTTTTTAAACTTTATCAACTTGCCGATCAATATTGTACTTAGTCCCCGACTCGATTTATGTATATTTCAATGCTATCAAATTAAATTTTAAATTAAACTACAAAAAATTAAATTATTCGTAAAACCAAAAAGATGTGTTATGAATTTAAAATAAATCAAATTTTTCCTTTATTATAGTTAAAAAAAATACTGATTAATTATTATAAGAAAAACTATTTAGAATTTTAAGGTAACTATTATTAGTGTCAGAGAAATTATGCCGGCGATATTTATATTAAATTTCCAATTTAAATAAATTTTGTTTTCACTTTATACAAAATTGCATTTATTTCTATGGATTATTTTTTTTATATAACAGTTTAAAACTAAAAACAAGTGTTACCAACATTTTATATCTGGTTGAATGAAAGAAACATTAAAATAATTAAAAACAATAGTAATAAGCATAAAAACTAAATAAAAACATATTGAAAATTAAATTAAAATTAAAAATATAAACATTATTACATTTATTAGAATTTATATGTAAACTCATTTAAATAAAAATAATTATAATGATAATAAAACTAAAATCAAGAAAAACAAAATGTATTTATGAATAAAAATTCAAAACATTATTAATTTAAATCAATACAAAATAAAATAAAATTATAATGAAAAAAAACATGTTATTTCTATGTAATTTAATTTTGTTTGTTTCTGATTCTTGTATTGAATTGATGTGGATCGTAATTTATTGCTCAGGTTCATTCATAATTAAGTTTTTAATTTCTTATGAACACAAACTTTAAAAATCTAATTTCATCATATAAGCAATACAATAGTAGAATAGTGAATTAACTTTACTCCAAATCGGGCGACTCGCGTCCAACCGTGTTACCAACCGCGTTACGTCCAACCGCTAAGAACCCTTCATGGACCATTGGTAGCAAAAAAAACCACGTACAACAAAAGACCAAAAACATGCAAAAACAAACTTTAATTAAAAAAAAATATTAGTGACTCTGATCGATAGGCTGACTTCCCCACAGTTCTGGAATTAAAATGTTCTGGATATATATATTGAGCTTATAACCATCAATTTCTTAAAATAACATCTAACTATTGTTATAGATTTCGCATAGTTCTAATTACCCTGGACAAAAGCATAAATATCTTTCTCCCAACTTTGAACTGGAATCCTCATTTTATGTCCAACACTGTGTTTGTGAGTATATTAGCAATACTATTTCATATATGAGAATTAAAAATTTTGAATAGAACTATAAATCTTATAATAATAAAATAAAGGGTTTGTCTGTCTGCGTGCGCTCGGAGCCGAAATTTTAAGATTTAATTTAGTTTTTGTTTAATTAATAATTTTAATATTCTTAAAGGTTTGCCTAAATGTTGATTATATTTTATACTTGGATTTTTATTCCAATTTCGAATTATTCGCTTAGCAATCTTTGATCAATTTTTTTTTCATTTTTCGGAATTATCATTAAAATGAATAGCTAGTGTATAATGTGACAAACAAATACGTACATTTATATGAAAACTATGTGCATTGAAATCCAACACATTATTTTTTAACAAATATTTCTAATTTACAACAAATATGTTCTTATGGTTTGCAATTAGATAAAATATGTACATATTTCTAGGCATTAGCAACCAATACGATACATATAAGCATTGCTTATATATGATTAAACAAACCTGCTTGCATTAGCAGAACTGCCATCACATGTTCCAAAAATTGGAAATTGACGTTTCTTTTCCTCATCCTAGAAACATTGTTGAACCAAGAATTTGCATTGGAGCCTTAGTACCGGAGAAAAAGATTATGAACAATATCAAGGCTACAGGTTTAAATTGTTTTACTTATTGAGTGAAATATGCTTCTCCATTACTTTCAAAACTATTATTGTTATTGCAAGGGGTCTATAAAATATATGCAAATATGTTAAAAAATATTGTGATTTGACTGTTTTAATAATAATATATAAGTCTGAATTTACAAATGAAATTAGTCTTATTATTATTTTTTCCAATTTTGGTTTTAAATTGTGGGAAGGAATGTCGAAATAAGACGATGATCAAAAGCGATAAAATCAATTAATCGAAAATATTCACTAAAAATGGTGGTATTCTTTAATCGGCGTATGCACCAATGGAGTAGAGTATTGCAGACAATCGATAAAATACATTTGCAAATTGCAATACGACCCTCTTCAGAACAGCAAATTTCTGGATTGATAAATGATTATAAGTCTACATGAAATAGGACGCTAAATCAGTAGCAATAAACCAGTGTACCTATTTTGTATGACGAGTACGGTGGTTTCGGAGTAAGTAATTGACAATTGTAAGGAGTAAGTAATTGACATCAAATAAACAAATATATTGTAACGACTCTGTGTTGGTTCTTTTTGATTATTAAACGAATACGACAGTAAAAAGACTGATCTTTAGTCAACAAAATCTCCAACTCTATTTATCAATAAATTAAAACAACTTCCGATTTTAATTACAATAAACTCCAGGGTCCTCTTCAATTTATGTACGATAAATTTCACCGCTTTTCCACAATTTGAATCAATAATATCCGGAATCGTAAAATCTGTATTTACTATTCCACTAGGTTCAAATTCTTCCTCTATTAGTACCCAGGCTAAAGTACCACCCGATTAATCCTTATACATACTTGCGAATATTTATAAACACTTTCAATTGCAAAATTAAAACTGACTATCTGATATTTTGTTCGCTTATTTATATCCAATAATAAATAAGTAGAAACTTCTGCTAATCAGTTGTTGTTTTCACTGTACTTTCTAGAAAACAATATTCGAGGTACGTACATCATGAATAGGCCACACCTTTTTTTAATTCATACTTGCATTAATGTAAACATTTGTATTAGAGAACTCTATAACAAATTTGATTTGCATTAATTTATGCAAAATGTATTAGTTAACTCATTCCTTGCAATCAGTGGCGTAGCTAGCATGGGTGGCACCCGGGGCGGATATTGTGGTGTCACCCCAAGAATGAAAACTGTCAATATTAATAAAAAACCAATAAACGTGGGGGGGGGGGGGGGGTCAATATAAAGCACCAAAAATTTTCATAGAACGAAAAAATTATATTGTAATATGTAAAACATTTCCATAATATGGAGTCAACTTAAAATTCAACTTAAGTAAATTAAATAAGTGATACAGAAGTTTCAACTTCGAAATTATCATCACCTCAATGGCGTAATCGATAGCGTGTCGGCCTAAGGATTCGAACCAGGCACTGAGGAGGAAAGTTCGAATTCATCCGAAACACGAAAAATGCGAAGTGGAGTTTTTTTCTGAGAAACTTCTGAGAAATTTATTAAATTATTTTTATTTATTTTTAAATTATTTAGCATAAATAAATTGCCTAAATTTAATTTTGAGTAAAGAAATTCTTTTTTCATTTAAATAACGAAATTCTGTTTTTTTTAAATCGGGACATTTTTAAAATGAAGCGGGACGCGGGACAAATTGTTAAAATCGGGACTGTCCCGCCAAAAGCGGGACGTCTGGTCACCTTTTTAAATCCCTTCTTTCTAGCCTCTCTAGTAAACTTAGAAATCACATCTTCAAAATTTATATTTTGTGTTGCATCATGTTCTATTGTTAATATGCCAAGATTGTTAACCCTCGTTTGGGTCATTGTTGCCAGCATGTAATTAATTTTTTTAATTTACATAATTTTAATTTGCTGAAACGCCTCTCACTCGAAGCCACTAATACGCAAATAGTCATAAATAACTTTAGTGCGACCACAAGACTTGGAAGAGATTCTGTAAAATCCCATTCCACGATGAATTTCAAAAAGTCTAGGCACACCCAGTTAGAAACTGTTACATTGGCCGCTTTTAAATCACTTCTCAACCTTAGTATCTCTATGACGAGTTCTGTTTCTGATATCTCATCATAAAAACCGGTAAATTTTGATTCAGATAACTCCAACTCTTCACTGTTCGCGAAAAGCCCAGTGTTTGTAAGCACAACCTCGAACAATGAAGCTACATCTTGGACTGACTTTAATCTTGTTCGTAGTTAAACATTGAATCGTTGTAGTACTCCGATTTTTTCACAGCAAAATCTATTGCCTCTTCTACAATATGACTAGGTTTTTCTTCAATATAAAGACGAAGTGACTGTATTTTTATAATTAATTGATCAATATTCAAGCTTGTGCTTTGCAATACAATCCAAGCACAATTTATTCGCCTTAAAACATCATTCCAAAACAAAAGATAGCAAAGAAATGTAAAATCATACACAATCACCACGCATAAGGTTCTGTGCAGCGTCTCTAGTGTCTACATTTTCTTGTTGATCACTTAATTTCTCAATTGCAGCCACAATCCCATTAAAATTTTCATCCAATACTTTAACTGAAGCATAATGAGCATCCCAACGCGTTGTTGAGAGTCTTTTAAGAGTTGCTTTGCTGTGTTTAACAAGCACTTTCCAGCAGCTAGTCGAAGCAGAAAAAAATGTAAAAATTCCAATGTTCCGAAAAATGTTACAAAAGCTACATTTTGTGCAAATGAGTGTTGGTCACATAAATTAATTGAATGATCTATACACCAACAAATATTGCTTTGTTGTTTTTTGCTTTAATAATAGCTTGCACTCCTTCATGTATACCACTCATAACAGCTGCATTATCATAACCTTGGGAACTAGTGATGGGTAACCTCAGCTAAATTAGCGATCCGTTCAGACCGGATCGTTCAATTGCACTGACCGATTTAAAAACATCGGCCTTCGTTCAATCGGTCACTTGCAAAAATATTAAATATTTCAGTTAGAAATAATAATAAAAATGCCTCGTTAATAGGTCAAGAACCACATCCTTATTAACAAGCAAAAATCCCCATAAATCTAAGACCAATTCGTCTAAAAAGTTACGAAGGATATTCAAAACTTTTTGCAAAGAGGATGAGTAGCGAAATAAAGAATAAAGCCTCTTCCGTTTAAACAAAAAATATTGCTCATACTAATGTAATTTATTTTAAAATATTAATAAATCATTGCTTAAAATCTATACAGGATTTATACTATAGTACATCTACTATTTTAAGCCACCCCATATTTGTTTGTTTTCTACCGTTTGTCTTAAAGGGTTCTCTTTTATAACTTGTTGCAATCTCATTTTAATGAGCCATACAGTCTAACAAGCAACATCTCATCCTGTAATTAACATTCAATAAAAAAAATCCTCATCCATTCCATATATCGATTTAAGGAAAAAACATTATTGAAAACAAAATTGCACTATAGAATAAGGAATA
The DNA here is from genome assembly GCA_963693315.1 of Diogma glabrata. Classification (NCBI taxonomy): domain Eukaryota; kingdom Metazoa; phylum Arthropoda; class Insecta; order Diptera; family Cylindrotomidae; genus Diogma; species Diogma glabrata. The sequence goes on from OY856188.1 coordinate 171,002,196, forward strand.
TAATGTTTAAGTCCTCAGTCCTGACATGTAGTAAATTTTTAATTTTTAACTAAAGCTTAAGCTAAGGTAAGGTACAACAAACAATTTTTTTCCCACAGCAAATATTGCATACAAAATTAAATTAAATCTGAAAAACTTAAATGAAATTAATTCTATTAGTAATTAGACAATAGACATCATCCATCCAGTATTCATCCACCAACAAAAATAATAATAAAAACAATTTAAATACATATATGTATTGTATATGCACAAACAAATTTTTTTTCCATAATCATTAATAATTAATATATACAAATTACAAACAATCATCTTCCTTCATAATAAAATTTTTTTCCATTTTAATTTCTAAATTCATAATTTGTAAAAAATGAATGAAATCAATCCATTTCTTTTTGTTCAATAGCATTTATTTATATTTTCTTCAAAATAAAATCTCATTTTATTTTTCATTCTTTATGTTCAATCATTCTTTTAACAGCATATTATTATTTTCGAACGAACCTACAATTTTGTGTATTTTGATTTTCATCATTTTGTGGTTTGCTTATAGTTCAGTTAGGTCAGTTAGTTCACTCGTTCAGTTAGTTCACTCGTTCAGTTAGTTCACTCGTTCAGTTAGTTCAGTTGTTCTTTATGATTCATTTCTTTTGGTAGACGTGTTGTTTAGTTTATTAGTAAATTCGAACGGTTCAGATTTTTGTTCTTTATGATAAATTTTTCGCTAGAATCTTTTTTTGAACTTATCGTTTTGTATGTATTTAATTTCTTTTAATCGATCGTCGCAAAATGAAAATTGCATGTATTTATGATTTTAATAAATGTATAATGTATAAAAGTATAATTGGTATTGTTAGTTTGGTTTTGTTTCATTGGATTGGTTATTAGTTTTGTGTTATTGTTAGTGTTATTTTCATATAAGTAAAGGTTTGAAAATTTTTCCTGTTTAATGTTCATTGTTAGATGAAGTGCGTATATTTTTATAATTTTTAAATGTGTATTGGTTTTTTATGTTGTTATGAAAATCTGCACGATTAGCTAGATACATTTGTTCAGGACACTTTTTTATGCGAAGTTGTTGAATATTATAATGAATAAATGTGTGAGAGGAGAAAAGCAAATTCGCATATCACAATGATCGTAATGAAAATTTGAAGACGAAGTGATATTGGAGGTGCATTATTACTTTTTATTGAAGGTTTATTTGAGGTGTATTATTGAAATCATGTTCAGATTCAACAACAAAAAGCTACCATAACCATATGTCATGCAACATAATTTTCATTGCATTGGTGCAAGCAAAGTTTTTCATAATCCAGAAGACTTAAGATATATTTTGTTTAAGACTTGTCAAAAAAAAAGTATGTTTAGTTTGCATGATGTCAACTAACACTGCTGCCATTATATTATATACTAAAAGACGTTCATTCATCATTGCACATAAAAAAATGTCAAAAGTACATAAAAAGTTAGTGACCGACGAACGACGTTTCTTTTATTACTGAACGATCGGTCGTGGTTCACTGTAGTGATCCGTTCAATTAACTTCGGTCGTTCACGACCGACACACTACTATTGGGAACGACAATTCATAACATCTAAACCGTCATTTTCAAGATTTTTAAGAATTTCATCGCTTAAAGCAGCGGCTCTTTTCCAGAAGAAAAAGTCTGTTAGACTGTTAGGAATAGAGACTGAAAGTAATATGTAGTCGAATTCCCATTTTTTTAGCCTAGTTAAAAACGTTAAGATTGTTTAGGACGATGCCGTAAGTTTTTAATGAGCGAACAACTTCTTTTGATTCCCACATATAGAGTGGAGAGTACATAACTAGCTTGAAATGTCTTGATGCTGTGTAACAGAGGAAGTTGTACTAAAACCTTATATACCAAGTCTCGATAAGATTGAAAGCTAGGATTAGAAGTTTTTGAAGATTTAAATAAACAAATGTTCTGGAGGCCTTCTTCCATTTTGTACAATTTTGAAACGAAACCAGGTCTTCCATTTTTAACTGCACCCAGATCATATCCGTATGTTAAAGTTTCATTAAGATCCACTCTCAAGCGACTTGAACGTCTCACTCATAACAGCTTCACTTCGGCCGAGGATGACAACATCATCAGCGTACGGGATCATCTGTACTGAGTTTATTGACAAGATATTGTTGTTAGTCGGTTGTTTCTTTTAACGGCACACATATTCCAAGGCTAGATTAAAGAGTATAGGAGAGATAGCATCACCTTGTCTTAACCCGGAGTCGACTTTAAAGAACTTCGATATTGTGTTCTCTACTCGTACACAGCATTGAGAGTTCTGTACTGTAATTTGCATAGTGAAACCAGTTTACCATGGATCAGATATAAGTCATGAAATAAATTTATGTTTTCAGACGAGTTTGGTGAGCGAAACAGTCAAAAGACAAATAATGTGTGATTAGAACAACTAATATTAAAGTATATTATATTACCATATTATAATACTATTTCGGAAAGACCTAAGTATTACACCGTAAAAAGAACCCAAGCGAGTGGGGTGTCATTTGAAAGAGCACTTAATTTAAGAAAAATTGCAATATTTTTTAGAATTTTGCGATGCACAGTTTTTTAGTTATTGTCAAAAAAATTTTATTTTAAGTATATGTATACCACCACCACCTTAAATTTTGACTCTGATTTATAGAAAAAAGCTGGCTAAATCTTTCTTTAGTTAACATAAACCGCTATGATAAGATTTAACCTCAAGTAACAATTTTTGGGTCATTTTTGATCAATGTAGATGTGATTGACATTTACTATTGACGTCTACGATTAAATATTTATTCTGTTATGCGTCCATAATCTGGCGATATAAAGACTACAACATGACTTTATGTCATTTATTTTTGATATTGTGTTCTTTTACATTCACGGAACCCTTGGCGAGCGAATTTTATTCGCACTTGTCCGACTATTTTTATTATTATTATAGAGAATTATGGCATTATAAATTTGTCAAAAAAATAGTGTCAAGTGGGTCAAAAAATGATTTCATTTATATTTTTAGCCAATGTTTTGGAAAAAAAAATTTAGTTGGTTTTATGACGTAAATGGAATGGAAATTTTTGAATTTGTTACAGTTTTTGAAATATTTTTGGAATTTTGTAAAAAGTTTGTATTTTTGATATTGTAATAATTTTTGCAATATTTTTGGAATTTTGGAAAAAGTTTTAATCTTTGATTTTGTTATAATTTTTGCAATATTTTTAGAATTTTGAGCAAAATAGAATTTTTGAATTTTTGAATATATTTTTAGAATTTTGAAAAAAGTTTCAATTTTTGATTTTGTAAGAATTTTTGGAATATTTTTAGAATTTTGAAAAATTTTAAAATTTTGATTTTATTATAACTATTGGAATTTTTAAAAAAGTTTGAATTTTTGGTTTTGTAATAATTTTTGCAATATTTTTAGAATATTGAAAAAAGTTTGAATTTTTAAGAATTTTTGGAATATTATTGGAATTTAGAAAAAGTTTAAATATTTGATTTTATTCTAATTTTTGGAATATTTTTGGAATTTTTCAATTTTTGATTTTGTTATAATTGTTGCAATATTTTTAGAATTTTGAAAAAAAAATAGAATTTTTGAATGTTATATATATTTTTAGAATTTTGAAAATAGTTCAATTTTTGATTTTGTTATAATTTTTGCAATATTTTTAGAATTTTGAAAAAAATTTTAATCTTTGATTTTGTAATAATTTTTGGAATATTTATAGAATTTTGAAAAACCTTTGATTTTATTTAATTTTTACAATATTTTTGGAATTTTGAAAGAAATATGAATTTGTGATTTTGTAATATTTTCTCGAAACGTTAAATGGAGAGGTTTTTGAGTAGTTTGCTGAGTGTATCATCTTTTCACTAAATTATGTTAGTTTATTATCTGTTATAATTTTCCGGCAACGTATTGATGTTTCGTGTTAGTTTTGTAATAAATTTCTAAACAGAGATAAAAAATACTTGTACTTTAACAAAGAGTTATGTTTGATATACATCGCTGCCCAAAACTAAAAACCATATCCTCATAAACGTTTTTTGCCGAAACCTATATCAAAATCCTTAACCCAGACCCAGACCAGATATTTTAGAGCTTGAGATTTCAGCCCCTCCATATTTTTTTGTTTTTAATTTGAAATTTTTAATATTTGAAATTTCCATATGAAATGGTATCCCTAACATACGCGCAAACTAGTTTTGTTATAGTTGTACCGCGCCTATTAAGCAAGAAATGGCATCCTCAAACAATATAAGTCTCTAGTGTGTTTGTAAACATTTCCTTGTTTACATTTTACAAAGTCATGGTTCGATATTTTTATATTTCAACAAAAAATATATGATTATAGAGTTTTAATTTTTACTTTGTGGATAGCAATTGATTTTGATGAACTACTAATTGGTTTTTTCTGAGGTAAAAGTTAAACATATTATATTGTATTCTAAAATACACCGTCCCTCAAAATTTGCCGCCATGGGCTATAAGTTTGGTCCATGCGTATTATGGCTTTTCGTATCTTTTACTGTTTGTATGCTTTCGTCAATTTTGAATTAAAATAATACAATTTTTAAAATTATACTTTCATATGTTTAGTTTTAAATCGACGGCATCGCCGTGCGGGTTGTTTTGCAATATAACATTCCTAAAAATTAGTTGTTTGCCTAACTCGCATGGGAATATAAATGGAAATATATTTGGTCACTTATCTGTTAAGTTAGATCGGTTGGGTGAATACTCTACACCACAATTTAAAGTTGGAGAATTTAATGTCTATAGTGAAGAGTGGCACACGTGTAGCTCCAAAACAAACAATGTTGATAGATAGGCTAACCTTTTTGCATTTTATCATAATTTTTGTACTTTATCATAAACAAATAATAGATCAGCTTACAAGAGTACCCGACATTCCTGGACAAAAGTGTAACTTACTTGATTTGTATTTAACAAACGGTTTATGTTTGGTACGATTTAAGTATTGAAACATTTAGGTGGATCAGATCAAAACGGAATTTCAACAAAATTAAAGTTACAGATCCCTAAGCAATTCAAAGCAAATCCCCGTCGAAAAATCATACTATCGAAAAATCCAATAATAAATTGTAGTATGGTTTTTGGAAACAATTCGTTTGAATGAATTGTACAGACAAATTAAAATTAAAATAAATTAAATTTTAGGAGAAAACAAGAGGTCGACTGCATCAAACAACGATCAAATTCACATAGAAGTTTTATTAAAGCAGTTGAAAAAATACGTAAGATATAGCACAAGAACAGCCTCTAGCAACTTGACAAAACGCAGAGAGATATTATTAGCTCCATTTGCATTAGATTTGATGGATTAAATCACATGATATAGCATCACATTTATTAATTGCGACGAAACTAAAACATTCATCAGAATTGGAATTCCTATACGCCAGCGGAAGTGCTGCTCTTTTCATAGCCATGCTAGAAATATGATGAACAAAATCAGAGTCGTTGACAAAGGTTTCTAAGACGTTTGACGTATATGAAATACCATTTGATTTGATATTTCTCTATAAAGTTTTGGTAAGTAGTTTCGTATCTTATTGGGATGGTAAAAAAGTTTGTTTTCTTTAATTTTTCTATTAAACTTATTAAATATGTTATTTGCGTAAAGTAACAAGAGATTGACATTATGTTAGATTAACTTATACCTAAACTCAACCCTAAACTTAAACTCTCAATACTATTATGAATTGGGATATTGCTAGAAGTGTTTGATTTAATGTGAACAAAACACAGGTTTCTCGTTGTACTAGATTATCCTCACTGAACCCGTTTCCATTATATTTCGAAGCAAAAAATCTGGAGAAGAAAAATTCTGTTAGACTGTTAGAAATAGAGGCTGAAAGTAATATGTAGTCGAATTCCCATTTTTTTAGCCTAGTTAAAAACGTTAAGATTGTTTAGGACGATGCCGTAAGTTTTTAATGAGCGAACAACTTCTTTTGATTCCCACATATAGAGTGGAGAGTACCTAACTAGCTTGAAATGTCTTGATGCTGTGTAACAGAGGAAGTTGTACTAAAACCTTATATACCAAGTCTCGATAAGATTGAAAGCTAGGATTAGAAGTTATTGAAGATTTAAATAAACACATGTTGTCCAATGTTGTCCATTTTGTCCAATTTTGAAACGAAACCAGGTCTTCCATTTTTAACTGCACCCAAATCATATCCGTATGTTAAAGTTTCATTAAGATCCACTCTCAAGCGACTTGAAAGTCTCACTCATAACAGCTTCACTTCGGCCGAGGATGACAACATCATCAGCGTACGCGATCATCTGTACTGAGTTTATTGACAAGATATTGTTGTTAGTCGGTTGTTTCTTTTAACGGCACACATATTCCAAGGCTAGATTAAAAAGTATAGGAGAGATAGTATCACCTTGTCTTAACCCGGAGTCGACTTTAAAGAACTTCGATATTGTGTTCTCTACTCGTACACAGCATTGAGAGTTCTGTACTGTAATTTGCATAGTGAAACCAGTTTACCATGGATCAGATATAAGTCATGAAATAAATTTATGTTTTCAGACGAGTTTGGTGAGCGAAACAGTCAAAAGACAAATAATGTGTGATTAGAACAACTAATATTAAAGTATATTATATTACCATATTATAATACTATTTCGGAAAGACCTAAGTATTACACCGTAAAAAAAACCCAAACGAGTGAAGTGTCATTTGAAAGAGCACTTAATTTAAGAAAAATTGCAATATTTTTTAGAATTTTGCGATGCACAGTTTTTTAGTTATTGTCAAAAAAATCTTATTTTAAGTATGTATATGTATACCACCACCACCTTAAATTTTGACTCTGATTTATAGAAAAAATATTCTCAATTTAAACCATTACAAAGCTGGCTAATACCGCATTCACAGCGACATAGCAAATTAGTAGATAGTATATTATAATTTGCATCTTGGCATATTTAATATGAGTTTAAAACGTAGATTGTAATTTGAATCGTAAGTATTTGAATCGTTTGTAATGGTAGTAAGCCTAGATATCAAATTAGTTGCAAGATTTTAAAATAAAAAGTGTTTACAGCACAGATTTAAATTACATCTACTAATTTGCTATGTCGCTGTGAATGCGGTATAAGAATTTTGAAAAAAGTTTGAATTTTTAAGAATTTTTGGAATATTATTAGAATCTAGAAAAAGTTTAAATATTTGATTTTATTCTAATTTTTGGAATATTTTTGGAATTTTTCAATTTTTGATTTTGTTATAATTTTTGCAATATTTTTAGAATTTTGAAAAAAATAGAATTTTTGAATGTTATATATATTTTTAGAATTTTGAAAATAGTTCAATTTTTGATTTTGTAATAATTTTTACAATATTTTTAGAATTTTGGAAAAATTTTGAATTTTTAAGAATTTTTGGATTATTATTGGAATTTGGAATATGTTTAAATATTTGATTTTATTCTAATTTTTAAAATATTTTTGGAATTTTGGAAAAAGTTTCAATTTTTGATTTTGTTATATTTTTAGCAATATTTTTAGAATTTTTGAAAAAAATTTTAATTTTTGATTTTGTAATAATTTTTGGAATATTTTTAAAATTTTGAAAAAACTTTGATTTTATTTAATTTTTACAATATTTTTGGAATTTTGAAAAAAAAATATATGAATTTGTGATTTTGTAATATTTTCTCGAAACGCTAAATGGAAAGGTTTTTGAGTAGTTTGCTGAGTGTATCATATTTTTACTAAATTATGTTAGTTTATTATCTGTTATAATTTTCCGGCAACGTATTGATGTTTCGTGTTAGTTTTGTAAAAAATTTCTAAACAGAGATAAAAAATACTTGTACTTTAACAAAGAGTTATGTTTGATATACATCGCTGCCCAAAACTTAAAACCATATCCTCGAAACCATTTTCTCAAACCGACACCATTTTCTCGAAACGCTAAATGGAGAGGTTTTTGAGTAGTTTTCTGAGTGTATCATATTTTTACTAAATTATGTTAGTTTATAATCTGTTATAATTTTCCGGCAACGTATTGATGTTTCGTGTTAGTTTTGTAAAAAATTTCTAAACAGAGATAAAAAATACTTGTACTTTAACAAAGAGTTATGTTTGATATACATCGCTGCCCAAAACTTAAAACCATATCCTCATAAACGTTTTTTGCCGAAAACTATATCAAAATACTTAACCCAGATCCAGACCAGATATCTCAGAGCTTGAGATTTCAGCCGCTCCATATTTTTTTGTATTTAATTTGAAATTTCCATATGAAATGGTATCCCAAACATACGCGCAAACTAGTTTTGTTATAGTTGTACTGCGCCTATTAAGCAAGAAATGGCATCCTCAACCAATATAAGTCTCTAGTGTGTTTGTAAACATTTCCTTGTTTACATTTTACAAAGTCATGGTTCGATATTTTTATATATCAACAAAAAATATATGATTATAGAGTTTTAATTTTTACTTTGTGGATAGCAATTGATTTTGATGAACTACTAATTGGTTTTTTCTGAGGTAAAAGTTAAACATATTATATTGTATTCTAAAATACACCGTCCCTCAAAATTTGCCGCCATGGGCCAGTTTGGTCCATGCGTGTTATGGTTTTTCATATCTTTTACTGTTTGTATGCTTTCGTCAATTTTGTATTAAAATAATACAATTTTTAAAATTATACTTTCATATGTTTAGTTTTAAATTTTGTATTTTTAAAGAATAACATTACTTCAATGATTTTATTTTTAACATAACAATGATTTTATTTTTATATTTTACAGAATATCGATGTCATTACTACAGTCATTATCAGTCCTAGATATATTTACCAAAAGAAAACTCGATTAGAGATGACAGTAGAGAAATACAACTTAAGCGAAAATAAGTGATGGTGAAGTTTTAACTACGAAATCGAAATAGTTATCGCCTCGATACCGTAATTGATAAACATGTCTGTCATAATAGGATAAGAATCAGGGTACTGATGAGGCAGGTTAGAATTCGGTTCCCAATACGAAAAACGAAAGTGGAGTTTTTTTCTGAGAAAAATCCAACCGTACGTTTGAATTGAAAAAAAAGTCCAAGCGGCACGCATATCCGCTAGAAATAGGTAGATTTCGAGATCAGACAGCTTTGTGTGCCAGTAGAATCTGATGTATCAGATTAGTTTAAACAAAACAAACTAATTTAAAATAGATATCGAACAAATTTTAAAAAGAAAATTAGCTACATATAAGCAAAACTATATCTATCCAATTATGCAACAAACAAATATCAAATCTACCACAGAACATGTGTGTGACAATTTATGACACAAACCTACGCTATATCATATGTCGTCCAATTACTGCAAAATATCAAAATAGTTTATTTCTAAGAAAAAAAATTAATTTCTTCTATTCAAACCTTTTTATTTTTTTTTCATTCACTGTTATAAGGTTTTTGGAAATTGTAGTTATGGATTGTTGCAAAGTTTTTTGTTGAAGCCCACAAGTCAAAAACCTCTAACTGCAGAGGTTTATATTTATAAGAAACGGATTCAAATGTTTCCACAAATTCTAAATTTGTGAAGTTTTTAAAAATAATAGTATCCCAACGGCCGTTATAACGGATTAAAATAACGATTTTTTTTCTAGTATAAAGCCTCTGGTTATTTAACCATGTATCAGCTTTTTCTGATTTACTAACTTATCCAAGATATTAATAAAACACACATGTTTACGGAAGGTTTTTTGATCTGGCTCCACAAATGCGACCGTGAGAGTGCCGGTTGATTCAAACGCATTTTGTGTTTTACAAGCTTTTTTGTTGGAAACCTCCAACTGCAGAGGTCCATTTTTTGAAAGAAACTCATTAAAGAGGTTTCAAAGATTCTAAATTTACGAAGTTTTTAAAAATATTAGAATTTAAACGGCCGTTATAACGGATCTAAAAAACAGCATTTTTTTATAGTATAAAGCCTCTAGTTTCTTAACCATGTGTCGGATGCGGCTGATTTACGAACTTGTCCCAGATATTAATAAAACGCACATTTTTAGAAAATGTTTTTTGATCTGGCTTTACAAATGCACCGTGAGAGTGCCACTTGTTTAAAAAAAAATTTTTTTTTGTAAATTTTGCAGAGGTCTATTTTTAAAACAAATTGATAAAAAGATTTCAAAGATTTTAAATTTGTTAATTTTTTGAAAATATTAATATCCAAACGGCCGTTATAACGGTTTTAAAAAATCGTTTTTTTTAAGGGAAAAGGCTCTAGTTCCTTAACCACGTGTCGGATTTTGCTGATTCACGAACTCGTCCGAGATATTAATAGAACACACATGTACAGAAAAATTTTTTGATCTACCTCAACAAATGCGACCGTGAGAGTGCAGGTCGTTTTCGTTATATA
>OY856188.1:171012830-171109466 GCA_963693315.1 Diogma glabrata
GTAATTGAAAATGAAATTGGACATGGAAATTTTTGAATTTGTTATAGTTTTTGAAATATTTTTGGAATTCTGAAAAAGTTTGTATTTTTGATTTTGTAATAATTTTTGCAATATTATTAGAATTTTGGAAAAAGATTTAATATTTGATTTTGTAAGAATTTTTTGATTATATTTAGAATTTTGAAAAATTTTAAATTTTGGAAATATTTGAATTTTTAAGAATTTTTGGATGATTATTGGAATTTAGAAAAAGTTTAAATATTTGATTTCATTCTAATTTTTGGAATATTTTTGAAATTCTGAAAAAAGTTTGATTTTTTTTAATTTAACAATATTTTTGGAATTTTGATTATAATTTTCCGGCAATGTATTGATTGTCCGTGTTAGTTTTGTAATAAATTTCTAAACAGAGATAAAAAATACTTGTACTTTAACAAACAGTTATGTTTGATATACATCGCTGCCCAAAACTAAAAACCATGTCTTTATAAAAGTTTTTTGCCGAAAACTATATACAAATCCTTAACCCAGACTGAAGTCTAGATATCTCAGATCTGTGAGATTTCAGCCCCTCCATATTTTCACTTTTGGCTCATGAATGTAATACTTAGGTCATTCAAGCCGAAGTAATATTTCTATCATATAACTAATCCATACATAGAAAACCATATAGATGTAAAATCGAATCAAGACGCCGGTGATGTGAACCCGACCTTTTCCGATATTTTTGAAACTTCGGTAATCGTTGGTATAATAAAAACAATTAATTCGTATTTCTATATTTTTTCATTAGTTTTGACACAGGGTAGCTCTAAAAATCTTATGAAATTTAGTGACAATCAAACATTAAAGTTAAATTGTGTTTGAACGAGTCATTAGATATGAAAAAAGTTTTTTTCTATTTTGCGTCAAAAATAAAAATCATTTCGATACCCAAACGCGTATCGAAATGACCTTCATTACGATACACAAAGTTTTGTCTTTCAAGGTTGGTCACATTGGTCATACAAACGTCAGTGAATATTAAAACGAATAATTATGTAAATAAAATTAAAAAGAATATCTAAATTAGTGTTAAATATTTTAATTAACTAAAATAATTAGTAATAATAACAAAATTTCAAATTGACTATTTTTTAATAAAATACACATTTTTTAAAATTTCAAGACAAAAAATTCAAAATAGAAAAAATAGTTTAAAAAACTCGTTTCATAAGACGTTTTATCGCACTTATCCTTTAGAAAACTCCCCGCTGCGCGGGTCGTTTTCTAAACAGATTGCGTGCGATAAAATCGTCGATTATGAAACTAGTTTCTTAATATGTATACTATTTTTGTTCGAAAGGTACTTTGATTTATAAAACTATTACACTGATAAAAAAATTATGCTTTTAGATGATTTTTTTAAATTTTAATCATTCAAACACGGCTTTTTCAAGAAGTACCTGTTTGCTTTTTTCACTTTTTTATATTTTAAAGGTTTATTATTTACTCAAAACATACTAAAATTACAGATATGCATTATTTTTTGTTTACGAGGACTGGATTATTAGTTTGATTTTGTGCTATTAACTTAAAAATAGTTAACCGATTCTATTCAACTTTTTTTTGTTTAGAGGGTATTAAGTAAGACTCTAATAAAATTATATTGAAAATATTTTGTGTGTTTTACATGACATTTTTCCGTTTTAATTTTTGATAAAATAGAATCATGCTGGAATCCAAAAGTGCCCTTTTTTCTTTCCTTTCTTGTTTTGGTTTTCTAAATAGTTAGTCTTTAAATCAAAACATACTCAAACAACAGACATACCTTTTGATTTGTTAACGAGAAAATCCCATTTGAGTATTCACTAACAAAAAATAAGAAAGGTTTCGATTTTCTCAATGTTTATAATGTGATAATTTAAAATTATGTTGTTTTTTGATAGTTTATGTTTTCACTATGGTAGTTCTGATACTTAAAATTATCAAGATGTAATGCGAAAATCACATAATATTATTTCAAAATGTTTATAAATTTTGTAATTTTTTTAAAATTACTTCAAATATTTAATACTTATTTTAATTTACAATACATGATAATTAATTATATGAATTTTTTATTGTAATTTAAAAGGACATTCACCATCTGTAGGCCAAATTTCAAGAATATCTAAAACTGTCATATTTTTGGTTGGTATATTTAAACTGGTTTGTATCGTCAACGAAACAAAACGTAGTTTCGTAATTTTAGTATGTTTTGAATAAACGACTAAATCTTTAGAAGACTAAAAAAACAAGAACAAACAGATGCTTTTGGATTTAAAAATCAGGATTGGAAAAATAATCAGTGTAACTTTTATTTTAAACCTTATTTAATACCTTTTAAACAAAAAAGAATTGAATAGAATCGTTAAACTAGTTTGTAGTAAATGACACAAAGTACAAAAAAATTCAAACTTACAATACAGTCAAATGCCCTTTCCTCAAAAACAAAACCTAACGCATATCTGTAACGCATATCTGTTTTAGTATGTTTTGAGTAAATAATAAACATTTAAAATATAAAAAAATGACAAAAAAACAAAAAGCAACATTTTGCCGTGTCTGAATGATCAAAATTAAGAAAACCATCTACAAGCATCAGTGTAATATCACAGTCATAAGAAATAATAATAGTATCACAATAATAATAATAGTATCACAGAAATAATAATATCACAGTCATAAGAAATTTCGAGCCACCCTGTGTCAAAACTAGTGGAAAATAAAAAAATACGTTTTCATTTTGTTTATATTATACTAAAGATATTTTATCGGTGTCTTGATTCGATTTTCCATCTATACTCGAATCATTTACGAACAGTAAAACAACAGTTATTCCGCAAAGCATACTTTTGTAAACCATAGGTAAGGAGGCAAGCGAGGATTGAAGGGAGCCAAAGCTATGCCTTTGGGTAAACAAACTGTTATTGGTTCTCCCCAAGAATAACAAGCGATTGCTCGACAAACTTCCACTCAAATGAAAAAATCAAAAAAATCATCAACATGGTTTATATAACCATAGTAATCGAAGTAACATAAATAATAAAATCTGCTGTTGTAAATTTTCTAACTAATCGATAGAAATCTCTAGTAATTATTTTTAATTAATAAATAATACATAAATTTGTCACCATATGCACTACATAAACGATCTGACATTGACTTTGAGACGTAACTTGACATTTATTTCCTCGTGAAACCACTTAACTGAAATTAAAGTTTAATACACTAATTCAATGAATTTTTCTTTAATTTTTCTTAAATGATAAACTTTTTAACATTTTAAGAATTAATTTGTATTTTGTTGTTGGTATATGAAGATGAATTATTATAACAGGCACATTTTTTTATCCGTTCAATTAATTAGATTTTATTAAGCTTTGTTGCTACTCAAAATAATTTAATCATTTGAATTGGATAGTAGACTCGAGCTGAGACTATACACAAATATATATTAAGAAATTATAGTACCTAAAATATTTATGGAAAAGGCAAAATAAAATGTTATAGGCGAGTAATGTTTGACTCAATATATAACTATGTATAACTAAAAAGAAGCAAACGGGAATAGAACAAATTTATAAACACCGAATGAATGAGATGAGATTATTTATCTTTAGAAAAATAAAGTTAGAGGAAAATTTTATTTGAGTAGAGTAAGGTGAGTAACAATATTATTTAATTAAAGTAGATATACTTATTTATTTATGTATAGAATTGTTATTATATCTCACTAAAGCCGCTTTTTCAGTTGCTGCAGTGTGTGCGTTCACGTTTTTGTTCCTTCAGTAATTTTTACCCTTCGATTTTTTAGTTGATGAAAAATTTGCACAACGATTTTATCGCCATCTGCATTTTAAAATAATCAAGTGTTTGAAATGGCTCATATTTATATTTACAACATGTAATAGCAATAACATTATGCATAACATCACGTTTTTATATTAATATTATATTCATATACAAACTATATAATCACAAAATATTCAGTACAATAAATTCTGCAGTTTAAACAAATTACAAAATTCAAGATGTTTGACGTTTGTGATGTCAACAAATACACAATTTTTTTATGTTTCGGTATTTTCTCTTTTTAAATTGTAATGTTCTTATCTCTTTCTTTTTTTTGTTCAGAGAAAAAGTTAAAATTAAACCAACTCTTAAGCCGCTTTTTCAGTTGCTGCAGTGTTTGCGTTCCTTCATTCAGTTTTTTTTTAAACCAATCATATTTCTTAAAAATTGTGATTTTTTCTGCTGCAGATTTTTCATCAGAGTTGGTTTAATTTTAACTTTTTCTCTGAACAAAAAAAAGAAAGAGATAAGAACATTACAATTTAAAAAGAGAAAATACCGAAACATAAAAAAATTGTGTATTTGTTGACATCACAAACGTCAAACATCTTGAATTTTGTAATTTGTTTAAACTGCAGAATTTATTGTACTGAATATTTTGTGATTATATAGTTTGTATATGAATATAATATTAATATAAAAACGTGATGTTATGCATAATGTTATTGCTATTACATGTTGTAAATATAAATATGAGCCATTTCAAACACTTGATTATTTTAAAATGCAGATGGCGATAAAATCGTTGTGCAAATTTTTCATCAACTAAAAAATCGAAGGGTAAAAATTACTGAAGGAACAAAAACGTGAACGCACACACTGCAGCAACTGAAAAAGCGGCTTGATGAAAAATCTGCAGCAGAAAAAATCACAATTTTTAAGAAATATGATTGGTTTAAAAAAAAACTGAATGAAGGAACGCAAACACTGCAGCAACTGAAAAAGCGGCTTAAACGAATTCGTTTGCAAATTTCTGAAAGTTCTTTATTTCTGAGTTAATTGTCATAACTAGGAGATGAGTCATAAAATTGGTATATTCAACGGATTTATTTGGTTGTCATATCTAATATCATTTTATTTTACAGTCAATATCTTTTGAGTTTTAACTATCGTTTCTTTTCTTAAATTTTAAGCATTATTGTTGTTAGAGTATATATTTCATCTTGTGGTTTTTGCTCTTTTTAAAAACATTTTGTTTATCGTGTAAGTGTTTATTTTTGCGATGTGTAAAATGTTTGCTTATAATTATCAAACTGATCTATTTGAGATGCTATAGTTGATTCAATGGTGTATTGAGTTACCTAGTGGTTAGCTCGCTTGACTTCAAGCTCAAATGACACAGGTTCGACTCCCATCTAATCTAGGTCAAGGTTGATTTTAAACAAAACATTGTTAATCATCAGCATACCGGTTTTCCAATTAACAGATAATAAACTAATACCCGGGTAAGAAAAATCTAGGGGGCCAAGTCTGGGCCAAGACCGCGCCATAGCTTTTGGAGGTTGGGCCAGGCTTAACATTTTCAAACGGCGCAAGCTTGGGCCAAGCTTGGACTGATGTCCTGGGGCCAAGTCTGGCAAACCAAGCTTGGGCCAAGTCCTTTTTTCCACACCTCCCTTAAATGTGTGGAATGAGGTTGTTTAAAAAGTAACATATTTGAAAATAAAGCTAAACATAATATGGGCTGCACATGTTTACAATGCATTAGACTGGTTAATAATGCGTAATATAATAAACTGAACATTGGTTCAGTCTAAGCATTTACAACTGGCCCAGACCTGGCTCAAAGCTAACTAGCCAAGGCTTGGCTCGCCAATACTAGTCCGAGATTGGTCCGTGGTTTAGCATTGGCAGCTCCTACGCGGGTATAGCCATTCAACTGAAAAAACTATA
Source organism: Diogma glabrata (assembly GCA_963693315.1). Classification (NCBI taxonomy): domain Eukaryota; kingdom Metazoa; phylum Arthropoda; class Insecta; order Diptera; family Cylindrotomidae; genus Diogma; species Diogma glabrata. The sequence goes on from OY856188.1 coordinate 171,018,600, forward strand.
GATCATCCATACAAAGCTTATCAATTTAATTAAAGTCTTTAAGTGCAACTTAACCATAAAATTGATTCAATTGAAATTAATACAGGTGAAGGACACTTTTCGACAGCTGTATGATACAAGGTGGCACTTTCTAAAGGATTGAAAATCAGAAATATAGATTGACATATTTAGTAAGCTCCTAAACCAGAAGATCATTTACCGAAAAACGAGCCGTATCTCTATGCTTTAGCAAAGTTCTCTTATGTGTGTATGATACAAGGGGTGGCACTTTCTAAAGGAGTTGCAAATTAATAATATAGATTGACATATTTAGTAAGCTCCTAAATCGGAAGATCATTCACCGACATAAAAAGATCTATATCTCTAAGCTTTAACATAGTTCCCACAAGCGTGTATGATACAAGGGGTGGTGCTTACATAAGGGTTGCAACTCAGAAATATAGATTCATATATCTAGTAAGCTCCTAAATCAGAAGATCATTTACGGACATAAAACGATCCGTATCTCTATGCTTTAACATAGTTCCTTTATGTGTGTAGGGTACAAGGGGTAGCACTTTCTAAAGGGTTGAAAATCATAAATATAGGGATACATTTAGTAAGCTCCCAAATCGGAAGTTTATCCACTGTTATAAATTTTTGTGTCGATTCTGTTTAACAAAGTTCCCTCATACGTGTTTGGCCCAAGGGATGGTTTGCCTGCTAAAGGGTTGCAACTTAGAAATAAACAGTTGCTTGTTTTTATGGTTTTTTTTTCATTCAAGAACTACATGCAGTAAAGAAATTTTTTATTTTGTAGTATGTATTTCTTATGTGTTATCTTCGCTTGCTCACTTGTTTGGGGTTGTTTTAAGAATAGGGGTTGAGCTCCAAAATCATAAGTATGCAGCTTTCAGAGCTCCTAAATAGTTCCTAGTTTTGAGTCTATTCACGATCGTCTGGAGTTATTTTTAAGGTGTGGGAGGGTTCAGTGAACGTTCGCTCAGCCCCCTCATTTTTAAATTAAAATTTCTGCTTACGGGGTCGAGCTCAAAATTTTATTCTTGCGTGGTTTGTAAGCTCCTAAATAGATTCTTATTCTGAGATATAGTTTTGTTGATTAATGGCATGATTGGGTGGCACGGTTGCGAGGCCGAATCAGAGCTCTAAAAGCAAAAGTATGCCACCTTAAGATCTTCTAAAAAGCTCCTAATTATGCGCCTTTACCCGATCCTCTAGAGTTATTTTTAAGGTGTGGGGTGGCTAAGTGAACTTTCACTCAGCCCTCCCCCTTCCATTTTCAAATGAAGGTTTTTGCTTAGGGCGTCGAGCTCAAAATTTTATTCTTGCGTTTTTTCAAAGCTCCTAAATAGCTCCTAATTCTGAGTAATTTTTTTTTATTTTTGCGTGGTGGGAGGACAGAGGTGATTTTTTTGCCAATGAATTTTTGACAGATATCACGCAGCAAGAGATGAAAGATGAGACAAAAAATAAACCAGAGATGTATTATTTATTTATGGGATAAATTTGTTTTGAAAACAATTACATTAATTAAATTTCTATTCGTAGTTCGAACCATTTGTTTGTTGTGACGTTTACATAGGCGTTTATTATAAATTTTTTTAGTTATCAAAAATTTGTTATGCTGCCTACGAAATCATTAATATTTCTAATAGTTTTTGGTTTTCGTTAATAATTGGTTGAATTTTAATAGTAATTTATTAATTGTTTTGTCTTAATCTGCAACACTAATGGCTTTATGTCTTAATCTGCAACACTGAATAAATGCGCACAACGACCAATTTTCGTATTCGCTGGTAAAAAGATACTACTATAGTTATAACTAACCTTGTTTGCCGTTGTCACTTGGCGTAAATTTTCAAATAACATAATGTCAATCTCTTATTACTTTACGAAAATAACTTATTTAATAAGTTTAATAGAAAATTGAAGAAAACAAAAGTTTTTATAATTTTACTGTTACTCTATATATATTTCAGCTTGTTTGGCCATCTTGGCCTGGAAAATTACTCCAGAAGATGGCCCAACAAGCTGAAATATATAGAGTAACAGTAAGATTATAAAAAACTTTGTTTTCTTCAATTTTCTATTAAACTTATTAAATAAGTTATTTGCGTAAAGTAACAAGAGATTGACATTATGCTACTATGTTTTTATTTTTTCGTTAAACCGTCGGACCCAAACCAGACCCAAAATAAGTTAAACTATATATAAGCTTCGTCAAATATGGAACACTGATGTGCAGAACGGCCTTAAAACCGGCCGGTTTACTTAGTCGGAAGCATTTATTCAAATGGTGGAGATCGTTCTTGTTGAAAACTTAGTTAGGTCAGAAAAGCTCTCCAAAACCGCAATAACCTTACAAAATGTGCCTAATATATCTTACTCAAAGAAAACAATTCAATATATATAAATTTCATTTTCCTTTATTGTTCACAAATTATAACTCACAAAAACAAAACTAATAGAATGAAAAAATGTAATGATAATGGAGGAAAATGCTCTCATTCCTAAAGCTTTTATTCAAATTAGTACCTACATTTTTTATGCTCTGTTTTGTTATTATTTAAGCGGCACTAAATTGACAACGAAATTGTGTAGTACTATGTACACCAGATTTTTATTTTCTATACAGTAAAGAGTAATAAAAAGGAAAATGGTAGAAAATTAAAAATCAAATTTTTTAATAATAAATGGAAATTTATTTTCATTTTAAGTTATTATCATTATATAATTAATTTAAGGGCAATAGACGGAATACACTTTTGTCATTTAAAGTATAATAGATAAAAATCTACGAAGCTATAGATGTGAATTTTTGGCGAAATACATATTTTAAACTAGTCATTATAACATGTGGTAGGTTGTCTCAATATGAAATAAACTTTTTCTTCATATTTACCGACTTTTTACCCTACTCGTCAAGGTCAAAAGTAATTTTTTTCAAAATTTTATTCTCAAAACTGTGCTTTCGAAAATTACAAAAAGACTAGTTCTGATCTAGAAAAAAAAGTGTGTAAAAAACCGACTTCCATATGACGTTAAGGTCATTCGTCATATTTGTCAATATGCGTCATTCGCCATATTTGTCAAAATCAAAAAAAAATTTTTTGTAACACATGCATAAAAAATATTCAATTTTGTACTAGAATAGAATAAAAGAAAAATCTACTTTTCCGCACATATGACCACAAAATATTTTGTATGCCTGGCACGCACGCCGCCTGCATGTGAGAATTGTTGTTAAATCTATCCTATATATAATATTTTTATAGCACCAAAATATCAAAATAATAATTTAAATAAATTACCATATAGTAAAAACAGCTTAAACACATTGCATCATTTGAATTGCAAGCAAAACAATTTATTTGGGTTTTCAAAGTTTACAATTTTGACAGCTCATAGTTGGATTACTATGTTTTTTTTATAAAACCCGTAGTTCGATTCTTATGTTTATTTTTTCGAGCTAGTACAATATACAACTATTACAATGAAGATGGCGCCTTTTAATTATTTAAAAAGCTTAAATTCGTTTATAACTTTGTTAAATAAATGATTAAATTAACAATTAAATAAATATTTATAAATTTTCTGCATTTGTCACAATGCCTTATGGTCCAAATACATGTGCAGAATTCTGCATGCAGCGAAATTAGAACATGTGTTGTTAAATGAGAGCAATTACATGTAAATTCTGCATGCAGAAAAATTCTGCAAGATATCTCTAATTCTAATTTCGCTGCACAGAGGCAGTGCCACCATAATAAAAAAAACAAAAACTACTTGAAAACTCAGATAAAAATGGATGATTTTGACATTTTGTTTGAAAATGAATTATTTTTTTTATAACTCAAATAAAAATGAATGATATTTTTTTGAAAATGAAATTATTTTTGTAATGATTATTTGTTTATAAAGATATTTAAATATTCTAAATAATCCAAATTATAAAATAATTAAAACTAATATTGTTAATAAATAAATTTTTGGGAAAGGATTATCGGAAACAGTGGTATATGTAATTTGAACTTAAATTTTAATTTAGACATAAACGTTTTTACAGGCAACGATTCAATTATTTTCTTCTATCTTTTAATTAAAAAGACAGTTTTCTTTAAATTGCGACAACTTTCCCTCATAACTATTTTATAATACGTTAGAACACGAACTGTCATTGTTACGAAAATTCTGCACGTCAAATATATAAAAATTCTGCACATCTATTTTAGATGCAGATATGCATGCAGCACTGCGTGCAGACTTTCTGCACATGTATTTTGGGCATTACGGTCGTGCTGCAAACTAACTCTTGTTTGGAAAACGCATTCGCACTAGTAATACAATCTACTATTTTTTCGAAATTTCTACTCTCAACAAATTTCTACTCTTTCAAATAACATTTGAAATTATAAGTCGACCGCTAAAGTTTTCTTTTCATCTTGCCTACAACCGTGAATTTTTTCTTTTGTAATTTTCAAAGATAAAGAAGAGAAAATAAAAAATGGTAATAAATAACTCAAAAACTAAGCAGTGAATAGTTCATTGAAATTTTTTTTTACATATGTCGACCTTTTTCGATTTCTCTGAAACCAAACTTCCTTAAAAAAACTTTTGTTTTACTCTCTTTATCCCTATCCATAAAATATAGATAAATACAAATAATTGCACTACCCAATACAATTGCAATACAGGGAGAGAAGTGCATGTTTTTGCCCGAGGTTGTGTTTGAAGCACGAGGGCGAAGCTTAAGGGCGAAGCTTGCTACATATCACTGAGGGAGATGACATGCTCTCTCTCCCGAGGTGAATATCCTATGACATTAAACACTAAATGTATAATCAGTTAAAGAAAATCAAAATTATAATTATAATGTTCATCGTAGGCGGTTTTTATACAAATTTGTTTGAATTTGTCGTAAATATTTCTGTGTCCATAAAAACTAGCATTGTTTTCATGGTTTGTTTTTTTTTATTCCCTAGGGAGTAAAAGATGCAATCTGCTCCCGCAAATGAGGAAGCGGAATTGAACTTTATATAAAACTCGTGCAAAAACATATTTAATTGTAAAAAATTTAGAATTGATAGCACTTATAATTTGTAAGAAACTCGATTATGTAGAAAATCGGGCGGACACCGAAGTCTTACGAATAGGGTACCGGCTTACGATACGGAAAATACGGAACCCTAAAAAATATCGTTGAGAGTATAAATGACTCCTTCAACTTAGAAAACGCTCTGTATAGTATTATGATTACTCCTACTGTTACTTGTTCTCGCTTTTTCTGGACCTTTTCAGCTCATCTCTAGTGTTTTAATAAGATATTTAACTGTTTCATATACTATGTGGTCGAATCTTTTTTATATTATTTTTTTTATTTAGTTTGCTTTTCATTTTTTTATTTAATTTTTTTTATTCCGATGATGAATGTTTACATTCGAAACGCGTTATAAATAAATACGCGTTATAAATAAATAATATATTTTTGGTTGTTTGACGAATTATTAGAATAATAAATAATAATCCATCCAATCAATAGATTAATTTTCAATTGAGTTACAATTATTTTACTTTATTTGGATATTCCGACCCTTATTTGGGGTCCTCATCAGCACTACAATATTAAAACAATTAAAATTAAAACAGGTTAATAATAATAATTACACAAATTAGAATATTACCACATCAACAACATATAACAATCTAAAAAAACCTAGCTAAGGATGATAGGATATTATAACTAAAACTAAAAATATCACCATAAATGAAATTAACTTATACATAATATATATATATATATATATATGTTTTTTTGGAATTCATTAACAATAATTTATTTATTTAAATTATTATTTATATTAAAGTAGTTCGAGCTCGATTGTAGTAATATCTATTGGTAGAGAGATGTGTGGCTTCTTTGACCAAACTTCATGTATCTGCGTTATGCACTGTAAATGAAATTTAAGATAATATGTTTCATTGTTTAAGTCTGCAAGTTGTAAACGCCGCATCTGCCAGAAGCAATTAAGATTAATTTGCCGAAATTATCGTTTGTGGAATCGTGTTTTGTCACACACTATAGAAAACTACACAGATTTATTTTACCTTGGTTGTCAAAAGAGGAATAGGGAAGTCACCTACAAACTTTTTAAAGTGCGCTAGACCCTTTAGTCTTTTTATTTGGTTTTTTATTTATTTCATGTCCCAATTGAAAGCAAGCGTTTGAATTAATGAGTCTTGTACTGGCACCTTTATCGCTAGAGAGTAGTCGCAAACTTAGTAGCAGAGGAGGAGAAGATTACCTTGTTCCCTTCTGTAGCCAGGTACCGACACAAGTCTAGCCAGGAGCTCACACGTATGAAAACGATTATGAAGGGGTTCGTAAGCTTGATTGTTTGATCGATATTATCTTAAAGTCACTGGAATGGTCTACATACGTGGTATCGTCTACAAACAAATTGTAAATTCCTTTATGAATATTTCAATCCGCTTCAAACCATGTTTGGGAATGTTGCTTTGCTTGTTATCGACCGTTAGAATGCCGTTGATCAATGTTACCTCGTTACCAGTTTTGCACATAGTAGTTTAATTGTTTGATGTAAGTTTTCATTAAGTTATTTGAGACTACGCTGTTGTAGGCATTTTTCCTTGCTTATTGCGTATGTGCTCTTTGAATGATTTTTCACTATAGAACTTAATTTTTTACCATCCGAATACTTTGCTAATTTAAAGTAGAAGGATAATATAATACTCACCATTTAAATCTTTTATAGATAATAAACTCTTTAAAAATTTTAAGTTAAATATGTTTAAAATCGTATAAGCAAAATGGTAGCAAGGAAAGCAAATTTGAAAATACTAGCAAGTCCACTATGCTATCGAAATTACGAATATTTTCATCATAAATGATATTAACTGCAAATTTTAATACATTTTGTTTAAAGAAAATGCATAGAACTTAACAAACGCTTTCAAGAGGTGGAAAAAAACTTATACAAATTATTATTAACGTTTTTACATTAAACCAACATAAAATGTAAACTTATTTCTTTGTTTTAAAGGTAAAATAAAAAATGGTCAGTTGAAAGAAAGTCAATATTTTAGTTTTCTTGCATTTTTTTAAAACTGCGTTTAAAGTTTATAAGTTAAATATAAAAAAAATTCCTTACAACATTGTTGCAACTTTTAATTTAACTTTTTTTCTTTTATAAAACTATAGGAAATGTTGAAATACTTCATAATGGGAAATGGGGAGCTGTTTGTGATGATGAATGGGATAAAAATGATGGAGAAGTAGTTTGTAGACAGTTGGGATTTGTTGGAATTGAAAAGGTGACACATAGTGGAATGTTTGGATCAGCAAAGAGTGAGTATTTTAATTATCTAATTTGACAAAACTTATTATTTTGCTTTGGAGTACATTTACGATTTACTTTCATTATTTCATGTTTTATTTGTATTTAAACTTAACCATTTCTGTGACCTAATCTACTACTGCACATTATTTTTGTTCAAACTGCAAAAAAATTAGAGAAAAACAGTAATTAGTAAAGTAATAAAGAATGATATGAACACAAAAATACCACATAAACTAGAGTTTTTGTGAGTTGAGGAACTTAATCCTAAACACCAGAAAACCTGAATTTGTTCGAACTTATGGTCTGGGAGAAAATTTTGATGATACCCTAAATTTTCAAAGGTTTTCATGTAAAAATGTTTTCTTTTCAAAATTCTTTTAATTTTAAAAAGTTAATTCCAGTAGGAGATTAGAAGTATGAAAAGGACATAATAGTTAATCAGGTTCGAGATTTCATTTGAATGTTTATTTCTGTATATACATCCCAAGTAACAATTCTTAGAGCTATAAGTGTCGTGACGCTGTACAAAAGCTCTAAAAAAGTACCTATGTTGCTAGTGGTTTTTTTACTTTGTAGAGTGATACTTGATGCTCTAAAAACAATTAATGTTGCTTTATAAACGAGTTTCTACAAACTCTTAGCTCTAATAAAATGTAGAGCAGGAAGTAACTATATTAGCTTTACATTAGCATAATAATCTTATTTAGAGCTTTAAAATCAAAGTAGTACAGCACCACTTGTTATAGACCTATATGCTCTATTTCACCTTTGCAACAGAAAAACAAGCTATTATAAAGCTAAATTAAAGCTATTAGCATTATTAAATCTAACTCTAATAAAGTGTCAACGTATGTTTATATACAGTTTGTTTATAATTAAAAAATGCAACAAAAGAGCTCGTTGTTTCTTTTTACGTTAATTTAGAGTTATTGCAAGTATATGAATCTTTACTAAAACTCGCAGCAACATTTCGCATGACATGACATTTTAATATAAATAGAGAGAGAGAGATGCTTTATCTATGTTTTGTTGCATAAATGCGTTAGTATATTATAATCAACTTATTTTGTTACAAAGCAAATAGCTTTATAAAGAAGTAGCATGATTGAGGTAGCTCTATATTTAAATATTCTATTACAAGTAGCGTTATAAAGGATTAATATGTATCATGAAGCTCTGTATTGGTGTAACTTGTCATCATCTTCGTTTTTATAAAGATGGAGTGGAAAATGTATCGCCATAATGACCGAAAATGTTTAAATAACTATTTTTGATAACTATGTATTTTGAATTTATCACGTATTACGATAACTGGATTTTGTTGACGACCATTTATAACTTAGAATAAGTTTTAAATTTTAAAAATAAATTCCCCAAAATAAATTCATTTGATTATGTCTATTATGCCTGAAACTGTCAAAAATGCTACAAAAAATTTATAATTGTATAACAATTATTTTATTTTCCACAAATTATACAATATTTACTAAGGGCGCATTGAAATGTGGGTCTTATATTATCAGGTTTTACCATAAAAATTAATTGGCACCTAAAATCCCCATACATATTCAAAAAAAATCATAATTATATTCTTTATTTAAAATATTATTTAATTTATTTCCACGACATATAATATATAAAAGTTAGGATAAAACTTAACACCAACATATTTTGGAACCATGTCGAATATGTATTAGTTTTATAATTAAAAAATTTTATTAAAAGAAACTATTTGTATTTGTTTTCAAAAGAAAACGTCAAAATTAATCCTGATAGTAACTCTTAAAAACTCCCCAAGCAACAAAATAAGTCGAAAATTGGTAACATTGTAATTAAAATTCGACTTTAAGGTTATAAAACCTTAATAATGAGATGTAAAATTACATCGAATCGACATCGAATCGACCAATGTGGGGAAAAATTCGACGTCGATTCGACGTAATTTTAGGGGTAAAATATTCTATTTAGGTATTTTTCTTCCTACTTTTTCTACCTATTTAAGTAAATTTCTCCTTAATTTAGGAAGATTCCACGTCAAATCGACGTCGATTTAGGTTGCTTTGCACCTATTTTCAACCTAATTAGTTGTAAGTTACCAACTAGGTAATATTATAAGCAATTTTATCTTCTTCTTTACCAATTATGAAATAATATGTATTTGAGCATCAGATGTCAAATTCGAAAAAGATGAAAACAAGTAATTTTGACTTAATATATAATTTATAATAAATTTTAATTTTATATTTCGCAATAAAATGGTTTAAAAATGAATTTTTATAACGAAAAAAATATTATTGATAAACTTTAGGATTGTACTTCTAAAAATATTAATGGGCTTCAAAAAAAATAAATAATACAAAAATATATTTTTTTCATTTCTTTGAAAATAATTTCCTTTTACCAAAAATCTCACTTAGATAACAATATGGCGGAGTAATACTTTCAACAAAAATAAGTTTGAATATGGCGGACTAAGCAAAATCTACTTTAAAGTAAATTTCACATAATTTTTCGACTTTAAAGAAAATTTTTCTTAATTTTAAGTTGACAATAACCTAAATTAGGTCGCAATCTTTTATTTAAGAAATTTCTACTTAAACTGGTAACATTCTACCAAATTGGTTGCACTTGAATTTCTACGCGTTCTATTTTAGTGAATTTCTACCTATTGGTACACCAGCATCGTTTTGTATAAAAATTTAAGTATTGTTGCTGCTAATTGCACAAGTATAATGGCATATTCAATTAATCTTTTTTATGGAGATTTAATTTTCCATTGTCTATTGAATTTCTTTCTAAAACCCAATATGTGTTTCATTATAGAAAAATAAATATAACCCAAACATATATGAAAATCTTATAATTATTTAATCTTTAGTCGATAATTTTATTAAGGGTACAAATAATGAATAATTTTACTCAGTTTCATTATTTACTAAATAACTTTGGTTTAATTTGTTAATAATTAATAATAATTCTATCTAATATGTAAATTCAAATTAAATTTACAAAAATTGCATCAAACAAAATTGTACATCATCCTTCAAAAAAATGTGTTTCCTAATTTTTGTAATTACAGCAATAAGATATTACGTATAATTTTTTTTGTTAAATTACATCCTTTAAATAGGTAACTTATTTCTTATTTAAGTAAATTTTTACTAATTTTCGTAGATGAGGTCGACAATAAAATAATATTTTTGGTATAATCGACTTATAGATTAGTTTTTAAGTTATTTTCTACCAAATATTTGATTATAAATTACCTTACAAGACTTAAGCTTACTATGAAGTGGAAAATTAGGTAAAATTAGGAGTAATTTTCCTTGTTTTTCAACTTAGAAAAAATGTTATTTGAGGTTGAAAATAGGTGAAAAATGTGGTAAAACTCTCCTCATTTTGCGACTAAATTACGTGTTCAAAATAAAATTGACTTTGAGGTTGATTTTAGGTAAAAATTAGGTATAGGCAAGTGCTGGTTTTGACTTAAATTCTACTATTATTTTGATATAATTTTTTTGGGCGAAAAATACGTATAATCAACCTAATTAGCTACCTATAAGTAAAATTCATTTGAAAGTCAAGAAAACTGGTTGAATCGACGTAATTTTTACATAATTAGGTGAATTTACACCAAACTGTAGTTGAAAATCACCTATTGTGTTGCTTGGGTCTAACACACAGCTGTTATGTAGCTAAAATAGCTCTATTATATATTATTGAACCACTTGTTTAGAGTTATTTGAAGGAGAAATAAGCTGTAAAAGTAGCAAGTTTTGCATCATAACAGCTGTGTTAGAGCTGTGGCAGCGCTACTTCAGCAAAATATAAAGCTATCAGCTCTATAGTTTAGCTCTAGAGCACTGTAAGAGCTTATATAAAACTGAAATTGTTACTTGGGATATATGAAAGACAATTTTGGGGCATTTCACATGAACGGGAACAAACAAAAATTTTATTTCTCCAAACTTTGGGGATTGATAGTACCCAAGCAGAAAACAATTTCGAAATTTGTTAAGATTTTTTGACTAACCCTTTTGCCGTCATTGACGGTAGCATATTTGAATTTTTTCTTGGACGACAAACGTCTTTATTTTGTAGCCACTTTTAAAATTTTGGATAACATTTAAAAAAAAAAAATTATTACGTATGGTTAAACGTGTCTGCCAAAGGAATTGAACTCGTTCTGTGGCACTGATGAGGTTACGAACTCGTCCCAACCGACACGTAAAAGAGAAAAACAGAGTTTTTTTCTGAGATATTTCCAACCATACCTTTGAATTGGAAAAATTCAAATTAATCCCTTAGTTACTTGAGCCTAATTGCTCACAAAAATCCCGAATTAGTACGTAAGTTTTCACGTAGAATACGATAAAAATACGAAAAAAAATTTAAGTGTAGTTTTCTACCGTATTTTGGGGTTTTATATAAAGTTCAATTTTGCCCCCTCGTTTGCGGGAGCGGATTGCATCTTTTACTCCGGGAATAAAAATATAACAAACCATGACGACAATGATAGTTTTCTTGGAAACAGAAACATTTACGATAAATTCAAACAAATATATATGTATAAAAACCACCTACTATGATGAAACTAAAATTTTATAATCTTAATTTTCTTTAAATGATTAGATTTTAATTTTTAATATCATAATTATAGTGTGGTCTGTCTGAGTTTAGCAAATCAAAATATATGAACGTAGTCTTTGTAAAATTTTAAGACAAAATTGTTTCAGTCAAAGTTTTTCTAAATGGCTCTATTTCCAAATAAAAAATTTATAAAATTTTAGAACTACTTGGAAACTGTTGCTTTAAGTCTTCAGCGCACTCTAGCGCTGACATCGATACTAAATCCATCACACGACAAGAATTCTTTGGCGGTGCATATTTTTGCAAGTGGAGGACCACCTGAGGACCAGACTACCGAATCGGAAAGAGGAACGTGCGCAGCCTGAGAGCTCCCAATGCTTTTATAAGTTTAGAAACAGAGGCTGAGAGGTATGGTATGGATATCATAGCTCTGCAAAAAATTAGACTGCCAATAATAGGAAAACAAGATTTGGATAGTCACTCTCTATACTGTAGTGGTCATCCTTCTCGAAGAGAATTTGGAACTGGCTTTCTTGTTGGTGCACGCATACAAGAAGCCGTGATAAAATTCATCCCGGTCAGTGAGAGGATTTGCTACATTGGAAGTGTATACATTCACTCAGAGAATTCTGTTATTAAAAACTATCAAAATAGCCATTAGATTAATAATTTGGTGATTATTATACAGCTAATCACAACTTGTGATTATTTTCACTAATTTCGTAATAACAGCCATTATTAAACTAATATTATTTGTTCGTAATATTTACTAACAAAAAAAATTTAAATTTTAAATCTAAAAACGATAGCTTTTATATTTATAAAAATTCTTATTGAAATAATAACATAATGGATTACATTTATATTAGGTATCCATTGGATAAATGACATATATTATTATAATAATAAAGTTGTTTTTAAAATAATATTAGGTTATCAGATTAATAATACAATCTAATTAGATTAATAATTGGTTCTTGTTAAATTAATAATAAGATGTTATTAAATTAATAATGAAACTTATTAAATTAATAATGGAACTTATATTTTACACTTTTTAAATAAAAGAGAGCATAAATTTTTTATTAACGATTTTATTTATTTCAATTATTTTCATTTAATTTTAAAGTATCTATATTTCACAGTTTTAATTTTAAAATAATTCATAATTTTGTTTTAAAGTATTTTTAAATTTAAATGTGACAAAAATTAAAAGAACAAAAGGAGTCTATGTGCGTATATAAAATAAAAAATATAGTAATATTTATTATATTTTACTATATTTTTTATTAATTAAAAAATAAATTTACATAGCTAAACTAATAATATATATTATTGATTTGAATTTAACAAATCAATCAACAAATTGACCGAATAATGTGCTCTTTCTTTATCGCCTTTCAATGTATAAAAATACTTTTGGATAAAATTCCAAAATTGGTTGCTGATTGCGGATATTTTAAGTTGAATAAATAAAATATTTTGAAGCACACATCAATTGCTTTCCATGTTGTATAAACTTCATACCGTAGATTATCAAAGCATACTATTATTGGCTTTGTTATAGATCCAGTAATTAACAAAAGAGGCTGAATTGGTAATTTTTGATCCAAATACTTTTGTAACATCTCTTCATCATTTTGAACAGTTTCGCCTATAATGGCCAAACTGTTTTGAGAATATCGAACAGTGTATTTCTTATAAATTTTATGCTATAAAGTTTTGCTGGTTTGACGGAGTATCTTGTGCAGTAAATACATAGTTGATAGCAGAATATCATCTAAATAATATAAAACAGAAAAATAATATCTTATTACAGAATCTAACATTGCATATTTGTTTAATTGTTTTCACTCAAAAAAATTACAAATGACATGTCCAAAAACAACGTTTTAGCTTACAACCGGGTATTCAAATACATCAGAAACAGAAACAGAATTTCATACGAATTTGACAACAAAAAATTCTGTTGCTGTAAAATTTGAATGGAATTCTGTTTCTGTTGTACGTGATTTTCAAGTTTTTGGAGCCAAAAAAAAAACAAATTTAAAAAACTTACTTTCTGTCATATTCTCTGTATTGCGAAGTTTTTCAACCATCTCTCTTAACTTTTCATCTTTAATTTGTTCTTCAAAAATGGACTGAGTTTTCTAGATAAATGTTGGTAATATACAACCCAAATCGCTGGCTTTTGAAAAATAGTCCAGTAACTTTATATATCACAGTATGGGTCAAATCCGGTAGTTCTGATTTTTTGCAGACTTGTTTATGATGTTGGCCTAATGAATAATCCAAGTTTGTGACCTCGAGCGGTGAACGCAACTTTGTCAAAAATCGAAAAAACAACGAAAAAATCGTAATTTTTTAAATTTTGGCGATTATAACACTAAAGGACTAGTTTTTAGAAAAAACTTTCCTAGGACATTCTTAAAGTAGACTAAATTTGCTACAATATGATACTAGAATTGTCTCTGCAAACCCAATAGTTTCTGAGATTAAGCTTTTCAAAGTTTATCATTTTTTTCGAACTTCAATTGCAATTTTTTGCAATTCTGTCGTTCTGAATGAATTTTCGAGTGACGTCTAAAATATTGCAAAAAATTGCGAAATTTCGCTGTTTTTTCAATTTTTGACAAAATTGCGTTCGGCGCTCGAGGTCACAAACTTGGATTATTCATTAGACCAACATCATACGTCTGTACAAAATCAGAACTATCGGATTTGACGCATGCTACCCCATACTCTCAGGCGACAAAGTTACTGGACTAAACATTGCTTTAAATTAAAGGACTATCTGAAAATTTTAGAAGGAATATTATTATAATTAATTATAATTATTATATGTATATTATTATAATTATAATTAAAATGTTATTGAAATATACTAATATTGAATTATTAATAACCAGTTTATACCCAAGCGGTAATTTAAGTTGCTTCCATTTGGTTAAAATTTCCGAAGTTGATTTTAATCTTGAAATGTCGCTGAGTCTCAGTTGTTTAGTCCTGTCCAATGCAGACTCAGTTGTAGCCTAACTACTCTGTTCTTCGAACAAAATTTCTACATGTTCTGATGAATCTGCTTCAGGAACTGAAAAACCAATTTTTTTTAACAAAGAATAGACAGAACAAAAATTTACAAAGTTTCACTTACCAAACGTATGAATTCGTTTACTTGCCAACTATTTGTTTTTGTTTTAAATCTTAAAATTTCTTATAGTTTAATAAAAGAATCTTATACTTTTTCAATTTTCTTAACAACACTTTCAACTTTTCACAAAACTTTTAAATATTTTTTAAAGTTGTCTATTCAGCGTCTGGATATAAACTGTGATTCTTACCAATATTTTATTAATCGTTATTAAAAATAATAACCTAAAGCTAGATTAATGTATACTATTATTAATCTAATAACCTACGTTTTGAAAGTAAAAACGTCGATGATTAATCTAATAAAATTATTAAAATTATCTACATAAGGTTATTAAAATTAACTACAAAAATAATAATTTATGTTTTTATTTTAATAGCTCTACGTTAATCACATAATTTTTTATTTGATTGTCTGAATTCATCATTTTAATAAGAATTGATTATTAGCTTAATCAACCATTGTGATTTTTTTAATAATATTGACCGTATTTTTATTTTGATAAACATTTTTATTAAAATAATAACAAAAAGTATTAATCGAACGAATGTGGCAATTACTTTATAAAAAAACGATATTAGATTGATAAAATAGCTTATTACACATTTTTAAAACGGGCGGTTATTAAATTAACTAACAAAATTCTCTGGGTGTTGGAAGTGACCACTTTCTTGTATGTGCTAAAATAAGGTTCCACTTCCCAAACTCAAGCATTCCGAAATTCAATCAACGGAAACGTTTTAAAATCTCATCACTAAAGAATGCTGAAACAGAAGGGAGATATCAAAACTATATTGATATCAAAGATATCAAAACCATTAATGGAGACGTCGATAAGTCATGGTATTTGCTCAACGATGCTGTTTTAAGCGCTGCTGAGAAAATACTTAGGCGACCACAAAACCACTCCCAGAAGCCATGGATGGATCAAGCATGTCTTGACGCTATTCAATACAAAAGAGATGGTTATCTGAAATATCTGCAAGAACACAACACCAGGTCCACGAAGGAGGAACTATAAACTGGCAAGACAAGCCGTTACAAAGCTATATAGACGAACGAAGCGAGAATGGTGGAAGAGAAAGTGTGAGGAGATTGAAAGCTTCAATAAGGAACATCAATCGCGTAACTTCTTTCAACAGGTTAAAACATTAAAGAAGGACCCTCTTACTAGATCGACTGCTATTCAAACGAAGGGGAGAGCTACAAGTAGACCTTAAAAATATTTTAGATACTTGGGCCGCTTATTTTGAAGATCTTCTCAACTTAAGTGACCAGCAACAAGTCGGGCGACGAGCAAAGCTTATTCGTGCGTCAAAGGTTCATGTAGACGAAACCAAAGAAGAATTCGAAGCGGCGCTGTCAAAATTAAAACGCAATAAATCACCGGGTATCGACGATATAGCTTCCGAAATGATTGTACATGGTGGCGAAACTTTTTCCTTAAGATTGTTTGAACTTGTTCAAATGATCTGGAGGACTGAAACCATGCCACAGGACTGGAACACAGCTATGCTGATATTATTCCATGAAAAAGGTAATCGCCTACAATGTGCAAACTACAGAGGAATCGCTCTACACTGCACAGCATATAAGGTCTTTTCTTAAATTTTGCATTCAAAAATCAATCCTTTTGCTGAACAACTGTTTGGAGAATATCAGTGTGGCTTCCGGCGGGGCCGAAAAGTGACGGAAATGTGCCGAGAGTTCAACATACCTGTGCCCCAACTGCTCATTTATTTCAGGTAGGCCTACGACTCTCTCGAACGAGAGACTCAATGGTCTGCTCTGGTGTCAATGGGACTCCCTGGTAAAGTGGTATCACAAAATGACAGTACAGAACTCTCAATGCTGTGTACGAGTAGAGAACGAAATATCAAAGTTTTTTAAAGTCGACTCCGGTTTAAGACAAGGTGATGCTGTCTCTCCTATACTTTTTAGCTTAGCCTTGGAATATGTGTGCCGTCAAAAGAAACTACCGACTAACAGCAATATCTTGTCAATAAACTCAGTACAGACGATCGCATACGCTGATGATGTTGTCATCCTTGTTGAAGCTGAGGTGAAGCTGTTATGAGTGAGACTTTCAAGTCGCTTGAGAGTGGTGCTAGAAAAATTGGTCTTCAAATTAACTACAATAAAACCAAACATATGAATGTTTCAAGAGAGGGTGAGAAGAAAGATTTGATGTGCGGCGATGAAATGAACGAATTGAGGGAGTGTTGTCAAATTTGTATTTGAATTTATATAATTCCGTGATAGATCTTAAAATTAAAAGGGTTTTTTTTGTTTTTCGTTCTTTGGTATATATTTTTTACAATATTATTGTATAATTTACAAATAAATAAATCTAGGGAAAAAAGTGTGACGCTGTTTTATTTGTTGCTGAAAATTATTTTGGATTGATTAAGGTAAAATTTATCAAGTCAAAATAGATTAGGGTTTAAGATATTTATTAGAAGGGTGTCGATAAGATGAATTTCTTTTTCAGACAAAAACTTTATAAAGATAGATAGATAAAATTTATTTAGATAAACAGTTTACTCACCCAGTTTAGATTTTTAAATTAAAATAATAAATTCTACCCAGTTTTGTACATTTTACAATAAGAACTTGAAGTTATTTTTGGTTATATACCGACACGGACGTTATTGGTTTAGAGAGCAGTTTTATTTAATTCACAAAATAACAAATTATTGATAAACCTAGTAAACAAAAAACAAACAAAGCGTTACAATGGCTTTAATGTAATCAGAAACATAGATAAATTATTAGCAATTTTGGGAAAGCATAACATTGATAATGTCCGAAGACATTGCATGAAAGGTTTGTTATGGTTCTTCATAATTTCAACAGTTAGAGACTACAGTGGTAGTTAGAACTTTTTAGAAATTTGGAAAGTCCACGTTGGGGTGCGTAGTATTAAAATGACGTTAATGACCTGAATGATGTCATTACTTAATCATCTGTTATCATTGTTTTAAACTATTTTTCCGAAACTTTGTCATTCACTTATTAAAAATAATTTTCCTGTGTTTATGTTTTTTGTTGGCGTATTGTTTCGACCTACAGTTCATGTGCTGTTGAGTTTTCAGCTATGATTATTATGTTCTGTATACAACATTAAGAATTTTCTAAAACAGCAATGATTCAAATACTGTGAAAAACTCTGGAGTTTTTCGAACTTCAAATAACGAACATTTATATAAACATTTTTAAGCACCAAAATTACAAAAAGAGTCTATCCGGTCATCGAGGAAAAACTCAATTTTCTTGATAATAATTATTTCCTGTACGAAAACATGTATGTAATCATATGAATTGACCTCAACTTACAATATTTAATGTTATAAACCCTCTCAAGAAAATTTTTTATTGTTCGTCTCATTCCATGAAGCTTACTCATCAGACTTCTTTGCCTTGTTTGTGACGATTATTGTTTAATGGGTGCGAGTAGAATACCAACAAGTTCTTTACCTGGTATTAATGACAAAACAAACCACATTCATTGTTTATTTGTGGGTAATCGACACTTAAATGGCAGGATTTAGCCTTTAGATGGCAGGATTTAATATTCACAAGGGAGTTAAAAAATTGTTTGCTCTTCTAAATTTTATTAAAAAAATATCAGTCAAAAATTGAAAAATTAAAACAATATTTTTTATGCACAAACGAATCGTAAAACAAATCTTACGTCACATTTATCGTGGCTGAAAGTTGAACTTTACGCCCGTTAAATAAAATCCCGATGCCATATAAAACGTTAGTATATTTTTCTACTTTGCCGTCCGTAAAATAATTGCCCGCAAAATAATCAAAAAATTCGAACAAACAAATAAATTATTGTATGATGTTTATAGAGAAAATCATGCCATGTTTAGTAATTTTCAAAATGTCTAGCGAGTTAAAAAAATTCAAAAATTAATTTATTCTACAATTAAGTTGTGCAGTTATGCGTAAAACATACACTCAGGCTGAAAGGAAGATTACGCCCCTGGTTCAATAAAAGCCCTCACTTCGCGTCGGGCTTCAATATGAACCGCAGGCGTAATCTTCTACTTTCAGCCCTCGATATGTAAATAAATATTACGACTTGATAATATTGTAAAACTTCTCGACCGCAAAAAGTAATGAATTTAAGTCAATTGTCTACATAGCATTCATCTATTAAATATATATTCTGTATTTAATCTTAATTTAATAAAATTGTAGATTATACACCAAGGGAGAGATGTACATGTTTTTCTCCCGAGGTGTGTTTGCAGCCCGAAGGCAAAGCCTGAGGGTTATATATCACCAAGGTGTATATACTATTTTTAATATACTATGCTCTCTTCCAATGTGTATTTATTCTTTTTTGCACCATCACAATATAATTATGATATTAAAAACTAAATCTAATCATTTAAGGAGAACGAAAATTATAATTTTTAATGTTCATCATAGTAGGTGGTTTTTATACAAATTTGTTTGAATTTATCGCAAAAACTTCTGTTTTCATGAAAACTATATCATTGTTGTCATGGTTTGTTATTTTTTACTATGATCAACATTAAAAATTATAATTTTCGTTCTCTTTAAATGATTAGATTTAGTTTTTATTATCATAATTATATTGTGGTCGTGCAAAACATAGTATATACACCTCGGGAGAGAGCATGTTAATTGTTATCTCCCTCCCCAAACACGCCTCGGAAAAAAACATGCACTTCCCTCCCATGGTGTATAATTTACTATTTTTCTACGAGTTGTATATAAAGTGCAGTTTCGCTCCCTCATTTGCGGAAGCGGATTACATTTTTTTCTCTCTATAGGGAATAAATGATAACACACAATGACAACAATGCTAGTTTTCGACGAAACAGTAATATTTACGAACATTTTTTGCTTTATTTTTTGTTAAAATCAACTAACTAAGAAAATATGGAGAGGCTGAAATCTCACAGCTCTGAGATATCAAGACTTCGGTCTGGGTTAAGGATTTTGATATAGTTTTCGGCAAAAAACTTTTATCAGGACATGGTTTTTAGTTTTGGGCAGCGATGTATATCAAACATAACTCTTTGTTAAAGTACAAGTATTTTTTTATATCTGTTTAGGAATTTATTACAAAACTAACACGAAACATCAATACGTTGCTGGAAAATTATAATCAAAATTCCAAAAATATTGTTAAATTAAATAAACTCAAACTTTTTCAAAATTCCAAAAATTAGAATAAAATCATATATTTCAATTTTTTCTAAATTCCAATAATAATCCACAACTTCTTAAAAATTCAAACTTTTTCCAAAATTCTAAAAATATTGCAAAAATTATTACAAAATCAAAAATTGAAAATTTTTTCAAAATTCTAAAAATTATAATAAAATCAAAAAATTAAAAATTTTTCGAAATTCTAAAAATATTCCAAAAATTCTTACAAAATCAAAAATTAAAACTTTTGCCGAAATTCTAAAAATATTGCAAAAATCATTACAAAATCGAAAATACAAACTTTTTCAAAATTCCAAAAATATTTCAAAAACTATTATGTATATAACATATTCAAAAATTTCCATGTCCAATTTCATTTTCGATTACATTTACGTCTTAAAAACAGCTACATTTTTTTTTCCAAAAAATTGGCTAAAAAAATAAATGAAATCATTTTTTGACACACTTGACATTATTTTTTGACAAACTTATAATGCCATAATTCTCAATAATAATAATAAAATATCATGTCATACTTTTATTTTTTTCTAAAAAAATTGGGTAAAAAATAAATAAAAACTTTTCTTTTGACACACTTGACAAACTTATAATGCCATAATTCTCAATAATAATAATAAAATTTCATTTCAAACAAACAATTTTATTTTTTTCCAAAAAATTGGGTAAAAAAATAAATAAAAATCTTTCTTTTGACACACTTGACAACATTTTTTTGACAAACTTATAATGCAATAATCTAGTTTTTGATCTCGCATTCCAATCCCTGCCATCAAGATTTCTCCAAATTTAATGTTCCTACTCGTAATCACTTAAAATGAACGTTTTTTAAGCCAAAAATATGAAAATTTGCTATTTTTGACACATATAATGATTTTTTTGACACACTTCCAGTACAGTTATCGAACACAGCGTCCTTTCTGACCTGTCCCTTGTAAATACCTATTTTTAGAAAAAAAAATTTTTTGAAATCCCTCCAGCCGTTTTCCCTGCAGCGTAGGTAATGACGGCGGCCGACAGACAGACATACATTTTTTTTTTTTGCTTTTTTAGAATCAGGAGGTCATAAAACTTCGAGAAATGTCAAAAAAGGTGGGGGTAAGAATTTCACTTTGAGCTCATGAATGTAATACTTAGGTCTTTCAGACCGAAGTAATATCATAAATAATTATGATTTAGGAAAAAAATGTAAGTTTTTGTGTTAATATATTTTCGATAATTTAAAATGTTTTCTTTCTTATCATCATTTGAGATTTTTCAACCTTTTCCAGTAATTACGTGAAGAAAAACTGATGAAAACTTTTGGTGGTTTTGTTTTTTCTGGAGCCGATTGCTTTAGAACCTCTAACTGCAGATGTTTTGCATTTTTAACAAATGTTAAAAAAATATATAACAAATTGGTTTTTCGGCAAACGGCTGTAAAGTTTAACTTTACTGCCGCTAAGAAGTTAGTTAATGTCTTATTTTTTTGACTTGTAATCAAAGCGGCTGTAAAAGTAACGCCATTTTATTTTATATTACGGCGGCAGTAAAGTAGCATTTATTATTTGTTATTTAGTTATTTTTTCAAACAAATTGTATAACTATGACAACAAAAAATAAGAAATTGATTCTGATTGGATTATGAAATTTTGAATTATTGCATGTAACTATGACAACAAAACATAACAAATAGTTTAAATGGATAATGAAATTTTGAATTAGAGCTTGCTTTGATAAAAAATTCTATTTATACAAATTTAAACGTTTTTTACTTTTTGGACGTAATTATGAGGGCAATAAATCATATTTATAAATTTTTGATGCATTTTAACTTCATATTTATAAAAAATTTAAACGTTTGCCAAAAAATAGTGTATTTAATTCGAAGCTAAAGTGACTTTTTGTGTATCGTCTATAATTGTCAAACTACAATGTGGCACGCATACACTACACAAAAAGTGGCAATTATAAAAACATAAAAAGCGGCAACATAAAAAGTGGCAATATATCGTTGCAAAAAACTCCTTTTTGATTTTACATTAAAAATTATTTTTCAAAATTCAAACAAATATAATAAATTTCACTAATAAATTAAAATAACATCGCCAATTTCTTGTTAACTTATAGTTTTTATTTACTATATACGTATTTCGAAAGCTATGTTTTCATCGACAGTAATATATCAAAACTGAACTCAGTTTTGATATATAATACCGTCGATGAAAGCATAGCTTTCGAAATACGTATATAGTAAATAGTAGTACATTATATAACAAGGTTGAGAAGTAAGCTATTATTGACCGAGAACTTTTAGATCCTTAGGCGCGTAGCGCTGAGGGATATAATGTTCTAGGTCTATATTAGCCTTCTCAACCGAGGTATATATATAGAATTTTTTTAACTACTAACCCTAATTATCATATTTGCTTTGATTAGATTTTGATATTAGTCATTTTCCATTTCATTTTTACTTATCTTAACCTTCGCGTGAACGGATATTTTTAGCGACTGATATGAACAATATCTACCCCTGTAGATGTTACATATGTCATAATATCAACAAACGTAATTGTGTATTTATTTTACTTTTGTGTAAGCATACAATAAAATCATATATTTAAACATAAAGTTACTTGTTTTGCACATTGACCAGTAAAAATTTACATATAAGACCAAAGGAAAAAAAGTATCTACCCGGGTAGATATTACAAAGTAAAACAACGTCTTTTTTCACTTCAAAAACTTTTTATTGTAACACCAAATATTTTCTGTCTCTAAGAGACCTTCTTCTTGGGTTAATTGTTTTCTAAACTGTTGTTTTTTTCCGTAATATCAACTTACACAATATCAACAAACGTGTAAAAATATCAAACGTGTATTAATATCATAATATTATTTTGCTTTTGTGTAAGCATACACTAAAAGCATATATTTAAAAATAAAGTTACTTGTTTTTCACATTGACCAGTAAAAATGTTCATATAAAACCCAAGGAAAAAATATCTACCCGGGTAGATCAGAATATCTACCCAAAACATTTTTTTCTCAGATTTTACGAAATCAATTTAAAAATTAGTCACATAGCTGAGCAGGCATGATGATTGGGTAAAAACTCATAAAGTTATTGAATTACAAAAACCGTGATATCTACCCCGGTAGATACTCTTCACGTGAAGGTTAAAATATCAAGTAGCCTGGAAGTTTAGTTTCATACAAATAAATCGAAACAACGGAATGCAATTATTATTTGTTTGTGTTTTTTTGTTTATTTCAATTAAAAATAAAAGAAAATTTGTCATTGTTAACCTAGGTAATTTTTCGTTATTATTATTGACCAAGGTTGAGAAAAATTACTTCTCATTGGGGCATTCGAGTAAATAATGACGATTTCTCAAGTTAGTAGTTAAAAAAACTATTAGTTGATAAGAAATTGGCGATTTTATTTAAATTTATTAGTGAAATTTATTATAATACTAGTTAAGTTTGAACAAACAAAATTATTAAATAAACAAATATATTTTTATTTATATTAAATATAAATTTTAATCTAAATTCTAAAAATCAATTTCAATTTTATTATTTCTCTTACACGTGTTTCAATCTTTCGACATCCTCAGAGAGAAAATATTTGCAAACTAAATCTAAAAATTCCTTCCTTGACAACGAAACTTCCGTAAACTAATTAAATTAATGTGGGTAAAGCAGGGGCGCACACAGAAAAAGTTTTAGGGGGGGGTCCAACAAATTTTTTTTTTAATAAAAAGCGCTGTGTAGGAATTACAACAACACACATAGATACCTTTTAAGACGTAGGTCCTACAACAACATACCTGTTGAGGTGTTGATGAACGATTTTTAAATCTTTGTGGATTGTACACCCCCGGGACTGTTGATTCGGACTAAGCATTTCATTTGTACGTTGTAAATCTGGGTGTTTCGATCGGTTGTTGATCTTTTGTTTCAAAAAACGTATTGGCTGTCAGATTTGTCTTCCAAATGTTTAAATGTGTGCATCAGTGATGCTAGACTTTAAAAAATAAATTTCCCGTTGCCGATTTTACAGTTTCTTTAAGGAAAAACTTCCCATCTAGCTTACAATTAAAAAAAATATACATATATATAAAAGTCCAATTGTTTATATGGAAAAAACTTCAAAATCCACCACTATAACAATATTTTTTAATATGTTCAAAATACATCGATGCATAGAAAGGATCTTGTAGTTCCTTATTGTAGGTGATTTTATTTTTCGTCTCGTAGTGTGAAAATATTCCTGAAACTCAGAAATATGTTATTGCTTGTGGGATTTTCGAAACTTTTGTTTCTATTTTTGTAAGAAATATCAGAACATCAACATTAGAAGGCTGAAATTTCATCGATTTTACTGTATACTATAAAGGCGATGAATGGCAGATTCATTTAAACAAAATTATTGAGTAATCAACATCTTTCTGGAAGGATAGTAAAAAAATAGTTGTTGCGATCATTTTGAACAAGTTTAAAATTTAAAAAGCTTGTACAATTAATTGTGAAAAAGCCTGCACTTGCCAAGTTTTTGTCCGCTTTCCTGTTTTAAATGAAATATCCCATAAACGGAAAAAAATCACCCGATCTGGCATTACTGGTGTGTATTAATATAATGCTCATATATTTTAGATAGAACTGAGAGCAAGGGTATTGCGGTCTTTAATTTGAAATATCACATTTTGTTTCCTTTTGGGAATGAATTGGCTAACTTCTAGCACGAAAGAGAAATATCAGATCTATAGGATTTGTAGAAAATTTTAGTAAGAGAAGGTGCAAGTTCCCTTGAAAATGTTGTTCAGACCGGAGACTTTGCTGGTAGTTAGCCCCCTTAAGATTTTTTTTGACAATTTTGGGTTTGAAATAAAAATCTTTCATACTAACGCCTGAAGACTGGATTCTTGGTTTTTCTTTAGGAGGCTCTGAAATAGTCGGGATCACAGCAAAGCGTTCCGCAAACAATGTGATTTTTCTCGCGCTTTCGCTCTGTCAATTTCTGTTTTTTTCGTTTTCGATTATCTGGTTTAATAAGATATTGGGTTGTATAGATATTAGGACTTAAATCGTTAAGGGATTTTTGTTATGGAACCAAATATTAAATAATATTTGTTTGTTTCTAAGGGCCAATTTGGCTGGAAAACAAATATTTTTGTTGGGGTTTCATTATCAAGATGGAAACAAATTTATTGATACTGAAACATTTTAGTCAAACAAAATTTATACTATATTATTATTTTATTTTTATATTTATTTTCACTCGGATATAACGGCCAAACAACCTACCAGAGCTCGTGACAGTCATGGTCAAATTAGTAAATTGCTTTATTTGTTTTTGATAAATGATCTTTCGTTTGTACAATTTAAAGTATCAGAACCTTTAGGTGGTTCAGACCATAATTTGATTTCTACTCATTTAAATTTACAAGTTCCCAAACAGTTTCAATCTAATCCTAGTCTTATTTGGGTTGCAGATTGGCAGGGGCTTAGAGATATATGTTTAATTCAAACATTTCTGCTTCTAATTTTTCAGAAATAATACACGCAGGTATTAATGCGCAGGTTTATTCCGATATATGGTTCTGAAGGCTGATCTTAAGGATTCGGGTAAATGTGAAGAAGCAATAAAATTTAAAATAAAGGCTCTTTAAAAAATGGCCAGTATACAGCCAATTTCAAAAAAGTTGCTAACATGAATTCAACAAATGTTCATTAATTTAATATTATGAGCTTCTTAAGTCGTTACTTAATGAAAGACAATGCGGTTTTTGTAAAGGAAGAGCGACGGGAAATTTACTTTCTTTGTCACACATATCTGGAACAGTCGGTTGAAAATCTTGGTGAGACTTTCATTGCTGCTCAGCAATTCAAATCTTACTAACGAGCTTGATTCGTTGTATGTTGCTGATTTGAAGGTACACAAATACACTATGGATAAACGCGCGTGTCTGCCTAGATCAAATCAATTTTACCTGAACAGAGTATCAATACCAGCCCATCTTTTTAAGGTTCGAGTGACAAGATGTAGCTTTTCAAAGAAATTTTTTTAACAGAATTTAGCATCTCTGGAATGCCTTACTGACGTTGGTCTTCCTTGATAATTGTAATCCACAAAATTTTAAAAATAGCGTTCCTCATAAAATCTCGTAAAATCCTCAAAGTGAATTGATCAATAGTGGGTAACATTAGATCCCTGGTTAGCATCGTATTTTACGATATTCAGAGATGTTAATCTATAATTTCTTATGGTTAACACTAAATAATGTCTAAATTTAAAAAACAATACTGAAAGATTATCGGTTAAAGGGGGGGGTCCGGACCCGAAACCCCCCCCCCCCCCCTTGTGTGCGCGCCTGGGGTAAAGCCGAATTTGAACAATTTAAGAATAACAATTGTTTTAAGTATAATAAAATAAGGATAACTGCAAAAATTTTGGGCGTTGTGAATTTTAATAATACAAAAAATTTTAAATAAATTAGTATCTGTTTAATTATTATCTGTTTTATTATTATTTAACTATTATCTGTTTAACTTAAAGAGTTTAGACGCATTCGAAAAGCTATACTATCTTGAATATTGATACATAAATTACTATTATGATTTAGTTTTCAAAAGCGACATCAAAAAGCTTAAAAAATAAGTAAATTATTTCGTCGTTTTCTTTTTTATTTTTTAAATAGGAAAATTTTGGATGGATAATATTTATTGTAGTGGTAAGGAAACGGCATTAAGCCAATGTCGTTTTGATGGATGGGGTCATAGTGATTGTGAATCATCTGAGGCAGCTGGAGTTATTTGCGTTATAATCGATGAAAAATCATCATCTAATGAGTTATTGCAACATGATGATAATGAAATTACTAAAGGAGTAAAAGTGGAGAAATTTCGTTTTGGAAAAAAAATCAAAATGGGAGTTCGCTTAATAGGAGGACGTAATAATCAAGAAGGACGTGTTGAGGTTAGTGTATTTACATGTGTTTAATTTGTTTTTGATATTATCCAATCTAACCTAGTAAATCTTAGGCTAATATTTTCTTATTTTCGCATTGTCTTTAAAGACAATAAAATATGGTAATTCGAGGTTTTATTGAGTGTATTCAAAGCAAATTTAATTAATTAAATCTTTTAAAATTTTTTCTTGTGGGTTATAATCAAAAAAACTGTATTAATTTAAATTACAAAATAAAATGGTGAACTTATGGATGGACATTTAAATTGTGCAACGTTGGATAATTTAAGATGATTTGACAATACCTAGACAGCCTTAAAGAAAGAAGCATGTACAAAACATTTTCGGAATTACTGCGGTCTGAAAAACCAAATTATTTCAAATTTTAAAAACAAAAATCTGTTTGAAAAAATTGAAATCGCTCGACCGTTCGTCACGATTGACAAAAACTCAAAAACTGCTAAGCTTATTTATAAAAGTTGAGTTGTGTGCACAAGGTGCGCATGAAGCGAAACTTCTAAACGTTTAATTAAACAGTTTAAAACTCATATACTATTCAAAGATTTTGATAAAAATTGAAATTAAGTGTAATGACATACTGTACAATTCTGTTTAAATTCATTTTATTTTTAACGTGGATGTTTATATTTTATTCGCATGGATACTGAATTATATTATGTTATGTTATTCAGACGGTTTCACTAAAAAATTTGCAATTCTTTATCAACAAAAACTGATCCCTCAAAGAACGAAATAGAGTTATAACTACCATAGCGCACTCATATATGTATGCGCACATATGCATAATCATACTGCCGCGTAACCGATTGTTATTATCAAAATAGGAAATTATCCACTAATATACAAATAATGTTTTTGTTTTTTTTAGATTATGCATTTTTCCGAAATCCTTCTTTAAAATATTGTAGTTTCTCGTTTACTGCAGGAAAATGATATTTTTTAACTACTAACTTGAAAAATCGTCATTATTTACTCGAATGCCCCAATGGGAAGTAATTTTTCTCAATAATAATAACAAAAAATTACCTAGGTTAATAATGACAAACTTTCTTTGAATTTTAATTGAAATGAACAAAAAAACACAAACAAATAATAATTGCATTCCTTTGTTTCGTTTTATTTGTATGAAACTAAACTTCCAGGCTAATTGATATTTTAAGATATTTAAAAAATGAAATGGAAAATGACTTCCACGAAAATCATTTTGAGTTATTTTTGTTTGAACATGGTTTACTTTGAGTTATGAGTTGTAAGTTGTAACTTTGAATGTAGGATCGTATCATATGGTTTTCAGTTAAATACAATACTATGGGCTCACTGAATTGTAAGTTTGTCAAAAAAATGTTAAGTATGTCGAAAGAATCATTTTGATATATTTTATTACCGTACTTATTTGATAAACATATAATTGGCAATTAGTTTAATTGAAATGTTTATCATATAAAAGTTATTATATTGATGACATAAAATATAGTCAGCTTCACCTACATCCCACTAATAGATACAGTTGACTGAACAGAATAAAAAATAATTATAATATATCAGATTTTTTGAAAGAACTTTATTTTTGTTATATGATTCCGCGTAAAATCAAAAACAATTTCCATACCACCATACCACTATATAATAAATCAATAACACAGCACGATTTCTTGATAGCTCGGTACCTAAATTTACAGTACCTTTTTATATATTTTGTTTTCAATTTCTTGAAAGAACTATATCGCTACAGGTGAGAATATATCCATTATGTCAGCATCCTTGAGTAGAGTTTGATTGTTTCCGATTTCCATTCAATGTGAAATTTATATATGACGGTCAATGATTAATCTAAGCTATACGTAAATACAACATTAGTTGAAAATGTGGAGTTTTTGTGCTTTAAAAGCATATACCGACAGTAGCTAGCAATCTGAAACAAAAATCAAATTTAAACTCATTTAAAATTTTGATTTAATTAAAGGATACTATGGCATACTTTTTCGTATCACGTAGGTTATGTTTGTGCTTATTTCACTATTTCACAGGATCATTAAAAAAACCTAATTTGCCGCGCTAGATAGAAAATTAAAACAAAAGTCAATTTGAAGATCATTTAAAATAATTATGAAAATTCTGAGATATCACTAGCCAAGGTGATACGTTGGAGGTGCTGGCGGAAGAACTATTTCCAGTCAACGGTAGCACCCTAAATCTAAGTTGTGGAATATGCCTTGATGATGTTACGCTATTACTTGCTTGAAGAAACGAGCCTCCATATAACTTTATATCTGGATTTTATTCATTGAGAAAGACAGTGCGTCCCATGATCAAGGAATATACCACTAGCTGGGTTATTGTCAACCCAATTTTAGTTTTGTTACTATAAAATTTACTTTTTTCCTTTTATTTCATTCTTATTTCCTTTATCCTATCATAGTTTATTTGCTTGTGTAATATTTGTAACATATATTTATAATATATTTTTTCTACTTCAAGCCACGAAAATGTCATTTTAATATATAGTAAAACCTATGTGAAAGGGAAACTTTTTCTAAGTAGTGACTGAAAATGTTTTCAGTCACTAGGATTGAAAGTAAATAAGTTTCGGTGGTCGCCTACAGGTGGTGGTTATTTAAAGGATTGAATATTTAATTGAATATTTGAGATTGAATTTGTTTCTTAACAGTAAATGTTTCTGTTGTTGTTTCGGTTGCTGTGTTTATTTCTGTCAATATCGCAGTATGTTGAAGGGATTGAATATTTTGGTCGAATCGAATCGAAACTAATCATTATATCAATTGTGTGTAATTAATTAATTAAACTAATAATGAGTGTGTTTTTTTCTATATCGGAGAAATCGGAGCGATAAAATAAAATTTGTATCAGATATATCGTATAATTTTTTCCTCCGATTATTAACTGCCAGATATAAAATATATTCTCTGAGTTCTTTCCGCCAAAAAAAATAATAAAAAAAAATTTATTAAATAAATAAATAAATTTTATTAAAAATTTTATTTTTATTTGTTTTTAATTGAAACTTTACCTACAATTTTTTAAATTTATACTTTAAACGATGACTCCCAGTCGTGTAAAAGTTTTGAGAGAAAATATATGAACTATTTTCATTATTCATATTGTCAAATTTCATCTACTAAAAACTTACAGAACGAGATAGCTGAATTTGACAGTGTAAAAAATAAACAAGATTGTATTTATAATCGTTCGAGCCCCTTCCTTCAAAAGGTAAAATGTACGAATGAATTAATCCTGCCCGGAGAGACGCCGCCATAAACGTGAACAAAGACCTGAATAAAGTCGCCGACTGGGGTGACCAAAACCTTGTCAATTTCAACTCCACCAAAACACAGCTGTTGATTGTTTCCAGATTAAAGACCGATTTCCCTAAAGATATTTTATTCAGTATGTGTGATGAACCAATAGGGGAATGTAAAAACATTCGTATATTTGGTGTCACAGTTTCAAATGACCTACTCTGGAACGATCATGTAATGGCGATGGCAAAAAGCGCGTCTAAAAAACTCGGCCTCCTAAATAGATGCAAAAATTTATTACTCCATACCAATTGGTCCATGTTTATAAGTCCTATATTCGTCCTTGTATGGAGTACCGTTGTCAAGTTTGGGTTGCTGCTTCTGTTTTCATCTTGGCCCTCTTGGAATCTGTTCAAAAGCGGGCTATACGAATTGTGGGTGATCGAGCTTTGACATCAAAACTTGATTACGTACAACATCGTCGCACTGTTGCTGACCTCGTTGTTTTTTACAAATATCGTCATCAACAGTGCTCAGATGAAATCAGTGGCATCATGCCTCAAACTTATTCTTCCCCCAGTTCCACTCGGCATTCGGCTACCGCGCACCAGTGAAACGGTAAAGATCCCGCGCTGTCATACTGGCAGATCGCAGAAAGACTTCTTTGTCCGAACTGCATACAAATGGAATAGTTTGCCGGAACCCTTATTCTCTGGTGGCTTTAACCCGCGTTTTAAAAGATGACCATAGTTTAATACTTAAATATTTTCTATCATTGTGAATGATAACAACGTTATTCGTTAACTGATTACAATCTAAAGTTTTACTGTTTAATGGTATAGGACGCTAATTACGATATTGAAAATGTGTGTGTAAATCAAGCGTAGTGTTTTCACATAATTTAGCATTGTTGGTTCTGAGTTATATTGTCTACAATCTACATGCATATACTTTTACAATACAGTTTCAATCATCAAGTACATACTCTTATTATATATACAAAATAAATGATTGAATGTGTTTCTTTTATGGGAACTATCAAGTTTTAAATAATGTTCAATTGTTCAATTCAACAAAAATCTCAATACATCTTTAGCAAATATAAACATCAAAGAAAAATATCCGTTTATATTATAAATGAAATTTTCTCGACAGGTTGTTTTTATGTACGTAGTTTAATATTATGTCGCTATAGTCGTTGAACCAAAACACATTAAAACGTCCTTTATATTTTTCAGCAAACAGACTTGCTTTGATATTAATACTTTATGAAGTATTTATGTATTGGTATTCATTAAAAAAGAACTAAAATTTTTTCGAGACATAAAAATAAATTTCATAATTGGGATATTTAACGAAAATAGTAGATTATATACCAAGAAAGAGAAGTGCATGCTTTTCTTCAGAGATGCGTTTCGAGCCCGAGGGTGAAACTGAGCGCTAAATTTTATTGAGGAAGCTCTCTTCCGAAGTGCATATACTATTTTTTGCACGATCACAATATCATTATGATATTAAAAACTAAAATCTAATCATTCAATGAAAACGAAAGTTTTAATGTTCATCAAACTAGGCGGTTCTTATCACACTCTTTTATTTTATAAACATATTTGTTTGAAATAATATTAATATTTCTGTTTCCAAGAAAACTATAATTGTTGTTTTGTTTTAATTGTTTTAATTGTTTTAATTGTTATGTTTTAATTATGTTTTAATAGTTATTATGTTTTAATTGTTATTCCCTAGGGAGAAAATCATGCAATCCGCCCCCGCAAGTACAACTCGTTCAAAATAGTAGATTTTTATACAAGTGGTGAAAACGTTTTTACCACGCGTAGAAAACACTTTTTTCTACGCTTGTAAATATAAATGATAATATTTACAAATTCATCTACTAAAAACTTACAAAACGACATATCTAAATTTGAGTGTGTAAAAAATAAATAATTATGTATCGCATTTTTACCAGTGTAAAATAATGTTATTTTTGTGTTCGCCTACAGATGGAATAGTAACAGGCGAACACAATAGGCGCGTTCCATTGAAAATCATATTTACTCAAATTTGCTTTGATCTATTCTACCTCGAACAAGTTGTGTATTTGAAAAGCAGTTTAATTTTCGATTTTATTTAGATCGGTTATAAACTTGTTTTGGTATTTTTAATAATAAAATGGACCAGTTAGATCTAAATATCAGCCCAAAATAAAAAAAATTAATAATAATAAAATAGTGTGGTTTTTGGCGTTTCATTGGTGATCTACTCAAAAGCTGCTTTGAGCAGCTATTTTGTTCCAAAGGAACGCATGTAATAATTACATTATTTTACACTGGTAAAAATGCGATATGTATATAATTTTTTATTTTTTACACAGTCAAATTTAGATATGTCGTTTTGTAAGTTTTTAGTAGATGAATTTGATAATATGAATAATGAAAATAGTTCATATATTTTCTCTAAAAACTTTTACAGATATTACAGATATTTTTTTTACCTCGTTTAAAGTATAAATTTAAAAAATTGTAGGTAAAGTTTCAATTAAAAACAAATAAAAATAAATTTTTTAATAAAATTTATTTATTTATTTAATAAATTTTTTTTATTTTTTTTTGGCGGAAAGAACTCAAAGAATATATTTTTTATCTGACAGTTAATTATCGGAGGAAAAAAATATACGATATATCTGATACAAATTTTATTTTATCGCTCCGATTTCTCCGATATAGAAAAAAAACACACTCATTATTAGTTTAATTAATTAATTGCACATAATTGATTTAATGATTAGTTTCGATACGATTCGATCAAAATATTCAAAATATTCAATCCCTTCAAAATACTGCGAAATTGACAGAAATAAACACAGCAACAGAAACAGTAAATCAAATTCAATCTCAAATATTCAATTAAATATTCAATCCTTTAAATAACCACCGCCTGTAGGCGACCACCGAAGCTTATTTACTTTCAGTCCTAGTAACTGAAAACATTTTCAGTCACTACTTAGAAAAAGTTTCCCTTTCACATAGGTTTTACTATATATTAAAATGACATTTTCGTAGCTTGAAGTAGAAAAAAAACTTTTTTTTAAAACTAACCTGAGAAATGGCCATTATTTACTCAATTGCTCTAATGAGAAGTAATTTTTATCCACAACTCCTAAAGAATATATGCTTTCTATGTGTATATCTTCCATTGTAATTATAAACATTCTCTCACTTGTGTGTAGAATGCAAAGAATTAAGAGACTAAGGAAATGAAACTACTGTACATATACACAAAAATATTTGAAGCCGTTTTTCTCTCTTCTCCTCTCGTATTTATCCATTTTAAGTTGTCAAAAAACACATTGTTTGGTTTGGTTATAATTTGGTTTTAATAAAATTGTTTTTATTATTCATCGTGGTGATATTTTGACGAATTTATAATAAATATAAAAAATACTAGTGATTTGATTATAATTTAAAAATAATTTTAAAGAAAAATTAATATATTTAAGTGAAAATTTTGAATAAAACATTAAATATGAAGTAGTGTGATAATGACGTGTAAAAATTACCAAAAACATATACAGTGTTACATATTGATATTTAATTCGATAGTGTAACCGCACATAAAGCTAAATAGCATTTTATATAAATTTTAATTATATTACCTTTTTTGAATAAGTAATTGTATTGTATAGAATCAAGTTTATTCCGTTATCAATAATGTTTTTGATTTATGTTGAAATAAAGATTCTCTTTAATTTGGATCGTCAAATGTTGAACATCAATCGATAATAAAGATATCATTTTTTGAATTGTGAAAAGATTGTGTTTCTAATAGTTAGGTTGTTTTAATTGTCTTTTAACTATTGGAAGACATAATAATTGGCGACGAGGGAAACTGGTAAGACTGTGATTGTGATTGCTGTAGTTCGAAAAGATTTCATAAAAATACACGTGTTGAAATAGGAATAATTTTTTTCTAATACCAAAATTTTGGAAAATAATGTAAAGTAAGTGTTTATAATATATCAGTAAAAATGCCAAAATTAGTAGGCTGTATAGAACCGTTTGTTCCCGGGGGTAACTTCAAAGCTTATGAGGATCGATTTAAACAATTTTTCATAGTTAATGAAATTGCAGAAGTAGCAAAAACTCCTCTTTTTATTACAATCGCGGGTGCAGAAATTTATGATTTATTAACATCCATATTGGTTCCTGATTTGCCAAGCACAAAATCGATAACACAAATTTTAAAAGCGCTTAGTGATCATTTCGTACCAAAGAAAAATAAAAGATCGGAGAGATATAAATTCAATAAAGCAGCGCAAGAGGAAGGTGAATCGATAAGTGATTTCGTAGTAAGGTTAAAATCTTTATCACAAACATGTCAGTTTGGAGATTTCTTAGATACGGAAGAAAATAAAGGTGGGTTAAAATATAAAGCAAGGATTATTGATGAATATTTAGCGGATCGGCTCATAGTTGGTCTTAAACACGAAAATATTCAACAAGTTTTATTAAATGAGGAAGATCTGAATTTTGATCAATGTATACAAAAAGCACTTAATTTGGAGATGGCGGAAAAGGAGTCGAAGGCCATCAATCCAAGGTCGATTAATGCAGTCAATTATAATGATAATCACAATCACAAGTCACACTACAATCAAACTTCAAGTAGGAGTTTACATAGAAGTCGAAGTCCTAGAAGAAATCAAGGTATACGTCAAAATAATTTTAAAAATATTAGTCAGAGCAATCATCGAAGGCAACAGTCAAGCTTTCGAAGTAACTGTAGAAGATGCAATCGCAAGCATGATGAAGCAAAATGTCCAGCATGGCAGTGGACGTGTTTCAACTGTAACAAAAGGGGTCATACATCAGTCGTGTGTCATCAGAATTACGGTAACACTATCAAAATCATAAACTGTGTTTGTAATAATAGTAGAATGGTTGAATGCGAGCTGGAGGTGGAAGGTCAAACCCTGCAAATGGAGGTTGACACAGGTGCTAGCATATCATTAATAAGTAAAAGGGAGTATCTTACAAAATTTAGTAATTTAATATTGTTAAAAATGAAATCTAATTTAAGTACTGTTACAGGTAAAAAAATAAACGAATTGGGGAAATTGGAAGTACGTGTGAGTACGGGTGGAAGACAACAAATACTCGATCTAATTGTGATTGACGGCGAAAGACCATTCAAAGCATTACTGGGACGGAGTTGGCTAGATGTGCTTTTTTCCGGATTGGCGTAACGCTTTTGTAACTATAATGAAATAAAAGTTATAAAAGAAGGGAGTCTTAAAATATTAGGAGAAATTGAGTCACGATTGTCGACGATTGATTGACGATTGAGTCACGATCCCAAAATTGTAAATAAATCTCTTGACTGTCCGATTGAGGGTTTTATGGTGGATATTGTATTGAAGGATAATTCCACTCCAATTTTTCACGCCGCGTATTTTTTTTTTTTTTTTTAATAAAATGTGTTGTGTAATAGGGTTTAGAATATGTGTCACAACAACACATAAATACCTTTTAAGACCTAGGTCTAGACCTGGGTCCCACAACAACTGGCGTTCTGAGGTGTAGATTAACGCTTTTTTTAAACATCTGTGGGTTGAAGCCACCTGAGACTAAGTGTTCCGGCAAACTATTCCATTTGTACGCAGTTCGGACAAAGAAGTCTCTCTGCGATCTGCCAGTATGACAGCGCGGGATCTTTACCGTTTCACTGGTTGCGGCAGCCGATTGCCGAGTGGAACGGGGGTAAGAATAAGTTTGAGGCATGATGCCGCTGATTTCATCTGAGCACTGCTGATGACGATATTTGTAAAAAACAACGAGGTCAGCAACAGTGCGACGATGTTGTAGGGAATCAAGTTTTGATGTCAAAGTTCGATCACCTACAATTCGTATAGCTCGCTTTTGAACAGAGTCCAAGAGGGCCAAGATGGAAACAGAGGCAGCACCCCAAACTTGACAGCAGTACTCCATACAGGGACGAATATAAGACTTATAAACATGGAGCAATTGGTATGGAGTGAAAAATTTTTTGCATCTATTTAGGAGGCCGAGTTTTTTAGACGCGCTTTTTGCCATCGCCATTACATGATCGTTCCAGAGTAGGTCATTTGAAACTGTGACACCCAATAAACGAATGTTTTTACATTCACCTATTGGTTCATCACACATACTAAATAAAATATCTTTGGGGAACTCGGTCTTTAATCTGGAAACAATCAACAGCTGTGTTTTGGTGGAGTTGAAATTGACAAGGTTTTGGTCACCCCAGTCGGCGACTTTATTCAGGTCTTTGTTCACGTTTATGGCAGCGTCTCTCCGGGCAGGATTAATTCGTTCGTGCATTTTACCTTTTGAAGGAAGGGGCTCGAACGACTTGTGCAGAGTACTATCATCTGCAAAACTATTTATTGGGTTGCTGGTGATTTTCAACAATTCGTTGATATAAATCAAAAATAGGGTTGGGGACAATACTGAGCCTTGGGGTACACCAGCGTTAATTAGTTTAGACTCAGAAGAATATCCGTCTAAGGTTACCGAAATGTATCGGTCGGATAGAAAATTTTGAATCAGCTTCACAACATTGGGATGAAAACCGTACGCAACGAGCTTGTTGATTAAGTTGGCATGCCAGACTCGATCGAATGCCTTGGAGATGTCTAAAGCGGTGTAAAATTAGGGAAAAATTTGATTTAGCTATCAATAAATTAGTCGATGAACAAATATTGGTTCCGGTAAAAAGTTCCAGATGGGCCAGTCCTATCGTAATCGTTCCAAAAGCTGATGGTGGTATCAGGCTTTGCATAGATTGCAAAGCTACCATAAATAAATGCATACAAATAGAGCATTATCCTTTACCTCGTATTGAGGATATATTTGCGAGTCTTTCAAATTGTCCGGTATTCTGTGTAATTGATTTAACTGGGGCATATCTTCAGTTAGCAGTGTCACCACAGTCACAAGAACTGCTAACAATTAACACAAGGAAAGGTCTATTTGCATACACGAGGCTTCCTTTTGGAGTTTCAAACGCAGCGGGAGCGTTTCAATCTGTCATGGAGCAAATTCTAGTCCGTCTGGATAATGTTTTTTGTTACTTAGATGACATTTTAGTTGGGGGATCTTCTTCGGAAGAATGCAAAACAAAATTATTCCCGTTTTTAGAACGGTTACAGAAACATAATGTGAGGATTAACGTTGAGAAATGTAAATTCTTAGAGTCAAGTGTAAAATACTTAAGCCACGTATTATCAGAAGGAAAAATTAGTCAAAATCAAGGTAAAATTAAAGCTATAGTGGAGGCGTCGGCTCCAACGAATGTGTCACAGTTGCTGTCGTATCTTGGTTTATTAAACTACTTTGGGAAATTCATTCCAAATCTGTCTGTCGAATTAAAAGACCTTTATCAACTTTTGCGTAAGGAAGTAAAATTTGATTGGTCTACAAATTGTCAAAGGGCGTTCGAAAAAACAAAAAGTCTAATTTTAAGTAATAAGGTTTTGGAATTCTATGATCCAAAAAAGGCTATAGTCATTGCCACGCATGCCAGCCCGTATGGTGTCGGAGCCGTTCTATCACATATAATAGACGGAATAGAAAAAGCGGTCCTATTTGCTTCGAGTTCGCTTTCACCAGCAGAGAGAAACTATTCTCAATACCATAAAGAAGCCTTAGCGATTATTTTTGCCGTTCGCAAATTCCATAATTACCTATATGGACAACCGTTTACTATATATACTGATCATCAGGCTCTTAAAGAGATTTTTAATCCCAAAAAAGGAACACAGTTAGTAGCGGTAGCGCGCCTTCAGAGATGGGGTATTATTTTGTATACTTATAATTACCAAATTGTTTATAAGCGGGGAACACAAATGTGCAACGCAGACGCATTGTCCCGATTACCGCTAGTTAAGGAAACGAATGTAGAAGAAATTAGCATCAATTATTTCAATTTTTCGGAGGAAAGTCCAATTAATTTTAAAAAAATACAAGAATTCACGCTTACTGCTCCGGTGCTATCCAAAATTTATAATTACTGTCTCAATGGTTGGCCGGATAAAGTACCACAAGAGTATAATTCGTTTTTGTCTAATAAAAATAATTTATCGACGGAATCTGGAAGTATTTTTTATATGCATAGAATTGTGGTACCAACATCATTAAGGAAAGAGTCGTTAAAAGTCTTACATGAAAATCATACCGGGATAGTGCGGATGAAAATGATAGCACTGTCGTATGTTTGGTGGCCTAAAATCGAGGTGGATATAGAAAATTACTCAAAAAATTGTGGAATTTGTCAGGAAACCCAGGTAGTACCAAAAGAAGTAGTGTCAACCAAATGGCCGTCGACGTCATACCCATTTGAAAGGGTGCATTTAGATTTTTTTTATTTCTCTGGAAAAAGTTTTCTAATCATAATTTATGCCTTCAGCAAATATGCGATGTCAAGTTGATGAGTTCAACTAATTTAATTAGTGTGATGGAAAAGTTGAGGGATTTTTTTTCTATTTTTGGTCTTCCAACAGAAATAGTATCGGATAATGATCCTCCTTTTGGATCACAAGGATTTTTAGATTTCTGTAAAAATCATGGAATTAAATGTACAAAATCACCACCTTATCACCCTCAGTCGAATGGTCAAGCTGAGAAATTTGTTCGGACTGTGAAAAGCATATTTAGGAAGTTCTGTCTCGAAGGTAGTAATGAAAAATCAGTAAACAAATTAATAAATTTCTGTTATATCACAGAAATACGCCATCTGGTTCAGACCACCGTACTCCTACGGAACTTCTTTTTTCGTTTAAGCTTAAAATACTTTTAGATTTAGTAAATAACAAAAAGAAGGTGAATTTTGATCTAACAAAAAATGACACAATTACTCAAAATAAAAACAAGAATATCGTGTCAAACAAAAATAAATTTGACTTTGTAGTTAGACCAAGATTCAAAGTCAACCAAGATGTCTTCTATAGAAGTCATTATGGTAACATGGTACGTTGGATACCGGCTAAAATAATGAAAATAATAAGTCCATTGACGTATTTAATAAATGTGAACAACAGTATTAGATACGTACATGAAAACCAAATTAAAATAAAAAACAATTATTTTGATAGAATGATAATACCTAAATTAAGTGAGGAAAAATTTGTAGGGGGAAGGAGACTAGTTACTAATGATAATAATAAGAGTTGTAAAAGAAATTATAAAAGGAAATTTTGTTCATCTCCAGAATCCTCTGAAGAAGAAAATAATGTAACTCCCATCAGGAGATCTGAACGTGTAAAACATTTTACAAAACGATTCATGTCGTTTGATTTTAGAAAAACAAATTTAACAAATTTACCTTTTTTGAATAAGTAATTGTATTGTATAGAATCAAGTTTATTCCGTTATCAATAATGTTTTTGATTTATGTTGAAATAAAGATTCTCTTCAATTTGGATCGTCAAATGTTAAACTTCAATCGATAATAAAGATATCATTTTATGAATTGTGAAAAGATTGTGTTTCTAATAGTTAGGTTGTTTTAATTGTCTTTAAACTATTGGAAGACATAATATACAGGATGGAATTTCTTATCATAGATAGCTAATATTGATATTATAATTTACTTTTCGATTAATAAGTTTTAAGATACGCTTAAATTTGGAATTCAATGCAATAATAGAAACTGGGAGGGCCTGGCGTGCTTCGCTACGCTTATAAATAAAGTTTTTGCTTAGACATTATGTTGACGTAGAAGCAATGATTTCAAAAAGTGGTTTTCAAGTAAGCTTATTTGATCTCTAACTTATTTGATTGCTAATTTTTCATATATCCGAACTGATCAGCTAGAGTTCTGATTATTTTTCATTCATATATTTAAAAAGAAAAATGAAAAATTATATGCTAGCATTTCTCATTACCACTTTCGGAAATCATTGCTTCTACTTCAAAAAATGTCTACGCAAAAACTTTATTTATAAGCGTAGCGAAGAACGCCGGGCCCTCCTAGTAATAATAAAAAAACAAAGAAAAATAATACGTCTATCCACTCCTAAATCAATGCATAAACTCACTCATACCATTATCATTCATTCACAACATTCATTTCACCATTAACACCATAATAATTAAATCAAAGAAAATCAAAGCTAACTAAATCAATGCATAAACTCACTCATACCATTATCATTCATTCACAACATTCATTTCACCATTAACACTATAATAATTAAATTAAAGAAAATCAAAGAAAAATAATAATAATAAAAAAACAAAGAAAAATAACACGTCTATCCACTCCTAAATCAATGCATAAACTAAATTGAAATTTGAAAAGAAAGTATAAAATACTAACTAAATCAATGCATAAACTCACTCATACCATTATCATTCATTCACAACATTCATTTCAGCATTAACACCATAATAATTAAATCAAAGAAAAATAATAATAAAAAAAAACAAAGAAAAATAACACGTCTATCCACTCCTAAATCAATGCATAAACTAAATTGAAATTTGAAAAGAAAATATAAAAAACTAAATAATAATAATAAAAAAACAAAGAAAAGACTTGGGCAATTCCATTTAATATTGTTTAGGGGGGGGGCGTTAAATTCAAAAATACATCTTAATTCGTCTATTACTTATGATCTGAAAAATCCCAAAAATCTTTAAAACCTAAGTTACACTAATATCAGTTAGCAGTGAAAATTTGAAATGAATCAAAATTCGAATAAAAAAGCCTTAGGCTCCAGAAAGTTTTTTTTAGCGTATTAATGTATAAGATATTTACGGCACCTCTACTAGAACGCAAGTGTGTTAGTAACAATTTATCGGTGTGCAAAAATTGCTTCAATTTTTAACATCAATTTCACTTCCTCTATTCTCTTAATTCTTTGGTAGAATGTGACGTAATCGTACATTCTACAACAGTTCTATAGTTTATTTGTTGGTATAGTATTATCGAAAGGTTAAAACGAGAACAACACATACATAAAATATAAAATAAAAAACACGATTTTCCTTTATTGTTTTGTTTTTCTATGATATCTATGATGTACATATTTCAATATGGCGATAAAAACTTTAGCAGGAGAACTGGAAATTAATCGAAATATTTTGCAGTCGTGGATAAAATAGCCTCTTGTATACGCATAGGATGATGGTAGTTCTTCACTCGGATGATTCCCTCCACTCGCTACGCTCGTTTCTGGAAACTTCATCCTCGTGAAGAATTACCATCATTCTAAACTCATGCAAGAATCTACTATTCTCACCCTAGGTCAATAATAATAATAAAAAAAAGAAGGCAGTCTTAAGGACTGCCAACAGAAGTGAAAACTTAAAACTGTGAAATAGCTGTGTTGTTTTGTATTGTAATGAAGAGCTTTCTCATTGGCGAACCAATGTGAATGGCATAGCAGGATGCATACCTTGAGTAATTTAACGCCGTCACGACTAATGCTCAGCCATCGTGGATTTGATAGATTTTTACCTGCTGCTTCACCACAAATGCAGAAATGTACGCATTTTACGAAAATACACAGAAATGGAAAAAAAAATACAAGTGAAGAAGGGTGACTCTGGCGACCCCTGTTGCGAAAGACCTACGATCAGCGCGTCCAACCCAAACAATCATTCCCAGACGTTCACACACCCACGCTTCACACATGCTAACCCACACATTTAGCCGGCGACGC
Source organism: Diogma glabrata (assembly GCA_963693315.1). Lineage (NCBI taxonomy): Eukaryota > Metazoa > Arthropoda > Insecta > Diptera > Cylindrotomidae > Diogma > Diogma glabrata. The sequence continues at coordinate 171,060,847 of OY856188.1, forward strand.
AAGACACTTAAGCCCTAAGACCCGCCGCGAGCACCGCAAGTGGTAGATTTCATTACTTCGTTGTATGGCATTACTTCGTTGTCATCTAACCCATATGATACAGCTCGTAAACTACTGCCATCGCTGGTACACCGTGAATCAGGTCCTGGAGCACGGGAGAACGTCACACGCTATATTGAAAGTCTTGATTGATTATTTCCCTTTTTCTTTATTAACAACATTTAAAAAAAAATTTATAAAACCATAAGTAATTCCAAAAAAAAATTATTCACAACCCAAAAAAAAATGTAAGTTTATTTGTAAGTTGAGCAAACATGTCCAAACCAGTTTATTTCAATACCTGTAGTTTACAGTTAGTTAATGAATCATAGAATTAATAAACCTAAAACAGGACAAGAATTTGTTTCTTTATTTTTTGTTGTTAATTCTTTTTTTTGTATTACAGGTTATTTGAGAATGATTATTTTGAAAATATATAACTTCATCAATTCAGGTAATATAATAAAAAAAAGGGTATTTGGTATGTTAAGTTTTACCTCTGAGCAACACTATTTAGACCAGAATCAGTTCCAATTCAGACTAAATGTGTCTCGCCACACACACACCGCCAGCTCGCACACACACGCAACGACTATCACGCCCCCATTCAATCACTGATACGCCCTTTCACACCCATTCACACTTCTACGTTAAACAAATAAAATAATTCAAGTTCACTCACCACATGATTAATTCCTTCCGGCTTCCAAGAACAGCAAGAACTTGATATAAAATGATGTTTTTCACAGAATATAATGCATGACAGTAATAGTAAAACTTTGATGCAAATGTTGGTTTATAATATGTAGTAATAGCGAAAAGTTGATATAAATGATGTATTTCAATAAATACAATATATGACAGCAACAGCAAAACTGTGATGCAAATGTTGATTTGTAGCGAAAACTTGATATAAATGATGTATTCCAATGAATACAATATATGACAGCAATAGCAAAACTTTGATGTAAATGTTGTTTTATAATATGCAGTAACAGCCAAAACTTGATATAAACTGATGCTTTTCGCAGAATATAATATATGACAGCAATAGCAAAACTTTGATGTAAAAGTTGATTTATAATATGCATTAACAGCAAAAACTTGATATAAAATGATGCTTTTCACAGAATACAATATATGACAGCAGTAGCCAAACTTTGATGTAAATATTGATTTATAATAAGCAGTAACAGCAAAAACTTGATGTAAATGTTGATTTGTAGCGAAAACTTGATATAAATGATGTATTCCGCAGCATATAATATATGACAGCAGTAGCCAAACTTTGATGTAAATATTGATTTATAATAAGCAGTAACAGCAAAAACTTGATGTAAATGTTGATTTGTAGCGAAAACTTGATATAAATGATGTATTCCAATGAATACAATATATGACATCAATAGTAAAACTTTGATGTAAATGTTGTATTATAATATGCAGTAACAGCAAAAACTTGATATAAAATGATGCTTTCCACAGAATACAATCTATGACAGCAACAGCCAAACTTTGATGTAAATGTTGTATCATAATATGCAGTAACAGCAAAAACTTGATATAAAATGATGTTTTTCGCAGAATACAATATATGACAGCAGTAGCCAAACTATGATGTAAATATTGATTTATAATAAGCAGTAACAGCAAAAACTTGATATAAAATGATGCTTTTCACAGAATACAATATATGACAGCAATAGCAAAACTTTGATGCAACTTTTGTTTTATAATATGCAGTAACAGCAACAACTTGATATAAAGTGATGTTTTCCGCAGAATATAATATATGACAGCAGTAGCCAAACTTTGATGTAAATATTGATTTATAATAAGCAGTAACAGCAAAAACTTGATATAAAACGATGCTTTTCACAGAATACAATATATGACAGCAATAGCCAAACTTTGATGTAGATATTGATTTATAATATATAAAATATACAGCGGTTGCGAAATTTATCACCTTGTGATGAACGTTATGAGAAGACCTTGCAAACGACGGCAATTGTTGCAATCAACAATTAAAACCACCAACAGAACAGCCTCAAGGACATTTATATATTCTCGTAACTTTCTCGTAGTTTTCGAAATTTGTTATAATTTTAATATACGACGTAACCAAACCTTGAAACAAAACAGCAATTGATGAAACCAACAACAGGTTCCAGCGGTTGTTGAAATATATCACTATATATATATATATATATATATATATATATATATATATATATATATATATATATATATATATATATATATATATATATATATATATATATATATATATATATATATATATATATATATATATATATATATATATATATATATATATATATATATATATATATATATATATATATATATATATATATATATATATATATATATATATATATATATATATATATGCTATAGTCAGAATTTGAAAACAGCCGCAACAATTAAAACCACCAACGAAACAACTTCAAGGACAAAATATATATAATTTTTCTCTTTGGTTTTTGTTTATAATTTCTGACTTAGTTTAACTATTACAATGAGTGATTATATTATATGTACACATATATTCTTTTTTTTTTGAAAACTGAACAAACATATGAAATTTTTCAAGTCACTAACACTAATTGGAAATTGAACTACTAAATTTGAACTAAAATAAATATGTAACGTCACAAACATATAGTAATTCCTTTTTTTGTATTCTCTGACACTAATTAGATTTTTAAATTCACATAAATTTGTAAAATTAGAACTAAATAAATTTGCCTAATAATTTTAAAGAACTATATCGGAATTCTAAACAAAAATACCATAAGATTCACGATGAACAAATAAAAAAATACAATTGACAACTCATCAATCAATCCAATAAGACCTGAGGAGCAAAAATGGCCCTCACAAATGCATAAACATATAATAATTTTACCTTGTTCACTGCCACTAAAATGGATAAACTCGAACTTTATAATTTGGTTGAATTTCAAACTCATTAAATCGGTCTAATTACTTTTAAGAAAAATAAACAAAATAAATTCAATAATTTCGCCAATCCGACAGCACAATCGAGATAAAAGTCAATGACAGACTCCGTTAATAATAAGAGACGTCAAACACCCGAATCCAAATGTAATAGAATAAGAGACTGAAAATTTTTACAGTCATTCCTTATATAGCAATTCTTTTAATCTCCAAAAATTCGAAACAAGGGTTTCTGATGCAAGGAAATTAATTTACATTATGTAAACAAATGTTAGGACCTCTTTTCGTTAAAACAAAACTGTTTGTTACTTTGTAATACTCAACATTGCAAAAATAATTTGACGAAACAAATCATTTCCAACACATTAGTAAGAAATATCAATGACTTAGAATGGATTAAACGTAAGTCTAATCGATTTTATGATGCTTACGTATTACAAACTAACAACTTACAACAGCAATACAGTGAAACACCGATCCATAACAAAAGATAATTTGATAAAACACCCATATAGGAAATCGAATGCATAACGAATTGTAGGATAACAATTTTTTTTATTGTGACGATTAGACAAATATGCACAGCTACTCTGAGGTCTGAAAACTTCGTTGACCAAGTACGGTTAGTGTTTAGAGAATTCAAATTTTAGCAGTATGGTAACGTAAGGCGGGTGAAAACGAATTATGAGTCAAAAATAGGGGATTGTAAAAGAAATATTATTGTTAACTATTCCATGCTAAGAACAAATCTAGGTACTGAAACTATATGAAAATATGACTATAGATGGTGGATGGATGAGAAACTATTATGAGCTACGTATGTTAATCAAAAATGGTGACTTATGAGGAAACAGACACTGAATAAATCGGGAATTTTACCGCTCTACATTATCATGCTCCAGTCTACATTACAGTATCTTCCAATTATTGTAGCATTACAAATTAAAATTTCAGAATGTTTAAATTAAAATCATTAAAATTATTCTGGGTTTCACATCTATCAGCATTCTATGCATTTATTATTTACATTTTAATATTTAAAATAATCAAAACATATCATTTAATTATATTTATAAATTATATTTTAAAACTTATAAATAAGTTTTGAACATGTGAAACTCCTTAAATATATATTTTATTTTTCAATTCTCCTTATGGAGCCCACACTTAGAGTGGGTTCAATAAGGAAATTTGAAAAATGAAATATATGAAACATATCAAATAAAAATTTGCGTCTATCCACACCTTAGAAAGCATGTTGTTGTGGGACCTTGTTCTTAAAAGCTTTTTATGTGTTGTTGTGACACACATTGTAATTTCTACAACCAAACACATTTTATTTAAAAAAAATAGCGTGTCAACAAAGAGTATTCCAAAACTAAGACTAAGCGATGGTATCGTTGATTGAAAAAACTTCATCCGCCAGCACCCCTAAGATATCACTTTGGCTAATGAGATTTCACTGCTATTGCCAGTGGTATACGATATTTCAACTCATATGCCAATAGCAGGGAATAAAATACGCGTGGTTGTCACACCCATAGATCAACAATTTTAAATTTTACAAATCTTCCTGCGGAAAGCTAAGTAAATTGTTTGCAAATCACTATTGGCTAAGTGCCACCCTGTTTAATTAGTTTATTTATCATGATTGCCGTCCATTTTTAATCATAAATAAGCTATGCTTCTTTGTATAGAATTTTTGCGATTTCCGTCTCGTAATTGTGAGCTTTAAATCGATATAATCGATGTTATCACTTAATCTTAGAAACATGTATTACATAACATTCCAAACTAAAAACATATTTGGTGTAGATGATAAAATTTGTAACATCATGATGTGAATTTTGATATACAAATGTAATTGTTTCAGATTATACTTTCTTTCATACGTTATTTTTAATTTCATAAAAAAGAATTATGTTCAACAAAAAAAACATTGATCAAAGCAAACTACCGTTTAAAACGATATTTAATTAAAAACCAAATTAAATAATTACAACGTTTAGGCAAAATCTCTTAAGATAATTATAAGGGCCCTGAGGTGCAGTTTTTGAAAAAAGAAAATTTGCCACTTACCTTTGGGCTAGTGTACACACCAACTTCCCAAATTTTCATGATGATTAATGTATTAATGCATAAAGGACAAACAGACATAATTTCGATTTATATATATATATATATATATATATATATATATATATATATATATATATATATATATATATATATATATATATATATATATATATATATATATATATATATATATATATATATATATATATATATATATATATATATATATATATTCAATATTTATTTAGTATGTTGAGTCGAATGCAAATTGCAAAAGACAGTAGCAATATAACTTTAAAAAACTGCATTATATTTTTTATTATAATAAAATAATTTTTATTACTTTTATGAATCCATGAATTCATGAAAAAATAATTTTAATGGTATTTAATAAAAGTTAAAAAAAAACAATAAAAAAATATACCAACTCTAGGAATTGAACTCACTGCATATTATAGATCCTCAGTCGACTGCGATATCTACCTTGCAATTTGAAACGTTAAGAAATGATAGATGTTTTTTTTTTTTTTTTTTTTTAATAAAATGTGTTGTGTAATAGGGTTTAGAATATGTGTCACAACAACACATAAATACCTTTTAAGACCTAGGTCTAGACCTGGGTCCCACAACAACTGGCGTTCTGAGGTGTAGATTAACGCTTTTTTTAAACATCTGTGGGTTGAAGCCACCTGAGACTAAGTGTTCCGGCAAACTATTCCATTTGTACGCAGTTCGGACAAAGAAGTCTCTCTAAATATGTATTTCATATTTAAAAGTAGTTTGCTCTTTAAAAAATGATAACTCGAACATATAAATTTTTCCTCATACAAATTGTACAACGCGCCTAAAGAAGTTTTCACTTCAAAAATACCTAGGTAAATAATAACAAATTTTCGTTTAGTTGTAATGAAATAAACAAAGAAAGAAACAAACAAATAATATAATTTACACAGCTTGCATTTGGCGTAAGTATTCAAATAACATTATGTCTATAGCACTTGTTACTTTACGCAGAATAACTTAAAAGTGAATCGATGAAAAAATACAAGGTTTATTTTTAGATCAGTCATGGTATTTGCTCAAAGATGCTGTTTTAAGCGCTGCTGAGGGAATACTTGGCGACCACAGAACCACTCCCAGAAGCCATGGATGGATCAAGCATATCTTGACGCTATTCAATACAAAAGAGATTGCTATCTGAAGTGTCTACAAGGACGCAATACCAGGTCCACGAAGGAGAACTATAAACTGGCAAGACAAGCCGTTACAAAGCTATGTAGACGAACGAAGAGAGAATGGTGGAAGAGACAGTGTGAGGAGATTGAAAGCTTCAATAAGGAACATCAATCGCGTAACTTCTTTCAACAGGTTAAAACCTTAAAGAAAGGCCCTCAAACTAGATCGACTGCTATTCAAAACGAAGATGGGGAGCTACAAGTAGACCTAAAAAATATTTTAGATACTTGGGCCGCTTATTTTGAGAATATTCTCAACTTAAGTGACCAGCAACAAGTCGGGTGACGAGCAAAGCTTATTCGTGCGTCAAAGGTACATGTAGACGGACCCACCAAAGAGGAATTCGATGCGGCGCTGTCAAAATTAAAATGCAATAAAGCACCTGGTATCGACGATATAACATCCGAAATGATTGTACATGGTGGCGAAACTCTATCCTCAAGATTGTTTGAACTTGTTCAAATGATCTGGAGGACTGAAACCATGCCACAGGACTGGAACAAAGCTATGCTGATACCAATCCATAAAAAAGGTAATCGCCTACAATGTGCAAACTACAGAGGAATCGCTCTCTTCTGCACAGCATATAAGATCTTTTCCTACATTTTGCTATCCAAAATCAATCCTTTTGCTGAACAACTGTTTGGAGAATATCAGTGTGGTTTCCGGCGGGGCCGAGGTACCACCGATGCACTTTTCTCGATAAGGATGATTTTGGAAAAGTGTCGAGAGTTCAACATACCTGTGCACCAACTTTTCATTGATTTCAGGCAGGCCTACGACTCTCTCGAACGAGAGACTCTATGGTCTGCTCTGGTGTCTATGGGAATTCCTGGTAAACTGGTATCACTATGCAAAATGACAGTAGAGAACTCTCAATGCTGTGTGCGAGTAGAGAACGAAATATCAAAATTTTTTAAAGCCGACTCCGGATTAAGACAAGGTGATGCTGTCTCTCCTATACTTTTTGATCTAGCCTCGGAATATGTGTGCCGTCAAAAGAAACTACCGACTAATAACAATATCTTGTCAATAAACTCAGTACAGATGATTGCTTACGCTGATGATGTTGTCATCCTTGGCCGAAGTGAAGCTGTTATGAGTGAGACTTTCAAGTCGCTTGAGAGTGGTGCTAGGAAAATTGGTCTGCAAATTAACTACAATAAAACCAAACATATGAATGTTTCAAGAGAGGCTGAGAAGAGTCGTTTGATGTGCGGCGATGAACGAATTGAGGGAGTTGAATCTTTTAAATATTTGGGGTCAATGCTTGACTCAAACAACAGCATACTTACAGATATTAAAGCTCGAATCGCTGCAGGTAATCGAACTTTCTACTCAATTAAACCTCTCCTTGGATCACCGTATGTATCAACTAACACCAAGCTCAAGTTATACAAAACATTGATTAGACCGGTGGTGATATATGGGTCACAAACGTGGACCCTTACACAAAATGACGAAATCGCATTTATCTGTATTTGAGCGTAAGATCCTACGCTACATTTTTGGTCCACTTAAGACAGACGATGGAGAGTATAGAACCCGGTATAACTTTGAGATCAGAGACCTATTTGAGGGCCCTGATATAATAGGTTGTATCCGGTCTAATAGGATTGCTTGGTTTGGGCATGTTCTACGAGCCGATTCACAGTCTGGAATGATTAGAAAAATGTACGTTAGTACCCCAGGGAGTGGTAGACCGCGAGGAAGACCACGACTACAATGGGAGACTGACGTAATAAACGACCTTAAAAAAATCGGCTGCCATGTTAATTATGTCGCTGTTGCGAATGACCGTGGTGAATATTCAAAGCTGATTAGCCTGGCAACGCTCCTACATGGAGCATGAACGCCTTGAAAAAAAAAAAAAAAAAAAAAAAAAAATATATATTTTGGTTTGTTAGACCATCTTCAGGAGTAATACTCCTGAAGATGGTCTAACAAACCGAAATACATACAGAGTATCTAAAAATAAAGCTTGTGTTTTTTCATCAATTAACTTTAAAGTTATTCTGCGTAAAGTAACAAGTGCTATAAACATAATGTTAAACAAATAATAATTGCATTTCCTTGTTCATTTTATTAGTATGAAACTAAACTTCCAAGCTGCTTGATATTTTAAGATGGAAAATATGGAGGGGCTGAAATCTCACAGCTCTGAGATATCAAGACTTCGGTCTGGGTTAAGGATTTTGATATAGTTTTCGGCAACAAAACTTTTATGAGGACATGGTTTTTAGTTTTGAGCAGCGATGAATATCAAACATAACTCTTTGTTAAAGTACAAGTATTTTTTTTTATCTCTGTTTAGAAATTTATTACAAAACTAACACGAAACATCAATACGATGCCGTAAAATTATAACAGATCATAAAATCAAAAATTCACAAATTTTCAAAATTCTAAAATATTTCAGAAATTCTTACAAAATCAAAAATTAAAACTTTTTCCAAAATTCTAAAAATATTGCAAAAAAATTATTACAAAATCAAAAATACAAACTTTTTTTAAAATTCCAAAAATATTTCAAAAACTATAACAAATTCAAAAATTTCCATATCCAATTTCATTTTCAATTACATATACGTCATAAAAACAGCTACATTTTTTTCCAATAAATTGGCTAAAAAAATAAATGAAATCATTTTTTGACACACTTGACATTATTTTTTTGACAAACTTATTATGGCATAATTCTCAATAGTAATAATAAAATTCATTTCAAACAAATAATTAATTTTATTTTTTTGGGTAAAAAAATAAATAAAAATCTTTCTTTTGACACACTTGACAACATTTTTTTGACAAACTTTGTATGCCATAATTCTCAATAATAATAATAAAATTTCATTTCAAACATAATTAATTTTATTTTTTCCAAAAAATTGGGTAAAAAAATAAATAAAAATCTTTCTTTTGACACACTTGACAACATTTTTTTGACAAACTTATATTGCAATAAGCTAGTTTTTTGTCTCACATACCAATCTCTACCATCAAGATTTCTCCAAATTTAATGTTCCTACTCGTAATCACTTAAAATGAACGTTTTTTAAGCTAAGAATATGAACATTTGCTATTTTTGACACACATAATGATTTTTTTGACACACTTCCGGTACAGTTATCGAACACAGCGTCCTTTCGGACCTGTCCCTTGAGTATACCTATTTTTACAAAAAAAAATTTTTGAAATCCCTCCAGCGGTTAATCCTGCAGCGTAGGTAATGACGGACGGCCGGGCGGCCGGCCTACAGACAGACATACATTTTTTTTTGCTTATTTAGAATCAATCAACGTCGAGAAATGCCAAAAAATGTGGGGGTAAGAATTTCACTTTTGGCTCATGAATGTAATCCTTAGGTCTATAAAAATGGCGTTATAAACTAAGAGATTTTTTTTATGTTAAATATCAAATATTTTATTATTAGATGAACTTTTTAAAATATTATAAAAATTATATATGTAGTACAATAAATCAGGGTTGTAACGTATAATACGGTAACGTATAAAACACGTATTATACGTACGTATTAAACGTATAAAACGTACAGTATAAAACACACAATTATTTACGTTTTATACCGTATAAAAGTAAAATCCTTAATAAATAAAAATACATTTATATAACATTATCGCGGGCGTATTATTCATCGTACTCGTGATATTTAATATTTATAAAGCCTAGATTTCTGGACTAATAGGAACAGTTGCTCTAGAAAATATAGCGTCGTCATGATAATTTCTTACCCAACTATTCCTATTAGTTCAGAAAACTTCCACATTTAACGTAAATACTTCTTTTCAAAATATAATTATTTGTTTGCAAAACAAATTTAGTCTGCAATAATTTGACATTTCCAACCATACCTATTATTTTATTCATCAATGACCAAAATTGAACTTACTCAATAAACTTCTCACTAAACTTTTTCGTTTGACGTAAATACATATTTTAACTATTACAACTTTTGTATAAAAAAAAAATTTGATCTACAAGAACCTGTTATTTTCAAACTGTGTCTATTAATTGGAAGTGGTGCAACCCGGATTCACACAACAAAATTTTTTAAAAACATCTCTCTAATAATCTCTAATAATTTCCCTAACTGCTATGAAAAAAACGACATTTATTCCAGGGTTGTTAATATACATGTATAAAACGTTTTATACGTTACACGTATAATACGTAACGTATAAAACGTATAAAACGTATATAACGTATAAAACGTATAATATGATTTTGTTTTTGAAATTCATTCATAAAAAATTAAAAATACTTCTTACTTTAGATATTAATTATAATTTTAGTAAAAATACATATATTTTAGTAAAAATATAATTACGTAGTTTTAAATTATTTATATATTTTATAATTTATAGCAAAAACTATTTAAATTCTAGATGTTATTTGAATGTATATTTTTATACTTTATACGAAAGACTATGTTACTGTACATTAAACTGGTTAATAATTTTTAATTCACCAGATTTGAAGAGATTTTTTTGAGATTTTTTTGAGCACTTAAACTTAAGCAATTAAATTATTTTTGAATTTTTCAACACGTATACTATATGATTTTCTTTCATTTTGATTCCAACATTTACTTAATGGGAAACATTTTAGATTAGAAACATTTGGCTCATGAACCTAATTATTTGGCATCATGAAATGTTATTGAATATATAAAATATGGTTCAATCGAACTTCAGCTCCTCCAATCTAATAAGAACAGCTGAGAAATATCATGTTGTTGCAGAATAAATGTCGTTTTTTTCATAGCAGTTAGGGAAATTTATCTCTAATAATTAGAGAGATGTTTTTAAAAAATTTTGTTGTGTGAATCAGGGTTGCACCACTTCCAATTAATAGACACAGTTTGAAAATAACAGGTTCTTGCAGATCAAATCTTCTTTTTATACAAAAGATCTAATAGTTAAAATATGTATTTACGTCAAACGAAAAAGTTTAGTGAGAAGATTATTGAGTAAGTTCAATTTTGGTCATTGATGAATAATAGGTATGATTGGAAATGTCAAATTATTGCAGACTAAATTTGTTTTGAAAACAAATAATTATATTTTGAAAAGAAGCATTTACGTTAAATATGGAAGTTTTCTGAACTAATAGGAATAGTTGGGTAAGAAATTATCATGACGACACTATATTTTCTAAAGCAACTGTTCCTTTTAGTCCAGAAATCTAGGCTTTATAAATATTAAGTATCACGAGTACGATGAATAATACGCCCGCGATAATGTTATATAAATGTATTTTTATTTATTAAGGATTTTACTTTTATACGGTATACAACGTAAATAATTGTGTGTTTTATACTGTACGTTTTATACGTTTTATACGTACGTATAATACGTGTTTTATACGTTACCGTATTATACGTTACAACCCTGATTTATTCTACAAAAACATAATATTTCTCAGCTGTTCTTATTAGATGGGAGGAGCTGAAATTGGATTGAGCTATATTTTATATATTCAATAACATTTCATGATGCCAAATAATTAAGTTCATGAGCCAACTGTTTCTAATCCAAAATGTTTCCCATTAAGTAAATGTTGGAATCAAAATGAAAGAAAATCATATAGTATACGCGTTGAAAAATTCAAAAATAATTTAATTGCTTGAGTTTAAGTGCTCAAAAAAATCTCAAAAAAATCTCTTCAAATCTAGTGAATTAAAAATTATTAACCAGTTTAATGTACAGTAACATAGTCTTTCGTATAAAGTATTAAAATATACATTCAAATGACATCTAGAATTTAAATAGTTTTTGTTATAAATTATAAAATATATAAATAATTTAAAACTACGTAATTATATTTTTACTAAAATATATATTTTTACTAAAATTATAATCAATATCTAAAGTAAGAAGTATTTTTAATTTTTTATGAATGAATTTCAAAAACAAAATCATATTATACGTTTTATAGGTTATATACGTTTTATACGTTTTATCCGTTTTATACGTTACGTATTATACGTGTAACGTATAAAACGTTTTATACGTGTATATTAACAACCCTGCAATAAATAAAATAAATACAATTGTTAAAAATGATTTACTTATTTTACAAACAGAAGTTTCTTTTGAATAGGAAAACGCTTTTGCAATCATTTTCTTTGTATTAGATGGTATAAAAAAATGAAATGTTTATTTATCACTTGTCACTTTTATAAAAAATAATTTGACAGTCTCGACTGCAAACAAAAAAACCGTATAAATAACTAAATCTATTTAGGAACTTTTGACTGGAGAAGTATTATGTTCGTATTATGTTATTATGGTCATAAAGTAAAAGATTGTATTTTAACATTAAATTACAAATATTTTATTATTGAATAAACTTTTTAAAGTATCATACAAATTATATATGTAGGTTAAAGAAAATAAATATAGTTATTAAAAATTATTTACTTATTTTACATGTAGGGTACACACGCACACATTATAAACTCCTTGGGATAATTTTATACATTTTTGTGGTCGAAGGGATGTGAATTTAGTAAATCCTATTTTCACATCAGGAAGCTTATTTTTAAACTCCACATAAGCTTAATTTAATGTACATAGCAATAAGCGCTTTTGTGTTTTTATGCGCTCATCTCCTTTTTAAAAGATATTGCATCTCGTTTGCCTTGCAATAATCTACTGATTTCATCACTTTTATAGAACTGCTCCACAACAGTTATATCTGTTTTGGATACACCTCTTTTATCCGTCGCAGATGAATGCTGAAAATTATTTTCATGTAGAGTTTTACTTTTTTCAACCAAATGACTTGTAGCATTACTTCCTAATACATTTTGAATCTCCTGCATTTTCATTTCTTGCGGTAAAATGGACAACATTTTTTGTTTTTTCAGCATAATCCTCATTATCGAAATATATCTTTAGGTTTCTAATAATTTCTTCATAACGTTGCCTTATTTTTGCATTTTCAGACAACTCTAATACTTCTCCAGTCAAACGTTCCTGAATAGACTTAGTTATTTGTACGGCTTATTGTTTTCTGTAGTCGAGACTGCCACACAAATTTATTTTAAGAGGTGAAAGATGATGCGATATATGCGGCACAATATGTTCGTTTAAATTATTAATTAGCACATCACGCTCTAAGTTAATCAAGTTTTGGTGTTTGAACATAATCTCGATTAAAGCTGGCACCAATCACTTGATCGGTTTGCATTTCATCTGATGTTTCATTTGAAGATGCGTCATTGAATACTGCATCGTCACCCACTGTTAGTGATGTTGATAAATCTGAACCAGAAGGTAGTGTTGACTGTTTGACTAAACTAAAATAACAAGATGAACATATTCGCTCATACTCCATTGCACCAATCCCAAGAACATCTAAATGTTGTCGAACTTTCTCTGTGATTTTTCCTTTTATTTGAAGAACACTTACAATTTGAAAATGGTTTAAACGCATTTATATTCACTCATTTTAGAAAAATTAAATTTTGAAGTTTTTGTTAAAGTAATAGAAATTAACTGATAGTGACCAATTTAAAACTTCATTTATATAACAAAAATGGATTAAAAATAGTAATGCAGGCATCAATAAAGATTATATACGCCTATTTTTTATGACCAAATATAATTACTCTACATTTACTACTCTACAGCATCTGTTCAACCTTTTGAAATCTTTGTCTTTATTACAGCCATATATAATTTAAAATCCTTAAGATGGTTTTTATTTATTTTTAATCCATATTAGTTTACGCCTATATTTACTTAAAATTAAAAGTAGGATTTTCAAATTTTTCAATCATGCATATCTAAAAAAAACAGCCTCCTTTTAATGGATCCTCCATATATAATTTAAAATCCTTAAGATGGTTTTTATTTATTTTTAATCAATATTAGTTTACGCCTATATTCACTTAAAATTAAAAGTAGGATTTTCAAATTTTTCAATCATGCATATCTAAAAAAAACAGCCTCCTTTTAATGGATTAACGGATTAACTTTCACAGGTAAATAAAAACAAGCTTCAATTTTATTTTTTAAAAAATAAAAAAGTGGGATTATATGCTAGCGTCATCTTTTAAACTTGTTTTCTTATGTAACACCGTTAAATAGGATTAAAAAACTAACAATGCACAATTTCAAAAATTTCTTTTTAACACCTTTTCTACGACATATCATTTATATTGTTATTATAATTATATTATTATATTTAAAAATATAATAATTTATGGTTGGTTTTTGTGAACAATTACAATACAAAAAATATCAAAGAAATAATAATTTATAGTTTTATATTTAAAAAAAATTTTACTTGAAGTCGTATTTTTCATTTAGCAAAGGCTATCTATAAACTAAAAATAAACCAAATTAGAAAAAGGTCAAGTCAAAATGTCTCAAAATTTTGCTGAACTTGGCTGAAATTGCTTTTTAAAAAGTTCATTTAATAATAAAATATTTGATATTTAACATAAAAAAAATCTGAATCTAAAAATCGCCATTTTTATAATTTTCTTTCAGAACAAAAAAAACTTATTCCCGACAGTTACAGCACAACAAATTTTATCTTTAAAACAAAAAATAACGCGTGTCCTAAACTTCCACAAGTGGCTAGAAGTAAAATAAGCTTCAATTTAGTTTAAAAAAAAAAAGGCTATGCCATCTTTTTTTCAATTACACCGTTTTTTTCTTATATTACACCGTTAGAAATTATTTCAAAAAATTAACAGAGTACATTTTTAAAAACTTTGTTCTAATACCTATTCAACCACATACCATAGAATAACTATACTAGAAGAGCAATATCCTAACACGTTTTATGCTTCGTCACATTAAATCTATTTTTTGTTGGGTAGTTGCTTTATCTAGTGTATAGCGCTGGAACTGTGTGGTAGAGAAACTATTCATACAAATTTTTAACATTTATCTCTCTTTCTGGCTTATACTGTATCTAATGATGGACATAAAATAAAACAAAAAACGAAAAAAAAAAAAAGAATAAATATATATATTTAAATTTTCTCTTTCTTTCTGCTCTGTATTTTGTATGTTAAAAATGATTGAAAACAAAAAGTACGCGGATGTATTAGTGTAATCCTTTAAAAATTTTAAAATATTAGTAATTTGGTTTATTTAAAAAAAAATAAAAATATGTGTCCATATAAAGGGAAAATAATTTTGCGCATGTGTGTGTGATTTAACACAAACTCGTTTGATATGATTGAAATTAGT
Organism: Diogma glabrata; assembly: GCA_963693315.1. NCBI lineage: Eukaryota > Metazoa > Arthropoda > Insecta > Diptera > Cylindrotomidae > Diogma > Diogma glabrata. The sequence continues at coordinate 171,076,422 of OY856188.1, forward strand.
TTTTTTTCACTATTTGTGTTTGTATGATTTATTTTTACTTTTTTGTTTATTAAACGGACAAACAACAACAAAGTTTTGATTTTTGTTTTTGCTAACCATATTTTGAATAAAGATATTTTAGTTTAGAAGATAAAACAACAAAATTTAAATTAGGATTTATTTTGATCTTAATTGTTTTATTATTTTAGCAATAAAAGATTTTGATTCATTGGATTTTGGTGGAAAGTCCTTTGTCAGATACCGAGTGTTTGTAAAGTAGTCTTTCGAATTTCCAGTAGCTGCGTTTTGGTTGATGTTTTGGATAGAGTTCTTCAATTGTTCGCGTTTTATTCTTTCTAAAGAGTTTTGCTGGAGCTTTCTTGTGACACATATCATCAGTTTGGGATCTTTAGGTGTTCCTTTTTAACCATTTTTCTCGCTTTTTTGTTTATTTACAATGCTTTATCGGCAATGGTCATCAAATCATTCGTTGCGAGCATTCTTTTTCCGATTGTGTTTTATCTGTGGATATAATGGTTAATTGATATGTTTCCACTATTTTTGTATGTTTAATGGCAGCTCTCAATGGCTATCATGGTCTTCCCAGTTGTGTGTGTCATCCAGAGTTTCGAACCGAAATGTTTTCCGTTTCGGTTTACGGTTTCGTTCCAACTATTATTTCGTTCTGGTTTTCGGTTTGGTTCCTTAGTTTATTTTTCCGTTCCGGTTTTCGGTTCGGTTCCGGTTCAGTTCCGATGTCAAAATCAAGGATTTTCAGTATTCTTATGCAAAAATTCAAAAGAAACAACTTCAGTAATTATTGAATCTAGAACATTGATACAGGTAAGAAGTTTTTCAGACATAGTACCGTAATATTTTGAGGTTTAAATTTCATGTCTAATAACGTTTGAGTAAGCGTCATTACACTACTTGAGCTTAACTTTGATGGCAGATTTCGTTTACATGAAGTTTTTGCTGATATTTTAAGACATTTTAAAATTTTAAATTCGTTTTTATGAAACCGTTCAATATGCCTCTCAAAATTTGGTGCATGGTTTCATGGTATTTTAAAAAAATGAAATAAATTTTGGAATTGATTAGAAACCAAAATTGTAGTACCTATAGCTAATTTTACATGCAAAATGAAAATATTTTACTCATAATATATGAACAGCTTTTTGTTAAAATATTTTTTTTGTTTTTTCTCTGCAAACCGTTTTACATGAACCGTAAATAAAATGATTTTTTCGTTCCGGTTACGGTTCATTACATATAAAAAAATACGGTTTCGGTTACGTTACGGTTCAGTCTAAAATTTCGGTTAATAACGGTTTTCGGTTTACGGTTCGGTTCCGGTTCGAAACTCTGGTGTCATCTACTAATATTTATTCAGAATTGTTGGATGCTTTAATACCTCGATATTCTAGCGCACGCTTGTTTGACTCTCTATTGAATGTATATGACAGTTGCAATTGTAATTAAAGACAACAAGCATATTATCAGTATTCATATCAGCAAACTTGTGTGATCGAACGACAGTTACAACAGAATATTGTCTCTGAGCAATACTCGAGTCCTCTACTGGATACAATAAACATTCTAACGTTGGACGCTTGATAGATGGACACATCAATGAAACTATAACAAGGTCAAACATTTTCCATGCCACATTTACGTAATACAAACAGCTAATTTTTTTGACATACTTGACAATATTTTTTTGACAAGCTTATAATGCAATGAAATTCTCAATAATAATCATATCATGTTCATTATACATTTCATTTATACAAATAACTAATTTTATTATTTTCTAAAAAAATAAATGAAAATTTTTCTTTTGACACATTTGACATTTTTTTGACAAACTTATAATGCCATAATTCTCAATAATAATATTAAAATTTGTGACCATACAAATAACACTAGTTTACAAATTTTGAACTTTTTTTGTCTCCCTGAATAAAACCCAACTCTTCTTATAGACTTGGACCTCCTGAACACGAAAATCATATTCATTTTTTTTGATTAGCTCTTGTTTTTGAGATATTCATGAAAAACCAATTTTTTCGGTGATCAAAAATGTTGTTTCGGTTTTTGGGTCTCATATTTTACAAAACAAACAAATTAAATATATTAATGAAACACGTATATTAATGAAACAATTAAATATATTAATGAAACATTAATGAACACATATTTACTATGCATATGCTAAAAAACATTTTGAGCTATATTTTGTAAAAATCCATTAAGGATTCTCGAAGTTACAGTCGAAAAAAGTTGAAAAAATACGAAAAATTTACGTTTTTCTAAAAATTTTCCATTTTCAACACCATAAATTTTGAACAAATAAAGACACTAATTTTTTTTAATTTCTTGGAGCCTATAACAACTTTAATTTTCTTTCTTTTAAGCTGAAAGATACGAATATTGGTGCAGTTTGCACCAAGTTATTCAAGTTTTACCAAAGAAAGTCAAAACTCAAAATTTGGAAAAAAAATTTAACTATAAGAATAATTTAAATTCTGCAACATAATTGATTTGTATATAAGTTGTTTTCGTGGATATACCAGCTCCACCCACCTCGGACTTATTTTAGAAGTTAGAAAATATCAGTTAGTTGATTATGAAATGTCTTTTTTTGACAAAAGTTGTATTTTATTTGTATATGATTTTTCTCGAAATTGAGATTTTTTTGTGAAGTTTTTTTAACATGATCTAGCTCCTCCCACCTCGGACTTATTTGAGGAGTTAGTAAATATCAGTTAGTTGATTATAAAATGTCTTTTTTTGACAAAAGTTGTATTTTATTTGTATATGATTTTTCTCGAAATTGGGATTTTTTTGTGAAGTTTTTTTGACATGTACTAGCTCCACCCATTTTGGACTTATTTTAGGAGTTGGAAAATATCAGTTAGTTGATTATGAAATGTCTTTTTTTGACAATAGTTGTATTTTTTTGTATATGATTTTTCTCGAAATTGAGATTTTTTTTTGTGAAGATTTTTGACATGATCGAGCTCCTCCCACCTCGGATTTATTTTAGGAGTTGGAAAATATCAGTTAGTAATGAAGATATGCAGTTCTTATAAATAGGGTGATTCTTTTAGCAGTATGTATTATGTAACTTCTACAAATAAAACAATAAATAAACTTGACTTTACACTTTACTAACAATTTATGTTGCTTTACAAGGCAGCTATCACTAATGATTTATTGATTTTTAAAAACAATACACTATTTCTTTGGTATTTAAAATTTATATTTGTAATATTTTTTCTTTTTTAAATAATATTTTACTTAAATGTTTGGAATTAAATTTATCCTCAGAGAGATATTATACTTGCAACTAATCATACGACAATTATCTACTTAAAAAGAAACCTCATTAAACTAATTAAACAAAAGTTGGGAAAACCGACAAACTATCAAAAAGTAGAAGTATGTAATTGCTTTCTTAAATTAAACTTAAAATGATCATAAACGTAAGGAGTAACACAAGGCGGGCGGTGATAGCAAAAAATTTACATTATCAAAAAACAAAAAAAAGAGAAAAAAGAAAAGAAACAAACCTTACAGGTATTAATAGACATAAATAGGGGCTTAACTTTATGGTGCTTGAACTAACTTAAATAGTTCTGATGCTATGATGTTTTGCCTCTCCTCACAATTCATTATCTTTTGTTTATATTTTTCTATATACGTTTCATATCGATCCAATTCCCAACTTCGAAAACAAAAATGGAAATTATACTTTACTATTTCAAAATAATTCTTTACTGATGTTTGAGAATAACTGAACTTTTAAAATTATTATTTATGGCACAATAAATTAAGTAAAAAATTATTTTTTCCAAATTTTGAGTTTTGACTTTCTTTTTGAAAAACTTGAATAACTTGGTGCAAACTGCACCAATATTCGTTTGCTTAAGCTTAAAAGAAAAAAAATTGAAAAACTACTATAGGCTCCTAGAAATTCAAAAAAATTAGTGTCTTTATTTGTTCAAAATTTATGGCGTTGAAAATGGAAAATTTTTAAAAAAACGTGAATTTTTCGTATTTTTTCAACTTTTTTCAATTGTAACTTCCAGAATCCTTAATGGATTTTTTACAAAATATAGCTCAAAATGTTTGTTAGTATATTTACTATGCACGTGTTTCATTAATATTTTTAATTTTTTTGTTTTGTAAAATGTGAGACCCAAAAACCGAAACAACATTTTTGATCACCGAAAAAATTGGTTTTTCGTGAATATCTCAAAAACAAGAGCTAACAAAAAAAAATGAATACGATATTCGTGTTCAGGAGGTCCAAATCTATAAGAAAAGTTGGGTTTTATTTCGGGAGATTTTTCTTGTAAACTAGTGTAATTAATTTTATTTTTTTCCGAAAAATTGGGTAAAAAAATAAATAAAAATCTTTCTTTTGACACACTTGACAACATTTTTTTGACAAACTTATAATGCAATAATCTAGTTTTTGGTATCACATACCAATCCCGACCATCAAAATATCTTCAAATTCAATGTAATTATATCCGGAATTACTTAAAATGAACGTTTTTTAAGCCAAAAATATGCAAATTTTCTTGTTTTGACACACTTGACGATTTTTTGACAGACTTCCGGTACAGATATCGAGCACATCGTCCTTTCAGTTCCATTGAGTAAACTTATTTTTGGAAACAAAAATTTTTGAAATTCGTTCGGCGGTTTTCTAGATTTCGTCGGTTGTGACGGCCAGCCGGCTGGTTGTAACACCTTTCGATTCGCCTGGCAGATACTCGTGCACCTCAAAATTGCCTGTCAATTTTTTTTGTACTCTACAATGAGTGAGCTAAATCATATAAAAATTTCAAGTTTACAGGAGGAAGTTTTTTTTTTTAATTATTTTTACACTTTCAAACATATAGGGGATGATGACGTGCACGGTTGATGCCTGGCAAGTGGTGGTTTCCGTACTTCACATTTCATGAACTATCACTAAAAAAATTCTAGCCTTACAGAAAGACCGTTACCCAAAGGGTTCACTAGCCCTCAGTCTATAAGGATTTATGTATCTTAAAATAAAACCAAAGAATTTCGATTTTCAAAATTTTCTATTTTAACAATAAAATATGAAGGGGCTGAAATCTCACAGCTCTGAGATATCAAGACTTCGGTCTGGGTTAAGGATTTTGATATAGTTTTCGGCAAAAAACTTTTATGAGGACATGGTTTTTAGTTTTGGGCAGCGATGTATATCAAACATAACTCTTTGTTAAAGTACAAGTATTTTTGAAAAAAAAATAATATTGTTAAATTAAATATAACCAAACTTTTTCAAAATTCCAAAAATATTCCAAAAATTAGAATAATATCAAATATTTATATTTTTTCTAAATTCCAATAACAGTTCAAAAATTCTTAAAAATTCAAACTTTTTCCAAAATTTTAAAAATATTGCAAAACTTATTACAAAATCGAAAATTGAAAATTTTTTAAAAATTCCTAAAATTATAATAATATCAAAAATTAAAAATTTTCCAAAATTCTAAAAATATTCCAAAAATTCTTACAAAATCAAAATACAAACTTTTGCCGAAATTCTAAAAATATTGCAAAAATTATTACAAAATCAAAAATACAAACTTTTTCAAAATTCCAAAAATATTTCCAAAACTATAACAAATTCAAAAATTTCTATGTCCAATTTAAATTACCAATTTAAATTTTCCATTCCAATTTAAATTAAATGTTCAATTTAATTAAATTGTCTTTTAAATTACATTTACGTCATAAAAACAGCTACATTTTTTTTCCAAAAAATTGGCTAAAAAAATAAATCAAATCATTTTTTGACACACTTGACATTATTTTTTGACAAACTTATTATGCCATAATTCTCTATAATAATAATAAAATATCATGTCACAAACTATTAATTTTATTTTTTTGTACAAAAATTGGGTAAAAAATAAATAAAAACCTTTCTTTTGACACACTTGACAACATTTTTCGACAAACTTATAATGTCATAATTCTCAATAATAATAATAAAATTTCATTTCAAAGAAACAATTTTATTTTTTTCCAAAAAATTGGGTAAAGAAATAAATAAAAATCTTTCTTTTGACACACTTGACAACATTTTTTTGACAAACTCATAATGCCGCAATTCTCAATAATAATAATAAAACTTCATTTCAAACAAACAATTAATTTTATTTTTTTTCCAAAAAATTAGGTTCTATTCTATGCACATACCATTTATGAAAATCGATTCAGCAGTTTTTCTACAATCGCTCGTCAAAATGCAGTCACGTCACAAAATAACAAAAAATTGAGGGGCACCCTGTGAAGACCCCTGGTCGAAAAAAAATTCTAAGAGAACTTGTATTTTTTATTTATGAAAGACTATCTATAAATAAAAAATAATCAAAATTAAAGGGGGTCAAGACAAAATTTGCTGAACTTGCATGAAATTGCTCATAATAACTATATTTGACGAGTTAAAATAAGTTAAATATAAAGTTTCTGCTTCCTCATTTGCGGCTGCAGATTGATCTCTTTCTCTCTGAGGGAAAACTATCAACAAACCATGACAACAATGATAGTTTTCATGGAAACAGAAATATTACGATAAATTCAAACAAATATATACCTAATTATAATTCTATAATAATTTATTTAAAATAAATTTAATAATATTTTCATAACAACTTTTTTTAATAATATTTTGTAACTTTTTTCAACCATAAATGGTCTAATTATAATATATATATATATATATATATATATATATATATATATATATATATATATATATATATATATATATATATATATATATATATATATATATATATATATATATATATATATATATATATATATATATATATATATATATATATATATATATATATATATATATATATATATATATATATATACTAGCAGGACCCGGCGTGCTTTGCTACGCTTATAAATAAAGCTTGTGCACAGACATTTTGTTGACGTAGTAGCAATGATTTCAAAAAGTGGTAATGAGAATGATCGCATAATTTTTAATTTATCTTTTTAAAAATATGGATGAAAAATAATCAGCACTCTAGCTGATCAGTTCGGATATATGAAAAATTAGCGATCAAATAAGTTTTCAAGTAAGCACAAAAAAATTTAAGCAACTTGTTGAATTTGTAGAGGTGTGTCATCTCTATATATAACAGTATACAGAACATAAATAGATTTACAAATGTTCTCAGTACCCATATGTTCAATGTGCTGAGTGCTCACTAAGAAAAGAGAACCTACAGGTTTCTAATGTTCAATTTCTCGATGCTTCTGCAGGTTATACATTATTTGTTGTGGCTCCATTGTTGGTTCAGATATAGAGGTTATCTAGTTTTATGCCTCTATTCTATCTACGCAACATATAATTGTCCATACGAAAATCAATCCATTCTACATCTAAAGCGCGCACTTTTAATGATTGAGCGTGATCTTTTTTTATGGTGATTGCAAACATCAATTTAATTGACAGTTGTGATCTTTTGAATTGAAATGCTAATCACCCGTATTGTACTTATATTAAACCTAATCATCAGTATTGTATTTATATTAACGACGTAATTTCACATTGACCGCGATTCGGCGGGAGCATTAATAATTGATTGAGAACTAAGTTCGCGAATACTACGCACAGATCTTCAATCATTTTGCTATATTGGACAGGAAATATCATCAACCATGTGCGATTTACATTTTTTCCCATAACGTTCTTGTAGATGAAGAACAGTAAGCGGTCAGCATGATTTCAAACATAGCTCGCACTTAGTTTGGAGGTGAAGTGCTGCACGTGTCATTGATGAATGATACATACATCCCAGTGCTGCTTCATTGTAGCACGCTAAAACTGAAATGTTGCTTTTATTAAAGTACTTTCTAACTTACGTATTTGACTGATTTGACGTATATACCGTATTCCAAGTTTATGTGCGATCTGTATGTTCTTTGTAGCAAAAGATTAATATGGAACAACCATCCATGTTTATGGAACTATTTCCATGTTCCCGTTTCGCATATCTATATGTTGTTACCCTACCGCCATCTGCTGCGGCTCTTCTTTTATATAAAGGATCATCGTTTCATGTAACTGAATTTCGTGTAACTGACTGAATCCTTGATATCACTTTGCGTACTTTGGATTCAGTGTATTCAGTGTTCTGGAAAGCTCATGTTACATATTTTTCGTCACAACTTCCTACAAATCTTTATCGAAGCTGGCATCGGATATTTGCCGTGTGCATTTGAGATGATTTTGTGTGTGTGCGTTAGTTGTGAATAACCGTCATATTAAATTGGCTCTCGCAAATATACTGGTGCTACAGAGAAAAGCTTGGTTTGATTTAATCGAATGAATATTAAACGTTCTGTTTCGAATGTTTTTGCAGACATATCTACCATGTATTGGTGAAACAATTGACGGCATTTCCAAATGTGGAAATCTTCCCCTCGGATCATTAATCCCTCTTTTATTGACAAAAATATATCCCGGTTGAAATTTATTGCCGACTTTATTAATTGTCACTTCGTTTATTGTTTGAGCATTTAATCTTCTCATATGTCCTCAAGCAGGCGTTTTGTCAACCTGACCTATTGAAACTTATATATGTATCACATACATCATGTCAACTGCTGTTTTGAACAAATGCACAAAATCGTTTTTTGCAATCTGGTTTTCAAACAAATTATCAAAATGCCATTCCGTGTGGAAGTATTTGGTAAAATATACAATAGAGCCAATTTCCATGCAATGAGCAAAAATGAAATAGAACATTTTTATGACCGTATGTATATAAATGTATGTATACATGTGTTGAATGGTCTAGTGGTTAGCACTACTTCCATTTAGGTCAAAGTGTTGTTATACAAAGTCATTAACAAACATAAATACACTGGTTACACAATAACACTGGACACTGGAGTGGTTATACAATTAACCGGTAATCAGAAAATATGGTTGATAAATTGGACAAAACTATATATGGGTGATCAGATCACCCATACATAACTAATCGATTAAATTAAGTCTTTAAGTGAAACTCGACCATAAACAGATTGAATTGAGATTAATGCAGGTGAGGGACACTTGTGCTTGTCGACAGCTTACATTCCTATATGAAACACATATCGCTAAAAAAAACTATATAATAAACTTTCTGAATGCAACATTGTGTCCAAATTTCAAGAGAATCGATCCAGTACATTCCTAGATTGCCTATTTTGAACCAACGAACATTTACATTTTTATTTATCATATATAGCTATGTAGATAGAAGATAGATAGATAGATTATTAGATTGATCAGTTGTCGACTACTGAGAATTGAAGAGTATTCCAGTACTAATATCGCAATTAAAAAATGGAGGTTGGTGGTAGAAGGAGGTATTTTGATTATATGTATTTTGTAAAGTCAAATCATAAAAAAATAAAACAATTTTGTCTGAAAAATACAAAACATTTTGGTGGGGAGGGCCCCCTTATCACTTATGGGTAGAAAAAATAGTTTACGACCGATTCTCAGACCTACCGTATATACACATAAAATTTCATAGAAATCAGTCAGGCCGTTTCGAAGGAGTAATTGAAGAGTATTCCAGTACTAATATCGCAATTAAAAAATAGAGGTTGGTGGTAGAAGAGGGAAAATTAGGGATTATATGTATTTTTTAATGTCAAATCATAAAAAAATAAAAATAAAAAATTTTGTCTGAAAAATACAAAAAATGTTTGGGGGGAGGGCCCCCCTTATCACTTAAGGCTATAAAACATAGTTTATAACCGATTCTCAGACCTACCAAATATACACATAAAATTTCATGGAAATCAGTCAGGCCGTTTCGGAGGAGTAATCGAAGAGTATTTCAGTACTAATATCGCAATTAAAAAATAGGCGTTGGTGGTAGAAGGAGGAAAATTAAGGATTATATGTATTTTTTAATGTCAAATCATAAAATAATAAAAATAAACAATTTTGTCTGAAAAATACAAAAAACTTTTGGGGGGAGGGCCCCCCTTATCACTTAAGGGTATAAAAATTAGTTTACAACCGATTCTTAGACCTACCGTATATACACATAAAATTTCATGGAAATCAGTCAAGCCGTTTCGGAGGAGTTTAGTTACAAACACTGTGACACGAGAATTTTATATATAGATATATATATATATATATATATATATATATATATATATATATATATATATATATATATATATATATATATATATATATATATATATATATATATATATCTATATATATAAAATTCTCGTGTCACAGTGTTTGTAATTAAACTCCTCCGAAACGGCTTGACTGATTTCCATGAAATTTTATGTGTATATATGGTAGGTCTGAGAATCGGTCGTAAACTATTTTTTATACCCTTAAGTGATAAGGGGGGCCCTCCCCCCCAAAATTTTTTGTATTTTTCAGACAAAATTTTTTATTTTTATTTTTTATGATTTGACATTAAAAAATACATATAATCCTTAATTTTCCCCCTTCTACCACCAACCCCCATTTTTTAATTGCGATATTAGTACTGAAATACTCTTCGATTACTCCTCCGAAACGGCCTGACTGATTTCCATGAAATTTTATGTGTATATACGGTAGGTCTGAGAATCGGTCGTAAACTATTTTTTATACCCTTAAGTTATAAGGGGGGCCCTCCCCCCAAAAAACTTTTTGTATTTTTCAGACAAATTTTTTTATTTTAATTTTTTTATGATTCGACATTACAAAATACATATAATCCTTAATTTTCCCCCTTCTACCACCAACCCCCATTTTTTAATGGCGGTATTAGTACTGCAATACTCTTCAATTACTCCTCCGAAACGGCCTGACTGATTTCCATGAAATTTTATGTGTATATACGGTAGGTCTGAGAATCGGTTGTAATATCTTTTTTACCCTTAAGTGATAAGGGGGCGCTCCCCCCCAAATTTTTTTGTATTTTTCAGACAAAATTTTTGATTTTTATTATTTTATTATTTGACATTACAAAATACATATAATCCTTAATTTTCCCCCTTCTACCACCAACCTTCATTTTTTAATTGCGATATTAGTACTGGAATACTCTTCAATTCTCAGTAGTCGATAACTGATCAATCTATTAATCTATCTATCTATCTTCTATCTACATATCTATATATGATAAATAAAAATGTAAATGTTCGTTGGTTCAAAATAGGCAATCTAGGAATGTACTGGATCAATTCTCTTGAAATTTGGACACAATGTTGCATTCAAATACAGAAAGGTTATTATATAGTGTTTTTTTAGCGATATGTGTTTCATATAGGAATGTAAGCTGTCAACAAGCACAAGTGTCCCTGACTTGCATTAATCTCAATTCAATCTGTTTATGGTCGAGTTTCACTTAAAGACTTAATTTAATCGATTAGTTATGTATGGGTGATCACCCATATATTGTTTTGTCCAATTTATCAACCATATTGGTTGATTACCGGTTAATTGTATAACCACTCCAGTGTCCAGTGTTATTGTATAACCAGTGTGTTGATGGTTGTTAATGACTTTGTATAACAACACTTTGACCAAAATGGAAGTAGTGCTAACCACTAGACCACTCAACACATATAAACATACATTTATATACATACGGTCATTAAAATGTTCTATTGCATTTTTGCCCATTGCATGGAAATTGGTTCTATTGTATATTATACCAAATACTTCCACATGGAATGGCATTTTGATAATTTGTTTGAAAACCAGATTTCAAAAAACGATTTAGTGCATTTGTTCAAAACAGCAGTTGACATGATGTATGTGATACATATATAAGTTTCAATAGTTCAGGTTGACAAAACGCCTGCTAGAGGACATGTGAGAAGATTCAATGCTCGAACAATAAACGAAGTGACAATTAATAAAGTCGGCAATAAATTTCAACCGGGATATATTTTTGTCAATAAAAGAAGGATTAATTTCCACATTTGGAAATTCTGTCGATTGTTTTACCAATACATGGTAGATATGTATGCAAAAACATTCGAAACAGAACGTTTAATATTCATTCGTTTAAATCAAACCAAGCTTTTCTCTGAAGTACCAGCTTATTTGCGAGAGCCAATTTAATATGACGGTTATTCACAACACAAAATCATCTCAAATGCACGGCAAATATCCGATGCCAGTTTCGATAAAAATTTGTAGGAAGTTGTGACGTAAAATATGTAACATGAGCTTTCCAGAACACTGAATCCACTAAATCCAAAGTACGCAAAGTAATATCATCAAGGATTCAGTCAGTTACAGGAACTTCAGTTACATGAAACGATGATTATCCTTTATATAAAACAAGAGCCGCAGCAAATGGCGGTAAGGTAACAACATATAGATATGCGAAACGGGAACATGAAAATAGTTCCTTAAACATGGATGGTTACTCCATATTAATCCTTTGCTACAAGGAACATACAGATCGCACATAAACTTGGAATACGGTATATATGCCAAATCCGTCAAATACGTTAGTTAGAAAGTACTTTAATAAAGGCAACATCTCAGTTTTAGCGTGCTCCAATGAAGCAGCACTGGGATGTATGCATCATTCATCAATGACACGTGCAGCACGTCACCTCCAAACTAAGTTCGGGCTTTGTTTGAAATCATGCTGACCGCTTACTGTTCTTCATCTACAAGAACGTTATGGGAAAAAATTTAAATCGCACATGGTTGATGATATTTCCTGCCCAATATAGCAAAATGATTAAAGATCTGTGCGTAGTATTCGCGAACTTAGTTCTCAATCAATTATTAATGCTACCGCCGAATCGATCTGCTCCGTCGGTCAATGTGAAATTACGTCGTTAATATAAATACAATACTGATGATTAGGTTTAATATAATTACAATATTGGTTGATTAGCATTTCAATTCAAAAGATCACAATTGTCAATTAAATTGATGTTTGCAATCACCATAAAAAAAGATCACGCTCAATCATTAAAAGTGCGCGCTTTAGATGTAGAACGGATTGAAATTCGTATGGACAATTATATGTTGCGTAGACAGAATAGAGGCATAAAACTAGATAATCTCTTTTACTCTGAACCAACAATGGAGCCACAACAAATAATGTATAACCTGCAGAAGCATCGAGAAATTGAACATTAGAGACCTTTAGGTTCTCTTTTCTTAGTGAGCACTGAGCACATTGAACATATGGGTACTGCAAACATTTGTAAATCTATTTATGTTCTGTATACTGTTCTATATAGAGATGACACACCTCTACTAATTCAACAAGTTACTTAAATTTTTTTTGCTTCCTTGAAAACTTATTTGATCGCTAATTTTTCATATATCCGAACTGATCAGCTAGATTGCTGATTATTTTTCATCCATATTTTTAAAAAGATAAATTGAAAATTATGCTATCATTCTCATTACCACTTTTTGAAATCATTGCTACTACGTCAACAAAATGTCTGTGCACAAGCTTTATTTATAAGCGTAGCAAAGCACGCCGGGTCCTGCTAGTATATATATATATATATATATATATATATATATATATATATATATATATATCTATATATATAAAATTCTCGTGTCACAGTGTTTGTAACTAAACTCCTCCGAAACGGCTTGACTGATTTCCATGAAATTTTATGTGTATATACGGTAGGTCTGAGAATCGGTCGTAAACTATTTTTTATACCCTTAAGTGATAAGGGGGGCCCTCCCCCCAACATTTTTTTGTATTTTTCAGACAAAATTTTTTATTTTTATTTTTTTATGATTTGACATTAAAAAATACATATAATCCCTAATTTTCCCCCTTCTACCACCAACCCCCATTTTTTAATTGCGATATTAGTACTGAAATACTCTTCGATTACTCCTCCGAAACGGCTTGACTGATTTCCATGAAATTTTATGTGTATATACGGTAGGTCTAAGAATCGGTTGTAAACTAATTTTTATACCCTTAAGTGATAAGGGGGGCCCTCCCCCCAAAAATTTTTTGTATTTTTCAGACAAAATTGTTTATTTTTATTATTTTATGATTTGACATTAAAAAATACATATAATCCTTAATTTTCCTCCTTCTACCACCAACGCCTATTTTTTAATTGCGATATTAGTACTGAAATACTCTTCGATTACTCCTCCGAAACGGCCTGACTGATTTCCATGAAATTTTATGTGTATATTTGGTAGGTCTGAGAATCGGTTATAAACTATGTTTTATAGCCTTAAGTGATAAGGGGGGCCCTCCCCCCAAACATTTTTTGTATTTTTCAGACAAAATTTTTTATTTTTATTTTTTTATGATTTGACATTAAAAAATACATATAATCCCTAATTTTCCCTCTTCTACCACCAACCTCTATTTTTTAATTGCGATATTAGTACTGGAATACTCTTCAATTACTCCTTCGAAACGGCCTGACTGATTTCTATGAAATTTTATGTGTATATACGGTAGGTCTGAGAATCGGTCGTAAACTATTTTTTCTACCCATAAGTGATAAGGGGGCCCTCCCCACCAAAATGTTTTGTATTTTTCAGACAAAATTGTTTTATTTTTTTATGATTTGACTTTACAAAATACATATAATCAAAATACCTCCTTCTACCACCAACCTCCATTTTTTAATTGCGATATTAGTACTGGAATACTCTTCAATTCTCAGTAGTCGACAACTGATCAATCTATTAATCTATCTATCTATCTTCTATCTACATAGCTATATATGATAAATAAAAATGTAAATGTTCGTTGGTTCAAAATAGGCAATCTAGGAATGTACTGGATCGATTCTCTTGAAATTTGGACACAATGTTGCATTCAGAAAGTTTATTATATAGTTTTTTTTAGCGATATGTGTTTCATATAGGAATGTAAGCTGTCGACAAGCACAAGTGTCCCTCACCTGCATTAATCTCAATTCAATCTGTTTATGGTCGAGTTTCACTTAAAGACTTAATTTAATCGATTAGTTATGTATGGGTGATCTGATCACCCATATATAGTTTTGTCCAATTTATCAACCATATTTTCTGATTACCGGTTAATTGTATAACCACTCCAGTGTCCAGTGTTATTGTGTAACCAGTGTATTTATGTTTGTTAATGACTTTGTATAACAACACTTTGACCTAAATGGAAGTAGTGCTAACCACTAGACCATTCAACACATGTATACATACATTTATATACATACGGTCATAAAAATGTTCTATTTCATTTTTGCTCATTGCATGGAAATTGGCTCTATTGTATATTTTACCAAATACTTCCACACGGAATGGCATTTTGATAATTTGTTTGAAAACCAGATTGCAAAAAACGATTTTGTGCATTTGTTCAAAACAGCAGTTGACATGATGTATGTGATACATATATAAGTTTCAATAGGTCAGGTTGACAAAACGCCTGCTTGAGGACATATGAGAAGATTAAATGCTCAAACAATAAACGAAGTGACAATTAATAAAGTCGGCAATAAATTTCAACCGGGATATATTTTTGTCAATAAAAGAGGGATTAATGATCCGAGGGGAAGATTTCCACATTTGGAAATGCCGTCAATTGTTTCACCAATACATGGTAGATATGTATGCAAAAACATTCGAAACAGAACGTTTAATATTCATTCGATTAAATCAAACCAAGCTTTTCTCTGTAGCACCAGTATATTTGCGAGAGCCAATTTAATATGACGGTTATTCACAACTAACGCACACACACAAAATCATCTCAAATGCACACGGCAAATATCCGATGCCAGCTTCGATAAAGATTTGTAGGAAGTTGTGACGAAAAATATGTAACATGAGCTTTCCAGAACACTGAATACACTGAATCCAAAGTACGCAAAGTGATATCAAGGATTCAGTCAGTTACACGAAATTCAGTTACATGAAACGATGATCCTTTATATAAAAGAAGAGCCGCAGCAGATGGCGGTAGGGTAACAACATATAGATATGCGAAACGGGAACATGGAAATAGTTCCATAAACATGGATGGTTGTTCCATATTAATCTTTTGCTACAAAGAACATACAGATCGCACATAAACTTGGAATACGGTATATACGTCAAATCAGTCAAATACGTAAGTTAGAAAGTACTTTAATAAAAGCAACATTTCAGTTTTAGCGTGCTATAATGAAGCAGCACTGGGATGTATGTATCATTCATCAATGACACGTGCAGCACTTCACCTCCAAACTAAGTGCGAGCTATGTTTGAAATCATGCTGACCGCTTACTGTTCTTCATCTACAAGAACGTTATGGGAAAAAATGTAAATCGCACATGGTTGATGATATTTCCTGTCCAATATAGCAAAATGATTGAAGATCTGTGCGTAGTATTCGCGAACTTAGTTCTCAATCAATTATTAATGCTCCCGCCGAATCGCGGTCAATGTGAAATTACGTCGTTAATATAAATACAATACTGATGATTAGGTTTAATATAAGTACAATACGGGTGATTAGCATTTCAATTCAAAAGATCACAACTGTCAATTAAATTGATGTTTGCAATCACCATAAAAAAAGATCACGCTCAATCATTAAAAGTGCGCGCTTTAGATGTAGAATGGATTGATTTTCGTATGGACAGTTATATGTTGCGTAGATAGAATAGAGGCATAAAACTAGATAACCTCTATATCTGAACCAACAATGGAGCCACAACAAATAATGTATAACCTGCAGAAGCATCGAGAAATTGAACATTAGAAACCTGTAGGTTCTCTTTTCTTAGTGAGCACTCAGCACATTGAACATATGGGTACTGAGAACATTTGTAAATCTATTTATGTTCTGTATACTGTTATATATAGAGATGACACACCTCTACAAATTCAACAAGTTGCTTAAATTTTTTTGTGCTTACTTGAAAACTTATTTGATCGCTAATTTTTCATATATCCGAACTGATCAGCTAGAGTGCTGATTATTTTTCATCCATATTTTTAAAAAGATAAATTAAAAATTATGCGATCATTCTCATTACCACTTTTTGAAATCATTGCTACTACGTCAACAAAATGTCTGTGCACAAGCTTTATTTATAAGCGTAGCAAAGCACGCCGGGTCCTGCTAGTATATATATATATATATATATATATATATATATATATATATATATATATATATATATATATATATATATATATATATATATGTATAATATATATATATATATATATATATATATATATATATATATATATATATATATATATATATATATATATATATATATATATATATATATATATATATATATATATATATATATATATGTATATATATGTCTTTGGTATTTTTGGTATATATATATATACATATATATATATATATATATATATATATATATATATATATATATATATATATATATATATATATATATATATATATATATATATATATATATATATATATATATATATATATATATATATATATATATATATATATACTAGCAGGACCCGGCGTGCTTTGCTACGCTTATAAATAAAGCTTGTGCACAGACATTTTGTTGACGTAGTAGCAATGATTTCAAAAAGTGGTAATGAGAATGATAGCATAATTTTCAATTTATCTTTTTAAAAATATGGATGAAAAATAATCAGCAATCTAGCTGATCAGTTCGGATATATGAAAAATTAGCGATCAAATAAGTTTTCAAGGAAGCAAAAAAAATTTAAGTAACTTGTTGAATTAGTAGAGGTGTGTCATCTCTATATAGAACAGTATACAGAACATAAATAGATTTACAAATGTTTGCAGTACCCATATGTTCAATGTGCTCAGTGCTCACTAAGAAAAGAGAACCTAAAGGTCTCTAATGTTCAATTTCTCGATGCTTCTGCAGGTTATACATTATTTGTTGTGGCTCCATTGTTGGTTCAGAGTAAAAGAGATTATCTAGTTTTATGCCTCTATTCTGTCTACGCAACATATAATTGTCCATACGAATTTCAATCCGTTCTACATCTAAAGCGCGCACTTTTAATGATTGAGCGTGATCTTTTTTTATGGTGATTGCAAACATCAATTTAATTGACAATTGTGATCTTTTGAATTGAAATGCTAATCAACCAATATTGTAATTATATTAAACCTAATCATCAGTATTGTATTTATATTAACGACGTAATTTCACATTGACCGACGGAGCAGATCGATTCGGCGGTAGCATTAATAATTGATTGAGAACTAAGTTCGCGAATACTACGCACAGATCTTTAATCATTTTGCTATATTGGGCAGGAAATATCATCAACCATGTGCGATTTAAATTTTTTCCCATAACGTTCTTGTAGATGAAGAACAGTAAGCGGTCAGCATGATTTCAAACAAAGCCCGAACTTAGTTTGGAGGTGACGTGCTGCACGTGTCATTGATGAATGATGCATACATCCCAGTGCTGCTTCATTGGAGCACGCTAAAACTGAGATGTTGCCTTTATTAAAGTACTTTCTAACTAACGTATTTGACGGATTTGGCATATATACCGTATTCCAAGTTTATGTGCGATCTGTATGTTCCTTGTAGCAAAGGATTAATATGGAGTAACCATCCATGTTTAAGGAACTATTTTCATGTTCCCGTTTCGCATATCTATATGTTGTTACCTTACCGCCATTTGCTGCGGCTCTTGTTTTATATAAAGGATAATCATCGTTTCATGTAACTGAAGTTCCTGTAACTGACTGAATCCTTGATGATATTACTTTGCGTACTTTGGATTTAGTGGATTCAGTGTTCTGGAAAGCTCATGTTACATATTTTACGTCACAACTTCCTACAAATTTTTATCGAAACTGGCATCGGATATTTGCCGTGCATTTGAGATGATTTTGTGTTGTGAATAACCGTCATATTAAATTGGCTCTCGCAAATAAGCTGGTACTTCAGAGAAAAGCTTGGTTTGATTTAAACGAATGAATATTAAACGTTCTGTTTCGAATGTTTTTGCATACATATCTACCATGTATTGGTAAAACAATCGACAGAATTTCCAAATGTGGAAATTAATCCTTCTTTTATTGACAAAAATATATCCCGGTTGAAATTTATTGCCGACTTTATTAATTGTCACTTCGTTTATTGTTCGAGCATTGAATCTTCTCACATGTCCTCTAGCAGGCGTTTTGTCAACCTGAACTATTGAAACTTATATATGTATCACATACATCATGTCAACTGCTGTTTTGAACAAATGCACTAAATCGTTTTTTGAAATCTGGTTTTCAAACAAATTATCAAAATGCCATTCCATGTGGAAGTATTTGGTATAATATACAATAGAACCAATTTCCATGCAATGGGCAAAAATGCAATAGAACATTTTAATGACCGTATGTATATAAATGTATGTTTATATGTGTTGAGTGGTCTAGTGGTTAGCACTACTTCCATTTTGGTCAAAGTGTTGTTATACAAAGTCATTAACAACCATCAACACACTGGTTATACAATAACACTGGACACTGGAGTGGTTATACAATTAACCGGTAATCAACCAATATGGTTGATAAATTGGACAAAACAATATATGGGTGATCACCCATACATAACTAATCGATTAAATTAAGTCTTTAAGTGAAACTCGACCATAAACATATTGAATTGAGATTAATGCAAGTCAGGGACACTTGTGCTTGTTGACAGCTTACATTCCTATATGAAACACATATCGCTAAAAAAACACTATATAATAACCTTTCTGTATTTGAATGCAACATTGTGTCCAAATTTCAAGAGAATTGATCCAGTACATTCCTAGATTGCCTATTTTGAACCAACGAACATTTACATTTTTATTTATCATATATAGATATGTAGATAGAAGATAGATAGATAGATTAATAGATTGATCAGTTATCGACTACTGAGAATTGAAGAGTATTCCAGTACTAATATCGCAATTAAAAAATGAAGGTTGGTGGTAGAAGGGGGAAAATTAAGGATTATATGTATTTTGTAATGTCAAATAATAAAATAATAAAAATCAAAAATTTTGTCTGAAAAATACAAAAAAATTTGGGGGGGAGCGCCCCCTTATCACTTAAGGGTAAAAAAGATATTACAACCGATTCTCAGACCTACCGTATATACACATAAAATTTCATGGAAATCAGTCAGGCCGTTTCGGAGGAGTAATTGAAGAGTATTGCAGTACTAATACCGCCATTAAAAAATGGGGGTTGGTGGTAGAAGGGGGAAAATTAAGGATTATATGTATTTTGTAATGTCGAATCATAAAAAAATTAAAATAAAAAAATTTGTCTGAAAAATACAAAAAGTTTTTTGGGGGGAGGGCCCCCCTTATAACTTAAGGGTATAAAAAATAGTTTACGACCGATTCTCAGACCTACCGTATATACACATAAAATTTCATGGAAATCAGTCAGGCCGTTTCGGAGGAGTAATCGAAGAGTATTTCAGTACTAATATCGCAATTAAAAAATGGGGGTTGGTGGTAGAAGGGGGAAAATTAAGGATTATATGTATT
This sequence comes from Diogma glabrata, assembly GCA_963693315.1. Taxonomy (NCBI): domain Eukaryota; kingdom Metazoa; phylum Arthropoda; class Insecta; order Diptera; family Cylindrotomidae; genus Diogma; species Diogma glabrata. The sequence continues at coordinate 171,096,978 of OY856188.1, forward strand.
TTTTAATGTCAAATCATAAAAAATAAAAATAAAAAATTTTGTCTGAAAAATACAAAAAATTTTGGGGGGGAGGGCCCCCCTTATCACTTAAGGGTATAAAAAATAGTTTACGACCGATTCTCAGACCTACCATATATACACATAAAATTTCATGGAAATCAGTCAAGCCGTTTCGGAGGAGTTTAATTACAAACACTGTGACACGAGAATTTTATATATATAGATATATATATATATATATATATATATATATATATATGTATATATATATATGTATATATATAATATATATATATATATATATATATATATATATATATATATATATATATATATATATATATATATATATATATATATATATATATATATATATATATATATATATATATATATATATATATATATATATATATATATATATATATATATATATATATTTATATATATATATATATATATATATATATATATATATATATATATATATATATATATATACATATATATACATATATATATATATATATATATATATATATATATATATATATATATATATATATATATATATATATATATATATATATATATATATATATATATATATATATATATATATATATATATATATATATATATATATATATAAAATTTATAATTTTCGTTTTCTTTAATCAGTTTAATTTTAGTATTCAATATCATTGCCGTGATCGATTTGACTTGAGCAACTGAAACAATTGAAAAATTATATGCAATTGTGTTGTTTACCTTGTTGTGTTGCTTTCGTCAAATCGAACGCACTTCAAATCATAACTATTTTGTTGTCGTACAAAAAAATCGGCAGAGAGCATGCCGTTGCCCCTAGTGATCTGTAAAGAGCATGTCGTCTCCCTCCAAATACGCCTTGGGAGAAAACATGTACTTTTCTCCCTTGGTAAATATAACCTACTATTTATCAAAATAGCAAAACAGTAAAAAAATCTGTTGAATCTTATTAAAAAACATGAATTTACTTTTTAAATAAAAACATTTTTTATTTCTCTTTATAGATTCGTTTTGGATTTGGACACTGGGGTACAATATGTAGCGACGGATGGTCGTTATTAGAAGCAAATGTCGTTTGTAAAGAGCTTGGACTTGGATACGCATTGAACGCGGTCCAAACCGATTTCTTTAGTAAAGGAACAAATTCAAGTCGGATTATATTGAGTGGAACTGAATGCTTTGGAAATGAATCTTCATTAGCTTTATGTAAACATCACTTAGCAGGTCGAATTTATTGTCCCGGACCGAAAAATCATATCGCTGCGGTTATGTGTACACATAAAATGGCAGATTTGGTTTTCGATTATCGTGAACTGGAAACTTCAGCTCATCTAGAAGATAAACAGTTATTTTTTCTACAATGTGCAATGGAAGAAAACTGTTTAGCGTCACGTGCTTATGAAATACAAAAAGAAAACTCTGCTTGGCATTTAGAAACCCGCAGGTTATTGAAATTTACAGCAACCACACATAACTACGGAAATGCTGATTTCCGACCAGCTATTCCAAAACATTTATGGGAATGGCATATGTGTCACATGTAGGCTTACTTCATAAGCAATAAAAATAAATATTTAATTTTAATTTCAAATTGTTTTACCCTAAAGGCATTATCACAGTATGGAAGTTTTTGCTGCCTTTGATGTTATTGACAGTAATGGAACGAAAGTAGCAGAAGGACATAAAGCATCCTTTTGTCTGGAAGACAACCAATGCCCAGAAGGAATTAAGCAAAATTATTTTTGTGCTAATTTTGGTGATCAAGGCATTTCTGTAAATTGTTCTGATATTTATCGTTTTAATATTGATTGCCAGTGGATTGATATTAGTGAAATTGATTTTGGGACATATACATTAAAAATTTCAATAAATCCAGAATTTAAAATTCCAGAAATGAATTTTGATAACAATGGAGCAAGGTGTACATTGATGTATACAGCAAGCTATGCAAGAGTTTACAATTGTAAACATGAAAGGCCATAAACTGCGTGATATTTCATTTATCTATTATAAGTATAGTGGTTATTTTATAAAACTAAAAGAGACACTTAATTTTGCAGCAATAAATGATATTTTATTAAGATACATATTTCTTGTTTGAAAACTGAGATCCCTCAACTCTGCTCTGTGCAATTTTAACTAAATACTAGATCTTTTACTATACAGATTACAGACGTGTTTCATATATAGACACGTAAGTTCTTTTATATACGGTTTCATCGAAATTGGTTAATATTTAAAGGTTGTAGTATGCAATTGTACATATATTTTGTGAATATAAAACATAAAAAATGCCAAAAGCTAAATTACAGTTACCTATGCAGGATTATTAAAACTTTACAAAATCTTTCCATACCAAATTGCATTCAAATTAAATATCAAGAACTGAAATGATTGAAGTCTAAAATGTAGAGGTGTTCAAAGAACCTCGTCTTCTGTTTGCAATTATAAATGATAAGTTGACCCTTTTTGTCGTTTTCAAATATAATAATTTTTAATAAATATCGTTTATATTTACTGTTGTAAGGAAAAATAGCATTTGCTACGCGAGATAAAAACGTTTTTCGTTCGTAGACTTGCCCCACTCAAAGGTCTCGTGAACAAATGTGCATTCACAATAAAACAGTGATTTCTTCCCTTGTGGAAAATATACCATTTATTGGAATTATAAAACGTGTTTTTTGCAGCATGCAAATGTTAATATAAAAAGTATTCTCTGGTTTTTGTTCAATTTTTAAAATAAATTTTTCTTTATTGTAAATCATCTTCAATAAAATACATATACCATTGTTATTTACATGATTCCATCGGTATTGAATTTCTGTGGTTTATCGACAAAAAACTTGGCCAAGTAATTTTCGGTGGCTTTTATTTATTTTAATTATTTTTTCATAAAGGGAATTTTTATTCATCAAGGGTATTGCACTGGATAGGGCAAAATCTGTGCTTTCTGGTGGATGCACAAAAAGTTCCCAACCTTGTTCAGTTATTTTCTGGCGGGTTAATAAAGATGTGTGTTCTGTTCATTGTCATGATGATCGAAAACATCATTTCGATTGACCACTTCCGGTACTTTGTTTGTATTACTTACCCTATTCTGGTTAATTATTGATAGGGAACAATTACCCTACAATTACCCCATACATACATTATTACCTTATCAGACGTCCATCTAAACTTTGCAGTCATTTGTGGCTTATCACCGTTGTTTGAGCATTACATTTGGGTTTAGTATAATCGTATTCAACCCATTTGTGTCACCAAACATCGAGCTTCTTTGCGTAGTCAGTCTTTTCTACAAGATCCCAAACTGTCATGTGGTTGATGTTTAGTCCATCTACTATATCTTGCACATTGCATGCCGATCTAGCTCGACCCGTTGCAAAATATCATCAGCTTTCTCAGTTTCTTTCCAGACAGAGCGAGGTGCTCCTGTATTTATAACCCGTATTTAAAACCTACAATTATAGTCGATTTTGCGGAAAAGCATTTATGCTTCTAAATAATTTGAAATCGTTTACCGAATTCACGGTATTAAAAAATTTTTTATGCGAACATTTTTACTCTCCAACAACCACCATTGATTTGAATCGAGATTTGATAAACTGTGGACAACTGCCTGCAGAAACAGTGTTAAAATATTCAGAAAAAATACAGACTTTACTTAACCAAACAATAAAAAACGCGGTGAGAGGAAAATGCACAGAAAGCAACGAGGCATTTGTGAAGGAAATCGAATCCGTGGCATATGCTTTTACAGTTGGTGTATCTCATCCTACGATAAGACAGACCATAATAAGCTCGAATGAAATGCAGCTGCAAAATCTAATTAAACGAGCACTACAAACAGAGTTATAATTAAATTAGCACAGCAACAGTTCCATTTCGGATTTTTCCGGTTTTCCTTTCCACGTCTCAGATCCAAGTATGCAGTTTGGTTTGACTATTGTAAATAAAAATATCAATAATTTTATTCCGAGTAATCCCTCCTGAATAATTTACCTTTCAATACCCGCCTATCATTCCATGCACAACACATGCAATTTATGTCGTCTATGCCAAACTGAACGTCATCTATGTAATTGAGGAAATTTTAGGTAGATTTCATATAAAAACTACCTATTGTATAGTGCTTCATCTCGGAATTTCGGAAACATTTTGGTGCCAAACGACTATACATATATAATAAGCGGAGACGGAAAATCAAAATGAAAAAAAATGTATATATATATATATACAGTAGAATTCGTTTATAATTAACCCTGCATATAATGAACACACGGCTATTATGAACAATTTTTTTAGTCCCTTGAATTTACTTAAGACATTTTTTGCTGTTTACACTACATATAGTGAACTTCGTTTATAAGCTTATAATGAACGATAAATATGTTCTAACATATCAAAAGTTATGCAAAATACTACGGTTAAAATGAACGTCGATTCTTATTGTTTTCGTTTTCTATGTATTATACATTTCATTTTACATTCACACGTATCTTTTAGATTTGTGCATCCCTACAATTTATCTCTCCGATTTGTTTTAAGTATGCTACAGACCTACAATTGAATTGCACAAAAAATCGAAAACGAGAATAAACGAAATAAAATTTAGTGCAAAAATCATTTCGTTTTCGATTTTTTGAGCAATTACTGCTGTCAAGTTTGGGGTGCTGCCTCTGTTTCCATCTTGGCCCTCTTGGACTCTGTTCAAAAGCGAGCTATACGAATTGTAGGTGATCGAACTTTGACATCAAAACTTGATTCCCTACAACATCGTCGCACTGTTGCTGACCTCGTTGTTTTTTACAAATATCGTCATCAGCAGTGCTCAGATGAAATCAGCGGCATCATGCGTCAAACTTATTCTTACCCCCGTTCCACTCGGCAATCGGCTGCCGCAACCAGTGAAACGGTAAAGATCCCGCGCTGTCATACTGGCAGATCGCAGAGAGACTTCTTTGTCCGAACTGCGTACAAATGGAATAGTTTGCCGGAACACTTAGTCTCAGGTGGCTTCAACCCACAGATGTTTAAAAAAAGCGTTAATCTACACCTCAGAACGCCAGTTGTTGTGGGACCCAGGTCTAGACCTAGGTCTTAAAAGGTATTTATGTGTTGTTGTGACACATATTCTAAACCATATTACACAACACATTTTATTAAAAAAAAAAAAATTTGATTGTAGGTCTGTAGCATGCTTTACCTTTATTTTTTCAATTTTTAATGGGAACCACCATAATGTTAGTTGACGTTTATAATTTTATTTGGCAAGTCGAGTTGGTTGCTTTCCATTAGTAATTACAAATTGAATAGGAAATAGAAAGAAGTGTACGTTAAAATTATTTTTAAAAATTAGTTTTGCTATAATTTTGTGATACATATGCTTTATTTACGATGAAAAAAAAAAGAAATGCCATATCAGTGCAAAAAAAATTAAATATTTTAAAAGAGGTGGACGCAAAAAAGCTGAGTTACCAAGCTATAGCGAACAAATATTATTGGGCAAAGACTACTATAGCGAATATTGTAAAGAAAAGAAAAATACTGGAAGATTTGGATGTGAATTCAAAACGGAAAAAAATACGAGAAGGTAAATTTCCTGAATTTGAATCCCTTTTAATATTGGTAAAACAAATGCGTACAAAAGGTATACCTTTAAATGGAGCAATTCTCAAAGAAAAAGCTTCACAGTTTGCTCACAAGTTGAATTTCAATGATTTTAAGCCAAATTATGGCTGGCTTGACCGCTTCAAAAAAAGAAACGATTTGGTCTTTAAAGACATTGTAGGAGAAAAAGCCGCTGTTTCTACAGATGTGTGTGACTGGATTACAGAAAGATTGCCTCGTATTCTTGTGGATATAGAAAATAAGACGTTTTCAACCTGGACAAGACAGGTCTGTTCTACAAATTACTTCCGAACAAAACTATCGAATTCAAAAATAAAAGTTGCTCGGGTGGTAAACTGTGTAAAGAAAGCTACCGTTATTGGCTCCGAGAAGCTACCATTATTGGTAATTGGCAAAAGCACCAAACCACGATGTTTTAAAAATATCATGTTTTAAAAAAAAAAAAATAAATTTTTTTTAAATTTTTATTAAATAATTATAATCACAACCATAAAAGTTAAATAACAATGAAAGAAATAAAACAAATTTAAAATAAAATAAAATAATAGTAAAATTAAAATAAAATAAATAACATAAAAATATAAAAATACAAAAAGTACTTTAGAGATCCTATCATCAAAAACATTATCCTTTTTTCAAAATATTACATGGATCAAGATTTTCTTCTATTTTTCTTAAAAATATCAGGACACTACCGGTTATTTATAAAAATAATCGAAAGGCCTGGATGACAAATTTTGAATGGGAAGAATATTTAAAGGAGTTGGACAAAAAATTTTTAAGAAAAAGGCGAAATATTTTATTACGTTTTATTTTATTATAGCCGATAACTGTCCATCGCATTTTATCGTACCGAATTTAAGAAGTATTAAGTTGATATTCTTGCCACCTAATACAACAGTCGTCGCACAGCCTATGGACCAAGGTATTATTAAAATATTAAAAAGTTATTATCGTGAATTTGTTGTTCGAAAAATGATAGCGGACTTGGAAAATGAAGAGGGTGTGTTATCAGCAAACTTCAAAATAGATATTCTAGATGCACTACATTTTATTAAAAGATCGTGGGACAAAGTTCGAGCTGAAACCATTAATAATTGTTTTTGTAAAGCAGGGTTTTTCGCAGGTACTACTTCTAGTCATCAAATTGAAGAGATATTTGATGACACTTTTCAATTATTATGGACCAATTCCCGGCTAGAGACAATCGTTAAAGATGTCTTATTAGAAGAATAGATAGATGTTGATGCAAACATGTTTACATCTGAGGAAATAAATGAAGATGATATTATAAAGGGGCCTATACACCTGCAAGCATGCTTGAACAGCACAGCTGTCAAACATGCAAAAATGCTTGAATAGTGAGTGGATATAAATCAAGCATATCTTTCAAAATTTATAAACTCACTCACAATTTTTATATTTCCGATTTGTCCCGAAATTATTTTATATTTTTGAAAAACAATGTCAAACATTTAAAAGAAAAAAACATAACAACCTCACAATCATAACAATACACACACAATCAAACTTAAGCTTGCAAAGAAAAATCAAACATGTTTGATATTTCATCAAACATTTTTGAAAGATTGAACAAGCCGTCAATCACTCACATACACTATCAAAATGCTTGTTTCATTAGTACACAACTGTGCTGTTAAAGCATGCTTGCAGGTGTATTGGCCTCTTAAATGATGTTCGCCAAGTCATAGATTCTGACAATGAATTTTCTGAAGAAGAAGAATTCCAACCACCAACCCAAAAGGAAATCCAAAACTCTATTAATATTATTAGACTGGCATTAAGCTTTAACGATGGAACACAGAATGAGTTACAAAACTTGCATTCAATTGAAAATCGTCTAGACAAATTTGTACATACATATTTTATTTTTTATATCGATGAATTCCTATTTAATAAAACAATGAATTGATTTGATTTGGTATAAGACATTTCATTTTTATTTTGAATACATACATATCTCTGTATGCACATTCCATGTATAAACGGTTATAAGCAACACCGTTCATTATATCCAAATATTTGGTTAAAATGAACACACGTTTATAATGAACAAAAATGTTGTCCCTTTGGTCGTTCATTATAAGCGAATTCTACTGTATATATATATATATATATATATATATATATATATATATATATATATATATATATATATATATATATATATATATATATATATATATATATATATATATATATATATATATATATATATATATATATATATATATATATATATATATATATATATATATATATATATATATATATATATATATATATATATATATATATATATATATATATATATATATATATATATATATATATATATATATATATATATATATATATATATATATATATATATATGAGCAATTTCACGAAGATTCAACAACGTTTTGACTTGACCCCTTTTAATTTTGATTATTTTTCGTTTATAGATAGTCTTTGATAAATAAAAAATACAAGTTCTCTTAGAATTTTTTTTTCGACCAGGGGTCTTCACAGGGTGCCCCTCAATTTTTGTTATTTTGTGATGTGAGTGCATTTTGACGAGCGATTGTAGAAAAACTACTCAATCGATTTTCATAAATGATATGTCGTTGAATAGGTATTAGAACAAAGTTTTTAAAAATGTACACTGTTAATTTTTTGAAATAATTTTTAACGGTGTAACATAAGAAAAAAATGGTGTAATTGAAAAAAAGATGGCATAGTCTTTTTTTTTTTTTTTTTAAACTAAATTGAAGCTTATTTTATATCTAACAACTTGTGAAAGTTTAGGACTAGCATCATTTTTCGTTTTAGAGATAAAATTCGTGGTGCATATGACTGTCGGGAATCAGTTTTTTTTGTTCTGAAGGAAAATTATAAAAATGGCGATTTTTAGATTCAGATTTTTTTTTATGTTAAATATCAAATATTTTACTATTAAATGGACTTTTAAAAAGCAATTTCAGTCAAGTTCAGCAAAATTTTGCGACATTTTGACTCGACCCTTTTTAATTTGGTTTATTTTGGTCTATATTTAAAAAAATTCTACTTGAGGCCGTATTTTTCATTTATCAAAGGCTATCTATAAACTAAAAATAAACCAAACTAAAAAGGGTCGAGTCAAAATGTCGCAAAATTTTGCTGAACTTGACTGAAATTGCTTTTTAAAAAGTTCATTTAATAATAAAATATTTGATATTTAACATAAAAAAAAAATCTGAATCTAAAAATCGCCATTTTTATAATTTTCCTTCAGAACAAAAAAACTGATTCCCGACAGTCATATGCACAACGAATTTTATCTCTAAAACAAAAAATGATGCTAGTCCTAAACTTTCACAAGTTGTTAGATATAAAATAAGCTTCAATTTAGTTAAAAAAAAAAAAAGACTATGCCATCTTTTTTTCAATTACACCATTTTTTTCTTATGTTACACCGTTAAAAATTATTTCAAAGAATTAACAGTGTACATTTTTAAAAACTTTGTTCAATACCTATTCAACGACATATCATTTATGAAAATCGATTGAGTAGTTTTTCTACAATCGCTCGTCAAAATGCACTCACATTACAAAATAACAAAAATTGAGGGGCACCCTGTGAAGACCCCTGGTCGAAAAAAAAATTCTAAGAGAACTTGTATTTTTTATTTATCAAAGACTATCTATAAACAAAAAATAATCAAAATTAAAAGGGGTCAACTCAAAACGTTGTTGAATCTTCGTGAAATTGCTCATATATATATATATATATATATATATATATATATATATATATATATATATATATATATATATATATATATATATATATATATATATATATATATATATATATATATATATATATATATATATATATATATATATATATATATTATATATATATATATATATATATATATATATATATATATATATATATATATATATATATATATATATATATATATATATATATATATATATATATATATATATATATATATATATATGTATATATATATATATATATATATATATATATATATATATATATATATATATATATATATATATATATATATATATATATATGTATATATATATATATATATATATATATATATATATATATATATATATATATATATATATATATATATATATATATATATATATATTTATAGATATATATATATATATATATATATATATATATATATATATATATATATATATATATATATATATATATATATATATATATATATATATATATACATCAGTGGCGGATTATCATACAAGTTTTAAGGCAACCGCACCAGGGCCCCGCGATTCAGGGGCCCCAAGCATAAGCAAAAAAGAAACTAAAACCAGACAAGTTTTAAATATATTAATTTTCAGGCATTAAAATTACATTTTTTCTGTATTTAAGTGTCTATAATTTCATCTAATTTAATTATGTCCAAAATTTCATTTTCAATAAAAAGAATGGATAAATCGTTCAAACGATCATTACTCATAGTATAACGCAAATAACTTTTGATTAACTTCAGTTTTGAAAATGATCGTTCGCCTATAACATAATTGACAAACATGCATAAAAACATTCGTGATAAAATATTGATATTCGGAAAAGTGGTGGAAAGATTAATATTGAACATTGTTTTGTACATCGATTCATAATTTAAATTATCAAATGTGAAATAATTTTTGGCAAATTGACATTCGTCAATCAATTAATTTGCATTGAGATCTTTTGGGTATTTTGCGGTTATTGTTCTGCAAGAATTAGCAATCTCTTTATCACTCTTTAAATTTAGATGTATCAAAAACGAGTACTATCTAGATCTTCATAATCTTTAGCACGCTCTCTCAGATTGAAAAGAAAAGCGTTTATAATTGACTTGAACAACGATTTTTCAAGGTGGTCTTTTTGTTCCTCTTTACAAAGTGTTTGTGACGTTGAGCAAGTTTGAATATTATTTGCGGTTTGAATATTAGATGAAACAGAATTTAAAAGCTGACAGGCATCATCAAAAATTTTGTTGTAATCTTTATTTTCCAAATCTGTAACTATTAAATCAAACAGTTTTTTGTCACCGAGACAGTTAAATTAGATTTTTGTAATGCTCGATTCACAAAATTAAAATTGGTTAGTACACTTTTCCAGAGGCCAAGCATCAAAATATTTTTGAATTGTCATAGTTTTTTTTATCAAACCTGTTGCCACCGCTTTGTTATCATCACTGAAGCTTTCCTCATGTAGGAAAGATTTTAAAACATGCAAAACTTTTAAATAACAAGAATGTAAAACGTGAACTGATTCGTATCTAGCTGACCATCTCGTTCCAGTTGCTCTCTTTTACATGTATTCGCTATTTTCGGTTAATTGTTCTTGTAATCGATTCGATCGAAAAGGGGAATATACGAAAAATCCATAAAGTTTTTCAACCATATCAAAAAACTTAGTTGCAGCAGTATTGCCAGAAACACTATTTTTACCGACTAAATTTAATGAATGAGCAGAGCAAGGGACAAAAAGTTCTGTTTCATTTGTTTGACGAACCAATCTTTGTAGGCCACCATAAATACCTGCCATATTGTAAGCGTTGTCATGTGACTGGCCTCTACAATTATCAATGTTTATTTCGTTTTCATTATGGAATTTCATAATGATGTCAAAAAGATAATACGTCTTTAATGAATGACCTTCGATTTCAATAAATGAAATAAATCGTTCACAAATCATATTACTTTTAACATATCGAACACAAAAAGACAACTGGTCTGTATGGCTCACATCCTGAGTGGAATCGACGCTAAACGAATTATATCGAGGTTCTATAATTTCCGAAACAATGTGATTTTTAACATGTTTTGCCATTATAGAGATGAATTCTTCACAAATGGTGCTTGAAAGATACGATGCTTTTCCTAATAATATTCCGAATAATAAAAAAAATCATTTGTCAATGTTACATGAAAAGAGTGTACCTTTTTCCTTTAGTGCCAAAACGAGAAATATGTTCTTGTAAAAAGGGATCAAATTTAGCCAATAATTCAAGAGATCCAAGAAAGTTTCCATTGTGTTTTGATCCTAAAACTTCATCGTGACCACGAAAAGCAAGTCCTAGTGATGCAATTTTAGTTGTATTATTAAAAGATTTCTCGAAAGTAGGTTCATTTTTGATACGCATTTATATGTAAAATTATTGGTGATGTGATACTTAGACTCTTCATGCTTCGAAATGTGATGAATTATTCCAATTATTGAATCTTTTTAATGAAAATACTCGCGATTTTCCATTCAAATCACCAAATAAACGGCATACAAAACCAAAAGATTAGCCAATCTCGTTTAATTTTTGTTGCATTTGTGAGTTTTCTATAAAAATGAAACTTAGTGAATTTTCGACCATATTTTCCAGCATTTTTCATTGCATCTATGTTTTGACACGCAAAGGCACCTAAGAAACTAACCGTGTAATAGTACTTTAATGTTGAGATGTTTAATGAACTAGATTATTTTCGATCAAAAGTTTACAATGCGAGCGAGCAATGAGCATTGCAAATTTGTGAGAAAATAAAATTCATTAAACACGAAAGCAAAACGACGTTTTGCTCTTCCGACAGAGAAGCATGTTTTAATTTAAAAATAAAATTCATTGATAAAATAAATAAAACGAACAAAGAGGACATCTTTATAGTAAATGAGGACGGAGGAGCTTCTTGCTCCAAAGCAGGACAGTCCTACCAAAAAGAGGACACAAAATAATCTGTGAGCTGATCACTATACAAAACTAA